>JBBDHG010000256.1:1095000-1695000 GCA_037951165.1 Lophius americanus | reverse complement strand
TACCTGAGTAGAGCTGAGAGGAGCTCCCTTTATTTTCTGCTGCAGGAAAGAGCTCAAAGCCAACTTCTTTTCACAACAGGTAACTTGCGTTGGGATCTGAGTCACTTTGTAAACCTGCTTCAATGTTTTTAATGTCAGCTTCAAGCTCCTCCATGGCTGTCCCGATTCTAGCCGTGGAATGGTAAGTGTACCGTTGGCACACCTTGGTTGATTGTTTATCTAGCTGTGTGAGATCCTTTGAGCTGAGGTTTTTTTGAAATGTAAATTCTGTCTAATCTTGCGGAGATAATCCTGTTGCTGACCCTCAACCTCCTTTCATCTTCTCAGAAATATTTCCAAACTCTGTTCACTCACATTGAGTGATGCTGAAAAGCTGGTCCACGCGTTTGACTCCTTCAGACTGGATTACTGTAATGCATTTTTCATCCGCATCCCTGATAAAAGTCTTCAAAGACTACAATATGTTCTAAACAGTGCTGCAAGGATCTTCATGAGAATTCGTAAACATGAACACTTCACCCCCGTTCTTTATTCCCTTCATTGGCTTCCCATCTCCACCAGGATTGATTATAAGATCTCCTTCCTCACTCACCAGTGCATCCATGGCAATGCAGCCCCCTACCTAAAAGGACTATTCACCCCACTGACCTCAACACGATCCCTATGTTCTACCCACTCATACCGCCTCCTCCTTCCCCGGACTAAGCTCAGCACCATGGGTGATCGGGCCTCCTGTTCTGCTGCCTCTCATCTGTGGAATTTCTTCCCTGACCATCTGAGGGCTCCACAGATGACTGACAAAAAAGGACTTAAAACTTTCCTTTTTAGCAGAACCTATAACTTTTAATTAACATTGCTGCTTTTTGGTCAGGCTTTAATATAGTTATTATTTTATTTTTTATTGATGCTTTTATCTGCTTTTACTTTGTAGCATTTTGAGATTTGATCCAAATGTAAAGTGCGTTGTAAATTAAATGTTTTATTATTATTATTAAGTATGCTGTTTGGAATTTGGGTGTTTGATTCTCCATGTGTCCGGCAGATCCAGGTATGAGATGAGGCTGCTGAGACACTATGATGGCTGTGGGACTGTGGTTCCTCACCGGTTCTGTCTAGAGCGAAATGTATAGTGCAGTTAAAATCCCCACCAACAGGCACACCTGCCTGATTGTAACAAAGTAGGTGATTTTTCAGAATGTTGAAAAAGCCTACTCTTTCCCGACTTATATTTGGGTACCCATCACTACATACTTCAAATACTCTGATGACACTGACATACTTGGCCTACTCGATTATAACAACTCTGTTACAGCCTATCAAAACTCCATTTCTCACTTCACACCATGGTACATTGACAACTACCTGAAAACAAAATAAGTGGTCATTAGCCCACCATACACACCCCACACTGGACTGATCTCCCCCTTCAAATATCTTTGACTCATCAAAGACAATAAACTCAGTTTTGACGAACACAACCATGACACCCATAGACGATCCCAGCAAAGAATCCACGTCATACACAAACTCAGAGAACTGTCTGTTGCCCCCAACCTCCTGCTGTTGCTTTACAAAAGCATAATCAAACCCATCCTGCTGTACTGTTCCCCCTGCTCCTTCACCATGTTAACCATCCCCAACAAAAACAAACTTACAAGCATCACATGCAATGCTTCCAAAATCATCTGCCTGCCCACTCCCAATCTCTCAGATATGAACCTCAGAGCTGTCACACGCCTAGCACCTACAATTGCAAATGACACTGATCACTCCCTCAATCAACACTTCACATTACTTCCATCTGGCCAGAGATACAGGACTCTCAAATGGAGAAGAGCTCGTTTCAGCAGGAGTTTTGTCCCCTCTGCAATAGCAGAGCAGGGACAATAGCAGAGGGGACGGCCTTGCTGACACTGTTGTGAGCTAGGATGATGAATGTATTCTTTGAGATTTTGTGTACTGACTATATTTGTATGTTGCTATGTGTGTATCTATGTGTTGCTATGTGTTGCTATTTGTACTGACTGTGGAAACGAATATCCCTCGAGGACAATAAATCTGAATCTATATAAATGAATTGCTTTTCCCTCCCTCCATTTATATTTAGGGATACTACCTAAAGGCTCCTCGTATCAAAGACATAATAGAGGAAAAGACAGGATGAAAAAGAGTTAAAGTCAGAGTTCACCATGTGATCCATTATCATTTTTACTTTTTACAAACAGTTTTTCCTTTTGTAACCTTTCCTATAGCAGTTTTATGCTTCTTTTTTTTTAGGCAGGAACGCTTTATCTCATCCAGCAATTCAAAACAAACCAGTCTTTTCAATACATCAACTGATCTGAACTGATGAATTTGTGAGTATCAAGACAAAATTTACTCAATTTTACAGATTTCTTATACCTTTCGTTTAGAAACTGATTAATTTCTTCCAAAGAGTATAAATAAGAGCACCTGCTAACAATTTCCTTCAATGATGCTGTATCAAATGATGCTTTATCGATTTCCTTACCTTCAACAGACACCTGGCTACTGAGCAGAACCTTCTCATTAGTGGTGACCACAGCATTATCCCTAACATCAACAGAGATAGCTTCCTCCATCTTCTCTGGCTGCAGAAGAGAGCGCGTTTGTGTCCCACATCACCACATTCAAAGCACTTTGTCTGCCCGGAGCTGGCATACACCATATATTGCCCATCTCCGTATTTCACTCTGAAGACACTTCCAGAGTTTGTGAGGGAGAAAATGAAGACCTGTCATCTCAGAGACATCACTTGCTTCAGTATGGGCTCTTTACATCCAAGTCTGATGATCTTAAAACCACTGCCAAATTTGTTGAATCTACGGAGCTGATAGACCAGCGAAATAAACAACTGACAGAATAAAACAGTTCTTACCGGATCATGCAGAAATCATATAAAATGAAACAACAGTGAAAACCGATAACAGGGAATGAAAACTATTCAAATTAACCGCCACTCGCACTTCCACCACCACTACTCACGCATACCGGAAACGAAGAGGAGAGGAAGCTATCTTGGTGCTTCTCTGTTTCTTTTTTTCTAAGTCGGTGACACTTGAGCACACTGTCCAGTTGAGATTGACAGCTTGATGACGAGTGCTGGTTATTCCAATACTATACGTTGCTCACGGTGTGTGAAGCAGTGACACAGAATCATCAGCAGCCTGTATGCATAGCTTCAGAGCAAAACCATGCACAAATTAAAATACAAACACATTGTGAAGTTAATTTCAATTAATGTTATATTTCATAGTTCTTTTTTTATTGTCACACTGATTATAATGTGATGAGGTCGATTTGATATAAACTGGTCCATCTAATGTTGGCATCTAATCATCAATACTCTGAAACTAAATTAGGGTTTCATCGAGGTCTTAAGCTGCATCAAATTGCTTTGAGGTTATCAGATGTCAATAATGTCGTACACTACATCATTCCATGTTGTATACGGCATATCAAAAATCAATGGACCGCTGCATGTATGAGACTTTTTGTTTTTGTCAAAACAAACCTAAGCTTTTATGCTATGATTTTATGATGCCTATTTGTGTTCATGAATCTTTTGGTGAAAGAAACACAACAAATTATAAATATTAATTTCCACTGACACCAATAAAATAACATTAGGGCACCCAGGAGAAGAAAAAAAATTCACCATTCTCCGTTATAATGTCTTTGTCCTTGCTGTCTGTTAGCTAGAAACAGAAAAATGTCCCAAACTGCTTTGTGATCGATTTGCATGACCAACTGGTTGAAGAACTCTGAACTACGTTTTTATAAGCTGCCAATAGAGGAAAAAACCCTTTAACCCTTAATGTTCTGCTGTTTGGTTGAAACAATTATGAGTCAGTATTTCTTTCTCAAAGAGCCTCGATCAGAGACAGTCTGGAGATCCTGACACTCCTGCATGGGAGCAAAAAGCTATTTGATTTTTAATAAAAAAATAGTTTTTTGGTTATTTCAGCCTATTAATTGAGGTAATTAATCTGGTGTAAAACAAGGACATCTGGTGTATAAGAAGGACATATCTTTGGCCTAACTTGCAAACAAAGTCAAACAAATCATTTCTCTGTGGGATTTTTGTTTTTTGTGATTTCTGTGTATTATAGTTAAAAGTTTCCTTCTGAGAGACCTAGTATGAGATTGGATCCATGCAGTATAATAGTAATAACGTAATTTTGTTTTGTTATGTAACATACTGTTACCAAATTGCTATATGTTGTGTCTGCAGTTCATAAAGTCACTACAGAATTGTTTGTTAAATCCAAATAAGTTGAATGTTTATAAATACGTAATGGCTTGTTGCAGGCGGCACAGTGGCGCAGTGATTAGCACTGCTTCCTCACAGCAAGAAGGTTCCGGGTTGAAATCCACATCTGCCAGCCTTTCTGTGCAGAATTTGCATGTTCTCCCTGTGTCTGTGTGGGTTCTCTCCGGGAACCCCAGCTTCCTCCCACAGTCCAAACACATGTGTTATAGGTGAATTGGTGACACAAAATTGCCCAGGAGGACTAACTGTGTGTGTGTGAGGTTGTATGTCTCTATGTGTCTGCCCTGTGATAAACTGGCAACTTGTCCAGGGTATACCCTGCCTCTCAACCGATGTTAGCTGGGATAGGCTCCAGCCCCCTGTGACCCTGAACAGGATAAGCGGTGGATAATGAATGAATGAAAATGGCTTTTTACACCATTTAATGAAGAACTGCCTCACTGCATTTATACAGATGTTTAGCCTGCATTTGCGCCGTCTCTATAAAATCTTATTTTAAAATCTAGCTATAGTTTATATAAATGCCATACAAGGGAGGTTTAAAAAGTGTCATTGATTTTGTCTACTCTGCAGGAAATCATTTCAACACTATGACCACCTTTGGCCACCCAATGTGAAACCTCCAGGGACAGAGTGTCACCCTTTCGCTTGGGGCCTTTGGGAGTTTCATCAGGATAAAAGGGTTTTATAATAATATTGTTTCTCCATTCATACTGGAAGGACGCTGAACCATAGACATGGGTTGACCAGGAAGTTGACCAACTGGATCAAACACTATCCAAAAGTGTGTTTGGTCTGATAAGGCACAAACATCATTTTACAACATTTCTAACTTTTAACAATTTTCTCAACTCCCTTTTTAACCCTTTCAATCCTAAAATCCAAAGAAAAAGCATGCACACATCAAAGTGGTGATTTTGTGGTGCAAACAAGGATAAACAATTGAATGTTGAACTTAATTTTAATTATCTGTGTAGATTCTCATTCATCCAGATCATGGAAGTCCTTGAAGGTTGCATCTCTAGCAGAAGGCCAGTTGCATCTGAGGACTTTCCAGGATTATTCAGATTACTATATAAAAGGTTAGGGTTAGATTTGGGTTAAGGGTAAGGTAGAGTCTTCAGACTCTAGAGGATTAAGTAAATGTATGTTCCCATAAGCACGACATCTACCTAGTTTTACAGCAGGAAGCAGAATAGAAACATGTTATGTCTCTTCCAAGGTGGGGCCTTAAACTTTTGAGACAGGTGAATTAGCTTATGGCAGCTATGATAACTGATTTTTTGATAATAAAATTTTGTTTTTATCAGAATTAATAATGGGCTTTTGATTGCTGGAGGTCAGTTACTGAAAATGAGAAGGAGCTCATTCTCATCCGCCTGCCAGCCCACCTCTACCACTTCTGCCACAGGGATTTCCACCGCGTCATCTCTAGTAGAGTCTGACATTGTTGTTGATGATAATTGCTTGGGCTGCATGGATTTTACATCTTTGATGGATGATTGCATGATTAAAGGAAAATATAGATAGTACCATTGGCTCGCGGAAATTTCTGGACCGCGATTTTAGGTTGTTTTTTTTCTTTCTACTGCTCTGTTTCACATGCAAACACCTGCTAATGATGCTGGTCATTACAGAGACTCACCTACACAGCACAAATCCTCTAATTAGGAGCTCAGAGAGCAGCATCTACAGCTTTAGAACAATTAACATGGTTAAAAAGAAAAAAACTGAGCCCTCTAAAATGGCAAATATGTGATGATGATGCAAAAAGTGAGTATTTAAATGATGATGTAGTACCCAAATCCTCTCAAAACAATGCAATATAGGTGAAAGCTTTGCAGCTCATTACTTTATAATAGTTACATAGTTTGATAGGACATGGTGAATAGTGTGCCACTTGAGAAAGGGAACATAGTGTCTTTAATGCAGTCCTGTGGGTTACACCACCTCCTGCAGCAGGCTCCAGTGTAAATGCGTCACTACTGTTATTCCATGATGGGAGCTCAGCACTACCTGTCATCCAAAAGGCAAGAGCCCTATTCTTTTGATTTAGGATTGCTGCTGAGTGGATGGCTGGGTCTTGCTCTCTCTCTCTCTCTCTCTCTCTCTCTCTCTCTCTCTCTCTCTCTCTCTATTTCTCTCTCTCTCTATTTCTCTCTCTTCTATTAGGCAGTCGAACAGATGAAGTGTCTGTCTCTGCCTGCTCTCATACAGAAAACATCCTTAGAAAGATAGGAGAATTAATGCGAACGCTGCCCTTTGAACAAGATGGCTGCAGCCCTGCCCACCTGTGCCCTGAGATAAATCTTCAGCTTATGAAGCTAGCTACTATAATCATTATTTTTTATATGAACTAAGTCAGCTTTTGTCTTTATCATATAGCAAGCTTGCAACGCAGCACCTCTACAATCAGTAATAATAATAATAATAATACATTTAATTTGAATACTGCCAAATAGTATCATGGAGGTCTTTCCCATAAATTACTCAGAAAGCAATGGAGCTGTCATAGAAATAAGATGCCCATCCCTCAGTGGACCACTACCACAGCTCTCTCACTGCCCTGGATACTTCAATATTAGAATGCGGAGCATGTAGCTTGTCACCATGGAGACTGACATGTATCACTCTGGTTGCCTGATGTGCCCATTGGTAGACACAGCAGACATTTGCAGTGTCACTTACACAGTTGCCGGCCAGAATTAAAGTGGTAGCTGCTCGGGGGGGCTAATACGAGATCCATTGAACTGGGAGCAAGAGACGGGTAAAGAGAGATATAGACAGATGCAACGGTTGACAGAAAATGACAGGATGATTGAAAAGAGCAAATGTAGGAGCATGGGGAGGAAAAGGATCGAGATTAAGAGTAGAAACCTTTATCCCTTTCACTATGGAGTGATGAATGTCTGACAGGTTTTCACTTAAAACACAGTAGCCTTGCTCTGGTCATGTGTTTGTGTGTTTTATCTTTCGTCAGTTCTTATACCTGTGGTTATGTAGGATTCACGGCACGGGTAAATTCATTGCTATGCTAAGTGGCATATTATGAATATTAACTTTATAGTCTCCTTTTAATTTGAAGGGCCACTAAAATATTCAGATTCTTTAATGAGCTTCCACTTAAAGATGTATTCATTGCTTTAGCTAAGTTTCCAAACCCATGAATGGGAGGTCCGAGCCTATCCCAGCAATGAGCGAGAGGTGGGGTATAAACTCAATAGGTTGCCAGTTTATTATAGGACCAGCAAGTACAGAGAGAGAAATAACCATTGATGCCTGCATTCATATCCATTATATTGCATGTTCTGGACTTTGGGATTAAGGTGAATTTACCAGAGGGTTCCCACACAGCCTGGGGATGGGTCTGGATTCGGAATCAGATTACTGTTAGAAAGTAACAATACCACATAAAAATAAAAGTATAAGATGGTTGTTGGAACATAAACGTCCTGCATTCAAAAAATTGCTAAGTAAAGTTTTTATGATGAAGAATAACCAACGTCAGTGTGAAAATGATTATATATTATCACTATTGGAAAGTATACATTTAAAAAGTTTAATGTATTTTTATGTACAATATTGAACTTCAAGTATGAAATGACAGAAAATGGCCGTACGTGAGTTCAGGTAACAGCTCTGTGAACAGTTTTTAAAAGGAATTTTCCAATTTGCATGCTCATCAAACACAATAATGTGTTTAAATATGAATTATTTCCATACATTTCCTCATATACATGGGTCCTCTCTGTTGCATTTTTTTTTAAATTTTCTTTCTCAGAAAAGTTCACATTTCCTCCAGTAGATGGCTCTATAGCAAAATTATTCCACAAGGCATTCAAGGATAAGGGGTTGTACCTTCCACGACTTACATTATGGTGAAGTCAGAATCAGCTTTATTGGAGGAAAAAGGGCCAATACTAACTGATCTCATTAATTCTTTCTGAATCTCATATTTTGTAGAAAATATTTATTTGTCTTTCATACAACTACAGATAATACTTGTATTTCAGAGTCAATGTTGAATGGAGCATTTTTATTAATACTGTGGCACTTATGTCCAAAAACATAAGAGCTAAAAAAGGATGTTCACACTTATGTAAAATACATCAATGCTTATTTTTTCTGCATATTGTGGGCCATACTAACAGTCGATGTTTTTATAATGCAGATTTATTGCAGATGCATTGCTTTGAAGCAAGAAGTTAACGGATGTGACACCCTGTGAAAACAAACAGTTCTGTGTCTGTGTGCAGCTCCTACTTGGTGGGATTGAGTCTGCATGGAATAACACTGTCTGATCATTGTGCAAAATTATGTCCGTTCGAAATACACACTGGGACGGGCCTCTGCTTTTGTCACTCAACTAACGGGTGTGCTTTTTCTCATCAGGGCGCAACAGGTGCGGTGGGATGCACCTGTGCCCGGATGGAGCTGCAGTCTGGATGAGAGACCTCCTCCTTACACACCTCTGTGTTTGACTTTGACCACAAGTTCTTTTTACAGCACAACATATGTGCAGCAAGTTTTCACTCATCCACTCCCCACACTGCTGAATGTATAGAGACATTCATTAATTATCTGAGGCCGGCAAAACTCAACATCATTGAATAAACAAAATATCTCAATTAATGATTGATGTCTAATCCTAGTCATACAATAGTCATACAATTGATGTCTTATCCTGATGGCTAATTTGAATGTGCAATGCTTATGCTAATGCGAATGAAACTACTGATATCCAATGCTTATGCTAGTATGTTATTATTAAAGTGGTGGCAGCAAAGCTCTGAGTCCATGATCTCTCTGACCGGAGTCCCACACTAGCAATAATGGTAACAGATTCCTTCAATACACAGAGTAGTTGTTTGCATTACTGGGGTGTTTTTCTGTTTTTGTTTTGTTTTTTGTTAATAAGTATAAGTTTGATAAGTTGACCCTGGTGAGTAACAGTCTAAGACGTTTAAGAGTAAATCTTGTATATGTTCATATGAATTGGACTTAACTTAGTTGCTTTAATGAAGATTTAAAGAATTAAGATTGTGAGAATGGATACTTTTTTTTATCCTCAGGGGGTCTCCTGAAGGTTTTCCTTTTGGATTGATAACATGTTGTGGGGAAAAGAGGAAACAAGTTAGTGAGATGTAGAAGGAATTCTTTCTGCTTGTTTTGCTAACAGCCTTTGACAGTTGTGACCATACTTACATTCATTGCTCAGGTTCCTGAGGCTAAAACCAGCCATTTAGTCTGTCAGTCAGAATCAGACTAGAACAGACACAATACTCAACCGTCTTCAAGACAGGCCTGTAATGTGATTGTCATGTATTATATTTAATTTTTATTTCTAGGACATTTCTTTAACTGTAGAAAATCTTAAATCTCGTGCTTCATTCCATCACGATGTACATCCTCTTTCTTACACAATGTCTGCTTCTTTAAAGTGACATAGACTTTGATACATTTAAATCATTTTTGACTTAGTCTTGATAATTTATAGGTTCAAGGTTTCTTCGCTTATTCACTTTCAGGATTTCAACCCTTTATAAACCGACTTGTTTATATAAGGCCCCTGTCTTTTAAATGAAAAAAAAAATACTTTGAAAATACTTCAATACTTAAGTGGATTTATTTTGTAATTAACACTGTTGGAGACATGTCAGTTACTAGCATTAACACTGATTTCAATAAATTTGATAAACATTTGACTCTAACATGCTATGAGGATAGATTTACAAAGTTTACACAGTGAATTATCAACCTATTAAAAGATCTGAGGTGGAAATGACGAAATTCCTGCAGCATTTCACAGCTATTCCATAATTGATGACCAAAATGCTATTATTTCAGCCAATATTATTCACAAAACGTACAAAAAAAACGTCCCTCGTAAAACACATGTATTAGAATAGAGTTTAATCACAAGCAGAGTTGTCTCATCAGGAAACCGTCATATTTCATACAATAAACTTAATCAAGGCAACATTATTTGCTAGGAGGGTTTTACAGCTTATTAAAAATCCCTGTGATTAGTCTGATGCCTTGCCATTTAATGATTTAGTAATGGAAGAAATTTTTAGATTATATCTTTTATTATCAATCAATCAATGAATCAATCTTTATTTATATAGCGCCAATTCACAACAACAGTTGTCTCAAGGTGCTTTCCAGAAAGAGCAGGTCTAGACCAAACTCTTTATATAATTATCTACAGGACCCAACAAATTCCTCCTTGAGCAAACACTTGGCGACAATGGCGAGAAAAAACTTCCCTTTAACGGGCAGAAACCTCGAGCAGATCGAGGAGAATAATGATAACAACAATAATCATCATCATGAGCATCTTGTGATCAGTGGACATCGAGCAGGTCCACAGCAGCAGATGCAATCACCAACCATGTGACCTTACAGGGCGAGAAAACACAAAGACTCCTGGGAAGAAGTCAAGTTAGTAACATGCATTAAACCATTTAACATGCATTAAACCATTTAACATGAATTAATCCAGTGACATGCATTAAAGTGAGTGGGGTGTATAAAGAGGGACAGTGAGAGAGGAAGAGAGAAAAGCTCAGTGCATCATGGGAGATCCCCTAGCAGTCTAAACCTATAGCAGCATAGCTAAGAGCTAGCTTATGCCAGCCTTAATTATAAACTTTATCATAAAGGAAAGTTTTAAGCCTACTTTTAAATGTAATTATGAAATAATTTGCAAATATTGTCAAATTAGGTTCACAATTCTAAACTGAACCGTATATAATTTGGCTTCTCACACACACATGAACTAGCCGCACACAAGCAACGGAATGATCAAACATTCGGGGAGTCTTTTCCACAAAAAGTTTACATCTAGGTCATTTATTCTGTAGACTATTTACAACACACGCAGAGACATTAGCTCTGAGCTTAGCTGTTGCACATAAGCATATCTAGTTGACCATAAATGGTAAGTTTCCTGAAGTAACTGAAATGTGTTTTATTTGTTCTGATGCTCAAATCAAAAAATGAAACTAAGCTTCAGATAGGCGTTTGTATAGTTACCACCCACTGGAAGGTGACTCACTGTGTGTCATTCATCATAACTTGTGATAACAGGCATGTGATCTATGAAACTTCCCCTTTTTCTTACCTTGTGTTTGATTTGCTTTATTCCAGTTAAAATTTATTTTTTCTGAAAGAAAGTGAAAAAGTCATTCAGGCATCTGAAAACACCTGATAGATTTCATTATGCAAAACGTTTCCTGCTATACAGAGATACAACATGCTATCATAACATCATCATGGTAGCGGTTTTTGAAACAGGAAATAGAGATATATTTATTGATCTTTGCAACTTCTGCCAGGATCATTTGAGGAGTAAAATGTTACAACTCCCACCTGAACATTGAATTTCCTTTTTACCTTTGCAGAAAATCCTTTGAGGAACAGTTCCTCAAAGATACTAATGGTATATTACACAAGACATCAGAGCATGACAACCGCTTGGATATCTTTTAATCTGTGATTCACTTTCCTTGGAGCAGTGAGGAGAACATGCTGGGATCTGTACTGAAAAACTGAGCTGGAAACCTGGAAAAAACCTGAAGAGAGTTGAAGGAGACAGGAAATGAGTCTTTTGGATGAGGAGAAGGAGACTTTCCGGCTCCTGGTACTGACTTTTTCTTTATATATACAGAGATTTTTTCTGTCCTTATGATGACTCATCAACATCTCTTTTTCCTAAAAGAAAGGGGTTAGGCCTGAAGGACTCAAAGAGTATCCTGAAGAAACAAAGATATTAAATATAATATTTAAGAGCACTATAAATAAATAGATTCATGGTAATAAAACTTACTGCTTCAAAGGATGATACTACAAGAATAATAATACATTTATTTATGTAAAGTGCGTTATGAATGAAATGTATTATTATTATTATTATTACAAGAACTTGTTTTCACTTACCCCTGAGCCATGCAGACTGTTATCTTTTGAGATTACCTCTAAAAAAAAACAACTCCACGGAATTGTTTTGGTGGTGTACATATCACAGGAAAATGCAATTTCATAAATATTGCACCAGCTTTTTCCCTAAACATTGTAATAACTTGCCAGTGTAAACTGTGTCAACACTAATAACTATTTATTCAGTGGTGTAAGAGATTGTAATGGAAGCCGTCTAAAATACAATGGAGACAAGTTTCTACTCTCCTACCTCAGATCTCTACCAGATTAATGCTGTATCTTCTAGCATTATAATGGAGAAGCATTTTGACGGGGCTGTAATGTTACATAGTTCTTTGTAATTTTGTGGAGAACAAGAGCCAAAATATCCATTATTGAGAAGTGACAGTGCAATTTTTTCTGTAAAAGGATATCATCTGTGGGATATTTCAATCAAAAGAGATGGAGAATGAATAAAAGATGAATGTTTATTACAACAGACGATATGTGATAATTAGTGCGTCAGAAGATCTTTTGATTCGAGCAGCTGTCATAAGTGGTCTTAATCAGATACATTACCAGTTTGCGGTCAGGTGATGTGAATTAGATAAGTCAGATCAGAGTTGATGCGGCTTCACGTGTGCAGAGCACTATACGGTCATCAGCCAGATGAGATCAGTCTGAGAGCTGACAACAGTCTAGTGACAATCTGCTCCTGAAAGGCTGATGAAATGGTTGCGGTCCTCCAGAGCAAAATGTTATGCATACATACACGACTACTTCATCCATTCAGGTTAGTGTCAGCTTAGGGTTAGTGAAACAAAACAAGTCCATCACAGTGGTAGGAAGAGTCCAATACAGGAATTGTGAAGTGGTGAATCATGACACAAGGAGAGAAACCCTCAAAATTACAGAAAACAACAAAACTTAAACCCCAAACTATGTTTTATCGGATTGTTAATTCCTCTAAAAACGCAGTTAAAAAAAAGCATAATGAAATAACACTTACCACAGTCACCCCCGATTGCTGTGTCTGAAATCATAATTCTCATCAGTACCTTGTTTTGTTGTCAGACTGGTATCTGCTGGTATCACAGTTTTTGTCTGATTCCAGGCACATTTCAATCCACCATAGGAGCTAATCTCAGGGCTCCACAGACGACGGACACATTTTAAAAATGCCTTAAAACTTTCCATTTTAGCAGAACCTATAACTTTAATTAACATTACTGCTTTTTGGTCAGGTTTTTATATAGTTATTATTTTTATTTTATTTTATTTTATTTTTTATTGAGGCTTTTATCTGCTTTTAGTTTGTAGCACTTGATATTTGATCCAAATGTAAAGTGCACTATAAATTAAATGTATTATTATTATTATTAATCAACAGCTTACTGAGCTAAGTGTTGCAACAGCCAAAGACCACGCTGTCCTCCCCAACGGCATATGTTTATCCCCGAAAAGCCCCCAATACCCTGCCTTATACCAGCAATGCTCTTGATTGAGCTCGTAAAATTAAATGAAGTTATGGCTGAAAAATTGTGCTTTTTGTAAAAACAAAATAAAAAAGCTTCCACTACAGAATATGATTAATACAATATATATATCCTTGAGTTGATTCATATAAATGTGAACAAAATCAAACCAATGTTTAATAAGTTATTTCCAAAAAACGTAAAAAAGTCCCCTTAGTAAGTAAATAGAACTATTAGAGTAAAATATGATAAATACAGGATACATCTCCTGGGGTTGATTCACATTTGGCGTCAGATATATACCACCGACCTTTACCAACATCAATGCAGCCTTTCCTGGCACTGAGGTCTGTGGAGGTATAAGATTTGAAAAAGATTCATTATCGAATAACAAGACGATTCATTATCGAATAACAAGACGATGACGATTTCTAATAGCAGCAGATGTTGGTTGTTGAACTCTGGTGTTATTGGGTCACTTATCTTTTTGGAGCTACCTCAGAATATTGACCAGGCTTTACAAAATTCTCATTTAACTTGATAGTTTTACAGTTATGGCTCAAACTGTTTTCAGTCGTGCGATAGTTGTTACTTGTAAGTGTCTTTCTTTCCCCCTCAGTTTCAGGTTTGAATACCTCATATGACCGGAGGAAGTTTTTACCTTTGTCGACTACCTGTACTTCTTTGCCACTGATTTTAAAACACTTATGGGTAAAAAAAAAAATCTATTTGAAAAATAAAACGCCAAAAAACAGCCTTTCTTGCCAATTTTGTAGTTGCGAGGCATTTTAATAATTTACTGTGTATAAAGTTGGTGGGGAATTCATGTGGATGAATTGTGATGAAGAAAATGAGCGACCCAGATCAAACATTTATTCATGTTATTACAGCAACATGCTATAGTGGAAAATAGAGTTATCCCTTAATTAGCATATACTTGGAGACACGTCGTGTGAAAATATATGAACAACCATCCTCACGAAAATGATTCAGCCAGAGAATAAGGGTCCGAGAGGTAATGATGAGGAAACCAGAACTTACTGGCAAACCAAATGACCTGACATGCAGCAGAGACGGGAATGTGTTTTCTTTTAAATCGTTTTAAGACAGCAAGCAGAGCAACGGGTTTTGCAATCTAACATGATAATCCTAGAGGCATTGAATTTTCCATAAAAGGGAACGCCAACGAATCAAAACAGATTGCAAAATAATGTCAACAATTTAATACTGGGATATCTTGATACATGGCTTCCATTGTTTGAAAAATTTTGCACAGCAGCTTTGTTTAAACCCTTGGCTTCCAGTCTCCCTTATATTGTATTTCGTTCGTAAACGTATGTCGGATAATGGCCTGATTAGGAAGTCAGTTCTATTTAATGCAATCCCCGGTAAAAATGAAAAAGAAAAACATCCATCAAGGAGTCAAGGCAAGAGGTTTTGATTTTGATCATTTCAGGAAACAGGGATAGGCTGAATGAGGAAGGGAGGAAATGTATCCATTACAGCACCACGAACTCTCATTATGTTGCTGTTATCTAATTAACTGTATGCTATCTGCTTTGACGTGGCTACAGGGATGCAACCTGTCAGAGGTCACTTTGAGGTCACCTTTATGTCATTTCAGTATAATATGGTTACAATTTCACATGTGAAGGCAATTATACCTCTGAAGCAAAACTTCAGAAAAACCCCACCCTAGGTTGCTATATCAGTGGACCGACAGAAATTAGTAAGTGCTCCACTACTGTTAGGAATCTTCCATCATGACCATGCATTTATCAACATCATCGTGTTACATGACACTCAAGATCTGTTTTCACACATCATAGCACTTTATTGACTGCCTTTAAGCCCGTTGTCTATTCAAATTAAGATCTGAATGCCTCTTGTGTTTCATTATTTTTCCTATAATGGTGTCTCTGATATATATGGAACCCTCAATCTTCAGGTAAGAGCTAACGATGACTCGATAATTGAGCAACCAGGCAGACAAGACAGAAAAGAATATCTAATAATGTAATTATTCTATTTCAGTTTCATAGATTATGGAGAAGCTGAAGAGTAAGGATTGACCTCACACAGGCGAGAAGAAGCATTTAATTCACCCAATACAAGAGAATCATGGGAGTTTGGCCCAAATCTCTAAAATATTTGATTTGGTGTTTTGGGAATTTCAGCAGCCACCTAATCCGCCAGTTCAAAAATTGTTTACTAAGAACTTTCCACTTCTTTATTTAGCTGTTTCCTCTCTTACTTTAAAGTTCTGCATGATTGACATCAATACACCCACAAAGAAGAAGTGAGGAGTCTAAAGGTTTGACAGAAAAGATGGAAAGATCAAAGGCAGTGCATTTATAATGGCTAAAAATGCACCTTTTATGAAAAAAAGAGGGATTTAAATGGGTGTAACAAACATACCACTGGATAAAATGTTACTTCAGTAATCAACTAAAGGATTTTGTCAATCTTAGTCAAGTATATAAAAAAAAAGGCATTTGGGATTTAACTCTAACTGCCAGCTTAAGTGGTTGCTCTGAAAATAAAAAATTTAAAAAGCTTTATTCAAAATTGAATATGTCACAGCTCCAGCAGAATTCTTTACAACTTGTGATATTTTGGAAAGATTAAGTGTCTGTGAACACAATCCCAACACCAGATAGATCATTATCATGCATAAAGAGAGGGAGAGGGAGAGAAAGAAAAGTATGCAGCTGGGTGAATGATGCCTTGTTGGGTTGTTTACTGTTTCCTTTAAAAGAGCAAGTCAGAGACAGACTGAGTGGAGTATATGGGTGGGCACTGGAGAAGACTAACCAAGCATCAGCCGTGGAGATATATTCAGGAGAAATGACTCTTCAGCCTACAAGGCAGGTATTTTTTTTACTTTATACATTGAAAAATAGTTTGCATTGGCAATATTACATCATCTTTTCCTAGACATTGAGAGTTTTAAAGTAGTGTTGTTTGTTTAAATCATCTAGGGCTTTTCTGCCAATAATCGTATTTTTTGATATATAACAGTAATTAGACCAAAGATAGACAAAAACAAACAAAAGGAGATGTGAAACCAGTGACGTCTTGACCAGTAGAAATGTGACTTTTGTAGCGAGTAACAGCTCCCACTCTTCTGTTTGTCTTTTTAGTGTTTTTTTATGCTGAAGTACCTAAAATAACAGGAAATAGGAGGGAAATTGACTCTAGTGATTGATGCATAAAGTTTAGTCCCAAGTATAAGAATGTAATAAAAAAACAGGCATTTTATAAATGTCAGACGTTTGGTTTTTCTAAAGAATGTGGTGGACTACGCAACATTTACTTATTCCCTGTCAATGGTATTCTACTTATTGACATAAACAGACTCCTCTATGAACATATAAGGCACTTATCTACTTCTCTGAGACCTACTTAACTCGATTCATAACCCATCTTTCAAAAAATAACTTTGACTTTAAAGTTATGGTTAAGAGGAAAACTGAGCATTGGACCATTATGATGAAATCGTTTCATACCAGAGCCAAAGATATTGACTTGGATTGCAGCATGGCAAACGCCTACGATGGAAATATTGAATGATTCATAGGTGATGATAGGTCCGATTGCACCATGTAAAGATGGTACTTCAGGAATTATTGATCAGCTGTTTTGTATTTTCTAAAATACTAATGTGAATGTTCAGTCATTTTGTTATGGTATCATATTGATTCAAATAATCAGAATACAGCTACAGCTCAAAAGTAACATGTGCGCTAAAAAGAAAAAATGTTCAACTCTTGTCCTCTGGAAACATAAATACCAAGTCAGAGGATGAACATATAATCAACATTTCTTCAGCAGGCAGAGACACAGCCAGTCCCAACAAGATGAACAACTTAACCCAAAAATCACTCAGAAACTTTGAAAAGAGATTTTATATAATCGTATAAATGTCAATAGTTGAATAATGAATAATTTGAATATTACTGGGTTCCTTATATGTACAACCTTAGTTGTATTTTGGCATTTCAGCAAACTAATAAAGACAGTGCTAAATAAGAAATATACTAACATATATAAGATATTTAAATATTTATATATATATATATATATTGTTTTAGGATTATCTATTTGTAGGAATTGAAAAGCTTTCTGGTTATGTTTCCATTAGTATAAAAATGTTATTAGTGCTGTGTTTTGACAGGCGGAATGAGCTTCTCAGGGAATCCACAGACATGTAGGCAGTCACGTCTCTGTAGTCTCTGTAGTAGCAAAGAGTGCTGCCTCTGAGCAGAGCCAGAAACATACTTTGTCCTACATGTTTGAAACAGTAGGGGGTTGAATCAGTTACTGCAGTCTGCTACTTCACCACTAGATGGCAAATAATCAGTTATTACTTAACACAATTTATCTATAATGACTGTGATGTTGGATAATGGGATGAGGGTGGTGGTTGACAGGATAATTACGATGATTGTCATGTTTGATGGCAAGGAAACCGATGCATCGGGGTCGAACTGATTCACGTTGACGCCAGGGTCGGCGTACAAGGTTCCATTGGACCTCTTGTCATTTGTATGATAGAGAAGAAGAATAAGTTGCACTGTACAAAAAGAATCATTTGATGCATAAGGAATAGGTTGAAAACGTTCAGGCATTGGAGATTGTCTATAAAGAATGGAAGAATGAGGTTTGAAGGGAAGTTGAACAACTGTTTGAGGTATATGTCGATTATTAAAGTATGGTGCTCTGGTGATTTAATTAGCAGGAAACAGATGTTTGAGTGTTTGATAAAGGTGTTGTTGATAAAGTGTCTCTGGACTATTTTAAATTTTGAAATGTGTGAATAAAAATGTTTCGCTTTCTGCTGAGAAATGAAAAGATTGCACCAAAGTGTGTCTCCATGTTGAGCTAAGTTAACCTTCTTAGCTGTAGTTGCTTGTTCTTAATATTAACTGTCTGATTTATTTTTTCCACAGCCTGCCTGTCTACAGCACCACAGCCTTATATGGAGACCATAACAACACAAATGGCACTGATTGCCCTGAAATAGATGCCTGGGAGTGGCTCAACAGCATGCAGCCAGTGTATATCCTGCTCATTACTGTACTGGGAATTGTTTTTAATATATTTGTCTTGATGGTTTTCTGCCTCCACAAGAAGGCCTGCACCGTGGCTGAGATCTACTTGAGTAACCTGGCAGCTGCTGACCTCGTTCTGCTGTCCTGTTTACCCTTCTGGGCTGTCAACATCGCTAATGGTTTCAACTGGCCTTTTGGTCAGTTCCTGTGCAAAGTCGTCAACGTGGGCATTAAGATGAACGTTTACGGCAGCATCTACCTCATTGTTATGGTTAGCATAGACCGCTATGTGGCACTAGTGCATACGATGTCCTACGGCAGAATGCGTAGGCCAAAATATGCCAAACTAAGCTGTCTGCTGATTTGGGGCTACAGTTTGCTCCTAAGTTCCCCCGACCTCATCTTCAGGACCGTAAAACATTTCCAGGAATATGGTATTCATGCTTGTTCTCTGGATTATCCAAATCAAGTTGTAGAGCTACTCTGTGATGGGATGCTGATTGTTTTTAGCTTCATCATTCCTATTTCAATCATCTCATTCTGCACGGTCAAGATTATTCAGGCTTTAAATATCCAGACGATTGAGAGGCTCAATGCAGAGAAAACAGAGAAGAGGGCCACCACTCTGGTGCTGGTGGTCCTCCTGTCATTCCTTATCTGCTGGGTACCATTCCACATTGTCACCGCACTCGACGTGATGTTAAGAGCTAACCTCATGGAAGGGTGTCACCTCATGACTGCTCTAGAAATTTGCAACCAGATCTTCACCTACTTAGCCTTCTTTAACAGTGTCCTCAACCCCATCCTCTACGTCATTGTGGGGAAAAACTTCAGGAAAAAAGTGTCTGAAGTGTTGAAACAGTGGAGCAAAAACAAAACGGGATCCTCTGAAACGACACGTTCGAACCTGTCCTCTTCGCTGAAGACCATTTAAAACAGTGCTTCCAAAAGCACCCCTTCTACCAAAAAGTAGAAATTGCAGGAAGATGACTGTTTCGGAGAATCACTCATTTGTCTTGTGACAATACACATGGTTCAAATGATCTCACACACACAGAATCACACTTCCTCAGATCAAACTCTGACAAGATATATTGTAAAGCCATATTAAGCATAAAGCATGAATGGATGTTTACTCGAGGGGATTACTGTTATTGTGTTTCATACATGTTAAATTATTATTTATACTTCCCTAATAACCTGGATTACCTGTTCATCAACTGTGTAACAGTTGTTTTCTCATGTTATGGCAGTTCCATCATTTGTATTGAACTACAGCTGCCCCTCTGTTACAAACAATGGCAAAGCATGCTGTCTTGAATCTCCCTGAGAGGTTGTCTAATCCAGCCAATTAATTGCTGTAAATAGAGCTTTTATATTCTGCCTTGCATAGCTGATAACTAAGAGTTTATGGGTGCCAGTACTTGTTTTTATCTGTACATAGCTATTAAATAAAACATTTTAAAAACCCATAGAAAAGGTTTTATGCATGTGTTATTGAATCCTGGTAAAGTCGAGCCCCAGTAAGTGCTTGCTAAGTGCATTTGGGTGTTTCTGACTCAATGTCTGCAGAGTTAAAAACAGGTCGGTCTAAGAGTTTCCAGTAGTGACACACAAACATGCTGCTTTTTGTTGGCTGCATATAAATAAGCTGTGCCAATTCACATCTCTACCCACAAAATTTAATGACCCAGTGTTGATTCATTGCGGACTGTGGGTGAGTGTTGCCTCCAAACGGATAGTCTGGCAAAACAGGAAAAATAAGTTTGGGATCAGGCGTCACCACCATCGCCAAGCTGAAAATTACTATGGAATAAAAAACATGCACAGAGACAGTTACCCAATACGTTTATTTTTGTCTGTATTTCAGGGTTATGCTACAATACTTTTCACTAAATCTAACTAAAACCTGTCTCTGCTTGACTGTATCTGGTCCTATTCAATTATTATGCACTGTATATAAATGTACAGCATGAGTGTCACTGGATTTGTTCATGGAGGAATGATTGTGTTTGTGTTTCTGGATTCCTTCCAATCACCAAACAGTTTTTTACTGGATCGGTTGCTAAGGCCCCCCTTACAGACAGCATGGAGACAGTGGCATGAGTTCCTGCTGTCTGATAAAGCTTGATTAGTAACGCTCCATTACATCTCTTATCCTTTCTCACTTTGGAGGTCAAATTCGGGCATGACAATGGCAACAAATAGATTGGTCCTGTGTTGACACAGTTAAAAGGTTTTACTGGTACACGTATCAAGTTTGAACACACCCATACTTTCACCTCTTATAACCCTGTGACTGTGCCAAAGCTCTCAGGGATCGGAAGGTGGCTTCCCAATGGAGAGTGCTACGGGAAGTGGCCCTGGCTGCAATGAAACAGATGCATGGGACTGGGTCTACACCATGCAGCCTGCCTACATGTCCATTATCTGCGTTATAGGAGTGTTCGGCAACTCCTTTGTTCTTTGTGTGTTCTGTCTCCAGAGGAGGCGCAGCTCTGTGGCTGACATCTACCTAGGCCACCTTGCAGCGGCTGATCTCCTCATGGTTTCATGTCTGCCGTTTTGGGCTGCAACCATCATCAACAAGTTCGACTGGAGGTTCGGGAAGCCAATGTGCCAGTTAATCAACATTATCATCGGAATGAATTATTATTGCAGCATGCTGTTCCTTACGCTTGTAAGCTTGGACAGATACGTTGCCCTCACTAGACCCCTGACTCAGGGTAGGCAGCGACGTGCCCTGCGGGCACATGGGATTTGCTACAGTATCTGGATTGTCGGAGTGTTGCTAAGCTTACCTGCTATCCTCTTCCGTAATGTCAAGTTCTTCCCGGACCTGGGAATCCACGCGTGCTACATGGAATATCCCAGTGGGGGTTGGAGACTGCGCTTCAACTTGACTGTCAACATAGTAGGCTTCCTCATCCCTGTTCCTATTGCATCATTCTGTAGTTACCATATCATTAAAGCCCTCAGGAGCAGCCAGAAGATGATGAAAGGCAAAGGGGGCTGTGTGGAAAGGAAGGCTGCGTACCTTGTTGTGGTTGTTCTGGCTGTGTTCATTCTCTGCTGGCTGCCTTTCCAGATTCAAATCTTCTTTGACACCTTAGGTCACTTTGAACTCATCGCTGGATGTACCTGGGTATATGTTCTGGACATTGGTAACCAATTAGGAACCTACCTTGGCTATAGTAATAGCTCATTGAATCCGTTCCTGTATGTGATTGTGGGGAAGCACTTTAGACAAAGAGCGAAGGAAGTATTCAGACTTGTGTTCTGCAGAAGGAGACGGCAATTGACAATGTCAAGTCATTATAATGCCAATGTCAACTCATCCAATCAAAATGAGAGTAATAAAATCTACAGAAGGAATACTAATACTTGTGCTACTACAACTACTGTATCTACAACAACTATATAGAAACATTTGACCAAAGTAGTTGTTTAAGACCTCAATTTAGCATGTAATCGATATCTTTTGTAACATTACTAACTCACTCTTTTACCCAGAGCCACTTAAAGGGGTTATTGGACATTTTAGGAAATACGATAATTACATTTTCTACCAAGAGTTATAGCTAAATATGACGCTATACTGGAAAAGACTGGAAAGCTGATTTGGCAGTTTATCTTTAGGCCATATCTTATTTTTTTAAAAGTTTTTAACTTTCAAATCTATTCTAGCTCTTTTAATGCTGATAAGAAAAAGAAATTCTTAATAAAGCTTTATTTGATGATATTTTTCTTGAATGTGCTCTGTGGCTTAGATATTTACTTATTTACTTAATTATTAACTAATTCTCATTTTGAAACTGAAAGAGGCTCTTTTTTCAACAGATTTAACTCAAAAATACATTTTTAAGTATTCAATCCTTGATTGTGCATTAACCTGACACTGTAGTAATGTATAGAAAGAGCAAAATCTTACTTTGTATTAAATAAAGTATCATTTACAAATGTTGGAAGGATGGAGTGTCTTTTTTTTGTTGTTGTTAAGAGAGTTGTTTGTGCGTGTGTGTTTGGATGACAGTGAGCCATGTTCCCTTCTAGAAAGTCTTAATGTGCTGTATAATTCAAACACGCTGTAATAATGTTTACCCTAAAAGGGAGGGAAGTCACAGCGCTCACTCGCTTCCACTGGTAATACTTAATATTTTTGTACTGTCATTTGTCCTTAAGCCGTATCGAGTTTGCTACTTTATATGGCCGGAGATTAAATTACATCAGAATAGGATTATTTTAATAGGCATGGAGATAAATCTGATATATTTGCTTTTAACAAACGTTTAGAAATTGTTAGTGAGCAAAAATGTCCATCTGTCAATTGATTAAGTTTATCTCAAAACTGCAGCACAGACGGAGAAACTAGAGTGTATAAGAGTCGGGCACATTTATATGAACTGTCCATAAGGGTATGAGTTTACACTACCTTAGGTCTCCACAATGTTAGGAGTAACAGTAGTTTGGCTTTTCACATAAAGAGATCGCTTAAAGTTAATCATAAGTATTAGTATTACTAGAGTATGCAGTCACTCTTTCTTACTCTTTTCAATTTTTTAACTTCTCTCCACCAAATCTGGAGCACCGCAGTTTCAGCTCTTCAGTGATATCAGCTCAGAAAGAATTTTGACTCTATGATAAACAATTTGATATATTGAGTTCTAGGCCGAGGGTGTGGAAGAATGCAACTCTATATACAATATCGTTCCTCGCAGATCCCTCCTCTGACTGGCTGTCTACTCTTACTGAGAGCTCGGTATACACAGTTTAGCTCTGTTCCAGACTCGCCTTTTTCATTAACATTTTGACCACATGAGAAATATTTCCCCGAAGAAACATGGTAAGAACTTTTAATGCTGCACAAGGTTTTCTCAAAAAATACATAAAGGTTGACATCATATCTTGACGTATGTCTTATTTTGTATTTTGCTGTTTTGTTCAGTGGAATGAAATGACTTAAGGTTCAACAAAAAAAGAGTAAATATTACACAACGCCAAACTTAGGCATAGATATCTTTAACAGGTTGAGTAGAACTAATTATGCAGCGTCTTCTTCCTCAACAGATCCAAAGCGGCTTAACTGTGAATAAACATGTCATTATGTTGGAAATATTGTTCTTTTTCGGTGTCATTATTCTAAACAATGTATTTATATTATTGTATTTGACGTGAATATTGGTAACATATTCAGTTATGATGTCTGATTCAGTAGCGTTGCATTTTTCAGTCAGACTATTTTATTAATGTGTTTTAAATGTTTATTTTTGTTTCCTAGCCCATGGAGTCAATGATTTTTGTATCTGTGGCAGGACTGTTGTCTGAAAGCATCAACACTTCTCTTCCACCAGAACTACTAGAGTCACCACTTCTTGCAGAATGGGAGATGGTCCACACCATCATCCCTCCGTACATCCTCACCATATCCCTGTTGGGCATCATCTTTAACGGCTTTGTTCTCCTGGTGTACATTGTTCACAAGGATCGACTCACTGTGCCAGAGATTTACCTGAGTAACCTGGCGCTGGCTGACTTCATTCTCCTGTGTGGCCTCCCTTTCTGGGCGATGAACATCCTCAACAGCTATAACTGGCTTTATGGAGAGGCCTTATGCAAAATGGTCAACTCAATTATCATCATCAATTTCTACACCAGCAGCTACACCCTGGTCATGATAAGTGTTGACCGCTACCTTGCACTTGTCAAGACCATGAAAGCCGGGCGACTGAGGAGGACACTTTACGCTAAGGTGATCTGCTTCATCCTGTGGATGTTAGGGCTCATACTCAGCACACCCACACTGATTCACAGGAAGGTGAAGTTCATCGAGGAGCTTGGCACATTGTCATGCATACTTGATTACAGTCATGACAGCTCCTGGAAGTTGGCCCATCAGACTCTGATGAACACGGTGGGCTTCATAATCCCTCTCCTGGTGATTGGTTTCAGCAGTGGAAACATCATAAAGGCTTTAGCAGAGAGGAGAGAGAGTTCAGGATTTCATGATGTTTACGACAAGAAGGCTGTAGTACTGGTGTGTGCTGTCACACTACTTTTCTTTCTCTGTTGGGCTCCATTCCAGGTAATCACCCTCCTGGACACTCTGTGTGATGTCCACGTGCTTGATGAGGAGCTGTGGTACCATGCACTCAACATAGGAGGCCAGGTGTCAGTGTATCTGGCCTTTCTCAACAGTACCCTCAACCCATTGCTGTATGTCTTTTCAGGGCAGTACTTTAGGAAGAAAATTTGCTCCATCAATAGGAGGACCAGATTTCGCAGAGGTTCAGATATGACAACATACCAACGCTCTATTGTGTCAACGTACATCAACAGAACAGAGCAAATTAAGACTGTGGTCCTTTTTAATGAAAACCAGCAGATGTAACCCTTCATGACGTCCTGTTCTCAGCTTCTGTTGTGGCTTATGAGTCTAAAATCTTGATTACATGGGACTTATCACACTAGCAATGCTATTAAAGATCCATATTAGAAGATCTGGAACAAATATTTGTGTGCTAGATCAGGCAGACAACTTGAGTACACTCTACACACGCCATACCCGATCCTCCTCATGCACCATCAAACACTCTCTGCCCATTTAGCAACCTATTTAGGCTGCAGAAACTCTCGATGTCCCCTACTGCCTCTCTCACACTGCTGCCTGCACTTTTAGCCCCACCACCACCAAGCATCCACCTGTACGCTCCACTTAAGGAGGAGTCAGTAAAATTAGAATGTAACAGTGTTACAAAGTCCCGAGTTGCCTGATTTGTGGTGTTTCAAAAATTAATATAAAAACAAAATCTACTGTTGTGTGTGTGTTAAAATTTCATGTCTATTTCCGGAAGTTTCTTCTCTGAATCTAATAACAAAAAACCATCTTATTAAGGACTAATGACCAAGATGCTTTATTTTGGTCTGGTATTATTTTGTTTATGGTTTCTGCGCCTTTGATTTCCAAAAATAATCTTTAATAAGAACTTGATAAAGAAGAAGAGAAAAGCGTACTTTGGAGATGGAAGGTGTAGATTAAATGTTGCTCTGCAAAAACACAAAAAAATGCAGAAGGGTTCTTTGATTTCTGAGAGTTGTTCAGCTGAAGGAAATGTTATTCTCCATGTTGTGTTGGCACGGATTAAATACCACTAAATTGAGTGTGATTGACAAGAGGGATTCTGAGGAGGAAATACAATACATGTCTTGTCTTATAGAACGGCTGTAAATATTGTCTGCATTTCAAAGTCTGTACAGAAATTCAACAGATTTCTTAAAGGAGGATACAGCGGTGATCGAGATGTCAGTGGGGTAAAAAGGCTTATTTTTTGTTTGGAAGTGTCACACAAGAGTGTCCAACAGATACAACCATCCCATGATGTCATGACATGAGTTTTAGACTTACTTGTGAACCTTTATTTGACAATTTACTTAATTTGAGCTACTTTTAGGAATTCATTCAAACTTTTCTGGATGTGTAATTTTTTTTACAGATATATAAATATAGTCAAAATTTGGAACTCAAGACATTTGGAAAAGGGAGTTGCCCCTAAATAACCACTCATATTGGCACATTTTGCAATGAGAACTATAAACTTCCATAAAACTCCCATGAGTACCACTGGTACTCATGGAAGACAACATCAGCAAAGGAGACTGGAAGAATTATGACCTAAACATTGCATAAAAAGGTCCAGTTCCATGCGCTCAGTGGTTTGAAAAGTAAAAAGAACTTTAATTCAATGGGCTAGAGTCATTAAAAAAACCACTAACACATGCTGACTCCAGTGTGAGACACACCCTGGAAAAGGCGTAACTAGATTGCCTGAATCTAGACTTTCTTTTAAATGGGATTAAATGCCATTTATAAATTTGTGTATGATCCCTGGAAACCAGTATTTTTGTGTGAAAGCTCCCTCTAGTGAGTAGATATGTACTATAAGAGTAAAATACAATGTATAATAGATAGAGCTCGGCGGGGTAAGGATTATATAATAATAATATCTTACTTTCGGGGATACAATTAAAAGTAGTCATCAAAATAAGTATATGAGTCAGAGTACAATTATACGCGGAAATATGACACTTATTTTTAAATAAATCTACAAACATTTACTACTCTACATTTGGATATATTCCTTTTGCTTTTTTTATTTATTTATTATTTCATGTATTCATTTGTAAAATGTAAATTGAGCTCTTAGAGCTACGGTCTCCAGTTTTTTCGTGTCTTAACAAGTGAGTCAGACATGAAATGGTCATATACACAAAGTGCTAAATCAAACATGAATGCCAATATTTCAACCTGATTTCAAAGGCCGTTTGTTGGAGCGGGTCACAAGTCCAAAACCCGGGTGGAAATCAACTGTGAAATTAAGAAAGTGAGGAAGATTTTTAAAGTACCGCTCTGATTCAAAAATACTTGTGTCAAAAACATATTCATTAAAAATATGTTACACTATGTCTCAAGTTACACAATAGAATATTGATTTGGGAATATTTATTTTCAGTATGGCTTTATGGACGACTGCTTGCATTGCAGAACTTATCCCAGGTTCAACACAGCACAATGGTTTCCTCCGCTTTGTACAGTAGGTTGGATGCTTAGTCCTCTGCTTGTCAGCATAGATGCCGCCACAGGGTTGTTCCTTGAGTACACCAATTGAATTTCAGTTTGGACTTTCTATCCACATGATCTTGTTTGTCCACAAGAGGGAACTGGAGATATTTTCCTCAAGATGACAGTGTGATAAGAAACACTTATAATGAATGAAGATATCAACCTTACAACTACATCCGACATCTTGGGTTTCTTGGTTACCAATTGTGACATTTTGCTTTCACAAGATGTCACATGATAGTGTGAAGGAGCGCCTTCATCCCGGCATCCATGGCCTTTGTGCACCGATCAGACTGTCATGCTGTTCAGGGCCATTTCAGATCCCATAGCTTGTGTCTTGGTCATGTGGTCAGAGATCTATATATAGATCAGTTACCTATGTTACAGGAACTATGTTGGTTTTTCTAACAGAAGTATTTATTTGTTTAATTTAACCAGGAGACAAATCGGTGTGTGAAACTTAATTCCTATAAAGTTGAAAATTAAGTGTTTGTATGATGATTCCCTTGATTGTTAATGCAATGTTGTTGCAAGGGGAATCATTTCCACTGGTGATAGGGAAGCATGTTATTTTCTATTTGGTAAACAAGTGGAAAAAAAATTGTCACCTTTTTCTGAATAAATCATCACCGTTAATGCAGAAATGTTGTTATTTTTTCACTTGTTTTTGAATCAAAGGTTTATAGAGCCTCCTCTGGCTTGACTTTTCTGCTGCAATATTGCATTAAAGGATTTATTATGGCTATCATTACTTTTATCATTATCATTTCTCGATATAGCACTTCATCGCAAGATACATATTTAAATGCATTTATGTCGGTTTTTATGTCCATTGGCGTGTAAAAAAAGTTATAACTACGTGATGGATACAGTTAGCCAAAATGAATTCTATTCCTTTATCAGACAATAATCCGCATCACATTTATGTGGATTTATGTCCATATTGACATGCCAAACATGAGCCGGGATGAATATTTGCTGAATAAATGTATTTTCAGAGTTGACTATCAAAGACTTTTTCGAAATTGCCTTCTCTCTGGTGTATTGGAGAAAAAAAGGAGCAACATCAGATATTTGAGGCCACATCACTTGGAGTTTGTTTTTTCAAGAAAAAATTATTTAAAAATTAAATTGTACAATATATGTTTGCATTTTTTAACACACAACACTACAAAATATTAGATGCTATTTATGCTGCATTACGAATATGGAGTAAAAACTGATTTCATAAAAATTACATAATGAACTAATTAGGTGATAGAAAAATATTCTCAAAACTACAACAAATTTTCAACATCAAGTTGGAATAAGTTGTTTTTCTTAAATGTGTAAAAACGTCTTACATTTTGGGATTGGACAACTCACTAATGATTTAGTTGCTTACTTCCATGAGCTTTAAGGATCTCTTTTAAACTTCTTAATCCCAGTAGCTTTGGAAAGAAGAAAAATATGTTACTGTAAAAATCTAAGTATTTCGATTGAGGAGTAAGTTACAACAGTCGAAAAAACACGTGATGATTTTTTGTAATTTTCTACAGTATATTTTAATATACCCGAAATGTCCGGGTACATAATTGTTGACCATGATGTTTTTCAGTATTTATTGGTTATTGTGATGTTCTACCGTGTGTGAACACTTACTGTAATTGCTTACAGTACATATTTGTAAAGTTCTATTCTCTACGGTAACGGCTCGTTGTTAGGACTTTCCTTATAATTCATTGAATACTGTACATTTTGACTGGACACAGATTTCAATTTCAAATTTCGGATTTCATAATGTTTTATTTTCATTCTTGTCTTCTTTCCCTCCTTCTGTCTTGACAATGTGTGGGCCGATAAACTTCACATCTGCACTGGAAAACCGGATCATCAATCTGTCAGGATCTTATTTGGTGAACAGTGCATCCAGAAGGAGGAGGATTCTGTTATTCTACCTCTCTATCATCGTCATGGCCATCCCATCAAATGCCTTTTCGCTCTAGTTGGCTTGGCAGCACATAGGACAGGACAAGAAGTTTGGTGTGTATCTATTCAACAAGGTGCTGAGTGACTTGACCTTCACTATAGGCCTTGCTCTCTGGCTGGACTTCCTGTGGAGGGGAGTTTGGGTCCACAGAGCCACGTCTGTGTTCTCTTTAGCTACAATCTCTTTACTAACTTTTACACTAGTGATGCCCTACTCTGCTGTATTGCTAAGCGCCGCTACCTGGCAGTGGTTCATCCATTTAAGTACATGTATTTAAGTAGGATTGGCACTGAGGCAACCAACAGTTTTGCCATTTACGTGACAGTGATTTGCCTCAACGGTATAACAATCACTTGGAAGGACACGTACCCGGAAAACGGGAGATTTTCATTGTGCTTCGACGTCCTTCCTGTGTCAGTGAACTTGACTCAGGCTAATATCATGTGCTTCTTCCTGGGCTTTATCATTTCGGTTCTCCTGGTGGTGTGTTCCACCGGATGGATCTGTGAGGCAGTTAAATCCAACCAGGCCACAGAAGAACAGGAATGTAAACTGATTTTAAACCTGCTGACAGTCGTTCTCCTCGGTCGGTTGCTCTGCTTTGGGCCTGTCCACATCGTCGTGCTTCTCGTCACACTAGTGGACGACTGCAATGACGCATCATGGCTCTTCCATCTACGCAAAATAAGTGCAGCTGTGTCAAGCCACAACTGCCTCGCAAATCCTCTCTTTTACTGCTTCATTACCAGCACAGGGAAGGCAAACATGACTCAGCTTGTTCTCTTCATCCAGGACACGGAAGAGAAACACCGGAGAAGATGTCGTCTGAGTTTGTTGTTAACTTTTACATTTAAAATATTCATGATGTTAAGAACGGCTACAGTTTGAGGTGCACAAATTATTTTATTTATATGCATCAATATTTACATAAAGTCTGACCAGCTGACTTTATTTGCATTTGGCATTCAGAAATTCCATTTATAAATTTGTTCACAATATTTAAAACAATATTTCAGAAACTGCATCTGAGGGGTTGGACCTTGTTTCAGCTCAAATTCAATATCCCACTTCATCTAGCATCTTTTTTTTTTTACAAAAGAAAAATAATTGCAACAGATCTTTATCACGCAAACCTTTTTCCTCTCTGTTTATATCCCCCCCCCACATCTCATAATAAAAAAGGGCAACCGGTTTCAGCACAAACCTTGATGGGGGCTTTGGAATGTAGCTGTGTGTATGGCTTGGCAAAAGAACTTCATCCGGTTGTGTGACCTAAATGAAATACTCCCTGTCTACTCCCTGGTAGGGTGTAGCTTTGTTTCAGCCACGTTGTTAACGGCACTTTCTAGTGGAATTGAATCGCAATTGCCGTCGCCGCATCCTCTGCAGATCTTTTTGTCTTAATATAATAACCCAAATAGACCATAGTGCAGGTAAGAACTAGACGGATTTTGGGAAAGGTCATTAGTATTCCGACACTAGGAAAAGCTTTTTGTCCAAAAGCTTTCAGGCAATTCTTTTTTTCTTTTTTTTTTCCAAATAGTCTCTTATGAATCCACACAAGGAGATCTACAGTATCTTGAATACATATTATTTCAATATAATAGTTAATATTATACTCTCTAGGGGGAGCGCTTTGTGGAAAACTGTTTTTTCATCAGTAGGTCCATCATTAAACCATTCATTAGACCCAATTGGACCTCCATCAACCATAGGTCCAATTTGGTCTAAATTTAGCTCAATTAAATGACACAAAGAAATCTGTCTTGTTTTATTCTGGGCTCATAAAAACTAGTTAACTGTGTTTCTCCTCATTATTGAGTGACAACAGGATGTATTCTTAGAGCATGTTCCTGACTTCTTAGACATAGTTAGGTAGAGTGGACTGTTTGAGATTATCTATCGGTCACATACAGGGGAAATACTTGTAAAACAGGGGATTGGGGCTTTTTCAGGCTATACTCTTGCTTTCAGGGATGAGACTGTAGGCCTACAATCTTTATGGTCTGATTTGATAAGGATTGTTAATCAGAATAATTTCAGGGTGGCTCATTTTGGCCTCAAAGGTATCATAATCTGGGAGATATGTGTTTTCTTCATTCATGCTGAATCTTGATCATGAAATGTTTGTAGGTATTGTAGGTCATGCTTTTTCTGTGTTTGCCTTTGATGCGAGCCGATCATGTGTGTAATCAACACAGAAACAGTCACATTGAAACTACCTGAGTCAACGTATCTGGCCAATCAATAGGTTGGTTAATCAATGGTGCACCTAGTTAAAGTTCAGACTCTGCCTCAGCTGTTAAATGGCATTAATTACCAAAATGGGTTTTGTTGGCGGATACTTTATTTATCTTACTCTTAATCCAACATTGGGTTTGGCGGGTTTAGAGCTCTCTCAATGTCTCTGCACTTTACTGTCATACAATTCTGTACATCAACACAAAAATCTTTAAATTCCAAAAGTGATCATCAACCTCATATATATAGATATATTTATATATCTATATATTTAGATTTAGATTTAAAAATGTAACTTCAGGATATAAATGTCTCCTAAAGAGGGGTAGAGGGCTTTCTCAATGTGCCCTGTGAGCATCCACATATGTACTTTTATTCTTTATATGTACACTTCAGTCAACTCTGTGTCGAAATTTTTTAAGTATGCTTACAATTAAATTGACATGACTACATCTTTACACATTTATCAGGGCAATCATTCAAGTAATTTTAGCACAGCTATATCTAAATTTCTATGTTTTTTTACACTTTACTGGGGAATTGTTGACATTGTTCATCGGCCCGGTCGAGAACAAAACTGATGCATTTTGCTCTCAGACTTCGGTTTTGGTAAAAAGACTTCTAAGAATTTCCAGTGCACCACCTGCTCAGCTCCCAACTACAGGCACACACAATTAAAGACATATTAAAAAAGTACAGGATACCAATCCAGATCAAATACACCATTAAACGCATATTTAAAAGCTGTGAATAATAACTGATAAAACCAAGTTGAAATTTGGTTCATAGTGTTTGAACCTAGAGTTCACTTTGTGTGCGCCTGACATCTGTGCTCTGAGTCACTTCAGCATATCCTCCTCTTATCTGCAGTGAGAAATGCTGTTTCAGACATCCAAGTAGTTCTCTGATGGGAAACCTTCTCTCAACTGGTCTAAAAAAATGTACAAGGTTTGATACCATAACATTTAATTAAGTAGAGTTGGGAGGAAAAAATATTTTGTAAAAAATATAAATAGTCTGACCTTTACCACTTTATTATTTGATGTTTTATGATATTTACAATGACATTTTTGTTGTTTAAAAGGTTCCAACGCAGGTAGTAGAATCTATGGGATGTGGTTGTTTGGACAAGCATGTACGCCTTATTAATTGACTCTCAAGATGAATATGTTTTATGACTGCACTGCTTTTCTTTCACTGAATGAAAAACTACATCGCGTCACATTGCATAAAATCTTTGGCCCTCTAATACCAGAATCCAGGACTTGATTTTCAGCTGTGGTTACATCCAGGTAAAAAAAACAAAAAAACACTTAAAGTTAAGAGGATATAATAACATTCTATGAAACAGTCTAAAATAAATATTTTTTAAGTTAAACTTATATACATGACAACAAAAATTCAGTTCCTGCAAGACTGATGACCTTTCACTTGATCTTAAGGAGTCTTGTAAAACAACACAAATTATTGCCATGAAACTGCATTAGGTACGAATTTGCACAGACATATATAATATCTTCTAGTCACTGAGTGATTTCACCTCCAACACTTAATAATCTAGAAAGCTGTGACTGTGAAAATCAAGGGCTCAAGATCAGTAATATCAATGTACATTTAATAATAATTGTAATATATTTTAGATATTTAAAAGTGTTCCTACATATATTTCCAAACATTCGAATATAAAGAACATTATACTTAATTTAGAGATTGTGTCCTTTAAGTGCTGGTCTAACATTTTGCAAAAATAAATGTCTGAGTCCCTCTAGTGGACAAAAAAAGCAAATGCAGCAGGCTATCAATCATGAATAAACTCATATGAGACCATTTCAGACTTCTTCTGTTCTTCCTTTGAAAAAATTGTTCTATTTCATAGTTTGTTCCCACCATCCATGCATGCCATAAAGACGGTTGGTTGCTTTTACAGCATAATATACAAATCGGGATCTATGACAGTAATTACAGCAGACGAACAAGTTGGCCTTCGGCTCAAACACACGTGCAGGAAAAACATGCACATGGCAACACAGACTTTAGGCAGGGATGTTAAAGAAATGCCGCATTAACCTTGTACAGGCCACATTTATGGTCCAATATGAGAACTGAGTCCACACATAACTGTGAGAAGAGATATATCATCTTTATTTATTTTTGGCAAAGGAACAATATGACAAAATCAGAACAGGACTAGCCTGCAAAATTTTGCATCTTACAATTTTTTTCAAAAATGTTACTCTTTTTGTTATGTAGTCATACCTTTATAACATCAAAGGCTGAGACAAACATGTGCCATTGCACGTGAGTTGTTGTCCTGCCTCTTTCCTCCCTCCATCCATCCATGTAAAAATGTATGCATCACCTGACATTAAATACCCTGCATCAGCAGAATCCACAGCCTTTAAACATCCCTGACTGTCCTTGACTCTGTAACAGACAGCGTTTTTCCATATTTAAAGTACACTCAATGTGGAGAGGGAGGTAATGATGATAAACTGTGTCGATCGGCAATCCTTACGTATTTTACTGGTTATAGGCAGAGTTTCAGCTCTGGCATTTGTGTGTTATTGTTCCCCTCTCAGAAATGATGGGTGAACTAGAGTGTAATCTATAATGTGATCTGATAAGATGCACACATATGTATAAAGTTAGTGAGAGTTCAAAGTCAAACTGCTGCTTGAGGACGAAACTCTACTGATCTGTATGTATTGACCAGATTGTTAGATCATTGTCATTTTAAAGTCAACCTTGTATATCAAGCCCTTGCGCCGTTGGTTGGAACAGAAAGAAAAAGGACTTGAATAAGGATGCACAAGATTTATTTTGGCTAATAAGCTGAAGCAGCTTTGACCATCGACAGATACTGGCAGGACGGCTGTGGGAATGATCAGGGTCATGCACACATATTGTACATGTGCTGCAGAGAATCTGAATCAAACAACACACAAGTGCTAAAAATGGAAACAGATGGATTTAGCAAAGCAGAGTGTGATCCAGCAACATTACCTAAGCCATTTGTAAAGTAACTAAAAATAGAATGACCCTCCGAGTCCAATAGCAGTAGCTTTACTGAGGCTGCAGTACAAACTGGATTAGATGCCGTAGGAATATCACGAATATTTCGTTCGTCGGGGTTCATCGTTCTGCCACTCATGTCATGCTGTTTTATCAATTAAAACTCCTGCACTATTCATCATCTTAATGTCTATTCATCAATGATTCAGCATCTAAAAACAGCTAACCTGCCATAGGATGGGCCGTTTTTTCCGGCATAGGTAACCATAGTCATTGGGCTTAAAGCTTGAGCTGCTTCGCTACAGAAAATAGACATTATAAATCAGCATCACTTGAACATTTGGATTGGATGTTGGAAAGAATTTGTGTATTTTAAACACTTAAACATAAGAGTTTTTATTTGATTATTGTATCCTGCCGATTCTTTATGAAAATAAAACCTAAAAATATCCCTGATTGAGTTTGTTAATGCCGACTGTATGCTCATATTATCCATTCTTTGCCCTACTATGAATTAAGTGGACGGTTTTGCTTTTGTGTTGCATACATTATTAAGACAATTTATACATTATGCCACAGGTTCACTACCCTAAATATAATGCAGTTATGATGATAAATGTGAAGATTATACTCCTGGAGTCCAGGAGCAATGATAACAAATACATTAAGTGCAGGGAAATGTAACGTATTGTGTTATCTAAAGTCTACAGTTTGGAGTAAAACACAGGGAGTGTTTGTTAACATTGCCTGTGATTGCAGGGATTTTACGTAGATGACAGGACTGAAAGTAGAGGGTGCAGGTATGGAATTGACAACCAAAATGGTTTTAATCTTTAACCTACCAATTTTGCTGTTGCTGTATAAATCCTTCTCGGCTAAGTTAAAACACAACAGCTGGTCTGAGCTGAAGTCGTTGGATACTTCAGTCTCATAACATGTACTTTGATTTGTCTGTTTAGCTTGACTGCTTTGGATGACATCATATTACAGCTTTCTTCAATTGAGTATCTCAGCTGCCTGACACATTGTCAGGAAGATTTAACATTTCTTCTGTTGATGTGACCCAGAGCCGGGCTCCTCTGGGTGGCTGTCTGACATTCCTTCAAACCTTTCCTGTTCACTGTTCTCCTTGTTGCTCTCAGCATTTTTCACACTATTCCCTCCCTCACAATAGCCTATTGTTGTGGCAGAAACCTCTCAGAGATGATCTATGTCAAGAAGATATGAATAGTCAAAGCAGGGAGCATGTCCTGCTATGTAATGATCAATTTTTTTTGATTTTTACTTTAACGTATTCTATTAAATTGTCATTTAAAAGAAATATTTCTACTGGTAACAAAACAATAATTTTCATAATCTTTACTTTCGTTCTCCCAGGTTGCATTTTGCTGAAGACATTTATTATACTGTGATATATATTTTAATTTAGATCAAATTTGGAGAAAAAAAAGATACACCTGATATTTACAATACAATACACCTTTAAAAAAAAAAAAACTTTTTTTCCATGAAATACAAAATAACATCATGAAATAATTCATAAGTCTGATTTATTTTTACTAAAAATGCTTGAACAAATGATTTGTCATTTTATGGTCCATTTTGAGTATTAAGACATTAGATTAATAAATATAAATGTGCAAAAGAAAGAAGGAAAGAAAGCTAAGAAATAATTTTTATTTTATTTTTTGTTAGTGGTGAAATTAAAAGGCTAAGTGGGATGTGCTGAAATTAAAACAAAACCAACGATTCAAAGCTGAAGTAACCAAAATGGACTCAAAATGGGGAGAAAAAGGAAATATTCGAAATACTAGAAATACTAGAAAAGACAGCTTATAAGGTTACAAACTTCGCGGAGATTGAAGTTCCACTGGGGTCTCCGCATTAAGCACTGGAGGTTCACAAATTAATGCACAATTTGTATGGGTGGTGCTGCTCTCAGGGATTGGTACCCGGCAAAATAAATAAATAATCATGGTGTCAATTCAACAATGTGGATGAGACTCCACTGTGGTGGAGTCTCTGGAAGTGAAACTCGAGCGTTGAATTTTAAATGCTGGGCCATCCTGTCAGATTGAGAACAATAAGCACCTTTTGTCATTCATGCATACTGTACAACATCATACTCTTCAGATCTATAACACAACTCTTGTGTGATAGATTTGTGATTGTCACCCATGCTGTGGAGTGAATTCTATTTGTCTAATGGGTGAAAGAGGATCTATACAACACAACTGTTGATGTTGCCACAAGTACACCTCCATTTGGCATTAAGTCATAAAATTATCAAATGAAAATATTATTTCTATTGCATACAAGTCCCAATCTTGTCAAATCATAGCATTAATTGCAATTTTAAAAGAAATAGGAATACAGAATAGAGGAATATAAGACACAGTCTGCAAAATGAAGGCATTTAATCACAAGATCATATGGATGTCAAAACACACAATATCATAAAACTTATTTAGAAAAGTAAAAATTTCCCTTCTCACTTCAGTCTCTGTCATTAACCGAGGCCTTTGGCTGCAATCAGATGTCAGTATTCACCATCAAAATTGTCTCTTTTTCTCTTTACAGTTTGTAGGATAAGACAGCTAATGAGGAAGAGAAAATATGAAGAAATAATTGGGGGTAAACACAGAGTATATAACACAGCTGTGTGCAAGAAAGCCAAAATTGTTTGTCAAGGGTCAAAGTGGGTAATATAGTCAATTTAAATTATATCAATCTTTATTATATGAAGACTATACTACTCACTTCAGGTTGAAAGTATAAAATCATGGTTGATGTAGAAACTGAAAAATGCACATCCACGTTATTTTAAATTCTAACTATTTTTCCTTTTCGAACATGGCAGCACATGCCGCTCTGGAAGTGCGTAATATTAGATTAACTTCAGCACCCTGTTTGAATTCCTCATAAATATTTGAACCAAACCAATATGTAAAAAAATCAAATGTTACAGTTGGTTAGGCTTTGGGTGTCAAAAAATACTGACAACATATATGCTTCCTCACAACAAGAACATTCACTGAGGGTCAATATGAGCCTTAAAGCAGGTGCGTCACACGATCTGAGACACGTGTGTAATCCACTGCAACAACTTCTCTCTCAGTTTTCACCAACACTGACAGAGTGAGGTGTTGGTATTATATCTGAGCTTTTATTGGTTGCAAACGTACTCAGACACTATATATAGTAATGTGTATCTTTATTGACTTTTTTCTGTTTGATGTCAAAACTGTAGCTAACGGGTGGCGATACCCTATATGAATTATTCTTTTAAATTCTTTTCATCCAGGCATTATTTTCCAATCATATGTGCGGATACTAGACTAAAATAATTAATCAAGGAAAAATCCTGTGAAGATGAAATGCTTCATTTATCGTGGTTGGGGGAGGGAGAGAGGCCGACACAAAGATAGTGAAGAACAGACAAAAGAGAGAGATGGAGAGGTTGAAGTCACTGCCACCTTGAAACCTTGAAGAAGAAAGCCTTCACACAAACACACACACACACACACTTTCCATTACATGGAATTTATAGCTCTGCTTTTCTGCACTGCCTCCCTGATTAATTTTTTTTTGTGGTGCTGTTTATCTGAGTCTTTGTCTGGATGCTAGTAAGTGATGGACATGCAGAGATTGTTTACCACGAGCTCAACCACCTGCAACATTCTAAGAATCACCTAGTGATGAAGACTGTCGTTTGTTAGCAAAGACTGAATCAAGTCAAGTCACAGTAATAATCAACATTTACCGAAAGGTGTTTAAGCTCATATCAAACATGGAGTGAAAAGGTTAATTGAACACTCCAGCATACAGTTATGATAGAGGTTGTAGTAACATTTAGCAGCAGAGTTTTAACAATATTAGTAAGAAAGGATAGATTTTCACAAAAAATGAATTGGATTATTCTACAGGTGAAATTTCATTACGTAGTTGAATTGGTGACACTTAATTGCACGTAGGAGTGAGTTTAAGTGTGAGTGGTTATATGTCTCTGTGTGTCGGCCTTGTGATGAACTGGCAACTCGTCATGGGTGTACCCCACTTCACGCTCGATATCAGCTGGGATAGGCTCAAGCCCACTGCGACCCTGAACAGGATAAGCGGTTGATAATGAATGAATGAATGAATGAATGAATGAATGAATGGTGTTAAATGGACCATAATTCTTCAATGTCACCTACTATACAGAACTCTATTTTAGACGTCCTAATCAATGGAGGTGCATACAGTTTGGGAAAAGTAATAACTGTGACATATGTTTAATGCACATTTCACTCAACTCAACTGCCAAATATTTTGAGTAAATAACTGCCTATGTATCATGAAAAAAAGGTAGAATCTGGAATTTTTAATATACTACTAAAAAATAAAGTGAACACAAAATCATCACATTGTAATTCCAAGTCAGCCACACCTACGGGACGTCAACCTGTTCAGTCAGGAAGCAATTATGATTCTAAATCAATGTCACCTGCTGTCGTGCAAGTAGGACAGACAACAGGTGGAAAAGGGAGACTATTGGCAAGACAACCTCTATTAAAGATGGTTTTTGCAGATGGTGGCCACAGGAAATATCCCTAACCCTCACCACTAGTGGTAGTATGAGGCGGTATCTGCTGCCCACAGAAGTTGTTCAGGTAGCGAAGCTCCTCCATGATGGCACATCCATATGTGCCGTGGCCAGAAGGTTTGCTGTGTCTCCCAGCACATTGTCAAGAGCGTGGAGGAGATACCAGGAGACAGGCCAGTACACCAGGAGAGCTGGGGGGGGGCTGTAGGAGACAACAACCCAGAAGCAGGGCTGCTATCTTCTCGTTGGTGTAAGGAGAAACAGGAGGAGCACTGCCTACAAATTTACCTCCAGCAAGCCACTCGTGTCCATGTTCCTGCCCAAACTGTCAGAAATAGACTCCACGGGGGTGGCAAGAATGACCGACATCTGCAATGGAGGCCGAAATAGGACCTGTGCTCACAGCCCGGTACCATGCAGTCCCATTGGCATTTGCCAGAGAACAGCAGAATTGCTAGATTCAGCATTGGCGCCCTGTTCTCTTCACAGATGAGAGCAGGTTCACACTGAACACAGTTGACAGATGTGAGAGGGTCTGGAGAAGCTTTGATGAACGCTCCGCTGCTTTCAATATCCTGCACCATGACTGGTTAGCGGTGGGTCAGTGATGATCAGGGGAGGCATACCCGTGGAGGGCCGCACAGACCTACAGGTTCAAGCCAGTATTACCCTGACAGCTTTTAGGTACTGGGATGAGATCCTCAAAGCCATTGCAAGACCGTATGCTGGTGCAGTGGGTCATGGGTTTGTTCTGGTGTATAACAATGCCCGGCTTCATGATTTGTCTTGGGGAAATTCAAGAAAGTGGGATCAGGGATCTCATTTTTCCACTTTGGTTTTGAGTATGACTGTGAATCCATTCCTCAATGCATTTATGATTTTGGTTTCCATTGATCGTTCCTACGTTATTTTGTTCTCAACAAATTACACTATGTAATCAATAAAGATTTTCAACTGGAATATTTATTTCATTCAGATTTTGGATGAGTGATTTCAGTCTTCCCTTTATTTTTTTGAGTGTGTAAAATACGTAAAATGCTGTTTACAGTCAGGCCATAATTCTAGTCAAGACTCACTGATGCACATAAGGCTTCGGTAGAAAGGTGTCGGAATCCACTGTCCATCTGAAGCACCCTACATAATATTAGGCATGTGGTTTTAATGTTATGGCTGACTGGTGTATGTTGGCTTTAATTTACAGGAGAATATTTTCGTCTTTCACTTATGTAAATCCATATAAACACAAGTTCAGGTAGACCATTCAAACCCAAAAACACATTATCATGTGTCTAGATATTGTTATTAATGTGTTATAAAGCTAAAAGCAGCAGCATATACCAGTACTAACTTGACTTTGTTAAACCTGTTAATTCAAAGTCAAAGTGACAAAAACCTGTGTATCATTGATGAAATTAATGATTTTTGGATACCATTTATCTTCCTCGTCATAATGCATGCTGGCTGCTGGTCACTTTGTCATGATTTACTTGGTACTTAAATGGAACAACAGGTTATTAACGTAATATAAGGAGTAAAAACTGTGATTTTTTTCTTTCATGGCTAGTCCTATAATGGCATAAATTTCAGATTATAATTAGGTAGGGATGCTCTTGGAAAAGCAATGCCCTTCTATTGTAATTCACTCTGCGTAACCATGTCTGTGTATTGGATTAATATGTCCATACAGTTGAGAGTTGGCAATAGTGATCACAACATTTACATTTCATTTGTCATGTTTATTATCTGGAAAAAGGCACTCTCTACATTTAACATGGCCTGTTGATAAAGGAAACTGTACACAACAGGTAGTAGCTCACAGATCATGGTCATGGTAAGGTTAGTAGCATTTTTATCGAAGAAACAGCTGACAGTTGTAATCAGTTGGTGTGTAGTTCAGCGTCAGAAATGCTAGCAAAGCACGCTAGAGATACATTTCATAAGTTGTAAGATTTAAAGTAGTATCGTCTGTTAGAAAAATGCGAAATGCGCTTCAGTAAACATCTACCACAGGTAAAATCAAATTCAAAAAGGAAGTACAAAATCAAACATGACACATTTAGCTCATATTTTACAGATCACTTGGATTTTCACCTCAAGTGCTTGGTTTATATAAAAAAATAAACACAGACGCAAACATGCTTGGTGAATACAAAATCAACAGTTTCAAGTTCATCAAATAATAAATCATGAAAGTTGTCACAAGACATTTGTGATGAAGTGAATGTCGTATAGTAAAGTGTTTTCAACAATCTCATGGCCGAAGGTGACTAGATGTGTGTTTGATGGGTTAATGAGTGTCGATCTACAATTACAAAATAATGCCAATCACAACTGATTTTTTTTTTTGTTCTTTTTAATGTGAAGGAAAATTTTACGTTTCCTTTTCTTATAGAAAGATTCCGAGTTGATATCAATTAGCTGCTATAGCTGTGTTGTAATGTCATGCACAGTGAGTGAACACTATCTTGTAGTTTTTGCCCTTGGGCTTCATTTAAAACTCACATACCATGTAGGAATAATTATTGTGATCTATGTACCCTGTATGCCTATTGATCTAAAAGAAACAGCCTCCATTAATTTAACATGGATGTCCTTTTGTGTCAGGCTATTGTGCTAAAAATAGCCGCCACGGTAGATGACAGAGCTTAGATCAATAATGTATCTGAAGATGGATGACATTAAGTTAGCGCTTAGATAGTCCTTCCCAGAATGGTAAAAATGAAATTCAACATTAGCAGATGGCATCCGTCCCGGCGTCATATAATTGTCAATGGACTGAAAATTAGCAAAACTCCCGTAGAAATTAAAGTTCTTACGTAGCCCGTTCTACAGTAACATCTGATATCAGGTATTTAACAAACAGCCTCGTTCATCTATTCTCTTCATTCTTTTTTTGCAACATGTTTTCCTCCCATGGCTATGGCACGATTACGGAATTTTTCTCAGAGCAGTTCCAATCTTAGGTCACGAAACAGAAAAGGCACATTTCTTGACATCTGGAAAGACCATGCATTTTTGTCCGGTTCTGTCTCTGAAGTGCTCTTTCATTCAGCCTTTAGTCGTTCTCTCCATTTTTGGCCTGTATTGGTATCAGCCCATTCAACTTGGAGCGCTCCATTGCATACTGTGACAGGTTCGTCAGGCTGTTGTTTCCCTCTTTTCTTTCTCCTTTCTCCTCATCCGGCTCCCTGTGTTCTTCTCCCATCCTCTCCTCGCCCAACATGGGACTGCAGTTGTTTATACCGACACTCGCCCGTCGCACATCTCCAGGAATGTTCCTCCGCAGCTCGCGGTTCTTGTTGCGTCTCGCCAGCTTGGTGAGAGAACCAAAGCGCGTGTTGAAGAGATTCTCCTCTGAGGTAGACGCTGTCTGTTGGGTTGGCTCGCTACTCTGATTGTCGTACGGCTCACAAGCCCCATTCAGCCTCAGGTTGTTGAGCTTGGTGTCGATGCTCTCCTGAGAGGAAGTCTTGAAGCGACCAGCATCCAGGCTGGTGAACAAGGCCCGCTTCTCTGGAGACAACATATCCAGAGAATGAGCCCGCTGCTCCAGGCCGAGCTGACGGCGCTCCATGCTGCGGATGGTGGCGGCCCGCTGGAGTTTGTCATGGATCTCAACGCTCAGGCGCCGCCGCGTTTCACGCAACTCTGCTCGTACATTTGCTTTCCATTCAGCCGCGTGAGCTTTAAACTCACCAACCTGTGATGACATAATAGAAGAAAAAGATCAGAGACAGAAAGTATGGAGTATAAAACATGTCACTGTGTAAGTGTTTCTTAAAGGCCCTGAAAATCAATGTACTGATTGGCCTCTCAGGAGTGATAACGATTTGAATAAATGAAAAATGATTTGACCCACGCCTGATTTTCATTACTGCACCACAAGCTTAAATAACTGATTTCTGCTGGATTAAACAGACCCGGGCCTGATTACTACCCTGACTGAACCATCAATCACTTAAATAGAACGTTTTTAGCAGCAAGACGTTGGCTCTCAGGTCTCACCATGTAAAAAAAAAGCCCATATTTCCAAACTTCTGGTAATCCATAGATCCACAGTTAGACACAGTATCTCCACTCTCGACTGAATTTTGCCACAATATACCTTCATGATCATCAAAGGCTATTATTGACTGATGAATCTAAATTTGGACTCACAGGTTCCCCATTTCAGCTGCCATTATACCTACAATCAATCATGGTCAAAGATGGCGGTGCAATATTGTGGGGATGCTTTATTACTTCAGGGCAAGGATGACTTCCTCTGCTCTCTGCCAGAAACTTTTGATGGAAAGTGTCCGGTCATCACTATGTGACTTAAAGCTCAAGTACAAATGGGTCATGCAGAAAGACAACAATCTTAAACCCAAGAGAAAGGCCACCTCTGAAAGGCTCCAAAGCTATAATTTGTAAGTATTGTAATTTGTATTTTTGTAGTGGTCTAGTCTGGGACAGAACTCCACTGAGATGCTGTGGCAGGACCTGGAAGATCCACTACTACTAAAAGTAGTTCCACAAAGAGGAGTAAGACTGGAGCCTGATCTCCAGTTGTTGCTAAAAAGGAGGCACAGGTACTGTTTTCCACACAAACAGTATAGATATTGGATTATCTTATTATCTTGGAATTTATTCAATAGAATTTTGAAATTAGTTTTTTATATACAAACAAAGATGAAGCATCAGTATCGGTATTAGCATCAGAGGAAGTTCCTATACTTTTTCACACGGAGCAATTCCCTTATATCCTGGTTGATTTAACACTTATTACTTATTAACACTTATGAACTGATTTAACACTTATTACGGTCGGGGCTTTGAAACACCCTGGTTATGTGCTGGTAAGCAGATTATCAGAGATAAAAGATAAAAGATCTGAATAAGATATTATTGCTACTCCATAACCCTGGATATGCTACCATGCTAGCATTGCTACCATTGTTATTGTTTTCCCTCAATATTATTTTTTTTCGAACAGAACATCAAAGGCAAATCAAGGCAAGACCACAGACCGATGTTGAGTGTGACAGATGTTGTCTACAAGGATATAAATATCCATATTCAATGCTTGAGAGAAATGTTGACAAATGTAACATCTATTTGTGCTAAAACTGATACAACTTTTTTCCATTCTTGAGAATAATATGGTAAATCAGTTACTCTTCTGTTGATGAGCCTTGTAGCTTGATCAACTCACACAATGGCGGCTTCATACAGAACCTTCTCACAAGGTCGAATAAACAATTCATAGGTCAAATAAGACAGCCGGTAGAGGTCACAGAGAAAGCAGCCGCATAGCAACCTTTTATTTTCCAGCTCTCTAATGTAATATAGAACAGCTTAATTGAATGAACCCCACCTCCTCTTTGGTCTTTTTAGACAGTACTCGGAGCCAGTCTCCGATCATGCTGAGCACAGCCGCAAAGTACGCCAAACCCACCAAGATCCAGAACCACACCAGAGGCTTGTACCACTTCTTATAATCGATCCTACTGTTTCCACCTGAAAGGGAAAGATAGATACCAGCCTGGTCAAAATCTAAGACAGGATAATAAACCATTTAATCATGAAGGAGGATTGTTGTACCTGCCACATAGTCTCCTATCCCCACAGTAGTGAGAGTGATTACCACAAAGTAAATGGCCTCCAGGGTGGTCCAGCCCTCGATGTGTTTAAAGACGATGGCAGGGATGGTGACAAAAACGATGCAGCCAGCCAGGATGAACAGGATGGTGGAGGTCACTCTGATCTTAGTCTGGCTGATCTGTTTGTGTTTTTGCTGAAAAGATATATTAAAAAAAAGATGATAGTAGTTATAATGTAATCCTTTTAAAGAGTTATCTTAAGAGGGCTACATCCCATAGAAGCTATTTAGACCCATCACCAGGTGGTGCAGTATAAAGAGTGACATGTCCACATGAGGAAGAGGTCGTGGTAGATGGACATTCACACTTCATCAAGGAGACTGTGGTTTGAGTCTCATGTGAAAATATAAAATTTCACAAAGCTTGGTTTATTTCTGTTAGCTGCAATTGACAAACTTTAAAGATTTTTAAAAATGAAAAACACAAGACTGTTGCTGACTGAATTATTAAAATAATATATATTTAAATTTAATTTCATCCATATGCAATATGTTTAAGAAACTTAAAGAAACAAGGAAAAGACCACGTATTGTGATTCTCGCTACTTACCCTGAATATCTTCTCGACTCTCAAGATACTTTTCACAAAGATGGTCCCCAGCTGGTCTCCTATTCCCGCCAACAAAAAGCCAAAGAGAGGGATGCCAAATATGGCATAAAGGATACAGAAGATTTTCCCACCCTCTGTGCTTGGAGCTATGTTTCCATATCCTGTCAACACAAGGAAAACATGGGGAAGAAAAAAGAAAGGAAAACGAGGTTAAATAGGTGGAGAATAGTGACATTATGGACAAAAAGGAAAAAGATTGTGACAGAAGGCCGAGAAGACATGATATGGAGGAGGCGGCACAGGTGCAGGAGATGGTATAATGTAATCACCAGAAACCCTTACATAATGTCTCTTAGGTCCTGTGGCAGGGGTCTATAAGCTTAAAGAGCAACAATAATTAGGTTCCCCTTCAAGATAATTGCATTGCTTATGATGCTTCAGTGACAGAGTTCAAATGAAAAGTTCATTTGAGTCAAAAAAACCAAGCAGGATGCATCATCCCATTCCTCCCATCTCAACCTCTTGTGACCAGAAAACTGGCACACAGTCTGAAATGTACCTGATCTAATTTCCTACCTTTGCTGTGTTTTACTTTCACAGTTTTACTGTGAATATTTTATCCATATATAAAAGTAAATAAACTAATTTGAACATGTCCTGATAATAACACTTTATGCTGAGAAATGTTTGGTATTTTAAAGATTGGATAGAGGGAAGATGGGTAAGAAAATAAAGCAAATATGTGATGTTGGAATTAAGGAGGGTTATATGGCTCTGTGGAAGAAAAAGGAAAAAATGGAGTTAACCAGCCCCCCTTTTGAGACTAAAACGTCATCATATCTAAGAGCCTGCGTAATAGAAGTGGAAAAGAAATCAAATGGCTCAGTCACTCATTTATCATTTTGAAAAAAAATGTGTTTTTGTTATATTCTCAAAATATTCATGTCAAAGAGAAAAAGAGGGAAAAAATATTGATGATTGTGTCCTTAAGTGTAACGTTTGGCTCCACTTTCACATCCAATTGGAAATATGCGCATTGAGACACGACATGGGCAGCTATCAATGTAGATGTGTGGCATTACATAGTTCCAGATTGCACCTCAGCTCACCCCTTCCTATCCGTCTTCTGGTGGCGACCTAACCAGCATGAAATATGAGCTTTGGTATCAACCTAGAATTTTCAGGGTACTTATTCAACAACATTGATATAAAGAAGAAAGAAAGAAAGAAACAATCCTTTATTAGTCACATAGAGTCATACACAGTACAACATAGTGAAATTACTTCTCTGCATTTGACCCATCCCTGAGGGAGCAGTGGGCAGCCCCTCGTGGAGCGCCCGGGGAGCTAAGGATTCAGGGTCTTGCTCAAGGACCCTACGACAAGTAGACCCTGGAGGGATTCGAACCGGCTACCTTCCAATCTTCTGATTGGGAGACGGCCGCTCTACCCACTGAGCCACAGCCGCCCCCATATATCAACGTAACAATGAACGGGGACAAAAACAAGAAAGGAAAATAGAATGTAGTGGCTGTAGCAAGACATCAACTTGTCAAGATGAAGACTGCAAAGAAAAAACTCTTCCCTATCCAACAGTCTATTAGAAGCTGTTTTTTTGCAAAACATCTCTAAAACTAGTGTCAGGTCTAACCGTACTTGGCTACGATGCAAACGTGGCTGCCTCAGTGGAAAAGTCTGTTTGTCTGTTTGTTTAAAGGCTTTTTCGCTTACCCACACCTGTCCAGGGATTTACGATGGAAATTAAGCAGTTACTAAATCTGCTGCAATGCATCTTTTCTGTCTCTTGAGATTAATGAATTTGAGCATGGTCCCTCATGTAAATAAATCTATTAAACTAAACTAAATTCTTCTTCATTTCAAATGAGCTCATTAGAACCAAAGGATTCATAAGTCACCTGGGGGCAGCAATTAGAGGGAAGAATTTACAGATTTAAAGAGATTTGCAATGAGAGAAACAATCTCATGTCAAGCACCTCCAAAGTCTTTGTAAATTAATTATTTTTCTGTTATTCTTGTTTTTAGACAGTTGTGTTTTCATTTAGTCGAGCATTTTTCTCAAGACCAGATGTAGACAACTCTGTAATTTTTCTATAAAGATTAAAAAACAACAACTTTAACATCTAACATGGTTTTTCTTCAGACACGGTGCATGATGTTAGCTTACTTTCCTAATTCAACAAATTTGGGGGGTGTGTCTTGATCAAACATGTAAAAAACTTCAAACAGGAATTTGACCGACAGAAGCTGAAGTTAATGAAGCAGAGATGATCAGTGTGAGTTCTTGGAGGAGAACTCACACTGAAAATAAGCGCATTTAACTGGAAATAAAGGGTTGTTTGTCTAAAAGTTACCTATGGTGGTGATGACCGTCCCAGCAAAGAAGAAGGCACTGCCCACATCCCAGTAGCTGGAGTTGTTGGATGTGTTTCCAATAGGACTCACTCCTGCACTCACAGCATCCATGGCATGCTGGAAAGAGCAAAACATATGTTTTATAATCATTGTAATTTTCATACGCAGAGGAATTCTGGTCATGAGTGCGTGCCGGCTGAGAATTACACTACAAATAGACTAGAGGTGGTGGCTTGGACAGAGTGAACACGCTAACTCGTCTCCTGCCATTGTTTATGTTTATTTGTATACAGGTGCCTGCTGTATGTACCGATTGCATAAGACTCAGGATGGAACTCGAGATTGAGAATTGGGTGCGACTATCTCAAGACCAAAAATGGAAGATCACACTACTTGATAAAAAACAATGAGAGGAAAGGGGAGAAAGCACTGGGAATGTCCTAAAAACAAGGGGGGGGGAAATAAATTAAATAGAATTGAATAAATCCTGAAGCCATGCAATTAAAGTGTAATTACACAGATAAGATGAGTTACCAATAATTCAATAATGTCAATGTGATTTTATCCTGCAATGGGGTTATGTCACGATCATGTGGTCATTTTGAGTTACTGTGAGTAACTGGAGTTACAAAAGGATGTTGTCCAAGTTAATTATCTCAATAACAAAATAAGAAAAACTGATTATTTGAACATTTTGCGTTCATTTATATTATGATGTATAAATAAAGTCAGCCTAAATCTCCTTCACATATTTCATGAGCAATGATTTACAACTTTTTGGCTTCTGATCTCTTCAGATTTGAAATGCACATTGTGAAACGATATCCTTCCTTATTGACCTTAGGGCCATTATTTGAGAAAATTATCTTTTGCATGTAAAGTATCTATGAGAGTCAAACACACCTTAAATATTCTGCAATAAGCAGTCTCTTTTTAATCATTTGCAAAAAAAAAAAGACTGTGGATTTCAACAAAGCGTTGTTTTTTGGTTGAATTCTACTGGTAAAAAATGTATTTATTTAAATTTTCAATGAGATTTCATTTTTTAACGATGTGAATTATAATTTTCCCATCTCTCAAAATAATCAAAGTAATCTCATGGGTTATACTGGCATTGTATCTGATAAGATGAGGAGTTTAGGAATGGGATGATGCATCCTGCATCACCTCCTATTAGTCAAATTAGTTCTATGTATATAACGCCAAACATAACAAAAGTCTCTCAAGGCGCTTTGCAAAAAGTAGGTTAAACTGTACACAACACCAAATGCTTAAGCTCCATGGTTGGGCCCACTGCACTCACAGATCACAATAAGTGAACCCTGTCATCAGACGTGGACAACAGTTATGGCAGTTGAAGGTGAAAATATGCCAACAGTGGCCGTACTTATGCCTCAATCTACTCAAGAGATTCCAGGAAAGTTTTGTTTAGAACTTACTCAAGTGAGCACAGCAAATAGAGATACAGCAACATGACACCGTTTGTGTGTTAGTGACTGAATTCATGTGAAAATCTATGCACATAAAACCATTCACCCAGTTAACCACAAGGAAAAACAAAGGCGTCACAGCCCCAGCCTAAAAAGGAAACACTTTTCCATTCAAGGGAAAAATGTCTCCGACTGGTAAAAGCAAACTGACCTCAGGATAAGCTGCGGGTTAACCCAACACACAAACACATACAAATATACACACATAGGCACACTCACACAAACAGACACACGTACACACGCACACACCGGCTGTGTGCTCTGTGAGGGCATGCACCAACATCTTAAATGAGATCAGTGTAAATTATTCAATGTCTGGCACTCCACATGCAGCTGTTTCTCCAACAAGCATTCTAACCCAATATGCATGTTTTTACAAGTCACACCGATTAAATCTTAACAGTTTCATGTGCAGCAGGCAGATTTAATATCTCAGTGCTTTAGTCCCCAAGCTGTTATCTCAACATTTGTGGAGAAGTTGGCAAACATTAAGAAGCCAGAACGCTCTGCATTTACAGCATCATTATTCTCATTGATCTCCCTCTGTGCTCTATTATGTAGCCATCATAAGTTAATCTACTTTTATTCTTCCCAAAATCCCTGTCTGTCGTATTTTTTTTCTATGTCAAAGGTCTTCATTTTGTTATCTTCGTGGAAATCTGTGGCTCGAATTTTGTGTAGGGGTTCGGTTAAACAGCGCTTCAGATGGAATGAATGTCATTGTGAAGGATGGCTTAGGTCACAAACCGCTTTAGTACATTCACAAACATTCCTATAATGTTAAAGCTTCATTCAGAGCGATCCACCCATGCATGTTGTTAGCGAGAAGATGCGAGTTCATCTCATGAAATATGTATCATCTCCGTTGACATACATTTCAAAGGAGACAGAGTGAAGAACCATTTAGACGCGCATCAGTGCACATGCCTACTTATAATCTTGCATGTGATAACCTCAGCTTAGTGTGCAGCTGCTGAATGACTTTTACATCTACGTATATCCAATTAAAGTAAACACTATTCAATAGGTTTTAGAAGACACAGCTACTTTTTGGGGTGCAAATCAAAGCTGTAATTATAAAATGAACCCCAAATAACCTACTTCTGAAGTCAACGGAGGGCTATCAATAGCATCACAACGTTTCTGAATACTTTATAAGGGGATTTATTTTGGTCTCTTTCTATTCACAGCCAAGTTCACATTGCATTATTGATGTGAAAAATCCTGCTTCTCCACGGCACATTTTGAGGCATGATGAAGGTCTGTGTTGCTGCGTGTTAATTATGTGCTCAAATAGTGTTCTGATTCAGCACAGGCTAGCAGACATACAATCATGACTGGCTCTTTTCGCTGAAGAATGTTTTTCATTTTCCCCCTGCAGCACCATTAGAAAGAAGGCTAATTCAGTGCAGATCTTAATCCTCTGGATGTCTTTCTAACTCAAGCAATATCAAACCGCAATAGTGCACTTTCCCATCATCTGCATTCAGTGTGAGCCAGCGCCAAGCACTCTGATCAGCAGCATTTTCTCTATTACATCTAGCTCTAGCTCTACCCTCACCACTGTGAAGCATAAAAGCTACAGCATCTCAGGTTGAGTTAATCACAACTGTTTTCAAGTGAGCACTGAGCGCAGCCTGTTTCTATGTCCAGTCGCAGCCCAATGCGGGATGTTTTCTGGTTGCCCTCTCTGTTTTGTGAATCAGCTAGCTCAAGAACACCTAGAGGGAGTTAAATTTCTAAACCCGAAATAGAATTGATTTTCTTGGGGGGGGCTGTAAGAGGTGGACTGTCAGAGATAATCTTAATTTTCATAAATTCTATTAATAATTAAATATCTACAATCTTAAGAAAAACAACACTGTGGGATTTAAATGAACTCGCCTCGATATTATTCTTCATAGTTTCTGACCTATTTTGAACTTTCTCTCTTTTCTGTCATTTTCCTAAATGACAGTTTTCATAGTTCTGTTTTCAATTTTGCCCACAATGTTCAGAGTTCACTAAATTCCTTTCAATTTTATTTATTAATCTTTTGTTTGTATTTGGTGCATGATTTTCCTGTATGAATATGAATATTGAGTTTTTCATCTTTTGTGATTGCTTTTTCGATGTAATAAACAGCAATACGCTTTGTTGAATTGTATTGTAATAAATGCTTAAGTTGAAGATGCAAGGTTTGGATTGATTCAACCTTCAAATGATAATTTCTCAGGATTTTTCCAAGGATACAGTCTCAACATTTCACTATCTTATCAAAATGTCTTATTTATTGCTATATACATACTGCTATATCTACATGGATTTGTTATTAATCAACAGTGCATTGCTAGAGATAGAACATTACGTTTTGTTTATGAAATAAGAAAACTATATGTAAGTGAATACTTCATCTTAGTTCCAGGTGTTTAGGATTTTGACTGAAGGCAGAAAATGTTCAGATTTTAAATTTGGCCATGACATTCTAAAGTTTGGGGATGGCTGATAAATGGTGGGAACTTAGCAGGTCTTCTTTACAGTAAGCATCCATCCATCCAATATCTGAAACTGCTTATCCTATACAGGGGCAGCGGGGGGCTGGAGCCTATCTGAACTGTCATTCGGTGAGAGGCGGGACAAGTTGCCAGTTCATCGCTGTGTTGGCACAAAGAGACAGACAAAGACTTTGACAGGCAATTTAGAGTCACCAATCCACCTATATTGTGTGTTTTTGTACTGTAGGAGGAGGCCGGAGAAAAACCATGCAAACACAGGGAGAACAAGGGTGAGGGCAGAGGTGGATTTGAACCTGTTACATTCTCACTGTGAGGCAGCAGCGCTACCAACTGGCCACTGTGCTGCCCCCATGCCAAATAGTGCAAACAATACAAAAAGGGAACAGTAGAAAAATTACACTGAAAGAAAATGCAAAAGTATAAAAAAAAGGTAATAAAACGCACAACACAGTAAAATGTGTATTTAATAAAATAAAATGACCATAATAAGCGATCTAATTTTGATAGAACTGAAAATAATTTAATACATTGTTATAAAAAATATACTGGCATTGTTGGTTCTGTGTCCTGATGTATTTTTACTACAGGATGCCCAGTATTTCAGAGAGTTGTGCTTGTTGGTGTGTGACTCATCAAAAAGGCCAGGCTTGACTAGTGGGTATAATTGTTTTACTTCACATCGTTCCACAGTGTGAGTCATACCAGTGATGCTGCAAAAGCCAATACTCTCCGATGTCTTTGTGGACCAAAGTATGTAGTTGGACAGTACAGAAGGGAGGTCAACTAACACAAATGGACTCAACACATTAAGCCAACACATGCTGTGGAATAAACCTTTCTCTAATAGATCACATTTTTCTGTCACACCATACACACACACAGAAACTTCCCAACATTGACATTTTTCTGACAAATTTCAGTGAGTCACAGCTGCTGTGCCACCACGGAGGATCTTTGTCTGAGTGGCAGGCTTTACACAGCCCAACCGCTCGATAAAAGAACATGTTAGAAAATTGGATAGACTCTTTGATGGAGAACTTGTTACGCAGTGTCACCTGCAAGCCTTTTATGGAGACAGGCGGAAAGTAATTGAGTTATTTGTCAGTATGAGCTCCACACTTCACACAGGATATTCGTTATTTTGGCATTTCTCAGGGCTGAAGCGCAATTATGGCTGAGGAGATTAATGAATCTAAATGATTTCCTGTGATTTAAAAGTATTGTTTGACATTTTGCCTTTCATGCAAGAATTGTAAAAACCAATAGTTCCACACAGTGACAATACATGCATACAACCTTTCACACTCACATTCATACTTATGAACAATTTTAGTTGTTGGTTTTCAGACCCATGAAAACTTGCAAACTCCACACTGGAGTCCAGTGAAACTTTCTGGTAATGTCTCAACGTTCATCATACTTTTAAAACAAAGAATTTGTCAAATGCAATATGGTAAATGAGTTCTGGTAAGCATCAGACAAGCAAATATCTTACTAGCCTTCAGCTGAGGATGAGACACACTGTCATACATTTTCTCATACTGATCATTTTTCCAGGAGACAAGGGTTTGTCTCTGATTCATCTGCTGCTATAAGTGATGCTGCTTTCAAGCCGGATGTCCACGACTGCTGTCCTGCGCAATGAATAAATGATTGACTCGAGTTCGAGGGTGCACCAATGCTATAAGTTTTTATTTCACACTTGTCCTCAGAAAATACTGTCATTGATTTTTTCCCCCATTTTTGTAGCTCAGAGGGTGAGGCACTGAAAGGCGGGAAGGAGGTGAGGAAAGAAAAGAGACTGATAGGCAGTCCAGTATTCACTGAAGAAGAGCTCATCAAATGGAGGGCATTCAAGCAGAAAGTCGACCCTCCCTTTACTATGAGGGTTGGTTTATCTTTGGGGTCTTGTCAAGCTTAAGACTCGGAGAAAAAATTCTAATGCCATTTTGAATTTACCTTTCTCAGATTACAGGAAGAAAATATACATAAAAATTTTAATTAAAATTTTTTATACGTTATAATTATTTGAAAATGTTTCTATTGGCTCTTCATGCATGTGGATCACTTTTGTTTCACATGCAAACAATTTATATTTCCAATTATGTATGGTTTCTGCAGAATACAGTCAAGCAGGTGGTTCTGCTGAAAGAAATGGTTCTGACATTTGGTCTTTTGGTTTCAAACCTACCCTAAAGAAGACGCCCCTCATCGATACGGTTCTTCTTCTTTTCTTTCAAAACAACATCAGCTGAGTGAGTGATCTACGTCCCAGTCCTTTCAATTACCGCACTTCCTCGCAGATACACATTCCTCTCAGGCAACTGCATCCCGTCACCCCTCATATCATTTTCCAATTACGCTTCCAGTTATATATGTCAGCTTGATATAGTGACCTCATGTCCAGGCCTTTAACTCTGGATGTGATTTCAGAAAGCAGCACCAAGCATAGCCGTGTTACAAAAGGTCTGAAAAAATAAAATAAAATGTAAAATACAGGATCTTTTTTTCTCCACCATCTACTTGATATCTAGTTCATCTGACAGAGATATTAGCTGTGAATACAATCTTCACCAGCCATGTTGATAAAATATGGAGTAATTGAAACTCATATTTTCAACAGCAGGATTCATTCATTAGCTTGACAAAAAATTAACAAATCTTATAGAAACCATATATATTTCTATAGCCAGATAAGGTATTGAGTATGTAGGTAATAAAAAAGGTAGACAATTAAGTATCACAGGGTCTCTCCGTGCCTGTGATCTTGTTGATCTTGTCTACATTTTACTCTTAATATAGAAGATACATCACACACAGTTTGGAGAGAAGAACTCCCTTTCAAACGTTTCTATCTGTAAGAACAACGGTGCTGTTTTTCCTTAAGCTAGTTTCCTTATTTAAAATGTGTCAGTGTTGTGAAAGTGAAGCCTCACTATGGAATTTCATACGGCAATAATTCTGGTATTATCCAGATACAACTTTTCTTAATAATGTATTTCTCAAAAAACATATTGTTCTACAGCGATGACTTATTGAAGCCTTGTTTACTACTTTTTCAATTTAATTTTTTTATTTTTTTTATTGAAGAGTCAACCATTAGCTATAAAAGCTTAAAGTTGACATTTCTCTGTTCTACGCGACTGTGGATGCTGCATAAAGGTCACACTGAGTGACCTTACCTTCTGTCTGGATGAACATTTAATAAAAAGACAGTCATTTGCCGTTTATCAGAGAACCCTTTAATGTAATGTTATGAAACCTGAGAAGGTCTGTGCATGCCCTGTGCAGCGTGTTTACCAACATATAAGTGTCACGGAGAATTATGGGTATCTCTGTGGTGACCGTGAAGGTACTTTCATAGGTATTAGTATGTCTCCTACAAAAAATGAGCCTGCCATGTGACATTAAAATCAGGGAGGAAAGAGATGGTTATGTAACCTTATGATAATAATAATAATAATAATAATACATTTCATTTATAACGCACTTCACATTTGGCTCAAATCTCAAAGTGCTACAAGGTAAAAGCAGATAAAAGCATCAATAACAAATATAATAATAACTATATAAAAACATGACCAAAAAGCAGCAATGTCAATTAAAAGTTATAGGTTCTGCTAAAAAGGAAAGTTTTAAGTCCTTTTTTAAATGTGTCAGTCGTCTGTGGAGCCCTCAGATGGTCGGGGAAGACATTCCACAGACGAGGGGCAGCAGAACAGAAGGCCCGATCACCCATGGTGCTGAGCTTAGTCCGGGGAAGGAGGGTGTCGTATGAGTGGGTGGAACAGAGGGTTTGTGTTGAGGTCAGTGGGGTGAGTAGTTCTTTTAGGTAGGGGGGTGCGTTACCTTGGATGCACAGGTGAGTGAGGAGAGAGATCTTAATTCAATGATGATGACTGAATGAATGATGTACCGTTAATCAATACTATATCTAATTTAACTGCTAATGACATTTTTACATGTATGCAGATGCACCAAAATAACCTGAAAAAGTATCATTGAGAGAAAATTGTGAAAGGTTTTGCAGTGATTGGGCATGGGCAAGAGCAATTTTAACCCATAAAGAAAAATCGTGTAAACTTGATAGATCAAAAACATTCACACTTTTTTCCGAGGAGAACTCAAAAACTGTCTCACTGATTATTTTCAAATTTTATACCCCCCTAGACCTTAGTGCGAGGAAGAACTGGATTTATTTTGTGAAGGGTCAATATTGAATATTTCCATCATAATAGGGGGAGCTTTCTATTTTTCCGGCCATAATTTTCCTCAACTGTTCAATTCTGTCCAAATTTGCTGCATATGATTTGACTCATGAGATTGTTCTAGTATACATCATGTTTTACTCTAGTAACCAAATTTTGCTAACTCGAGTGAACATTTTATTTAAAAAAAACAGTTTCTTGGACATAACTTTCCAAAAAAAATGGTCCAAATTATACCAAATTAGTGCAATTGATTTGAGGATATCTATCTTGTATTTATCAGATTTTACTCTAAAAGGTCAAATTTTATTCACTAGGGCAGCTTATTTTTTTTAATTGTTTTATAAAAAACACTGTTTTTCAGACAGAATGTCACATTTAATTTGAAAAGTCTAATATGCTTGTACAGCACAGGGGATTGGAAATTTTTCAGGGATATCCCCTTACTGTTTGGGACAACAGCATGGGCCTACTTTTTCTTATCATCCTATCCAAGGGTTCTCCTATTGGTGTTGAATGTACAAATGTTGCATATGTATCATGTATGAACAAATGTTGAATACCATTGAAATACCATTGTCTGACTAGCTGGAATGAGATAGCAACAAAAATCTGCATCTCCACGTTCAGACACTGACCTTGATGAGTGCCTCCAGCTCATCCGGAGTAACGCAGGTGTGCCTCTCCAGGAACGAAGCCTTCTCCAGAGTGATGCTAGTCTTCTGGTTGCTCTCAAATGGCTGCTCAAGTGCATTGAATGCCAAACCTCCACCCACCAGGTAAAGAAGGACCACAATGAATACCGCCAACACCGTCTTCCACTTCATCACTGAATGGAGGTCTGACCCTGAGCCGTCACAGCTGGCGTCCATGCTGGCCACCATACTAGCAGAGCGGGAGGAGATGGACAGACGTGGCAGAGGACAGTGACCGTTGGCCTTAGCGTCACATCCCATGGGATTTTGCATGGTGGCCAAGCTAGCCTGGACCATACTGGACTTTGCCATGCCAGGCTGGACCTTTTTGGGTGGGACCAAATTGCTCTGGACCGCCACTAAGAAAGAGTGAAGATAGAGAAGATTAACTTATGTACTGTTTGTCTTCGTGCTGGAGGATACCTAGATGGAAACAAAAACTCTGCTTTCTCCAGAACTGATCATTTTTTAAAGGGATATAAAAATGAATAGCCTGTTTTAACACTCGGGTGAAAGCCTTGTTGCAGGCTGGAAAATGTCAAGACGGACTTAGTAATCACTTTTAAGGGAATATTGCAGAGATGCAAGTCCTTGTGACACAGAAAACAGCATACAGCATCTGGACTCAGCATGTGAGCACAACTTGAAAACATAAACACAAGCTCATTACAACTATTGGAAATGTATAACCTCCTCCATGAAGTAGTAAAAGGTGATTTTCTTCCATTACTCTGAGCTATGAAAGGGCTCCTCTCAAAGTCAACACCTAAAGCTTTCTGGACTTATATCCAGCCAGGGTTCATCAGGATTCTCTTTATTATCACTCCTTGCTGAAAATGTGTTTTAGGCTTTAGACCTCATGAAAAAAGTCTTTTCATTAAATGAATGTAGAGAATTAGAAGCCTGGAGAATAATCCACAATGAGATGAAATAATAAAAAGAAAAGAAAAAAATATTCATAAATATTAAAATCACAACACTTTTGCAACAAAACCCTTACAGTAGGGGGAGGCGGAAATTATGTTACCATCTGCGCTGGGAGGCAAGATTCAATTTTTCTAATACGTTTTGCTTGTGGGCGGGTTTCTAAATAAATGCATATGTGCTGGAGCAGGTCAGTCAAATGGCAAGCCCCTTAGAGGCAGTAAATTGTTGTTTTCTTGAATGTGTATAAAGCCTCGTATAAGCTATTTAAAGCTCCAGGCTCCATGCTTCATGCCCCCACCTACTCTCAGATTGGATGGTGTGCCTCGGAGCCATGGGCAAAGTCTGCTGGTGCAACTCTGAAAGGAAGGAATAAAAAATTGATTTGTTTGAGACGGCCACTCTTTTGCGTAATGGCACACTTATGGGATTTGCTGAGTAAATTGAATGCGCTCAAACTTGCACACACCCCCCACCCGAATGAGTCAAGGACATCCGGGAAGTGTCTCATACTGTCTGAACCAGTAGCTGTGAATCTTGTTAGTTAATCTCTGTATCATGAATGAATCAATAATGGCAAAGTGGTGTCACAAGGCAAGGAAGGTGTAAAACTGCCACTTTGAATTTACAGTCCACGCCTTTAAGGGCAATAGCTGTGGCTATTTTTAGAACATGAGAAGAATAATTATAAAATTGAGGAGGGGTGAGGCAGCAGAAAAGACAACGACTCCATCATCAATATCTTGTGCTGTTGTTGGTGCAGCTGTTTTGATGGATCGTGGATCCTCAATTGGTAAATTTATTCCAATTTCCATAATTAACGTAACTTTAATTGCTTTCCATCTAATTTTGTGAGTGAGTTTAACTGAATAAATCAGCTAGATAAAGCTAGCTAAAGCAGGGCAGAAACAGCTTTACTCTTGACTCAGATCACTGAGTATAACTGGATCAGCTAAGTGATAAACAATGAAGTACTAAAATCAAAAGAATGTAAATGTCTACATCCAAATCTTAAACAAAAGAAGCAAACAATAATTGGCACAACAGTAATTTGATTTGTAATTCAAATTTCTGAAAGCTTTACTGCATTACAATAGAAATATATTTAAACTTTTGGGATTTTTTTTTCATATTGATTTTTGCTAATTAAATAATGGTTGAATGGAAGCAGTGCTTTTAACGGATACTATCTGATTCTCTCTCTCTCCCCCTCTCTCTCTCTCTCTCTCTCTCTCTCTCTCTCTATCTATCTCTCTCTCTATCTCTTTCTCTCAGCTCTTACTCTGTCTCCAGCATGTCTGGCCATAGCACAGGACTTGTTCACCAGAGACTTAAGTCCATCAGGGTGCTACTCCTCACTTCAATCTCAGAACAAACAAAAAAACACACAAAAAACAAAATTGTGTAAATAATTGTGATTAAGGTTTTGGTGGTGGCAATCAAATGTTGCTTCCAACATTTTTCTATACTGATAAGTGGGTTAGTGGGAGGGACTCATCATTTCAACAAGTCAGGTGTAAATCACGTACACAGCAGCCCAATTATTTTCTCACTGATGAGCAAAGTGTAAAATAAGTCTAGTAATACACACGAGAGCGAATTTTAGTTGGTTCGGATATTCTCCAGGGCGCAACGCAGGCTGTAGGCATTTACTACACAAGCTGAGCCACCGAGTTAAACATCAAGGCTGACTGGATAAGACACGACTTCCGGTAGTTACGAATTTAAAAATAAACTGCTTGTTGAATAACATGCATGACTAAAAATTTCAACATCGAATTTGAACAAATTACGAATTTTAATTAAAGTTTAAGAACGACAAAAATATCATATGTATTGTATACATATCTATATGGGTGGAGTTAGAGCTTTTCCAAGCATTGTAGTTCAATGGAGAGAGCATGACCAGCCATCTCCGAAAATGACCGCTGTTTACATTCAGTGATGGAAATCTTAGGTTTATGGCGTGTGCATAATTTTACCTATGGGACTAAGTTATTATCTTGAATGTATCACTTTTTCCCTTAAATAAAAATAACCTGTGCACACAAGATAAATAACGTAAGGTCTTTTAGGTGTCCGAACACGCGAACAGAGCCGTTACTCAAAATTATTTTGGCAAGACTTTCCATGCTTTTATTTTCTAATTGGTTTCCGGTTTACCAGTGATCATTAATTTTAGCTCTATGCAGCTGCGGCTCCGCTCCCAGCAGCACCAACAACCCCAGCTGGGCATAAGGAGGATGGAGAATAAAGAAATACTCCATACCACTTTTCCTTTTGTGAAGGCTTGTTTTTGTCAAAAAGTAACAAACAATTGTGCGAAAAGTGAAACAAACTGAATAATTAATGAAAATTGTACAAAACTTTGTATTAGCCGGTGAAGAATCTTGTCTCACTAATATTCATGAGATGCACCAGATTTAAGGTTTAACCTATTTTTGAAGACCTGTTAAAAGTTTTAAGGCAATTTAAAGAAAAAAATAATTTTACCTACCTTCCTCCGGGTCCCAGTTAACTTGTTTCCTTGGGGTATCTATTGGAAACCTCATGTCTAGCTTTAAGTAGACCCAAAACGCAGAGAAATTCGTTCAGTGCGTTTGTGAAAATACAGCAGGATTAATTAAATCACGAGAAAAGCTTCCCACGCATCTTCTGAGCATGATGTTTTTGCGAATGTAGGAGTAAATTGTAGGGAGAAATGGGCACATCGGTAAACCGCATTGTCTCTCTTTCCTTTCTTCGCTCCACCTCTCCCACACGCGTGGATCGTGCTTGATAGATTGAGATACTAGTGTGACCATCACTGGACCGTCACTCAAACCCATATCCCCTCTCTCTCTTTCACACACACGTATAATCGCGGACACACACCAGGAAACACCCGGACAGCGTCAAAATACGCAACTTTATCCACGCGTGATCCCGGGAGCGAGAACAAGGGAGAAGGATGCTCTCCACCCACCCATTACTGAACCAGTCCACCTGCTTCTCACTCTATCTGCAGATAATTAGCTTCATCCGCTGCATTCAAACACATTTTCAACCCGGTTTTTCAATACTCACTCTCGTATTTATGCGCAAAAACCGAATTATCCTCTCATCCTGCGGCAACCATGGCACATGGCAGAGATGTGCGCCAAATCAGCAGCCGGCGTCAGCCATTACATCATTGGCATTGGGATAGAGTGTATTATTAATGAACAATTCAACTCCTCCTCCAACCAGTTCAGCTGTCCACTACAGTGAACTTGTGTGAGTTGCTAAATTCAATAAATATGTGAGTTTGCTATTTTAAAAATAATACACTTCAACGAAATGTAAATTTTGTTAAACTCAGAAAATATTATTAATTTGACACAACCTAACAATTTAAGATAATAGCACAATTAAAACAATTTAAAAAAAAAAGTAAACCATGCATGTGTCTGTCCAACCATATAAGCATGATTTACATTTTCTAACCTCTCCTCCAGGTAAGACTGATGTCCGCTCCTGAGCTTGGAAGGATCTGTGAAATGCCTTAAAACAGCTTATATTTTTGTCAGCATTAATCCTAATGTTACTTTTTTTTTATTACACACATGCCACACACACACACATACACACTCATCTCCAGAATACTGCCACCCGTTTAAAAATGAAACTGAAATGAAATGCAAAAAATAGTCTATTCTTGTTTGGGTTAGATATGTGTGAATTGTTGACACATGTCTAATCAACTAATAAACAGCCAAAACATGTGACCCACAAGTATTGGCACCTGCCTGTAATTTTTTTTATGCAGCCCCACTTTGCCATAATAACAGTACCTGAGTCTCCTTTTGTCGTGTTTGATGAGGTTTGAAAACACGTGGAGAAGATCTGAAAACATTCCTCCACACAGAAAGGAGAAATGTTGTCAGAATTCCATCAAATCTGAGGTCGATGCTTGTGGACTCACCACTTCAGCACATCCCACATATGTTCTGTGAGAATAGGTCAGGTAACTGGGATGGCTATGACTAAACCTTTCTTTTAAGATCTCTGTGCCTTGGGTTACAGTCATTGTCCTGCTTGAAGGTCCAACCCCGTGGACTTAAAGTTTCCTTGCAAAGGCTTTTAGGTTTTCATACAGTACCTGCTAGTATTTGATGGACTCTATTGTACAATTTATTTGAACAAAATGTTCAGGTCCTTTGGAAGAGAAACAGCCCAACAGCATCAGAAAATCTAACAAATCTACAATATCTTGACTTCACAGTGTTGATTGTGTGCTTTTCTCTATGGCTTTCTTTCTTGTTAAGCCGCACCCATGTTTGACATTTTGTTGCACCAAAATATCTCTACTTTCATCTCATCTGACCTATGACCTTGTTTGATTGAAAATCCCAGTGGTGTTCGACAATATATAGGTGCTTTACTTTGTGTGTGGATGTCAGCTGGGGATTTTTTCTTGCTACCTTTCCAAACAGCGTGTGTTGGTGTAGGTGCCATCTGATGGTAGTTAGGGAGACATTTTCTGATCCCAAGATTCAACCGACTACTGCAATTCTGTATCTGTAATCCTTGGAGAGTTTTTTGCAAGTCAAACTGTACACCTCAGTTTCCTCACACATCATTGCCGTGTTCTCTGATCTTTACCATTGTGATAAAAGAGAATGAGAGCCTTTGTCACCTCATATTTATACCCCAGTGAAACAGGAATTCATTGATCACAACTTCTGATTTCTTACTAAAACAGGTGAACCTAAAAATATTAAATAGGACTGGTAATGTGCTTCAGTTGCCCTTAAACCACAGGATTTTCTAGAGATAACAATAATTGTGGCACATGTTTTACAGAGAAATATCTGTGTAATGTTATGAATGTAAATTTCTCTTAATTATGTTACTTGGGTTAAAGGTTATAGTTTTGTGAATCATTTGAAACAAAAACATGAATAAATACACCAAATACATATTTGCATCTATATAAGATGGGTAATGAATAAAATAAATGATAAAAGAGAAATTTTAGTGTAAGATAAAAAGAACAAAAGTTAATATATGATAATGAGATACTACACTCAAAAAGTCCTAATTTTAATTCAATAAAACCCAGTTAAAAATCATGATAAAGTTAAATAATTGGTGGCAAGCAGCGATGTACTGTATTTTATGATGAATAAGTATAAATACTGAAACCATAGAGTCATTATAAGAAACTCCATAAAAGCCAAGACTGAGTAAAGGTTCTTTGTTTAAAGACGTTATGTTGTCCACATGGACAACATCAAAACTTTCAAAGTCAAATAAATATTATCTCCGCTCTTCATGTGTTTGTTCTTTTTTTTTTAAATATTGTGACAGTTTGAAATGATCTGGCCCTCCTTCCCCGGACTAAGCTCAGCACCATGGGAGATCGGGCCTTCTGTTCTGCTGCCCCTCGTCTGTGGAATGCCCTCCCTGACCATCTGAGGGCTCCACAGACGACTGACACATTTAAAAAAGGACTTAAAACTTTCCTTTTTAGCAGAACCTATAACTGTAATTAACATTAATGCTTTTGGTCACGTTTTTGTATAGTTATTATTATTATTTATTTATTTATTTTTTATTGATGCTTTTATCTGCTTTTGCCTTGTAGCACTTTGAGATTTGATCCAAATGTAAAGTGCATTATAAATTAAATGTATTATTATTATTATTATTATTGAATTGCACATAACTCTTGTCAGTGTCCCCTTGCCTTTCCTGTCAGGACAAATCAAATGGTTCGTATGCGTGCAACAAGAGTAGTGAGTATAAGTTCAACCACTATTTGATTGAGACATCTTTGGTTATAATTGCATATTAATCACATTTTCCTGAGACAAAATCAAGTCATAAAATGTTTTATTACCTGAGTCATTGATCGCCCTTATCTTTCAGTATTTAGTATTATAGACCATGCCATTTTAGTGCAGCTAAGCCTTTGAGAGATGTTTTCCAAGGAATTTGTTTAGTGCTTCTACCTTGCTTCTGCCAGTAAATAATATAAAAAAGTCTAACATTTTTACTGTAAGGAAAGGAATGTCTGTGTTATCCTCTTTTTAATCGTACAGAAGCTCCAGCACACAGGCTGTACCAATGTATGAAAAATGAGGACAATACTATAGTAATAAGGTAATACCCTAATAAGGTAGGTTGGCTTTTTCTGCTGTTGATGGTTTCCAATTGGCTTCACTCAAACAGTGGCTCAAAAGATAATGTGTTCAATTCACAACTATAGTAATATACTCATTTGGTCTGCATCTGATCTGGTGGTCATTTGTCTACTATTTTTAGTGTTTATAAATTGGGAAATGTATATGACAGGATAATAACTAATTTGTAACAGTCTATAAAGTCAAATGTTTCTTATATGATAAATAATGTAGAAGATAATTAATCAATCAGTCTCAATCAATCTATTCAGTCCATTTCTACAAGGTTTATTCTGAAATAACTTCCTTTTTTTTAAAGTTTAAACAAGAATTCCGGCTACTTTGATACTTTTGACCTGGATGAATGAGATTCTACAAAAACATATCCTAACCAATGTTTCATAAAGTACTAATCAATTTCATTTTACAGCGGTCTGAGTTCTATGTTTTGTTTCACTTTTCACAGTTGATTCACAAGTGATATGTGTTTAATAAGTGTGCCCGTTTTTGAAAAAAAAGCGGGCACACAAGCGGGCACACTAAATACTTACATTGCCATTCAAGCCAGTGTCTGCTGTAATAGTACACATCAGACGCAAAGAAATTAAGATAACAATAAATGAAAACAAATTTTAAATCAAAGTTAAGCACATGTCTTGGCAAAAGTGAATTGCAAAAGTGATAGGGGATGCAGATGGCAGGTTGGAGATGTGACTGCAGATGGCAGGTTGGAGATGTGACTGCAGATGGCAGGGTCCAGCTGAAGCTCGGACATGAAGGATTACCAGGAAGACTGTTCAGATGGGTTGTCATGAGCACACGCTGAGGAAAAATCTTCACGCAAAAAAAATAACTCTAGCAGCCCACGCGATAGACACTATATCATGAGTGCGCTGTGACAAAAGGAAGACAGATCTGTCTTATTACATAAAGATGTAGTTTTTACTGCTGTAGAGTTTGAGTATTGTGTCCAGGCAGGATTTTACGAAGGATATGAATAGAAAACGGTATACAGTTCCGCAGTCATGATTACCCTGTATGTTATATGTTTTTTCCAACGAGAGACAAGATTAATTCAATATCATCCACTTTTTTAAAAGATCCATGCCTAGAGGGTGCCTGAATCCCAGCTTGCTCCTTGGGAGCTGCAGAGAGCTATCCTCTGTTCCTCAAGAATGGGTTGAATGCAGGGAACAATTTTTTTTTACACTGTACTACTTGTATAATTGTATGAGATCAAAAAAGGATTTTTTTCTATTCTTTAAATAAAAAATAATGTGCACATTTGTCTGTTTCTGTGGTTTATTGTATCTCCTTCATTTTGCTTGATGAAATAATCACAGCAAATAGCATAGCTATGCCCAAAGTATAGGAACTGCACTCACAATTGGTTTTGATTTTCCAAATGTTTACAAGAGAAAAAAACATCTATATCCAGATGTGTTTATTTTGATTGTGATAAGATGAAGGATTGAAATTGCTCCATAAATTGAAAATTCCCTCTCAAGCCTTTTATACTGTTGGAAATTAATCGTGGATTATCTGGAAAACGCATTGTCAAACATCTGAAAACCGGCTGATAAGAGATGTTAGTTTTTTTAGGTAACATAAAATTAAAACAATCAATTATATGAAGGTACATGGGTCTCACAGGACAGCAGAGACATTTACTTAAAGTTAAATTGGTTCAAATTAAAGTATTTGGGATTAAAACAATCCATTCCGACCCGCATCATCATCTTTAGCAGTGAACTGAAACAGGTATACACAGTAGTTCAACAGTAATATATTTACAAACAAACATCTTACATAATAGTTGTTGAAGTTGAGTTTTGACTATAACAACAATGTGTCATGGTGTGTTTCTGCAATATGGTATTAGTACTTTTAAGTACTTGATCCTGAATGAGACCTGTCCCACTGGCTACTGTTACCTCCAGAAAGCCCGCAGCACTGGTCGTGGTGGTGGTCTGTCTGTCATACCGTAGTGATTTGGATTTGTCTCAGATTCCCCTGCCTGAGATCTCTTCTTTTGAATGCCTTGGCTTTAATTGTAAGCTCCTTTTCTCCATGACCATACTTCTAATTTAATGCCACCTAAACCAAACCCAGCCTTCCTCTCTGAGACTACAACCTTTTCTGAACATTTTGCATAACCTCTGGTAACATTATAGTGCTTGGAGATATGAACATCCATGTCAACCCCCATTCCTGTCGTTTTTCAGCCAAATTGCTCATACTATTTGACTGTTTTATTCTCAGGCCACTTGTTGATGTACCCACACATACCATGGAGAACATTCTGGATTTTGTTATCACTGACTCTGCTCTTCTCCGTAATATTCTTGTGTGCGATCTGGGTGTGTCCGACCACAAGGCCATCTCCATGGAGATGTCAATCCCCCCCCCCAACTCACTTTTGAATCCCACATCAGACACATTTTCAAGATCTCCTCTCCCCATCTCAGAAATATTTCAAAACTCTGTTCTTCACTCACCTTAAGTGATGCTGAAAAGTTGGTCCAATCGTTTGTCCCCTCCAGGCTGGATTACTGTAACGCCCTTCTAATCGGGATCACTAATAAACTGTTTTCAAAGACTCCAGTATGTCCGAAACAGTGCTGCAAGGACCCTGATGAGACTGCCTCGTAAACACAACAACACTACAACACTAACCCTCCTTCATTCACTTCACTGGTTTCCCATCGCCAACAGGATTGAATATACGGTCTACCTCCTCACTCACCAGTGCATCCATGGCAATGCACCCCCCTACCTGAAAGAACTACTCACCCCACGGACCTCAAGACGATCCCTATGTTCTACACACTCTACAAACGTCCTTCTTCTTGCCTGGACTAAGTTCAGCACCATGGTGATTGGGCCTTCTGTTTTGCTGCCCTCTCTGACCATCTAAGGGCTCCACAGACTACTGTGACTTTTTAAAAAGGACTTAAAACTTTCCTTTTTGGCAGAACCTATGACTTTGAATTGCTAATGCCTATTTGTTTTATATTGTTATTATTATTATTATTTTTTAATTGATGCTTTTATCTGCTTTTACCTTGTAGCGCTTTGAGATCTGAAGGTACTCAAACCCACCAAATATAAAGTGGGTTACAAATAAAATGTATCATTTTTATTATTGGTCCATCAATGCCATCTATACAGTATGTGCGCACGTTTGTCTATGCTACAAGGTTAAGACCTGGACCCACCCGGACTCCACAAAACACTGCAAATAATAAACAAACTTCTGTCAGGATATGTAAGTACAGAGAATCAGGAGAGTAATAATTTGCCACGGCCAAAAATATGGCCGAGAGGGTAGAGAGAGAGAGAGAAAGAGAGAGAGAGAGAGAGAGAGCGAGAGAGAGAGAGAGAGAGTTTATGTACGCCGGGGCGTGTCCTTCCTAAATGGCTAAGCGTGATGACGTAATCATAACAACCGACATGGCAACGAGGAAGCTTTGCTGCTCATCTGCTTATGAGTTAGCATAAGGTTGTTGTTGTTAGGTTACCGTTATTTGACTATTTTACAGTCTTAAAATGTTTACACTTAAATATAGTTCATTTTCGGGACAAAACCAAACCTTGTCACCACTGCTGGATAATATTTCCGAGGAAAATGGGATTTATTGAGTGTAAAAGCATGGAATCTAGAAGAGGTAAGCTAATAACGCTACTGCTAGCATGAGCCTGTTTAGTTGATCAGCAAAACTTAAAGTGACAACCGCTTCTCCGCTTCCTAATGAGGTTTCAGTTTTATCTTCTCATATTGCTCGGTCTCAAGACTTTGCGTTACATTTGAAAGTTGGGTAACGGTGACATGACTTATTGTGATGAATGCGTTTCATTAAGGTGTTTTTAAAAAAAATAGTTTTACCTCTTTGGACATGTTTTAACAGTGACTTATCCTTTGGCCATATGGAGAACTACATCTTACATAGATAAGGAAATTATGATGATGCCATTGATATTACACAACATAACACACCTGTGTGGAACAATATATGAATTTTAATAAAATAAAATAAAAATCTATACATATAGAGATCCAAAGGGATTTTGGGCTGTTGACAGTGAGGACAGTGGGAGTTTACCGCACCAGGAGTCCTGTGAGAACTTCCAGCTAAAGTGTACTGCTGAAAAAAACAATATAATCATAGAAGCCATACCAGACTCTGCGAGATCGATGGTTAAAGGAGGCATGTTATACTCTCAGATCTCGCAAGCTTGGGCGTCACAGGAAGTGGCTTATAATAATAATAATAATAATAATACATTTAATTTATAATGCACTTTACATTTGGATCCAATATAATAATAAATCTACCAAAAGAGTCATCAGAAACACTGATAACGCTATACAACAAAACCCAGAAAGAATTAAGGAATTATATTCTGAAGGAATATTAAGTAGAAGAAGACAAATTAATATGTCAATTTAACACCTGCTGGTGAAGGAGAGTAATCTGTCTTAAATTTCCGGGGGTTAATTTGTAGTCTAAACTTGTGAATTTTCATCATCCACATTCATTTCTGTGGTACTGATTGAATTGTGATGCTTTAAACATGTTCTTAACATATAGTATGTTTTCATATAGTAAATGTTATATCCTAAACTAGGTGTTGTATATCTTTTTCACATGCTGTTCTTAAGCTCGCATGTGTAGCAGACATTTGTATGGTCATAAAGAGAGGCAAGTTGACCTAATAACAATAGCATTAGTAAAGTAGTAATGTATTTGTATAAAGCAGTAATAGAGTAGAATATTTCCATACTTTGACATAAATTATTTAAAATAGAATTCTGTCCAATTTTCTATATTCATGTGGAGAAAGAATCAATTATAGTAAACCGACATATCTTTACAAAATATTTAAATCAATGTGATGTTAAGATGCCTTGAAAGACTTAACTAGAAAAAGCCCAAACCTCAAACAAGACACAACAGTATCCTAGTTTTAGAAAGATTTCATGCAAATAAAACTTCCTGACTCGAGTTTTCTATCGGGTATCATGGAGTAATTCTATGGAATGAGATATTAATTTAATGGATTCTGTTACATCGTTGTCTGTTTATAAGAAAATACTTAGAATTGTTGACTTCTCTCAAAAGTCTGATTTGATCTGATTCTAATACTTCTTTTAATGCAAAATTTACCATGCCAACTTTTGAAACACATTACTATTACGTACTACTCTTGGATGAGGTTTTATATAAGCCTAAATAGGTTTCCATCATGCCCTCACACGTACTTTGCTTTTTTTTTACTATCCTTTGCAGTTACTTTTCATGAATGTCCTGTTTTGATCGTGTGAAATAAATAAAAAGTAATAATGAGTTATTACATGCTTCTAAATCTACTGACAACTCAAACAAACTCTCTGAGTATCTCTCTAATACTCAAAAGCCGGACCATTCTTTCCCCTTCCACTTCAGCCCCAAGCTCCACCCCAAAAGGAACATGAAAAAAATAAAGGAATAAAAGCAAGAATAATGGACACAGTTTTGTTTTATTTGAAATGCTGTGAAACATGTAATATCACCAAAATGTAATTATATCTAGGATGCGTAAACCTACCTCTGGGGGAAATATCATGCTAATCCGTCTGGTAGGTTTTACATTATTTTGTTTACAGACAAAGAGACAGAAAAACAAAACAAACACAGAAGTAATAATCAACTGATCAAATAGTTTTTCAGACATCTCCTTTCTTCAGATTCCTTACTTCGTGATCACTGTAGGTAAAACCTAAGACCTCTTGAGCCCAGTTTTGATCAGTTGTTTTCTATCAAACACATTACGGAAGTATAGATTGTTTTTTTTGTAATGACCTGAATTTAAAATTTCTTGTGCGTTCTGTCCTGTAGTATTGCAGCCTATGAAGTTGATCCACGGCTAGATTATTGCAATTTGAAATTGGTCTTCTAATGGCACTGCTTTGTATCCGCTCATATAACCTCTAAGATGGAGTCGGTTGCAGATTCCCCTTTTTGTGACATCGAGCTAAAAGAGTCTGTTCTTCTTTTACTTCTTGGTTTTTCGGCTGTTCCCTTTCGTGCTCGCCACAGCGGATCATTTCTTACAATCGATAGTTACTGCATGTGCCCTTCTGCCTAGCATCCCCTGTGATGGTATTTGTTAACCTCAGCTCATGTAGATCTGGTTTGGAAATCAGTTTTGTGGTCCACATAATAATTTGGCATTGGATTTACTTCGAATGCCCTCCTGACGCAACCCTCCCCATTCATCGGGGCTTGGGACCAGCACTATAAGGACTCTGATTTGAACCTTTCTTGGCTGGGTTAAGCTAAAGGTGTTTATTACTTTACACAAATGGTGAACAAAATTCATATCAAATCATCAAGTCTGATATCTCGAAGAACAATAAAATCATATGATATTAAAGATAACCTACTTGAGAGAGAATAGAAGTAGAGTAATTCTGGATAAATAGTGAGAGATTGGCATTTTGTACACATGCGCTCGGCAAGATTCTGTTATTATTAGTTAATGTTATAATTTGCTCAAACAAACTTTCAAGTCTGGTTGACAATATAACAGTAATTGTTATTTGAACAAACTCAACACAACTTATCAAAAACTGAAGCGTAGCTTTAAAATCACTAAATTTCTTTACAATGTGGAAGAACCTCAAATATATACATTTTATCAAGGTTTATGGACTAAAATAAATAAGGTATATATAAGCTATATATACCTAATACCAAATACTTGCATGATAAATTTGACCAAACTTAGAAAAAAAACTCCTTTCATTTTGGGAGCTTATCATCCGGACTGAGGTGCAGCCCAGGCACAAGAAAACAGGTTTTGAAAAAGAGCTGTAAGTTTAAATATGTAGTGCAATTTTGAGTGTTTGAGTTGAATTGGTGTGGGTCATTGTCTTCTTGTCTTTAGATTTCTGCCCTGGCTCCTCCAGCAAGTTGACGCAGTCCATCATTAAAGACCACATGGTGTCCCATTACAAAAAAATCTACTCGGCTAAAGGTGAGATACTTGACATGACATTCCATTATGATCCTAGTATAGACATCCCATCTGCTAGACTCAACTCCTAGTTTTCGAGTCATATTTATTAAGTGTTTAAAATGTATTTCTCTTATAATAATCATTTTGAGTACAGCTTTAATGATGCCTGTTTTCTTACTAAGTTGTGAATTTAAATTTTTTCTGTGTCTCACAGCTGCCATTGATAACTCGGTACCCAAAAGCTTGATACGCAGTGTGAAGTGTAAGTACCCAAGTGTCACGTCATCCAACCATTTTTGTAAAACATTCCTCATTTTTGTTGACTCACAGTTGTTTTTATTACCATAACAATAAGTTGAAATCCTTTTCGCCTATGTATATGTTGCAGCCAAAATACGTACATTGCTTTAATAGTAAAAAGTAAAAGTGTTTAGTTTTAATAAACTGGTAATAACAACATACAAAGGTTAACAAGTATTAATATAAACCACCCACTCATCTCATTTAAGGATGCCACTCAAAGGACCTAAAGAGAGTCAGTGTATATAACTGTACTGAATTGTTCATGGACTATTTATAATTGATTCTCTGCCTGTTTATTTTTTAATTTTATTTCCTGGTTTTAGATAATGACCAGATCAGACAGATCTGCTCGAGTAAGAGTCGCCCTCAATCAGCCCACTCTTTCTCTCAGAGGAACAGTAGAACCTCCTGCTTTTCATCCCAGGTAAGAAAGAAGAGAGTCAATGATAGTCCGTTATTACGTGCACCAATGAGGGTAGACGTAGCTCATGTGATCGGTGCCATTTGGAATGTATCTCAGTAAAATTCTGTGGAGAACCGGTTATTAGATTTTGATTAAGAGGTTCCTCCAAAAGATGGTTATGGTCAAGGTTTGGTTTTTTTAAACGTATCCCACTATTCCTGCAGCTTGACCCACCCTTCTCTACCTCTGATTGGCCTGGGATAACATTGACATTTCTTACAAAGACAAAGTTCTTTCAGTGACTATATTAGAAATGTAGTCGTCATGCCAAACCAGTCGGAGGCCGAAAAGGGGTCATGATGTAGCCATAGTAGGATTTGAAGTTTTATAGTTTTCCATTTCAACTTTCTATATGAGGTATGTTCAGTAGAGAAATTCAATATATATATATTTTTTTTTTATTATTTCTAATTTGAATATAATGTATGTGCGTTGGAGCGACTCAATTTTATTACTGTTTTTGTTTTTTATATCTAATTTTATGTTGCTTTTCAATGCCAGGCAATGTCAGTCAACCTTGATGATCACAAACTTTCAAAGGCTTTAATTGTAGACACGTCATTATTTGTTATACAACCTTATAATGTGCAATAATTAACTCCTGACAAAACCTTTGGTTCTTAGGGTAGATTATATGAAGACACCATCTGCTCGAGGAGTTCCACCGTCTCCAGTCCAGCGTTCGAAACCTCTTTTCACACCAAGGAATTAGCTTATCCGTTGCGTAAAGTCTTTTCAGAGAAGCCATTTCATAATTCCCGTACAGTGTCCGAGATGAACCACGGGCCAGTCAAGACTTCACACAGAAAACTGTCAACCTGTTCTTTGGAAGTTTTGGGAGATCATAGTTGTTACAAGACATTCCAGGACCCTGGTCAGAAGACCTACAGCGGGGACCTGCTAAAAAAACATTCGCAGCTCTTCACCCAAGGCAAACCTTTCATCCCGAAGACCCTGAGATCAGATAAGAATTCATATCTGTCAAATTATCGATACTACAGAGCACCGCACAGGACCTCCACTCAGGTTTGCACTCGGTCCAGTTTGGTGCGACAGGAAAAAGATCGTGGAAGGTACTCTCCAAACATCTCAAATTGACACGCGTTGAAACTAATCAACATTTGCCCCAATGCCTCAAAATTAACTTCATTTCTATCCTTTTTTTTATGCAGAGCAAAAATTAAGGAATGCGTAAAGGAATTTTATGAGCCATCTCAGGTAATTTGGAAGAAATTTGATTATTCCAACATATTTTTTTTATAATTCTCTTAGATATATTTAGTACATCTCCCAACCATATCTTTTTTAATGTGTATAGTATCATCGCTGGAAACAACAGGCCCGGACTAGCTGATGATCATGCTAACTTGAGTCAATAGTCTCTGCAACACCATACATGCGTAGATTTCTTTGACATAACATCTAAGCACTGTTGTTTCGTCCGTTCTGTTGATTATGTTCGTTAATGTTTTTGTTTTTTTGTCAGCAGGACTTAGCAAAGCTTCTGGTTTGATTTCCACTGAAATAGGGAGTCTGTTTAAAGGGCTGGGTTTAGGATTATTTTCCCATGTTTTAAACGTTATGAGATACACCTACACATCATCTTATGTGGATGGTAGGGACATGGGTCTGGCAAAACCCCATTAGATTTTTGTGCTGATCCAGATAGAGGGACAGGTTTGATTTATTAATAACTTTGCTTAACATCCCGAATTAAAACAATTAACCATAATTGCGCAAAAACTACTTGAACTGGCCGGGAATGATAAAACTCTGTTTGGATAGTTATTCCTTAATGGAGGTAGCCACTATGCTGACTGACAATCTATATTTTAAATGTTTTAATCTGATATCTTGGCCATATCTTACAAATTTGTACCAGATTTTTTATATGTTTGTTTTAAGTGTATTTTCTCAAATCATTGGTAACGAGATATCATGGCTTTGATGCTTGTACTGCATTTCTGAGACATGGAGACCATTTCCATGCCTCAGATGTTTTCCCATTAATATTATTATTTCAGTGAAGATGTTAAGATTCTCTTTGGGAGTGACAAGGGTGGACACAATTAGAAACGAGCACATCGGAGGGACCGCCCAGGTTAAACATCATGGAGAAAAAGTAAGAGAGGCAAGATTGAGGTGGTTTATATGCGTGAAGAGGAGGGATAGTGGATCTATTGGTAGAAGGATGATGGAGATGGAGCTGCCAGGCAGGAGAAAAAGGGGAAGACCAAGGAGGAGGTTTCTGGATGTGATGAAAAAGGATATGCAGTTGGTTGTTGTGACAGAGGAAGATGCAGAGGACAGGGCATGATGGAAACTCCAATGAAAAATCCACGGACAAGGAGGAATTTGGTGAAGATGACTGTGACATTTTAAATACAGTGTAACATACACCGAATGAACGTGATACTATTATGTGGAACAGTAGCCAAATAAAGACAGTGGGTAATAGTTGGTCATCATTAATTGTTTCTCAAAGGCAGAAATATTTGCATTGGTTAATGTCCCTTTAAACAACAATGAATGTGAAGTGTTAATAGACACATTTAACATTTGTATCCATTTCTGTTTTACAGGGATTGAATACAGAGCATGAGTGGTCTGCGGATGAGTTCAATGGCATATATTTCTCCGAATCCAGACAGCAGAGTCGAGTAATTAAAAGCAAAGACTATCATTTTTCTGACTCACCATACAGGTAAAATGATGAAGTCGAAAGCCTATATTTCTTTTCAAGTGTATTGCTATACCTTGAGTATTTTACTTAGAGATGAGACTTACAATCTCATCTTTCAGGGTTTCACCAGAAGATGGGAAATCATCTAGAATGAAGAATGTATCTACTGAGTAAGTATTCTTTTACCAGTCTTATGCAACTTTTTATTGATGTATTGGGAAATGATTGGATATATAGAAGGAGTTGATCCTGTGATGTTTCAGTGAATCTTAAGAACTATAATTGCAATACTGTCCATTTTTTTTCTTCAATAGGGAGGATGAACTAATGTACCTTGAATTCATTTCTGCGGTGACAGAGGATATTCTGTCCAAAGGACACATTTCTGAAAGGTTTGTCTGTTGTTCTACAATTGTTGTAGCAGTTTTTGTGCTGCTCTCCTAGCCAGGCCAATCTTGGAATATAGATTATTAAACTCAATGAGGATTTTACCTGTCGAAATAAAGGATATTGAAAAACAACTTGGGATCAGCAGTTATAGTCTTCTTCTGCTCTGCTAGGGTCCTGGACCGGGTGATAGAACGCCATATTAACATGAATCGGCACAAGCTTGATGAGGTGAGTCGATAACGTCCTGCAGAATAAAGGTTATCTTGATGTAATGACTCTGCTTGCATTGTTTGTTTTAGAGTAAAATGCACCACCTTGTGGAAGTACTCCGTAAAGATTTTGAAGAGCCAACCAACATATCAATCTGGACGACAGACCAGGAGAAAAAGGAGAGTGATCTGCAATATACATTCCTGCCAGATCTGGAATATAGGAAGAGACAAGTGAAGACCAAAGAAAACAATGACTTGTTCCCTTATACATCACTCATTAAATACTGCAATACACCAGATTATGGTGACCCCCTCCTGCTGTCTACACCCTTAAGTTCCCCCGAAAGGAAGGCTTCACCAACAAAATCCAAGGAAAAGGAAGGAGACGGTATCAAAATGGAACAAGGTATTAGCTCTCCTTGGCTCAGGAAGTATGTTTCCTGTGATGTCGGAGGCAGTGAAGAGGACTTGCATCAAAATCAAATAGACACAACTGCATCAAAGGGCAATGAATACCTTGAATATCCCAATACAACCAGTGATGAAGAATTTCATCAAGACCAAATTTTGGTCAGTAATGACGAACAGCCTGAAGAGCTTGAGGATCTCGGGAGACGTTTATCTAAAACACTTAAGGTGACCAATAATACACATAGCAATGATGGAGACAAGTGAGCAGCACATGGATAGAGTTGGCAGTTCTGTCAGCAATGAGTTCTGAGCTTTACTGTATTCAGGGATTTCTTTCCTATTGAATGCTTCTTATTACCAATTGAGTGTTTCCAGTGTGAATTCTTTTAAATTTTAACTTTCTTAATGTACAGCTCTGTAAATTTATATTAACACTGATTGTATTTTTCAAAGTTTGTTTCTGGCCTATTATTGTAGTACTGTGAGCTGCCAGCACAATTTAAGTTTTACAAAAGGAAACACTGGTTTGCAAGTACACCAAGCACTTGAATGTCTAATTTGGAAGACTGTAAATTGGGCATTAATCTCACAGTTTAGTGGTAGGGTGTCATTGTTTAAATAACTTAACGAAGGATCCAGGCACTGCACTGATACAGGTGAAATAAAGGGTATTGAAAAACAACTTGGGATCATTTTCATATTTCTAGAAAATGAGTTATGTTACTAACACATTCTTGAGTTGTAATATGTCTGACTTGATCTATGCCACGGATATATAGCTGGAGGCATTACCAGAGAGATTCTTTACGATTCTTTGTAATACATTTTAATTTTTTTCTGGCACGTTTGTCATTGCATATGATTATTATAACTATTACAAAGCAGCATTCAGCTTGCAACCTGCAACAAACATTGGAGCGGCGACAACTTCTGCAAGAGAGGGTTGTAAATATGGAACATTTTGTAAACGGTCAAAACATTTAAACTCAATAATTTGCGTTAGAGATTGCATTTATCAGTGGATGCAAAAGGTAAACAAATGGCACTGGGCTGTAGTTCTAGGCAGCTGTCCCATTTCTAGCATTTTCACAGCTCGGCATTCCAGCTGTCTTATGTCATGTTTCTGAAAGCTCCGTGTATCCTTCCGCCACACAGGCACTAGAATACAGTTTGAAGTGTCTGTCCATGAAAGAGCGGTAAAATGTGTATTCCTTATTAAGTTACTGAAGAATTGGAGTAGATTACGATTTCGTTAGTTGACATAGTGATAGGTGAAGTACAACTATTTGAAGGGGGCGCGGATGGATACGGAATTCACTTATTGCTCTTCCAATCCCAGGAAGCGAAACACGCTTGGAGCTGAAGTGAAGTGCTGGACCGAGAGGCATGGAGCAAAGCGGTAGTCTGGTCCATAAACAAAATACACATTAATGTGCTGACTCCATGTTGGATAAGATTCTAAAAGTACTAATTGACCGTAATGGCTTAATCGCTCTGGACCGAGCCTCATTGGACTACCAAACCGCATCCGGTGGCTAACGGTAACGTTAACATTTAGCCAAAAATATTCACTGGCGACGTCAGCTACCCGATGGATTGGTCTATTTCTTGGAACACCGTGTTAGCAGTCAGGCTAGCGTCCGTCTAACTTTGTTATAGCTTGACTGTTTCAGTGAAAACTACCAGTGAAAAGTTGCATATATGTTCAGGAACAGTGTCAAAAAGTTAAAACATTGATTATTTAGCCATTTCGATTAAATTGGTGTGTATAAGTTTAGAGCAGCAGGGATTTTGCAGTGTTGTGTTTTACACTTGTTACTTGCTGTTATCAGTGGTGGTACAGACTATTCCCCGGAATGGTATTAATCTATCAATAATCTTAGGCTTGCAAGCCTAACTTTAGACAACATCAATAATACAGACTAGATGAGTTGCTGCATATTGCAATAGTTAGATGAATCTACTTGATTTATAAGATTTCAGAGTGTTTAAAACATAGAAATAAAAATAAATTGTCATGTTCATAGAAGCCTCTTGCCAGCAAATCAGAGCTAGCCAAGTTGATAACTTAAAGCAAAAAGCCTCCTTTAAGAGGATTATTGTCTGTAAGACTACTGTTAGTCTAGATTGGCATCTGTTTCAGAGTGACAGACTGGCTAAGGTCTGTCTGACACAATAGTGTTTTGAAGATGTATTCTATCTTGTTTTAACAGAACTGTCTGTTAACGATGAACCTCAGGACCTGGAACATTGACCCACTTTTTGACAGGACAGAAATAATTTCTCTGGACTAAGTGAAGACCTCCCTCCTGTAGAAGAAGCGTGAAACATGCCCTTGCCATTTGGCTTAAAACTCAAAAGGACTCGAAGGTATACTGTTTCAAGCAAGAGCTGTCTCGTCACTCGGATTCAGCTGCTCAATGGAGAATTTGTGGAGTTCACACTTTCAGTGGAGAGCACTGGGCAGGAATGTTTGGAGGCAGTTGCCCAGAGACTGGAGTTAAGAGAGGTATGTATGTGTTTTCCAGGTACACAAGTGTTGATTGTGCGGCCTTTCTGGCTGTTTTTGTCAACATTTTTACATTCTCACTTGAAACTGTAAAGCAGGGCCAAGGAAGCGAGATAACCAGTTTATCTTTGTTTACTCATGTAATATTGTCTCCCACAATCCTTCTGCATATGATATCCCCTAGGAATTTGTCAGATCCTATCTTATACATGCTGTGTAATAAGAAGACATATTTAGTATTTTTTATAAATTTGTCACCTGTGCCAGCTCTCACATAGCATGGATGTTATGGTCCAAGAAAAGTATTTGTGAGTCACGACTGAACAATTCACTGAGGTGGATGTCTTCTTTTGGTCACAATGTTCACGTAGTGACACCACTTGTTAATTATGAACTAAAGAGGTGTAAGCTGGAAAGCTGTCATATTCAGTTACAGTTAAAAACAACATTGGAGACACCTTAATGTGCAGGAAATCAGGCAAAGGAACTGGTATTATGTAATGCTATCTGTCTCTAGTCTGTGGCAGAGTTCTGACAGGCCTCCACCCTCATTAAGAGTTTCTAAAAACTTCGGTGAGTAATGTTGTAGTATTTGTTTTTATGTCACCAGTTACTTTGGCAATCACATGGTAAGATCAGCCTTTGATAGAAGAATTGTGCAGCTTCTGTCACTGTTATTAATTTAATTTAAGTAGTTTTTAGTTATATTAGTGTTGATCTTTTGAATAATAGGACAGATTTCTGCTAACTACCTCCAGTTAGCAGTGGTATTAGAAATTGAGGCGGTAATGTTTTTGCTTTTTCTGGCATTGGTTAGTCTCTCTTAGCAGGAGTACTCGAAACTTGATCATCTGATATTGATGCAAGGATAATGCCTACTATGCTCAGACAAAAATACCACGACTACATTCCTATACGTTGTAGTCAAAGAATCATCAAAGTATAGTCTATTCGACTCGGTCATTGACAATGTTGATTTCTTTATTGTATACGTTCACTACTATGAGATATCAATAATGGTACTGACTTGCATGTAAGATCAACTTATAACTGGAGTTCGGTGACAAATTTCATGAATCTTGAAGTTACTTGGATCCCGAAGAAATCGAAGAACCAAACGAGTCTACACGTAGGTTTTTATAGACAAGGCGTCATATTATGTGGCTTAGTTATCGGTATATTGCGTTGAAGGTGCCATGACATAATAGGAGAAAATCATTTTCCTCGGCAAAGTTTACGTTATCGGAGTGCTGTTTAGTTTCATGATTTTGCTACACAGAAACTATGTCCATTTGGCTTTAAGCTGTGTTGGTTTAATGAAATTAGAACCGAAATGTAATTAGTTGAACTGCATGTAATTTACAAACAGATAAAAGGCCCTAACCTGACTTGTTCTTCGTTATTTTCGCTGTCCCAAATAATTAGTAACATTATGATTTATTATTTTGTACACAGTCACTAATTTCAGATTGTGGCGAGTCGCTGCAAGTTTCCCACATCTCATAAACCTCAATTGTATTTCATTAACAGCAAGGGTTACTTTTCTCATCAGTGGTCATTGTAAGATACTTTGACAGTCACCTAGAATGCCAAATGCCTATAAATCTAGAGAAATTTGTAATAGTTGAATTTTCATATCTAATATGTTTTTATATTGTACATTATATTTTATATCATGTCGATGATTAGGTAATGACCTGTAGATATATGTACCCAAATAAGTCAATAAATAGGAGAAATGTGTGATATAAATGTAATACAGTAATTCCAAAAGTGTTCTTTAAAGACACTATGTCTTTTGTAAGTATGAGGTGCATAAGTTGTCTTTAAAAGTTGCTTGTTTAAAGCGTTGTTAATGTGTAATTTTTATGATTGTTTTGTCTGTATGTTTTAGATAACATACTTCAGTCTTTGGTACTACAACAAGCAGAATCAGCAGAGATGGATTGACTTGGAGAAGCCGCTGAAAAAGCAGCTGGACAAGTATGGGCTGGAGCCCACCGTTTACTTTGGAGTCGTGTTTTACATACCCGGTGTAACCCAACTGCAACAAGAGATCACAAGGTGATGTTCCATCAGCAATAGGATGTGCCTGGTCTGAGTACCCATCGTGATTAGTCATAAATAATTGAATGTTTTAAATATCGATATTTACTTATAATTTGGGCGAGTTAAAACAATGACAGGACAAATTTTGATAGGGATTTGAGTTCTGTTTTTATGGTTGTTTTTGGTTAGTAACGCCTCACTTATGATACTTTATTTCATTTATTTATTTATTTATTTTCCCACCATCCCCACAAAGAATTGTTCAGTTAGCAATTAGTTAGCAATATATAAAGGAGTTGCAAAGTAATGCTTACCACAAATTGAATGTCAACAGCTAGCAAAGTGAAATCTCACCCAAAGCTTTGGAAAGCTTTTGGAAAACACCAATCATCCTAGGACTAAGATGGCTGGTTTGATCAGCCGCCTGAAAAGTTCTGGATAATGCCTCGCAGTTGGCCTGCGGTGCGTGGCAATACATTTGACGATTACATTGTTTTGCTTTATTGTTGCCCTGTTCACAGACTTGCTGCACTCTGCCATTGTAGTATGGCATACGCAGCCTGGTTCTGTGTCTGTGCTGGTATGTTTGCTAATATCAAAGATTTGATACAGCTGATTCTTCAGACTTGTTTCGGTTCACTGGAAAAACAGCTAATCAACTTTATAACTTCCATCTGTAAGCTTCTTAAAATGAAACTCGCTATTCAACACACTGGGGACGTCTCCTCAGTGATTAAGTTATCTGAGATTACCCAAGGTTTCAGGAATAAATCAAGGTGAAAATCTGCACTGGAGTTACAGTTGGAAATCAGGCTCAAACTTGGTGATTTAATAGTTGCTTAAATCAACATAAACAAAAATCAAACAAATTAAATGTCTCTAGAATTTAGAGTGTTACCACATCAATGTTGACTGTTCCAAGAAATGTTAAGCGGAACGCCATCAAGTTTTTCTTTCATCTGTTAAGGTAGTCTACTGAGCAAGAAGTTAGTGAGCAACTTTAGTGCAGCGTTTTATTTCCTGAACTAGAACTTTTTACTTCTGCAGAGGAGCAGGTTGCACTCAGAAACATTGTCCTTTAATAATGAGCGTCTTAATCTTACATCTTTCTTCTGGCCTTCCTAGTTTACCCTTTAATGTTGTGCTTAACTGTTTGGTAAAGGAACATTTTGACCCAGTGAAGGGATGTGTGTGCCAAACAGTTAGTGGCTAACGATGGAGCCCTGGGGGACAACACATGTCAAAGATACTACAGAGGAGATGGCATTAACCACTTATTAACCACGTCTTATTTTGGTATATTATAGCATGTGTGGTCTTAACAGTTTTATGTAAATGTATACAACAAAAAAAGTGTAATAAGCCTCAAATGGTTTTTCTATAAATATGCTTAACCAAAATGGTTTGGATATATCACTTCATAATGAAGATAGTAATGGTGAGCTATCTAATTAAAATTGAACATATATAAAATTTCATAAGTTCAGAGTTCCGTTTTTCTTTTTCTAGGTCTCTAAGATATTAGCCTGAAAATATCCCCAATGAAATAAAATGTATAAAGCAAGTTTTCCATAGTTTTTTTCTTGGTGAGAACATTAAAGGGTTGAATCCAATATTAAACTCCAACCAATCCTTATCAATTCAATCCCTTAAGGTTTTTCATTATAGCTGTATTTGAGAAGGTTGAGCTGTAAAGCCTTTTATCTGTTTGTGCAAATCCCCCCCCCAAAAAATATTGTATTTTTAGGGTATTAATTCTTGTAACATTCTCTCTTTCTCCACAGATATCAGTATTATCTGCAGCTAAAGAAGGATGTTCTGGAGGGCAGGATCTCATGCTCACTCGAACAAGCTATTCGTTTAGCTAGTCTGGCTGTGCAAGGTAATGCACATATATGAAATTAGGTATTCAACCAAAAGAGAGTTGTCTTTTTTTTTTGTTGATTCTTTATCGGCACAGTGGCTACAAGAAGTTTAAGTCCCAGGAAATGTAATAACTTGTGCAATTATGTGGGTGTGTGTGTGCATGGGAACTCCCTTTACATGAACTTCAGCTCTCACACGTCCTCTCACTTAAGCCAAGGCACAAAAATCTCAAACACCGCTGGCAAAGTTATATCAGGCACTGTAACTCTGGGTGTGAGCATAGCCAAGCTGCTGAGATCACTTACTGCTTCAGCCATGTACAAAATATCTGCCCAGCCTACTTTAGATGCCCCGAAGAAAAGAAAACTCAAAAAGACTTTTTGCAATTTCCCCTCAAGATTTAATCACAGCTACAGTTGTCACGCAAACTTGGATTTTAAGATGTAAATACATTTGTGTAGTTTCCGTGCTGTGTCCTTGGTAAGGATATTTTGGAGTGAAGAGCAGTTGCAGCTTTGGAGCAATGCTGATGCCTTGGATAACCAACATTTTTGTGAAGGCTGCCAGCAGGCATGTTGAAGCTTATAACTAGTTTGGATCTATGTAGTCATACGCTGAAGTAATTACTCTCCCAACAAACAAGCCCCTCCTCTCTTAAGTCATAACATGTTTCTTTGTTTTCCAACAGCTGACTTTGGAGACTTCAATCGATATGATTCCCAAGAGTTCCTCCAGAAATTTGTGCTCTTCCCTATTGTAAGTGTTTAAGTTGCATGTGGAAAGAGAGCTCCTTTGGGTTTTTGGCCAACTGCAGCGTCCCAATCTGTGAGTCTGTGTTTTCAGGACTGGATCCAGGATGAGCGAGTGCTGGAAGAGGCCACTCAGAAAGTGGCTCTTCTTTATCAGTCCTTCAGGTAAGGAGGTGCTCAAAGCATCATCATGCTTGTTGTGTGTGTATAGCCTGGTACCGGAATGTTTTTGTCTATTTAGTTTTATACCCACTTTGTAGTAAGTGTTACTTCAAAGATGGCTATCAAAAGTCCATTCTATTTATTCTAGTTTACTCTGTTGATATTTCTTCACTATTCAAGTAATTTCCACTCTTACAAATTAAATTGCACGATAAAAGTTTGAAGGACCTAGAAAAGGATTATACCAAACGTAGTACACTTTGTAGGAGCCAACAGAGCAGACGTTAGGTTTCATCAGTTTAGTTGTATGCATTGATTACTTTCACTTACATGTTAAGGTCAACAGTTACGCTGTTCCTAATAATTTGAATGTTAATAACTGACCGTTAAAGTACTTTTTGCGAGGGCGTATCTGATTTGCCAGTTTCACAGCTCTCAACTATTTCCTTCAACAAAGTACGATAATCATATCAACTTGTGAAAATCCAACATCAGTTGATCGACATGCCATACAATTATGAATTGCTTGGCCAGATTGTGTTCCTGTGTCGGAGTTCGCTCTATGTGTAGTTTACATGTCTTTTCATCATGTTGCCATTTTTGTCTTTTTCAGGGGTTTGTCTGCTCCTGAGGCAGAGATGTTGTACATGCAGGAGGTGGAGAAGATGGAAGGTTACGGCCAGGAAAGTTTTCAAGCTAAGGTATGTTTATGGAGTCCAGCCTGCAATAGCCCAAACATAAAATAGTTATGACGTTTTAATCAATAGAATCTTACGTCATGATCACAGACTGTTGATTAAAAATGTGTTCATCCTCTCTTATTGACTGGACAGGACAGTACAGGCACAGATGTAACACTGGGGTCCTGTCAGGATGGTATATTTGTCAAGCATAAAAACGGCAGGCCACTCCTTCTATTTAGGTAAGTGTAGAAACTAATAATTAAATATTAGTTTCACTGTTAAAGGAAAAGTCCTTAAATATGATTATCTATTTCTCAATATAAAAAATTGGGAGTCTGAAGAGTAGTTATATAGTATTAAAGGATTCGGACTTAACAGATTGAGATGGAGACAAGTTAAAGCTTCTCTTCAGTGAGTTTGTTTCCTGTTTTATCCTTAAATACTCTCTAGATGTGAATATGGCCCTAGAAGAAATGAAATTTACCCCCTTCTTGTTCATCCGTTTAGGTGGAATGAAATTAACAACATGAGTCACAACAGGTCATTTTTTGCTCTGGAGCTACCCAACAGAGATGAGAGTGTTCAGTTCCAGACTGTAAGTCTCTACCACCATTGCCATCTTGTAACACGTAACATGCCAGTCTCTTATTGGATTTAGCAAAATTGGAAATTGGTTGCGGAACTCGACAATGGATCTATGTTTGTATGTGTGTGAAGAGTTTCAACTGGGGCGGTTCTGGTATGTTAATTATGTGTAGTTCATAAAGTCACATACCATAAGTATTTGAGGGCATACAATACAAAATTATTCAAGATAACTGAGCAAACATCACCTCTCCTCTCTCCTCCTTGTTTATGCAGGAAGACATGGAAACCTCCAAGTATGTGTGCCGGATGTGTCTGGCCAGACTCAAGTTTTATAAGATTAACAGGAGTAGCCTGTAAGTGTCACACGTCTAGCCCCTTTCCTGTCTTTTTGTTCTTTTCCATCTTGTGCACATGTCTGCCTCTGTGGTGAAAACTCACTTCCACCCTCATCTCCTCCTCTCTCTTCAGAGAGGAGTGTGACCCCCTGCCTTCGGAGGGCTCCCAGAAGTCCCTTCTCACACTATCCTTTCCTCGCTTTTCAATGCTTTCTCGTCCTTCTTTGACTTCTAATAAGGGGTGAGCAACACTGTCCGCCACCACCTTCAGTCTGCCTATTAAGTAGTTGCAAATAAATGAAAGCTCTTTCTCTCCGAGGCAAACTCTTGTTGTCAAATAAGAAGTGTTTCTTCCAAAGATTAAAAAAAGCAAACTAAACAGTTGCCACATAGCCACAAAGAAATGGAAGGGAATATGTCTGTCACGTTTAGTTTCAGGAGCATAAATCAAAAACTCTTTAAAAAAAAATTCAAATCATTTTATGAACAACCAAGTACTGATGGGGGGAATTTTGCTATGAAAGAACTTAATTGATTGTAGAATTTCTTTTTTTTCCCCCATGGTTTGAAGTTGATTGTGAGAGTGCGATTGTCTTTGATAAGCTCTTTCAGCAGCGTAACTCAAAACTGTCTCTCTACTTCTGGAAAAGTGCCTTTTGAGATGTTTGGAATTTTTAAGCATTTTTGCCCATGCCAAAGGGTTTTATCAAAAAAGTTATCCTTGTATATCTGTTCTAAGTTAATGGGAATTGTCGATCCACCTCTTAAAAACCATTTTGAATGAATTCAATGATATATATTGAAAAAATGCTTTGTTGGGCTCCTAAAAGAGTGCATCAAATAATATGCTGAGGCGGTTCCTGGTGCTCTCACACAATATTTTAATATTTTTATTTTTTGCGTATCTACGGCAAAAACATGATTGAAAACATTAAAATGACACAAAATTTATTTTTGAAGCGCATCTTGTAAACTGTATTGTTTCTTTGACACCTTGTACGAGTGTATTCAGAATCGTGGGAAAACTTTTTAGTTTCATTAGCATGATTTTGGTATCTATTTTTGACTGCTTAAATGAATGACCTTGTGTCCATGCAGTTACACTGATTTGATATGCCTCTGATAGGATATTACCTCTGGTAATGGCAAGTCTGGTTTCTCTTGAATCTTGATATCGGTCCTATCCGGTCAGTAGAGCTGCGCAGCATCAAACCATAGTGTAGGTTGATTGCTGTTTAACTCAATTGATTCATATAGTTTTATTCTTGGTGTGGACAAAATTCTTTTAGGTCAGGTTGTTAATTGGTTTTGGCATATTCAGTGTAGTTTGGTGTGTTTTTTGAATCTCAGATTTCGAACTTAGGAAGGGTTGAGCTTTTTGAAATGCACTAAAATTAATAGACTTGACTTGATTAATTTTTAAAATATAATAGTAGTATAATATTATCATTTAAACTGATTTTAAATCTGTTTCCCATCAGCCAAACCCAGCCTCCAGTCGTCAATCCAGTCAGACGGAGATCCTCCACCAGAATATCTCTGGTAATGTCTAGTTCATGCTATTTCTGGCTGGAACAGCAGCACATCATTTACAGTATTTGTATAGAGCACAGTATAATTCTTTGATCTACTCGGATCACATGAGCTGTAGCTGAGTCCCTGTCTTATTTACTCACAGCCAAAGCCTCAGGCCTACATGATGCCCCCTCCGCAAATGCACTACAACGGCCATTTCCAAGAACCGTACACATCATCACAAGGTAACTGCTACTATGGAGTGGCCTGCTGTTATGAACCTGAAAATAAGAGTATTGGTTAATTTTTTATGTTATTTCTAAAGATTTCAAAATAGCACACTAATTTCATTTACTTAATTCTAGAAAAGGTAACTTGACATGCTAATTAAAGACTCTGTGATCTCATTCTGTCAATGGGCATGTTACAAACACAGAAGCTTAAACATGAAGTTAAGAATATTTGTTATTTATAAACAGGATATGGATTTTATTTATAATTTATGTTGCATAATATATATAATATAATAATATATACCAAACATATTTGTCTGCTCAGGATTGAGGCTTAAATATAACAAGAGTAACATATTCGGAATGGAAATTCTATGTATTAATACTATATTAACCTTTAATGTTAATAATGTCTTAACTACTCATTGAATTACTCAATTGAATCTCAATAATGTTTATTGTTATTTTTAGCAAATATCAATATGTGTGATGGATTTTTATTAAAACAAAGCATGTAATTCATTAATTAATTAAAAAACATGTAATTAGATTTATTTTGTTTTTTAAATGTCTGACCGCTTTACGTTATTATATGATGCTAATTGTAATAGAGTGCCTCATCTCCAGTTAAATTAAAATGTACATATTGTTTTGGCTTTTGACAGACAACCTGTACATGAACAATCAAAATGGTTATTACTACCACTCCCAGACCAGCCTAGACTGCTGTCCTCTGGAATACGGCAGCGGAGGGCGTTTACGTAACGGCAGTGTCTACAGTGCTCACAGCACAAGCTCTCTCACCAATCCCCAGCACTACCTGCAGCCTTCACCAGTGTCCTCCAACCCCTCCATCACTAGTGATATTACCAGGCCGGACTTTGTCCCCTCGCATCGCCACAGCGCTCTCATCCCTCCTTCCTATCGTGCCACTCCTGATTACGAGACAGTAATGCGTCTGAAGGCTCGAGGAACAGGAGGAGGGATGGTTTTATCTCAAGAGCACCGGCAGAGTCACTCCATGCGGAATTTGAACATTGGAAACTCGTACGCCTACAGCCGACCAGATCCTTTAGTTTATAGCCAGCCAGAAATCAGAGGGGAGCATGGTGGAGCAGCTCCGAACCATTATTATCCGTTCCATCTGGGCTCCAGCTTCCACAGCCCATCTCCATACCCCTACCCCACAGAAAGGAGGCCCGTAGTGGGTGCAGTCAGTGTCCCAGAGCTCACTAATGTCCAGTTACAACAGGTGCAGGAGTATCCAGCACCTAACATCATGAGAACACAAGTGTACCGGCCACCTCCACCCTACCCATACGCCCATCCGCGACCTGCCAACAGCACACCTGATCTGTCCCGTCACCTATATGTCAGCAGTAGTAACCCAGATCTGATCATCACGAGGCGTGTACACCACTCAGTACAGACGTTCCAGGAGGATAGCTTGCCAGTTGCCCACTCTTTACAAGAGGTTTCAGAGCCCCTTTTCAGCGGACCCCCTCACAGACATCCATACAGCACTCAGAAGCGTAACTCCATTGAGATTGCTGGATTGGCCCATAGTTTGGAAGGGATGAGGATCAAAGAGCGGAATCTGTCCTCTTCAGCAGCTGAAACGGCCACACCACCTCCTGTGCTGCGAGGTGGCCCTTCTCAGGGCTCTCAGCTCAATGTGTATTTGGAACGTACGAAGACAGAGGACAGGGGTGACATTAAGGAGGACGTACACTATGGACACAAAAAGTCCCTTTCAGATGCCACCATGCTGGTTCACAGCAGTGGTGAAGAAGAGGAGTTTGAGGAGGATGGTGGACGTCATACTCCTCTTTCTCTGGACGAAGTCACAGCAATAGTTCCTGACCAGCGCTCTCAGCATCACAGCTTGACATCCCTGTCTTCTCTAACAACCAAGCAACAGTCTCCCACCGAGCAACCTCCCGCATACCCCATAGGTTCCTCTCTCGACCCCTCTGTAACCAGTAACTTGACCTACAAAGTTCACCCCCTTATCCGGGAGAGTGAGCCACAATACTTGCTGTCAGATTTCCAGCAGGCCAGGATCATGCCCTCAGTCTCTGAGGGCGACCTGACTGGACAGCCAAACTTGAAGACTAAGAAAGACTTCAAGAAGAGGCCTGTATCTGATGTGCCTCCTGGGCAGAAAGTAATCGAAGGCTTGCCCCCTCCGGTGAGTCTTGGCATCCCTCTACCTCTAAGACTAGAACCATCCAGTCTTATTCAATGTTCCGTGTGTAAGATTAAGTGGGCGTGTATTTGTACGTTTTTTTTAATAAATGGAATACAATATTCATACATTTTTATTATGAATACAAAATTAAAAAAATTTAGGTTCGAAAAAGTGCTTTTTATCTCCATACGAGCCGGTCTGATCTGTACGAGGCCGCCATGTTGGTACAAACAGAGACCCTTTAAGTTTTAAGTTGTTGTAAACCCTTATTATTAAGAACAAGGGAAAGCAATTGAGCGACATGCCTAAACGTCAAGCCAACATGAAGACTCACTTGTTCCTGGGATCGTAGGCTAAGAGCGCATCCCCCCTGTTGAAGGGCTCAATCACTACACACACACACCTACAAATACAAATACAAAGATAGCTTTCAATGATGTGATTTATCTCACTTTAACACATAAAGAAGGAATGTAGTGGGACTGCCTTGGAAAACCGGACGGGTTACATTTCCCAAGAAGGCAACCAGCAAGACTCTGCAGTTCCTCCCCCTCTGTTATCTTCCCACTCCCTCTTTGTGAGGCTCACACACAATCATCTGTCTCACACCAGGGCATGAAGAAAGGAGCGAGATCAGAGGTGAAGAAGATGGGCCCTCTGAAGGTGGCCCACCTCAATGGCCTGTCAGTGTCGAGACAGCCGATGCACAGCAATGTGAAGGATGAGCCTGAGAGAGCCTCTAATGACGAGAGGGTAGGGCAGTAGAAAGTTTTGGATTTCTTTCTTTTAAATGTGTGTGTAAAAGCAAAGACGTATGCTATATTGATTTAAGCCGATGGACTTTTAAGGGTGATAGTAGAAGTCATGAGTTCAGACAATGTTGTAGACAGGGTGCGCAAATGTTTGACTGCTGCTGTGTGAGAGATATGTCACCAGTTTGTCTAGCATTGTGAATGACTTGTTATTCAGGAACTGGGTCACTGCGAGAGAAAAGCTCATCGCAGCAGCTTTGTGCTGAGTTCTATATTCATAACCTCTGGTACATGAGACTTCACTATGTAAGAGAAACGTTTTGTTAGTTTCGTCATACCAGACTTGAAAACACAGCTCGACTTCCATACTTTTGTAAGATTAATTAATTATCCATTTAATTATGTTCTTGCTCATGTTTATAAATATATGCAGAAAACCAGGTGTCCAACACACACACACGAGTTGAATAAAAATGTAGGTTATTAGGCATTTAGTTCATTTAATGATCAATTTTACACACGTTAGTTTTCTACCGGCTGCTTCGTTTTACATAAATAATTTATTATAAATACATTTAGTGTACAGTGTAATCATAATACACAACTATGCTTGAATCTCACTTTGATGTTAACAAATACTCACTAAGAGTTTTTTTTACAAAGTATGAGAGCATTTAAACTGCTTTTCATCCAAATCTTATGTTAGACATCCAGAGTTAGGTGTCTGCTTCTTCTACATCATTTACCACTGTTAAAAGTAAGCCATGTCCTTATAGGCAAGAACAACTATGCCACAGAAATAGAAAGTAAAACCAAATTAATAGAAAGTAAAACATAAATGAGTTACAATTGATGATATAATAATAATAATAATAATAATACATTTAATTTATAATGCACTTTACATTTGGATCAAATCTCAAAGTGCTAGTGATATAAAGTACCTTGTTGACATTATTTAAACACAAAGCATCCCTACTGATTTAAATTTGAGCAGCAGCCCGAGGACGATACTGCACCTGTCACCACATTTATATATTAAATTATTAAAAAGATTACATTGGCTGATTTGTTTTAACTCTGATACGCTAACACCTGGGGCTACTCAAAATACATTTTAAAATGTGATTTTTAGAAACCATTTCAGTGATCGAGTACATGCAGGCAGGTAGGATGTTTTTTTGGGTTACTGCTTTGCAAAAACCGAAAACCTAATTTTGAATTGCAAAAAATTATATTGTTTGGACACTTTCCTTAGCGTGTCACCTTGTGCCTATGCAAGCATGATATAAATAGTGGTTGCTGCCAAGTGATTCTGACAACCTGACTGAGGTACCGAGAGACTCGGTGAAAATGATTAACTTTGTGATAACAAGGCCCATAAACTAATTTCTTTATTAAAGCCTTATACAGTGAAATAGGTATCAATCAATAAATTAAGGCTGCTACTAATGAGTAGACCTCCCTCATTTTGAAGTAGTTTATACTATATATATATATATATATATATATGTGTGTATGTGTTTAACTGTGTTTTGGCAGGACAATTAAAAAATTCCAGTGATCTAAGGCAATCAAAATTAAGAGAACCTGTTCATGGCCCTGATGTATTTACTGTTTTTTTTGTGTGTGTGATAGTGCAAGTCATTGGAACAGCATATGGAGCGAGGAGAGTTGTTGAAAGAGTACGAGAGTATCCCGAGGCGGCATCCATCAGGGGAATGTACCGTCGCCCAACTGCCAGAGAGCAGAGACAAAAACCGCTTCCAAGATGTCCTGCCTTATGACAACACACGGTTGGAGCTGGTGCCCACTAAAGAGAACAACACTGGATACATCAACGCTTCACACGTCAGAGTAAGTTGTAGAGGCATGAACAATAATGCTTGTTTCTTAAGCAATCATATGCTATTTATTTTTTTATCTACAAGGAGAAAAATTTAGATTTTCCATTTTTGATTTAAGATGAAGTCTTATATAGTTTTCTATAGATTCACTTTCCAGTCATGACACAAGCCCCACATAAACCTATGACTATTTAACACCCCCAGGCAATTATTTAGTAGAACAACCTAAATGCACACCAATAACCCACTACTCCTTCGACTTTCCCTCAGCCTAGTATAAACTCAGTCAGACAATCTGACTCCAAAAGTTCATTCTTCCCACTAAATAAATGTTCAAATCCATCCACTTATTTAGGTCGTCCTTAGGTTCTTTAAGCTGTAGAAGGAAATTGTCTCCGTCTGGGTGGGATCTATCTGTAGAAAACGATTTGAACAATTTCAAAAGTAACGATCCTATTGGCCTGCACTAATGAGCAGATATCTTTGTGGATTACAGCTACTCCGGAGTAGCAGGCATGACACTCGTAGCGTTTACCACTTTGAGATTTGATCCAAATGTAAAGTGCATTATAAATTAAATGTATTATTATTATTATTAATGGTGTCCTATCAAATTACTCGTAGGGAATCGTTTCCTTTTTCTGCGGAGCTCTGCCTTATGAAGAATTACTGACTGATCACACATGTCCTGTCTTGTTAGATCACAACAGGTGGACAGGAGTGGAGCTACATCGCCACCCAGGGTCCCCTGACAAACACATGTCAGGACTTCTGGCAGATGGTTTGGGAACAGGGTGTCTCCATCATCGCCATGGTGACAGCAGAGGAGGTCTGTCGGTTTCTCATTTATATCTCCACATATTTACACATTAATTCCTCATTATTAAACTGAGCGTTTGAATGTCAAATGTTTCTTCCAGGAGCGCGGCAGAGAAAAAAGTTTCCGGTATTGGCCTCGACTAGGCTCACGGCACAACACAGTGACATATGGTCGCTTCAAGATCACAACGCGGTTCCGTACAGAGTCTGGCTGCTACGCCACTACAGGGCTGAAGATCAAACACCTCCTAACAGGCCAAGAAAGGACGGTCTGGCATCTGCAGTACACAGACTGGCCCGATCACGGCTGTCCTGATGACTTGAAAGGCTTCCTCAGTGAGTGGGACCAGATTATGTTTTTTACTGTTGTCATGTTTTTATGATCAGTAATCAGACGGTTCATCAAATCTGTGAGGGTTAAGCGAGGCGTCTTTACCACCATCTAGAAGGTCTCCAGTGATGTGCATAGAGAAAGCTGGAGATGGTGGATAACATAATTTATTTACAACTATGAGGTTGAGAGATTTGGAGTGAAGGCCCAGAAACAAGGCCAACCCAGCGAAGTCTAGAAGACAGCGGGAGATCGAAAAACTTATGACGGAAAAGAAACGACTGGGAAAACTCTGGAAGACAACAGAGCACGAAAAAAGGGGCTTGATGCAGCGCAGGCAGGAATCAACCGGCAACTGTTCCTAATGCAGAATCTGCCAAAGCTGCTGTAGGAATTTATTGTGTAACTTAAAATTAAATCTTAAATCTTTTTCCAGCCTACTTGGAGGAGATTCAGTCTGTGAGGAGACACACCAACGGCATAAGCGACCCAAAGAACACCAACCTGCCTGTGCTGGTCCACTGCAGTGCTGGAGTGGGACGGACCGGAGTCATCATTCTGTCTGAGATCCTTATTGCCTGCCTCGAGCACAACGAGGTGAGTTCTTCACATTCACAGATGTGGAATATTAAAAGAAAAAAGATTGTATCACAAATGTCATATATTCTTGGTTTCTGTCTCTCTCATATTAAAAGTCTCTGTTTCAGACGCTGGACATACCAAAGGTCCTGATGAAGCTGCGCTCTCAGAGGATGATGATGGTCCAGACCTTTGCTCAGTACAACTTCATTTACAAGGTCCTCATCCAGTACCTCCGCAACTCCAGGCTCATCTGATCCCATATGATGTCGGACATAATGGATAGTCCCAGCTCAGAGTTTGTTCCAGGTTTATGCCAAACGACGCAATGACGACACCGCTATAAATACCTGTTTTATGTAGCAGCCAGCATTTGGTGGGATATAATCAGGCATAGGTGAATGAAGGATGTGTGGTAATAGAAGACGAATCATGAAGAACAGACTGTTGACCTGCCTGTAACAGTATTATATATATAAATATTATTTTTACATGCGCTATCGCTCAATAAAGCCCAGCACTTTCACAGAACTTTTCTGTACATAATGAATCGATCTTAAAATTCTTTCTCATAGATTTGTATCAAAAACTGATGTATTTCAGTCACTTTCTTTTAAAAGGATGTTTTGGAACTATTGGCTCTAATAATGAAGGACGTCTTTGGTGATGAAGACCGAGTGGATAAATCTTTGTCCCTCGCAGATGGAATTGAACTTGAACATGTTACCGCAGTGACTCAGGCAGAGCCTTTCCCTCCGTTTGAGTTTACATTGATATACTATATATATATAAGCTACATATCTCTTATTTACACCCCATGATTCAGCTGTGCTGCTGATGTAAGTCCGAACTACAAAGCACTCGCTGAAAAGACCTATCCATACTCTCTGGTTGCACAGAGGATCGTTTTTACAGAGGAGTGGGAGATGCTGGATTGGTCTTTGTGAAACACTGGATTGATGGGAGATAGCAATGTGTGTTGCAGTTTCCAGAAGTAGAATTAAGTAAATGAAGGAGAATTGTTTGAAGGAAAAACTGGAAAAGTAATTTATAGTTTTGTTTTTTTGTCAGGTTTTGTTTTTGGAGAACATGAAGGAATGTTTTCTCTCATTCTGCGTCGTTGATGACTTGATTGTCGTGACGTGATTATTAATGCCAAACAATTCTGGACACATCTTTGCAGGACAGACAAGAATTCTACAACGAATCTTGATTTTGGCTCGGATCCCTTCAGAAGCTTCAGATTGGCAAATCAGGCCGCTGGATAGCGTTGAGATGTGACTGACGTTGCGGTGCTGTGTGTTGGCGTATATCATGGTCAGTGTTGCTGTGAGGGAGAATCTCTAGTTGAAGTATTTTGCTTGTTTTCTCTCCAGAGAGTTGTCCCTGGTAGACACGTCACACCTGCACCACCGGCCTAATGACATATAATGAAGACCTGAGCCTGGCACTGCCTGTTTCCATTTCCTGTTGCACCTATGGGTGTCTCTTCACTTCAGTCACCTGTACCCAAACAAGGCCCTTCCATGCAACTCTTGGTTTACATGATGAATCTTTAACAATAATTTAAATATTTTACCTACATCATCAAATGAAGGTGCCAATTTTAGTCATGTGGAACTTAACTGGAGAAAAATTCGTCTTAATTGGTGTTGAGATGTATCTCTTACTGGATGTTTTTAAGTTCCACATGAATTTTCTTTTTTTTTTTTCTTTTTACAGATTGAATGTTTGTGTGGAGACTGAAGAGTTATTTTCGTGGCCAGGGTACGACTGTCTTGTGTGTGTATAGGTCTGTTTATAATGTATACACTGTAATATTTTGCTTTTATGAATATTGGCTATTGTATCAACTATCTATTGACATGACGATGGTTTGTTTTTGGAAGAAACCATGTAGAGAATATTTTCAAGCTAGAATAAAACATTTGCAAATAAATTGTTTCCTCGTTACCCTTCCTTCCCCCTTGTGGAGGAAATCAGGCAGAGTGATGCTCCAGATTTCCATATCAGTCAATCATTTCACCATGACAGTTTACATCATTGGTGGAGATCTTTATTTAAAACTTCAGAGGGGAACAAGGATTACTATAGCTGGTACAGAATCTTAAACAAGGTGAGTCACATCAACCGTAGAACACATCTCACTCATACTCCAGTCTTCTTACAGTCCTCTCGTTCTCCTCCAGAGAAAGTTTGCTTGACACAAGTCTCCTTTTTTACTATTGCAGTATGTACAAAAAGTTCCAGTCTACCTTTAAATACTTTAAAAATAATATTACTGTCGATTAAAAGACAAAACATAAAAATTAAAGAAATCATGTAGTGCCATTATGCTCTTCAGCATTATTCTCACACTTGTACCTGAACGTAACTGAAAACACAAGCCGTGTGCCAGCTCCATTCAAGTTGATTTTTGTTGTATGAATTGAAAATGAAGTTAAATGGTTTAAATTTACTCCAAATGTTAATAGTCATTTGTGGTTTTCTGAGATGTCCCTGGAGGGAGCAGCCTTCCATACACAATTAGATTGATGCTTTCCACTGTCATGCAGGTACTCTCTACATTGTGGGAGAGAGGGGTCCATGATCAGCACGTTCACAACAACCGGGGTTCTTTAGCTCCAACGGTGTCACTTCAGTATAATTAAATGTGCCCCCTCTACAGTTCGAACACAATTCACTCAAAACATCCTTATAATTAGCATTAGGAATGGATTTGCACCATCACAGCAACAAAAATGTACTAATAGGGATGAGGTAATACTGATGAAAATATTTTTAAAAGGCTAAATCCTGATTAGAGTAAAGGTAGGAGTATGAAGGAAATACTTCAGTGCATTTTTTTTTTTTATCCCTCTTGGGAAACATCAGTTCAGCTGGAAAGAAAACTACATGATCTATTAAAAACGAGAGGATGTCAGTCCTTATTAATACTGATAGCGTCCTCTCTTTCCAACATGGCCTCCTTGGTTCAATCCACCACCACCACCACCTCTCCATCCTCCGCCACCACCACCGCGGCCTCCCCTCCCACCACCACCATCTTGTCTCTTTCGCCAGGGTGGCATCTTAGGAGGAGGAGCCTCCATCTCTGAAGGACGTCCTCCTCTGTCCGGGACCCTCCCCATCAGGACCTTGATGTGGTAGAGAAGACGAAAGGTGTAGTTGTGTCAGAGGAAAATATCAGAAAGGCTGTGTTACTTGGCTATTAGGACACGTTAATCTGTACCTTGTTGATGGCACAAGCCGACTTTTCCCTGATGGAGCCACTGCTGGTCTTCACCACATTGCATATGTCTTCTCTGGCGGCCAGCAGCTTCGCCATGTCCACGGAGGACTGCGGCCTCAGCGAGTGTCTCTTAGGCTGGTAGGCCTTCGCCATGCTGTCCACCTTTACCTGACACACCACGGGCACACATGATAAAATGAGTTTCAACGAACAGAGCCATTAGTTTATGAATCCCACTTTGGTGTCGCCATTACTGCCTCTGAGTGGTCTGACTAGCGCCACACGATGATGACGTATCCCACTGAAAGAATGGAGGGCTATTTTCTGTCCAGTTGTCTTTTGCGAATTCACTGGAATTTTCTATAAAAATTCACTGTGGAGGTCTTAGTGCTGTGAAAAAGTATTGAACTTCCTGATTTTTTTTTGTGTGTGTATCTCATGCTAAATTCTGTCAAATCTTCACACAGAATTTTACATAACAGATTGACATGCATTTCAAACATTAGAGCAAGCCCATAAATCCTATGGATCTCTGCATTTTAAAACTAAATTATAAAAACATTTCCTTGCTTACATTTAGGGTTCAATTTAAAACTTTTCTGCATTTTCTTAGATTCTGTGATTAAGTGGAATCTGAGGGCATAATTTTTAAGCTTTGTTTGAGGGGGCCTTTCCTTAATGTCATATCAGTGACTCCGCTTTATAAGCCTCACTGTTTTCTTTTCCTTTTTATATTGCTTCCCTACTTTTGTCGCCTATTCGAGGGAGATGTTGAAAAGAGGCCCATGTTGGCTTGCTGCTTATTTGACTACATGACTCTTTATGCATCTGAAACGGACAGACACACTTTTGTTATTTTGCTTGTTTGAGTTTTTGCTGTTTTCGGCTGTAAAGTTGTATTTTACTTTAAAGCACTTTAAATTGCTACATGTCTGAACAGTGCTGAGTAAATAAACTCACCTTGCCCTGGAAGGTCATAATTGATCACAATAGGATTTTTTTCCCCTTTTTAAATTAAAATAAACGTACCATGGCCCTGTCTGACCACCCAAATGACTGGATCGTAACATCAAGTCGTTTGATCAGCATCCTGCGACGACACTCATACTCTGAAGACAGAACTGTGTTCATGTTCTGCAACTCCTCCTACGGAGATTTTTTTTAAAAAAAGGTCTTATTAGTGAAATTCAAATACATTTCTGCGATATAAATCCCACCCACTCATAATAATTTACGTCGGAACTACTTACCCACTGATCACTGGATAAAGACTTCTCGAGTACTGGGTTTCCAATGGAACCAGTTGGAAGATCTTGAAGTATCTCCTCAACCTATGGTCACACACAAGTTTCATAGTTTAGTACAAAATACACAGACAGTATATAGGTGGCAAATTATGCCATATTGAATCCTTATACTTGATAATCTATTGGACAAAATAATGAGGTATAAAATAAACAAAAAACAATGAAGCAGTCGCGTCCATTGTCACATGACATGGTGAGATTAATAATAATAATAATAATACATTTAATTTATAATGCACTTTACATTTGGATCAAATCTCAAAGTTCATTGAATGTTGAATCATTGGAGGTCAGAACAGAATGTAATAGAATACAATTATTTTCATGTAATGGTAAACAGGTCAGCCATAACATTTAAACCACCTGCTTCATATTTTGGTAGGTCTCCTTTTTGCCTTTAAAACAGCCATGCGATGCACTGACACCTTTCTATCAGAACCAGCAACAACCCTTCAGTCGTTTGTGCAACAGTAGCTCATTTGCTGTATTAGACAATACAGGATAGCTTTCACTCCCAACCTGCATCATTGAACCTTAGGCACCCATGGCCCTGCCATCTGCTGACCAGTTGTCATTTCTTAGTCCACCTAGGTGAATACAAACCATTGCAGACCAGGAGCATGCACCAATACCTCCAGTTTGGAGATGCTCTGACCCAGTTCTTGTAGCCGTCATCATTATCATCAGCATTGTGTTGCATGTTTTCATCCTTTACTGTCAGACCAGGTGACAGCAACTATTTCTCACTGGCGCAAATTTCTGTCCCTGGTAAAAATGTACATGAACTACATTTCCTAGTCCCACCTTGTCTTGGACCTGGGAGAAAACTCCAGCTGCATCCTGCCTTCTGGGCTCTGGCACCTTCAGTGTTTCACAAATATCCAGGAGGTCCCGAAACACCGGATTCTCACCTTGATTTTCATCAGAGAGTAGTCTGCTTCTCAGAATCCGAGCCGCCTGGAGCTCAGAGCTTAAAAACACTGGATGAGACACACAAAAGTTATATCACTCAGTTATTTACTGACCAGACAGAGTTTGTAGCACAATACTGGGAATGTGGGGCAGAGTAATAAACGTACAGGCAAACTTGAGATTATATTTTGTATTTGACATGTCGCCACTTAGAATCCCTGAGAAAAACTCTTTGTACGGACAGTGCAACTCTTTAAGTAGATAACTCATCTCCACCTGAAGGCTGTCCATGCTGTCTGGGGTGAGAGGAAAAAAGACAGAACAGAGTTTTGATTATAGACACAGTAAACAATTTTCATGGCTTATTTATTTTCTTTGAGCGAAACAACTCAAAAATAAATGATGTAAAGTACCAAAGTACTGGCTGTGAGAATCAGACAAAGGCGTGAATGGATGTGGCTCACCTGGACCGGAAGTGATGCTCTCCTCCAGGCCACACAGCTGTTTCAATCTGGTCGCAAGCCACCTGCACAGGTCCACATAGTCAGCGGAACACAAGCCTCCCTCTGCGGCAGCGAGCAGCGCCTTCTCCTCCAGCAGAGGGCCATCATAGCTAAGGACCGCACATGTAGACCCACGGTTTCGTTAGGATCAGAACATTCAAATATTAACCAGAGGCAAGCTATTATAACATTTGCTCTTGTATATAGAAATAACGTGCTGAATGTGATTGTAACGTTAACAAACCGGTACGATCCAGCATGCTAACAATAAATTAGCTTACCCAAGCTGCTCTAACGAGTCCAGAATGTCACACTCCATGCTAGAGTCTGAGGTTTTTTTTTTAACGTTTTAATCCAATCAAAGTATGTCTATATTTTGGGCAAAACAATGTCCACATTTCAGACAAAAAGAAAACTAGAGATTGAATAGTACGGTTTCTGTACCATTAATTTCTACAACGCTATTGCACATAATGCTCCCGCGCCGTCGCAATTTGTGAATTTAAGAGTCCTACTATGGCGACGCTATGACCCTCCCCTTTATGTCTCATATTGGTTCACCCTGATGTCTTATGCTAGGACTAACAAATCATCATCCTCAAACCTAAAACAAACAGACCAGAGATAGCAATTTAGCCAATCAGAGACAGTGTAGGGCGGGTGTTTCCTCCAAAATAGTATGAGTCGAAACTTCACTTCCGGTTACGCACTTGTGCAGTGTAACCTTCGAGGTTCAGACTGTAGTTCCGCTTCAATGGTTCCGCTTCGGTACTACAGTGTGTAAATATAGAGATAATTACGGAGCCCTTTGGTGACATGGAAGAACAAAAAATGATCAGGTGGCCACAGCTTAGTAATGCGATTGAACGACATATTATCTAAGATAAAACATTTTTCTTCAATGTTACCAAGGGGGGCCCGTAGATAATAGAACGTAAAGTATATCCCTTCGAAATAATCCACAATAAAAATCCCATTTCTTTCATTTCAAAGAATTCTATCTTTCTTATTATTTAAGTCTGGCCATCCAGCCTCTAATGTCCTTCCTCATATATCTGCTGGGTTGCAGTTACAGCATGCTACTATGGACATTCCATATTTCCCTCTCCCTACCAAAACTCTCCAGCTCATCTTAGTCAAAACAGGGCTTCAGGCGTCTTCACATTTTTTCATGTAACTAATACGTTTATCAGGTAAGTAGGCTTAAACCCTGGGAGGAAAAGTGAGAGAAAATGGAAACGCACAAACTTGTCTGAAAATATGAAAGGAAAATCAAACACTTGACTGAACTTTGTTACATCCGCTAAATTCGATTGTGCAAATACTTAGTTTTTCACTCAGTGTTCACCGATCACCATTTAATGACCGCGGCACATCGGTCTGACATTGCATCGGCAAAAAGCTGCAAACAGGGCTGTTTCTCTGATCTCATGCACAGATGAATTCATGGAAGCATGGATCTCACAGGACAGCCGCTCTACAAGCCTATTCTTTTATGGATAATGTATGGCTATTGCTCAAATGAGTCAAAATGGATGGAAACAATGAATTATAATTAGCTCAATGTAAAAAATAAACCGCTGTAAATTTGAAATATTCAAATAAGCACAGCTGTGACTGTAATCCCAAAACATGCGATAATAAACCACCGATAAGAACTTTTTGAACTCATTTTTTGATAAAATATGTACACATCAAATTTTGATCAGGATTCTAAATATTTAAAATTGTAGGGTTTATGTAATTATTTGTTACAGATATAGGACTAGTGCTGCAGATTTACAAATCTCATATAAAACGGTGCTGAAACTGCTGATTCAGATTGATGTCAAATGTGACAAATCATTACCACCCTGAGAATTTGCCAGTTCTTCACAGTGCTGTAAGTGAAGTATAATTTTCCTCGAATAACTATTAAATAATGATTTATCAATTTTTTTCATGATCATTATCAAATAGAAGAAATGCCCAATCACAACTTTATGGTCACACAGTCATGTCTTCCAACCCTGAAGATATCCAGTTTACAAAATTAAGAGGTAAGAGGAGCATAACAAAACTGTGGAATCTTTTATTAATTAACTTCAATCAAATCACCTAAGTAATCATGAGAATGGTTGCATATCCTTTTCTGCTGTCTGGGGAGTAACTTTTAAATCTTTTAATATATGTGATTGAATTCAGTTATTATAGAGTGAATATTTCCGTCTGGAAGATGAATGTGAGTGTTTACAAAAGAGGAAGGTTATATAAATGCTCTACTTATCACGACCTGTTTGTCTTCATGTTTTGCGTCTTCCCACCTTTTCCTGCCGTGTGTGAAGAATGATGAAATGAAAAATCAGAACTAGCCTGCACAGCTAGATTAAAACTCACCATTTTATTATGATGTTATTTGATATGTCAAATTACAAGTGAATGATGTAACATAAAAACAGTTACAAACAATATGTATGCATATTTACATTATATATTTATGAAAAGTAACGAGCTACATCTGTATAAAGAAAATACAACTATGACTTGTTATTGGGACTATAAATTTTACATCATATACCTGGTATATTATCATATACCGTTATAAGAAACACCTAGACGTGTAGAATCCAATAGAACCAGAATGAGAGATGTTAAATTATAAAATGGAAACTATGATGGACGTGAGGCACTTGTTTGAGGTTATCAGGATGTAAAAGCCAATGGCACTAAATAAAACAAAACAATGCACAGGAAAGAAATACTCAGAGAATGAAAAATGAAAACAAGCAGTTTTCTTTTTACAGAAAAGTTAAGAGAAGTACCATTTATACTGCAAGTTTCAAAAAAACACAAATGTTTTCCACTATTTAGAGCTAATCACATAAATGTTACATCAAGCGCTGTAAGATGAAAAAAAGCTTACACATAGTATTGTCAGTGCACCAAAGCATCAGAGATTTGAAACAGAACCACTCGACTGCTGTGGAAAATTACCTTTTTAAAAAAAAACAAAAAAAAAAATACAATGAAGAGAAACAGGTTTATATAGCTTTTTGTATTTTTAAAATCTACACAATGTCAAGAATGTACACTTGTATGCATTCCCCAAAGATATGCACGATTTTCGAAGACTGAAGGGATAAAAGACTAGCAGCGAAGTGGTTAGAACTGAAGTCTTTATATAATGGAGGTCAAAAAAAAAATATATATGTATATATATTAAAGCAGACAGACACATGTTGCATATATAATACAGTACATGACAGGAAGTTGCACTGTGCTGGTTAATGCAGAATGGGAAGTGTTATTTTGGCATTCTCTACACTTTGTATAAATGCACGTCCTAAAGTTTGCTTCTCAGCCAGCAAGTTTTAATCAAGTTCTTCAAACGTTGGTTCAGCGTGTGATGATGCTGGGAGATTCAATTACAATGGGAGAATGTGACAACCAACCCAACCTCTCATGCACGCACACTGCAAACGCACATACATGCAGTACGCACACAAGAAAACAAATATATAGTAGCACTGGCGCCCCCACATGCACACATCTCCACGCTCACCATGGCAGTTATATTCTGTTGGTAAACAAGGGTTTAACAGTCATCCTTTGCTGATTTTCTGTCAACACAATAAAATTAGTGATTGTATCTAGCAGCTTTATATGTATGCCTGTATTTATGTATATACATATATATATATATCTATATATCAAACTCTTGAAAGACGTGGACTGCCACTACTGATCTGTATTAGCACTATTCTTCCTTCTACCGTACAAAACTAGAGAAAAACTCCATTAGAAGCTCAATAGTCATTTCCGTCGCATACCCACTCTACTTTTCAATGTGAAATAATACTAAAATGTAACTTATGTACATAATGCTGTCAATAGTAGCTACAGTATATGCTGACAGCAACAATAAATACAGCTCCATCTTTCAAATTTAAAAGACAAAACAAAGCTGAGATTATTATCAAAACTTAAATATAGTATTAAGTATTTACAAGTGTTGGGAAGTGGTACCGGGGGGATGCTCGTCTAACAGTAAAAAGTGTTGTGTCCTGTCACTGACTCAGTCTGCAGAGGTCAATGTGTTTTCAACGTGAGAACATTTGCATAGAAAGTAAAGGGTATGAGGCTGGGGAGGAATTAGTAAAAATAAAAATGTTTCTCCAGGCAGGAACCAATTGCCGCTATGTTGTTTTTGAACAGGGTTTACAGGAGGTTATAGGAGATGTTTGCAACTATTGTGTACCAAATCTGCTGTTAAATGTGGAGGAAAAATCCCAATTAACACTATTTTCAAACATGCTAATGAGTTAAAGATAATTGCTCTTATTGCTGTTGGAGTGGAAAGCATTTTTTTTTTTTCCTCATGTGGAAAAATAGGTTCAAACACCGTCTGCAGGATCTTACAGAAGCCGATTAACATTTTGTAAAGTAGGTATATTGGAGTTAGATGAGGACATTGATGCTGCTGTTGTACTTTCCTGGTAAATATGAAGCAAGAGCCAGCAACTTAACTAAGATTAACCCCTGGAAATAGGCAAACAGGTAGCCTTGTTCAGTTCACAGGAAACAAAATCCACCTAAAATCAATCAGTGTTTGTGTGTCTGTGTGTTAGTGGTGGTGGTGGGGGTTTAGGTGAGTTTAGCTAGAGGTAGGGCCGGTTGAAAGGGCAGAGCATTTTAGCCGTTTCCCCTCTAATCATTTAAAATGCAGAACTACGCTAATCTAAGTTTCTACTATCCATCCAAATTTCTGTTCTCTACAACCACTTGTTCTTTGTAGCTTTGCAGTGTCCTTTGCTTATGCTTTGCTGCCAAGTTTACCCTCTGACATGTGGACATTTCATCACTGGACCGACACAGTCACATCTCTGGGCAGTTTAGAGTCAGCATTTCACCTGTATTGCATGTTTTTGGATTTAGGGAGGAAGCCGGACCACCCGCAGAAAATCAACGCAGACACACCGAGAACAAACTCCATTCAAAACGGTTGTGCACATGAAGACCTTTTCGCACACACTCACCCATCTACCCACCCACCCACACTCACACACACACAAACTTACACGTACACATCATTTGTATGTTTTTTAATAGCCAAGATACTCAGCATTCCTGAAACGATGCATTCATTCCTTCGGGGACTATTAAATGGAGACATACGAAAGGAGTGGACTGAATAGAGAGAAAAAAACATAACACGACATTTACATAGAATTGAGGGAAGAATAAAACAAAACGAATATACGACTTCAAGGGAAAACCTGAAAATTTGGGGTAGCTGCAACCAAAGCTTGTAGAGCAGTGCTTCTAGGAGGTTTTTTTTCCCACATGCCAAACCGGATGTTAAATCAGTTATCTAAATGAGAGATTAGCATAATTTAAGTGCCTCATTATATAACCAAGTAGCATTGTAACCCCTTTACTCACCACAACAAAAACTTGCTGGTTGAGCAACATTTCAGCCTTTTGTTTCAAAAATAATTAATATGTGAGAAAGAAAATAACAATGAAGAACCAAAAACACCAAAACAATTTCAGTACAGCAGGATACAACTGGACTAAAACTGAAGTGAATGTAATTGTCATGCATTGGTTTCAATTTATATGATGGAAGAGGATCTACAGCTATTTCAATGATGCAGAGAAACTTCTTTTGGGGAACTCGACATGGTAAAGTGGTTACCATTTTTCCCTTCTGATGGTGGAATCGTTCCCTTTGTTTTGGAATGCAATCAAACGCTTTATATCCTCTCAGAAAAGTTATAATTTTAGCATGTCGTAACTGGACGTCGAAAGCTTTTTCAAGCTGTACCTTCAAAAACAAGCTAGAACTATGTGACTTTCTCCCCCCCCAACTTTCAATGTTAAGGAAAATAAGGAATAGGCTAAACTTCCACCGCAGAGATGGCAACAAATGTTGGAATAAAACTAAATGTGGTGGTTAATGTCCCACATGAATTTGTGAGGATTACCTTTTCTTGTCAATTTTTTAGTGCACTTTTCTCTGAGTAGTGATTACACTGTCCGCAAATGCTTTAGCCAGGAAGGAAAGGCTTCTGTTATCCAAATGCAGATTCACAGAAAAGCAAGACTATATCCCTTTTAGCATACTCAGACACCAAGTAGTTTGTTTTTCTTAACGCAAACAGTTGTTTTCTTATTTAGTCACCCAGCTGTTGCTCTCTGTACAAAAGACATTTTTCCTTCATAAAGTTACACATTATTTGTTGTAAAGTTCTGTGACTTGTGGCCTGGCTTTGTCAATACATACGTTTGAAAGTGAGAGAGCTGTGTTGACTGCGTGTATGTGTGTGTGTTTACAGGTGTTTAGTAACATCTCCAAGTCTGTTAATCTTGATGCTTCCTTCTCCTCTTCCTCTTCTAAGCTCCTGAACGTAGCTTGATGCTTAGAGCCCCCCCTCAAAGCATGGTTTGTCCTCCGCTGCAGCTGGTCAGCGACAAACACAAACTGAAATCTCCAAAAGCCCTCAGAGCTGGGGATCAACGATTCATCACCTAGCTTCAGAGGGAATCAAAAAAGGATGCCGGTGTTTATTTTTCCGATTGTATCCACTACCTTTGTTAGCTAGCTTTGAGGGTGTCCAAGAGTCGGTCATCAGGTCACCCCGCAGCCTTGTGTTTGCCTCCACAGCAGCGGCAGGCCACGCCACAGTGGTGGCAGGTACGCAAAGGCAGGTAGCAGCACATACAGGGCGCGATGAAGGAGAGCGCCACCAGGGCCAGCCAGCGCAGACAGAACTGCTCGTCCGCCGTGTCACATGAGCAGGGGTCTGAGAAGTCACCCTCCGAGTCGGACATGCAGTGGTACAGCATGCTCTCGGCGCACAGCATGCAGCTGACTCTGTAAATGCACTGCTTGATGGGGTCCGGGGCATCCTGGCACTGCCCCCGCCAGTTGTCCTCATGGTTGAACATTTCACGGCAGTAGATGCAGCGCGAACGCTCACCGTCCTCTCGCCGCCGCCGGCCCTTCTTTGACTTTAGGAGGGGAGAGGGCTGAGTCTTGATGGCTGTGTCCTTACCCAGACCTAAACCCATTCCTGTTCCAATGCCCATACCGGGGCCAGAGTGGGAGTCCCCACAAGGGCCGTCGGGATACAGGTACTCGCACTTCTTACTGTCCAGTTTGTGGAAGGCTGTGGGAAAGTCCAGGTCCTCGCGGTCAGCCTCCTGTTTCCACATGACAGGGTGGCGGTAGTCCTCGTAACCACGGATGAGCACGTCTTTGCGTGGATTAATGCGAACAATCTCCTCATCGTCCATATGAAAACTGACATGACGGGTTGACTTAAAAGAGACCTTCAAACATAGAGGAAGTTCAGAATTAGACCGATAATAATACAATCCCTTGTTATAGCAGTTCGTTATAAGAAACACTTCTAGCTTCAGACATGCACTGAAGACTCTACATATTCACAAAATAACTGATAACTGAGTAGGAACCTGTTGGAAATGTTAATTGGTGAATGTAGCAGGGACAGACCTGAGGAGGCAGGTAGCGGCGGTTGGTGGAGGGGAACTCATCGAAGGGTTGGGCGCGGACATAGCAGCCCCTGAAGGGCTCTGTCGACACAACGTTGTTCAGGGGAGAAAAGGGCTCTTTCATTGGAGTACAGATAGAAGGTGGCTCCTCGCACGCCTAAAAGAAATACAAACAAATATATTATTCAGGTATCTGGAAGGTCATTTGAGGAAAGATAGAAAAAATCTCAATCTTTCACTCAGAAAAATAATCAACAGTGAGCTGTTATGACTCTTGAATTTGGATCGAAAATTAATATCAGCATGGACATGAATATGATCTGTGAGTAGTCAACATATATTTAAAGTATTTTAAAGGGTCTCTTCAGGCTCCGATCATCTATGAGGAGCATGATGGTTTTATATACACCAAATATAAAGAACGAGGGAGAAATAATGAAAATTAGCATTAGCTGAACATTCACTGTTCTAACATTGTATGTTACAATAACACCTTTCAAAAGCCTTAATGTTCATTAATTAATTTTTAATGACAACCGGTCTGACTCAGGGTGTGTAGGCTGTGTGTGTTTGTGTGTTTTCCTCTTATGTGCACCAGGGGGTATCCTGCACCCACGCCTGGCCAAATGACTGTGTTGATGACTCAAGGTTCCTTCTGCTCAGAACTCAGAGTTCCCATCAGCCTTGCAAGTGTTCCCTTAAACATTTTAACTGATGAAAAATGTTCAAACAATTCCTAGATGCTAAAATAAAGAGAGAAATGTTGGAGTGAGCATTCCTTCCAGCTCACGCCGAACAATCTCAGAAATGCAGGAGGGCAGCTCCCTGTCGTCATCAATCAAAATTAGATATTTATTAGGGCTGCAGTAATCGATTATTTTAGTAATCAAGTATTCTGACGGTTATCTGGCGATTAATCGAGTAATCGAATAAGAAATTATGCGTACTGTGCATTCTTTTTTTTAAATTAAATAACTTTTGCTTTGTTGAGGAGCAATAGTAATTCACCAAACGGAAAGTATGTTCGGTTTATTGAATGAAAAACCAAGTGTGTTTTTTGCTTGAAGTGCAATAATAACTGTCATCAGCTATAATAACAAATGAGATTTCTTGTTGTTAGATTTATCCTTAAAATCTGAAATTCTTCCCAGCACTTTTTAATTTGTATACGACATCAGTCTATCACGGCTCCTGGTGGGCTTTTTTGGACTTGTTTCTAGAGTTCATTATTTCTAAATACTAGCATTTATTTTTTTGAGAGTTTATATTAAAAACAAACTCTCTGCAGTGGTCTATATCTCAATTGAAAAGGGCCTTCTCATTCGGAATTTTTTTGTTTACGTGGAGCATTTCTTCCGATTTTATTCGGAATAATGGGGCCATGTAAACCCTCCAAATCTCTCAGTTTATGGCGGGTGCGGAGTCCAAGGAATAGCAGTTAAAAGACAGATTCACCGACCCCCAGATTCACTATCACTGTGTGTCAGTCTTTGTCTGAATTTTTATCCTCCCCAAATTTGAGGCAGAGTGAGCATCTGTTCACACTCAGAGATAGGTTATCCCCTCGTTTACCCCTGTTCACCGGGTGAGGTGTGTCTCCTGGGTGACTCCGGTCCGGTGGGTGACAAGTGAGAGGAGATGAGGTGACCGGTAATAAATATGATAACAACTTAAAATTATAAAGCGCCTTGTAGAGAGTTGATCAAGTTTGCAACTAGCAGCTAGCAAAACATGGACTAGAAAACGATGCCCGGGGTTAACAGGCTACCAGCGGATAGTACGGGACCAACTAGGCCACTTCCTTATTGAGTGTTGCACCGCTGTGAGTATCTGTTTCCGTGTTTACCTGACAGCCATTCATCTAATAGAAATAGTCGAATAACTGGGCTCTGTGGTAGCTCACCTGGTGAACACAACCCATGCAAGGAGTTTCAACATCAGCCCAGGTTCACTTCCAGCCTGTGGATTTTTCTGTAAGCCTTCCTATTTAAATAAAGTCTAATGCTCCTGAAAAAATCTTTAAAAAAAACTGTCCAAACACTTCATGGCAACAAAATCTTAAGTGACTTTCACTTTGAAAACAGGTAAGCAATGGGGTAGCAGGGGGGCTAGTCAGTTACTCCATCAGGAGCCACGTGATAATATTTCATGTCCAGCATCATTATATCAGCAAATCCATCTACAGATCCTCCAGCTCGCTTAGGTACCATTCTGAACGTTACATCGAACATGTAAATTATATGAATGTGGCAAAAAAAAAGGGGTGCAGTTATATTCAAAATGTAGAAATTATGTTTTCTTTCTTCACACAGATTTTATAAATAAGGGGTCTGGAAATCATTCGAATAAAGCAACATAATCGTTTTCAAGGTTATATTTGTTTCTGCTCAGAAATACATGAAGACAGACACACATGCTGAGGCACATTCAAATTTTCAGCTTGGATTAAACCATATTTGAACCTTGTACACAAGTGTTAAATGTCCCTCTTTTCCCACACACACCCTGACCCAATCAAGAAAGGGTTAGTCCTCCTCTCCTGTCCTTCTGCCATCCTCTCTCTCTGCTCTGCGTGTGGAGGAGGCTGCTGGCTCTGGTTAGTCAGTGCTGTGTGTAAAGTAGCCCACGCCAGTGCTTTAACGCACAGCGGAAATCTGGTTTGCTCCCAGCTGCTGCTACAGTAATTACTGTCCTGTGGTTGCTAAGAGATGCTTCCTTTGACTTCTTTTTTTTCCCTCTCTCTCTTCTGTCTCTCCCACTTGCTCCCCCAAACTGCTAACACATGGTGTGTGGATTTTGTGCAAGACTTTGCTCCTTCTTTGCCTCCAAATATTTAAGATGGCCTAACACATCCAGATCATCTACATGGAAATGTGAGGAATAAGAGACAGTGGAGGGAGAAAGGGGGAAAAGCAGAACAGGAAAAAAAATCTTAGTTCAGTGAAATTTGTGTGTGTGTGTGTGAAGGACAGAGAGAGGGAGAGAGAGAGAGAGAGAGAGAGAGAGAGGGGGGGGGGGGAAAGAGAGAGAGAGAGAGAGAGAGAGATTGTAAGGGAGAAAGAGTGCGAGAGGCCAAGTAGTCTGCTGAGGGAATGTCATAAACCAGCTCCAGCTGGAGAAATGCAGCACACAACTTAAAAAGCCAGATGACAGCTGTGTGTGTATGTGAGAGAAAGAAACGAGCAAGGGGTGGGGGTGAAATGGGAAACAGACTTGGGCTTCCTTTTAAAGCGGTTGACTAAGCCCCACCATTCAAAGGCATGCGTGGGAGCCAATCTGGAGCTGAGCTGACCCCAGAGATGTGACTGGTGAAGAGGAGAAGAGAGAAGGGATGGGGGGGGGGGAGCAAAGAGCAACTTGGGATCATCAGGGATTCATGCACTTCCACCCCCAAAGACACAGGGGCTCAGGACAAGGGGAAAAAAAGGGGTCAGCCCCCCATGGTGAAAACACAGACATGTTGACATGTTGACTGCATTAGACCGAGTTAAAGAATGGAGAAGAGAGGATGATGTGCACCATCTTCACAACATTAAAGCTTTTTGATTTTCCTGCTCTGGACAAATTAAAACAGGGATTGTGTTAATTACATTATTTTAGCTAGACCATGCTAAGCTAAGCTAAGTGACCTTAGCTTCACATGTGAGTGATGTCAATATGACTTCCCTGCATAAAGCCAATGAACAGTTAAAAAAAAGATTCCTACACAATCGAAGGTGCTTTATGGTGCCTTACCGAGACACACCAAACCAGACTGAAAGTCTTTGGTTTATGAGTGCGACTGTAAAAGTGGACTGGCCAACAAACCTCTGTGTACTAAACGGATAAGACAAAACTTCCTGCCAGAGTTAAATTAGAAGCAGATGTTTTCCTGTGGCAATCAGGGGAAAACTTTTCTACTTTGTAGTAGCAGAAGGACTGTGGTGGTACGGCATGATGCCTGGCAGTGGATCATAACAGCTAAGTAGGTAGCTTTGAGATCATCTTCTTTTTTTTCCTTTTTTTAAAAACAGGGTTAAGTGTGATGCATGTCAAACTCCAATCCTTTAAGGCAATGAAAGGCTACATTTCAATAAAGATTCAAGATTTGGAGAAAGTATATAAGTTAATACAGGAACAGATAAGGCATGCCGTTGACCTCCAATGCTGGTGAGACACTGGTGTCTACCTTCTCCTCAAGGTCAAGCCTGTTCCGGACCTGTGTCATACTTCTAAAGGCGAGCAAATCAATTACACAAACTAAAGGCCAGAACACAGAATAAGCCACCTGAATAAACAGTAGTCCAACTTTATGGAATAGAAAGCAAAATAGCTAATATCACAACTAATTGTGCTGTGATATTTGCTAGTTTAAGTGGCTGAAGCCCTTGCCACAGGTTCACTTCTTTTTCATTGGATCCTAGGGTCTGACTGCAACATTCGGATGCCAAATCACCATGGTGACAACCGCAGTGGCTCACTGAGTGAACCTCGTGAACACCCTCCTTCTACTCCCTGCCGTTGCACCCCTTGTTGCCTAGCAACAATAGTGCCATTCAATTTCCTGTATGTTCGAGCTGATTCCTTAAAGAGGAACTTCAACACAGGCATGCACAACTCTCCCCTCTTCACTGCTCCTCTGTTCAATGACAGACAGGATGTATGATACTTAGACAGGTCAAAAGTGAGAACCAGCTTCTGATAATTGCGACTGAAAAATGATGCTGTGAGGTCATAGACCTCGTTGGACATTTTCTCCAAATAGTGCTGTGTAAACATCTAGCAACTCTGTAAGTAACTGTTTTTAGTTTACTGTTTGGGCACCGATTCAATTCACTGGTATTTTCTGAATCTGTATGTTTGTTAGAGCTGCACGCGATTGATCTAATCCCATTGTCAGCCTTTGCGATTATATGACAGCAAAAGTCCGTCAATCGTTTGTCATATTAATAGACTGACATTAGTAGAGGACTGAGAGACCCAGACTATCTGTGCTTTCATTCAATGATTTATCTGAATTAAATTCTCAAGCTGTGCACCGCAACATCTCACACAGTGGATGTCCCCCTCACATCAGAGCTTGTTGCTCGCTGTTCATTTTTTCAAACGGAAAAAAAGTGAATATTTGATGTTAAAATATTTTGAAAATTTGATTTGTATTATTTATTTCATTTGTTGTACGACTGAGGGTTTGCAAAATGCCTTTATTTTGAAAAACATAATTTTTGCTTATGTTTCTTATGTAAGTTAGTATACTATTTTGAAAACTGTACACTACAAGTAGTTTGGTCTTGTATTTTTCTCTGCAAGTTTAACTTTGTATGTTTGTACTAAGGAATACACATTTCAAAATGATCCGTGACGCAATATTGTCCACTATCATTGCAATAAGACTTTTTGTCGAGATCGTGCCGTCACAAACTATGATCCATAAATGTTACATTAGTTGAATCATAACCTCTCTGATATGGTCAAAATAAAAAAGTATACTTCAAAAGTTTTACTTCATAAAGGTATCACCCGTTGTAGGACTGTTGTGTGTGTATGTGGTCGCTTAGACATTTCTTGTAAGTGCATATTACAAAAACCAGCCTTCTACCCATGAAGGTGTCTTTTCATCTACTTTGCAATCAGAGGTGGAACAGGTGACTGGTGTCCCTCTAACAGGCCTGATATCTAAAACAAATCAACATGGGTGTGTAGAATTGAACTATTTAGCTGCTGCCTTTCTCTGCATGCAGAACACAAGGTCTTCTTAAACAGATGTCAGCAGTCAATAGAGAGCCACATTCCAGGAATACAGCAATCATTTACTGTAATCAACATAATGCAGCTTGAAAGATCCCAAACTATCAACAACAGGAAGCCGAGCTCATGAAGAAACACTTTCAAATTTGAGATGAATGACATTTTCATCAAAAATACTTTTGAACGAGCAGCTCCAGGGGGAATTTATTAAATCGACATCTAGGGGTGACAGCAACTAATAGATTGATAAAGACAGCTAAGCCTGCTCTAGCACATTCTCTGGCCAACACCCAGCTTCACCTTGGGGTCTGACAAGCACCAGTTAAAACACCTGTAAATCTCCAAGAACAACTGTTAGAAAACAAAGCCAGGTGTCAGCACTTGGGTGGGAACTCATCAGGGCACAAAGACATGGCTCAAGCTCTAGCTATGACCTGCCTCCCATTTAACAGAAAGGGAGAGCTGTGTAATGAGTGTAAGTTTATAAAAGCATGCGCTAAGTGTACTAACATATATCCTTCAATTTTCCGTTCCAGAAGAATATAAGTATCAAATCACTAAAAGTCAAGCATAATATTTAATGTTTTAGATAGAAAAGAAATGAATGCCTGAATAAAACTGGGCCAACATAAAAAACATTACACTAGATGGCTTCTCTCTAATAATTTAATCTCACTCACCGGTAGTCCATCCTCAGGTGTATCACCTTCCCCAAACGACCGACAACCTGGAAGAAAGAAGAAAGAACAGAGAAAAAAATTGGTTTACTAAATTACTAACACACAATTCGTACATCGAAACTGTCTATGATGCTAAAACCTTCTAACACAGCAACAAATTTAATTTATTTTAATCTGATTTTCTGAACCGAGTTGCAATACGGCTTTGTGAGGGATGTTGTCAACAAACATTCTGACATTGCCGACATCATCACATTCATTAAAATACCCCAAAATGATAACTATGCTACTCATCATGAAAATGAATATCATTATCAGACGTCACCAAAATGTGTCCCATGCCCCTTTCTCCCTGTCACAATGTCAACGTGTGACTCATGAGCATAGGACTTGAAAAGTATGTTTTATTTTTTCATATATAAGCGATGCATTACGATTGTTATATGAGGCACACAAACTAACATAAGACAGTTTTTTTTTAAAGAATAACCACAGAATCAGATAATTCTGTGTCCGAGCCATGGACTTCATCATGCGAGGTCGCATAGCAGAGGGGGCAGTGGGTCCAGCTGTAAAATAAATAAAAGACAGCTGTAGCTGTCACCAATAGTTCGTAGCTGGTGACAGTTTCATCTTTACCGGAGACCCATCATGCCACAACGTTATGAGCCCTGTAACTGGTATGACAATGCTGACAGTAAACTTAGAGGGCATCTGACAACCAGTCAACCGCTAGAGCCAACAAGGGTGCGGAGTAAATTATTCACTTGAAAAGTCAACAACACTGACAAGACCAAGAGATGAATAAGTGTGCTTAAGTGTCAGAGAAAGCACAGGAGGCTAGTTATATAGTGGCCATGATTGTAGCTAAGGATAAGACTTCCTTTGCAATGGAAGTAACCAGGTTGGTCGGCATTGTGTTGTGTGTATGTATTCTGACCTGTTGAAATGAATCCGTCCTTCCCGCTGTGCGTTTCTTAAACCAAATGTATGACATCTCAAAGTGAAATCAAACTTTTTGAGCGTCATTCAGTCCATTGTATGTTATATGTTGGCTTTGTTAAGCTTGTGGGCATCGCACAGGCTCAGGTTTCTCAATGATAGCAAGTCACATTTACCTCTCTTTTTCTCTCTCACTCTCTCTTTCAATAACTAATTATTGTGTGATTTTGATGGTCAAAGACAGACTTGTTGATGGAAGTCTACCATGGGAGAAACCTCATGGAACTCTGGTGAAATCATGGAGAAGAGAGACATTCCCTTGTAAATACCATTTTCAATCCTTTGCTACAACTCAAGGAATGTGTTTAATCAAACTGTATTCATCAAAGCCATTTTTTCTTTCAATGGATGAAATCTCTTCTGAAAAGCATATTTTGAGCCAACAGATCTAAGTTGTTGACTGTTATGAAGCCAAATTTAGACGAGACGTTTTTTTCCTTGACTGCAGACTATTGGGAAATCAAAGCAGCTTCATGTTAGTGGAATACACAAGGGTAATTGAAACATAAATGTCAGGGATAATGTAAACCGAATCTCAGATAAAGTGCCATGTGCCACTTACTCATCTAACACACCTAATCTGCTGATGCTGGAGTCAGAGCTCATGTTTCAGGTTTGTGCCAGTCCATGTTACAGATTTTTGTAACCACGACACTGAATATTAAACCCTGATTGGAGAAATGTTTGGGCACTTTGTAAAACATCAGAAAACTAGACAATTTCCATTATCTTTTGTACATTCAACTGAAAGCAGTAAAAAAGCCATATATATAATGTTGTTCTGGATAAACGTCATACAAACATTCCTATTCTGAATATTATGCCAGTAACCCTTCCCAAGAAGTTGGGATAGAGGCAACAGAAGACTGGACAAGATGCGAGATACTCAGAAACATCTGACTGAAACACTCCATACATAAAGGAGTTCATTGATTAAAGATACCATGAATTGGTGATTGGTGTGAAAGAGGCATCCTCGAAAGAAAAACAATCAGTGTTCACTACTTGGTGCAAAACTGTATGGCAACGATTCCAACAGTGTAAGTAAAATTGTCAAAAGATTCAGAGAATGTGGTGAAGTCTCTGCTTGTATGGGTCAAGCGTTGAAACATTGAATGCCCTTGACCTTCAATCCCTCAGGGACCACTGCATTTAACACAGATATGATTGTATGACAATTATTACTATTTGTTCAAGGACACTCTGGCAAACTGTTGCCCCAGAAAACAGTGTAATCTAACACACTTCATTGCTGCATCAAAATATGTAAGTCAAGACTTTATCCTTGGTGTGATCAAAATCCAAGCAATGCTCCAACAACATCCAGAGTAAACACAAACTTATCTGGGCCTGAGCTCATTAGATAAAAGTTGATTGTCAACTGGGTTAAGATGGAAAGAACTACCCGGACTGGTATTCACAAAAAGGCCAATATCTGTAATGGTATGGGGTGTGTAAGTCAAGTCAAGAATATTTTATATATTGCGCTTTATGGTCTCTAACATACTCTTTTTCAGAAACCCAACAATTTCCCAATGAGAAAGCCTTTGACATCATTAGTGAGGTAAAACCTGCGGTTAAACAGGCAGACCCTGTTTAACCGCAGTTAAACTTTACGTGGGCGGGCCTCTGCTTTGACCAGTTACCTATGGCATCGGTAACTTGCAAATCCGAGAAGGCATCATTAATTCTGAAAGGGACCTACAGATCTTAGAACAACTGGGGATGCAGCTTAACACTTTCCTGCCAAGCTAAATGGTGGAAATGGCAGTGAAAAATTAAAACTACAATTATATTCACAAAATAAACATATGAAGTCAACGGCGTCGGACCATTTGCCATATATAGTAAAATGATCAGGGAGTTGTGGTAGATGATTGACATGCTATCGTCAGAGAGTTGCAACTAACGTCTCTAACAAGTCTAATATGTCCAGACATCTTCGGGATAATCATCCACCCTGTATATCCATGTCAAGAAAAAAACACTGAACTTGCTAAATGTAATTAGCTGGCCTTAACCTGTACTCCTCCGCCGGTTACTTTCTGGACAAAATTCAAGATTTTTGGGAAGATTTCACATGTTTCAGACAAATATGTAGACAGCGATTCTAATCGTATATCCCTCGATCCTTCAAAATGCGTGACAGTCCGGTCGATGGTCCAATTCTAACGTTGCAAATCGCTTAACTTGAGGTCCGTTGCAAATTATGCAGTCTCCGCTCTACCAGACTCACAGTTGTGGAAAGGACTTTTTGTGGGTATGATGTTCTGAAAATTAAAATATTCCTATAATGGGCCAGATACCCAAACACCCCAACATGCACAAACACTTGCTCAGACACATCGCACACATACGCAATATTGGCTCCTATTAGCAATGTCATTTAATATTAAACACAAGCAGAGATATTTACCTCTCAGAAAACACATCTGTCAGCCATATCATTATACGAACCAGCAACTCAAGTGGATAACAGTGATGATGTGATTGTTATTGCTTCTGTCAGTGGCTGGATACATTCAGAAGCAACTTAGATCTGTGGATCCACAGCAGACTTCATCACAGCACCAACCTGCTGCTGGGGAAATGTCCTCAACTTTAATGTTTTTGTTTAATATTTCGGTTGCTGCAATGTTATTTGCAGAACATTTTGTCCTGAAGTTAATGAGTTTGAAAGAGGAAAACTTGAACCATTGAATGTCAAGGGCGGCCAAGGCTCACTGATGTGTGTGGGAACTTGTGCCAGCACATGCTGGGTGATATCACAGAGGAGCCTCAGCAGCACAAAAGTTAAAAACTTCACGATTGTTCTGACCAAATGGTGGCAGAATCATATAACTGTTTTGGTGCCTTCACAATTTTATGCAGGTGATTTTAATCTGGAGATTTTTTAATAATATTGTCAGTTACCAGCTTTAGCAACAGATATTTAAACACAAACTGAGTCTGATCTACTTGTGACAGATTAACCAACTCAATGGATTGCGATGCCATCATAGTTATCCTGATATAACAGAATGCATCATTGGACAGTTAGTGGAGGCTTTCATTTGAATGAACCGTTCTGAAGACGTTCATCAGTCCCGACAACCCTAGTTGCAGCACATTGTTTAGCGACGAAAGTGAAGAAAAGTGTACCTATTAAAAACAGAACAATAATCTCAATAATATTAAAAAACAGTCTTTTTTCTTCTACTATTTGCTTTAAACATATTGGTATTCAGACGAGCATTGTAAAGTTACTCCCAACTATGTCGCATATCTCATGGAAGCTACCCAGCCAGCACTTTATTATCAAGCAATAGCAGTAGCCAGAATATTCATTACAAAAGAAAATATTGTTAAAGACACTCAATAGAGGAGATAGTGGCAAAAGATCCCAGTCTTGGCACTTTTGCAGCAAAGATTAATTAAACTATTCCTATTGGGACTGAAGCAAAACAGTACTTTAAACTGGAGCATTAAGTTATTTTGGAAATGTAGGTAAACCTAACCAGCTTTGTTTGAAGCACTGAAGCATCAGCTAGACCACATTCAGGATGGGAATACAGCAATACATGACAGAGCCATCCTTGCCACTTATGGGCAAGAAGATTTAACTAGGTTTGTGAGGTCTGTGTTTGAGCCAATCAGTCCATCAGTTTATCATGCCTGCCTGACTCACGTGGAGAAAGTTGCCTGTGTGCATTTGTGTATGCATTTCTACACTACAGACTGAGAGACTCTTCATGCAGCACGAATCAGGCAGTGCTGGGTCTTGAAGCTGCATGAGCCATGTGCCTGGCGTTGCCATAGGAACAGAGAACTGTAAGACTGAAACACACATGGCCAAAACATATTGTGATTGCTCTCTCTCATTGCCTCTTCTCTCCCCACACATTCAAACAGCAGTCCAGCAGCTGAACGATGCAGCTTGAATACAGAAGAACCTGCCTGTGAAGAAGAAAGGCATTACACAACACTGGCAGAATACAGAAGGAGAGAGAGGGAGAGGGAGAGAGAGAGGGAGAGAGAGAGAGAAAGAGACTTTGTAAGAGTGCATAAGAGAAGGAGAGTTATTGTGAAGAAGAAACTTGTTATCACCTGATGTAGCTGTAATTCATCAAAAGTCCCATTCATAAAATTACAGACAATACATAAAAACACTCACATCCAAAAATCCGGAAACTCTGGAAATATAAACATTTGGACATTGTAGCGATGAAATGATTTATTTACCATCAAATGCTTACTGGTGTAACAATATATCAAGTTAAGTCTAGTAATGCAGCCTAAGTCAGTTAGCTTTTCGACCAAATACGAAGCCCTGGATTCTGATATGGCATAGTCATCCGCCTCATATGGCAATATGTAAGATATGTTTATACATGTATACTATCGTTATTATTCTTTGTTATCCATCTTCAGCTGAAAGGAAGATGATAGGCAGTACTATTTCAATAGCGAGCCTCACTGCTGTTGCTCATGATTATCTTTTATTTAGACTAAATGTGGACTAGTGCGCAGGAAGTGGGAATTTCAGTTAAAACTTTATGGACATGAAGCAACTGATGGCTAGCATAGATAAGCCCTTAACAATGTTCCACTATACCTCCTCCACACTGACCAGGGTTCCCAAGTCAAGAGAGTAAAGGAGATTATAGTGTCCCAGCCAGCCAGCCTCTTGTGTAACATGGAGTACGGTGGCAGACTGCTGAACTAGCGATTCTTATGCTAATTGAATGACTTTGCAACCTCTGGCAGTGTTTGGAAAAATTGTCAGGACTCAAAGTGGCTACCTAAAGTTACTCAACTCCACCAAAATGCAATATCTAAATTAGCTTAAAAACTGTAGGAATTCCACTGCAAACCCAATTTTAGATTAATCGGTTCCCAAACACTATCGGTTCATCAACACTATGCACCCCTCAGAAAACAGATGCTTGGTCAGCCATTATAGAACCACTGAAAGGCCTGAATACAAGCTTTAGACCCCCGCTGACAGAATACATGGAATGTTCGTACACATACACCTACACTAAAGTTCACATAATGATTGTATAGGGAAATCTCTTTGTATATTTCTAACAAATCTGATGTGCGTTTTATACTTCAAATCACAACACATTAAGACACAATTTACTATGCGAGAAGACACAAACACCCACCTTGATCAATGTCCTCAATGGCCCGGCGTATGCCCCGGTCAAAGGCACGAGCATCAGCAGGGCTCTGGAAAGTCAGTCCAAACTTCTTGTCGTTGATTCTCCAGTGATGAAAGATGGGATTGACCTTGTTGTATACTACATCTTTTTGCAAGACACATTCCAGCACCACCTGACAACACACACAAAATGTCAGAGTGAGATTCAGCATATCAGCATTCAGCAGCATTGTAGTTACATTTGGTCAATCTAAAGTTATTGGTATGCACACTGGTTTTGAGGTTTGATGAAAAAAATCAGTGGCGATGACATATTAATCTTTTATACTACTTCTCTCCCTAAGCTGTTAAATGCGTCACATTCAATCATAATAAAGCAGCAAAAGCAAGAAAATAAAGAGAGGCTGATAGCAGATGCCTGCATCTGGAACTTACATCACTCATCAATAAAATGAACATAAGCTAAATAAATTCTTTAGCTTAAATTCTTTTTTTTGACATATATTATAAAAGGTAGGGGTTTTCATTTCAGATTATAGTAAATTTCATGGGCAACGGTGGGAGCTTTATTTGTTTTGGAAACGGAAAGACAGAGCAGGGCCCCATATGAAAAAAAATATCTAGGAGTCATTTGCTCCTAAACCCAAAGTATTTAGGAGCCAATTAAGTTTTCAGGCGGCAAAATATATGGATGTCAGAGTACAATGTTAAATGTCTACCACAACCTTTTCTTTCCCTACTGTACGGTCTGGTCTCCCTTTGTTTTCTCAATACAGTCTTTGCACGATTTGTACCATGGCCCATATGCTGCAATCTTGTTACCATAAAGACATAAATTAATCTCAAATCTTTTAAAAAAATGTAATTTGTCTAATGTACAATTAGTTCCTTCTGTACTAATTTTACATGGTACAGACTATAGAGACTATGTCTATGTCTGTACATTCCACTGCCAGGATACAATCTCTGGCGTTCTTTTGTTTTTTATTGTCACTATGCTTCTTCACTGTTCCCCTGTAGTGAACTCTCTTTTAAAAAATTTTGTTTGTATGTATCAGTGTTTCCCACAGGATTTAGAAAAGCTTTGGGGGTTGAACCTCAGATATTCTAGGGGGTCCATTTGCACTTTAAGAGGGGCTAAAGCTTTGATGAACTTTCTGCTTGTTAACAACATTAGTTGTATTGAAAGGAATAGTGACATGGCAAAAGTCACACTCAAAATGCATGATAAATGAAATTTAACGCAGTTCACAATTATTGGTTAATGATTATAATAATAAAAACGATAATAATAAAATAAATAATAATATTAATGATAATCAACTGGACTAGTGTATACATTTGAGCGATTAAAATAATGAAGCAAAGGTGGTTACCCATGTTGAACTGGCTTATTCTTTAGAAAATAAAAAAAGAATACAGGATCCCACCCTTATTTCCATTCTTTGCCTGTACCTTGATGCCATAAAAACAAAAATGTTTCCCAGATACACCCAGGAACTACTGAATTTCTCTGTCATACTGTCCCTTTCCCTTCTATTGAAACTAACCCACCATCCCTCCATCAAAGAAGCCTGTGCCCCCTGCTGCCCCTCTCTCTTAAAAAAGTAACGTTAATTTAACTTAATTGTCATTACAAATAAATTGTCCTACGTTTGATGATGACCCAAGTTTCTCCTTGGAAAGCTGAAAATAGTTTAACTTTGATGACAGTCATAGTGCTGAGGCTGACCACTGGCGTCATAAGTAGGTTAGCCACTTTTATATTTTTAATTTCTTTAGAATTTATAAAAACTTAATCACAGAAAAAAGTAGGGTGGCCACACTAATAACAAAAAAGGAGAATTCTTTTTGAACAATTCAGAAAATTATGGCTAGCAAACTTTGACCAAATACCTCAATATTGTGACCATATTATGGGAAGCGGCGAAAATCAAATTTCGGTGTAGGGGGGTACCAAGAAAGGTAATATCTTTTAACATGAACATTTTTCACAATTCCATCTCTAATATCGATTTCATATTGCCATGAAAATATCTACAAATTCCTACTTCAAAAAACTTTTATTCAAGCTTCTCGCCAAAAACTTGTTGTTACTGAATAAACATTGAACTCATCGTGCAGTATATAATACACAATGTGCTGCTGAAAGCTAAGTAAGCGATATCGCCTGCTGATGACAACAGTAAACATTACTTTGATTTGATGTTCACACTTAAGCATTATCAAAGATGCTAGTTGCTTTGTAGGAATGAAATATATGAGAAATAAGTGGGAAACATAATGTATTGTATATTTCGCAAAATTAAAAAGTTAGTTGCATTGGCGACCATTTTAGTCGCCATCTAAAGCACTGCAGAGTGTGGCAGAGAGACAATTTCCAAAGCCTATTATTAATCAGGACTAATGTACCACCCCGTATCCTTCCTCCAGGCAGATTAAATGAAATGAGAGATGGCCATTACAATCTTTGAAGTTTTTAATACAAGTGTACATGTTAGGTAGCTTCATGGGGTATGACTGTGTGAGAGTGTACATGTCGATTTGTGAGAGAGAGTGTGGGATCTAAGGAGTTAATTGATGAAAATCTCAATTACCTTAGTGCTATACTGTGCATCCTCATATTGGAGATGCCTCGTCAGAGGATGGCTGTCACAGGCCAATACCCAAAATATGAAAACAGATAGCAAGGTTTGTTGTTGATCCGGACAGCAGTTAGCCTGCATTCCTTAAGAGGCGTATGCATGGTAACTGTGCGATAGGTCAATGATTTGTGATATGTGTATCAGAGAGGGCGCACACAGGTCTACATTTCATTCTGAATATCTGCGGTAAGCTGTGTTTTGCACTAGGTTGTGAATCTACAGCAATATGATTCTTCTGCATAGGTTCTCCAAATATCCATCCTCGTGTCACTATTCCATTGCTTCTCCAAGAAAAGGAGGGGCAAAGGTTAAGCTTGTGTGTTTACCCTGAGCCAGTGTATGAGAAGGAGGAATTTGAGGAGGATCGGATGGCAAGGAAGGTGTGGGGTCGGTGGGAGTTCTGCTGTGCCACTGGGGCTGATTGTGGAGGCGAGACTGAATGGAGCCGGAGCAGGTAAGGTGAGCGCACAGTAAGGCCAAAAGAAGAGGAAGTATCACTGTTGCGAGGAAGGATGATACTTAACACCACATTCACACTGTCCTCAGAGAAAAGAAAAGAGGAGGACTCAACCTGACAGAAAAAAAAAGATTGAAACGGAACAGAGACTGGAAATGTTCGAGTAGAGGGACAAAGACAGTCTGAGGTGAGACGTCCATAGCAAGGGATAATGTGAGTACAGAAGTTGTGGAAGATTGAGACAATAGCCCTATTTACTCGGGCTATAAAGATGATTAAATTTAACTTGTGATAAATAATATATTATATGTAATTGTTAATTTTATCTCAGCATTAAAGCACAACTCTAATGATGAGTTTACTATTACAAATAAACCTGATGAGGAAGAAGATGAGTCATTACTGCTCCTGTCATGTTTATACTTAGACTCAAGCTTCTTTTTGTAGTAGTTGTTCAGCTATTGGGTGGAGGTGAGTCCTTCGATATTTCTGACAGTTACCTTTTATGCTGCAAGCATCAAAAATCTCCTCAACCGAGTTATAGAGATCTCCTATTTTTGGTTTTAGACAAAAATATTCCCCGCAGTGTTGTGCTTTGTTATTAATGATCCACAATGTTGAAGGTAATAGATGTTAATCGAAAAGCGAAGCACCTTGAGAGATAAACAGTCTGTGTCAGCAAAGGCTAACTTTATACTCCATTAATAGCGGAACCTACAAAACCAGAGTTTGTCATTACCAGTCAAACAGCTCAGCATCTATAGATGGGAAAAAAAGGAACTGCAATGGATGTATGACATTTTTGTTTCATCCAGCTATTTTTTTTCGGATAATATATATATATATATATATATATATATATATATATATATATATATATATATCAGCAGTAGCATTACACAAAAGGCATGGGGTAAAAAACGTTTAACGTTTAGTGTCTGGAATTTTACATATGGGTGGAGCAGAGCTTTGTATGAAAGGAAATAACTCAATCCTTCTTCCTTCTTTTTAACATCTAGTCCTCTCTTAAGATGGTAAGTAGCTCCTGCATCTCAGGCTGTCGAATTTGTTTTAAGATATTTTTGGTTGATTTTCATTGATTTAGCTGCTACATGCTACAAGCTGCTTTTATATCTCAAAGTAACGCTCAATAGTCCCGCCTCGAACGGGCCTTGTAGATGCAAAAAAAACAAGTGTGAGAAATCAGCCCATAATTCGTAAAAGCAACATTTTCAATCAGAATTGTAACTGCAATCTGCAATGGTTAAAAGCAGGTTATCTTAAACATCTTCAAAAACAATGCTTTGAGCATATGAATATAGTTTCATGGTGTTGTATCAAAACTGTTGATATAGTATGGAATTAGCGCTGAGTCATAAAAAAAATTTAGTATGGTTTAGTTATTCATACACATAGACAGCGTCCATCAGCGTTCAGCCTTGAGTGCCACACAAAGGAGACAAATGAGCAATTTATCAAAAATCTGTTGAACAAACAGAACAAACATCTTCAGCCACACAGCTAGCAGTAACATGCTGCCCTTCTTCATCGACACCCCATGTTATTCACAAGGGCGGACATGGCTTAATATCCTAAAGAGAACAGTATCAGCTGGGGGTGTAAAGATTCACCACTACAAATTGGAAACTAATTTTAAAAATATGAGTTTGTCTAATTATGTGTCCCTTATTGTGTGTCAAAATGTGTCATTGTCTGTCTGATGGCCTGATTCTGTTTTTACAAATTGGTTAACTGGAGCCCCTTTGACTATTCTGCAGCCTCAACTCTCAACGAGTATGATCAGGGTAATGTTGTTTGGTCAAAGCGAAACCTGTCTAGATGATTTGTGTGGATTAAGTCCAGCCGTGTCAACGCTGTCATCACTGGGGACCTTGCCCTGCTAACTCTACAACCTACATTTTGGAAGATGTGATACAACAATTACATTCAGCTGTAGCATCAAATCAGAATGCTCAGCTGCTGAGATGGTGTGATGATACAGATGATGGTAGAGCTGAAGCTAGCACAAGCAAGAGTAGGTAGGTGAAAGACTACACCATAGCTCCAAAGTACATTACATAATCAGAAACTGTTTCTGTTTCTAGTTTCAAAACAGCTTTGAAACTAAACTATAATGATATTATTCAGTACTTTAATTAATAATAACAATAATAATAATAATAATAATAATAATAATAATAATACATTTAATTTATAATGCACTTTACATTTGGATCAAATCTCAAAGTGCTACAAAGTAAAAGCAGATAAAAGCATCAATAAAAAATAAAATAATAACTATATAAAAACCTGACCAAATAGCAGCAATGTTAATTAAAGTTATAGGTTCTGCTAAAAAGGAAGTTTTAAGTCCTTTATTTAAATGTGTCAGTCGTCTGTGGAGCCCTCAGATGGTCAGGGAGGGCATTCCACAGACGAGGGGCAGCAGAACAGAAGGCCCGATCACCTATGGTGCTGAGCTTAGTCCGGGGAAGGAGAAGGCGGTATGAGTGGGTAGAACGGAGTGATCGTGTTGGGTCCGATGTGGGGTGCCAATTAAAATTGCTTCTGTTTTGGAGCTGTTCAACTGGAGAACAGTTACCTTTAGTCGCGATTTTTCACCAAATCGGACTGCCCTAATGTTAACACCCCTTTCCAAATGAGATTTCGTACCTTTGCCAGGGGGTAGTTTAAGTCGGACTTCAGGCACAACAGAACTCACTGCCATCTCCAGAAGTTTTACGATGACTCAGCTATGGTTGGATACATATAATAGGGGAACGATCTGGAGTACCAAACCACTATAAAGGACTATGTGGACTGGTGTGAGGTGAATCACATTCAGATCAACGCCAGCAAAACAAAAGACCTGGTTATTGACCTCCGCAAGAGGTCCTCACAGAAACAATCGGTTAACATACAGGCTTTGGACATTGAGCAGCTGAACTCATACAAATACCTTGGTGTTCACCTCAACGTAAACTGGACTGATCAGACAACACAGAAGTCCTGTACAAGAATGGCCAAGGTCGTCTCCACTTGCTGAGGGGAATTAGGTCCTTCAGAGTGTGCAGGACTGTTAAAGACCTTCTGTGGCACTGTGGTAGCATCTGCAATTGTCTACGCTTTGGTCTGCTTAGGTGGAGGAAGCACAGAGAGGGACAGGAAGAGAAGAGACTCAACAGGCTGGTCAGGAAGTGCAGCTCTGTCCTGGACTGTCCCCTGAACTCTGTGGAGGAGGATGTGGACCAAGCTGACATCCATCCTGGACAACACCTCTCACCCCTACATGAGACTGTGGGAGCTCCTTCAGCGGCAGACTGTGACAACCACAGAGTAAGACAAAGCACTACTGCAGGTTCCTTTATTCCGACTGCAGTCAGACTTTACAACAAATGACTATGTTGTGTCTGAAACCCAGAACTCTGCTACCTCACTACACACAATGTGTGTATCTGATCATCATGAACTGACTACACACCAAATGTGTTCTTCTCATTGCACTATTGCACATCTGCACCTGGACACCTATTGTAAATCTGAACCTGGTCAACGATTGCACATCTGCACCAGGACAACTATTGCAGATCTCTAACTGGACTATTTTAATTAATATTATATATGCCATTGGAAACCGGACTCTTTCCTTTTTCTTTATATTTGCATGCACTTTGCATTAACTTATATGTGTATTTTTTGTATGTATGTGTATATGTGGATGTACGTATATATATATATATATATATATATATATATATATATTTATATATATATATATATATATATTTATATTTATATATATATATATATATATATTTATATATACATACATACGTACATCCACATATACACATACATACAAAAAAAAATACGTGTGTGTGTATAAATATATAATGTTTATATGCAGTAGAATGTTTATCTAGACATGTCAATAAGATGTCCTTTTATATAGTATGTCTTCATTTTTAGTCCTGTTTACTACAAAAACTTTATAAAAAACAATTAAATGGAAAAGTAATACATTATTAACGCTTCAAACACGTCCAAGAAAAACATTCGCCGACGCTGTGAACATATTAAAAAGCTCTGGAAACCTTTGATGACGCCAATTATAAGCAAAAATCCCACAACTTCAAAGTGGATCAGACCCATCAACGTCACGTTTTATAGAGCATGAATGAAGAAATTGAAAGTCTGGGATAGGCTCAAGCCCCCGTGACAATGAACAGGAAAAGCGGTTACAGCGAATGAATGAATAAAAGAGCTCTGTCCATGACTTGGTTTTGGATTTTGAGGATGAAGCGCATGATGAGGAGTTACTGCTTTAAACGTTATGGATGATGTTGATGTTAACATTTATGTTGTCCAATATCACGATGTATGCAACACTAGGTGGGTTAACATGGACAGCCTAATTCTGATTATATTTGGAAAAGACGCGTAATCCCAAAGAAAATGCTGCATGTAAACACCGCTTTCCCAAATGCCAAGAACCTTTCCAAATTAGATTTCACTCCTTTGCGGGGAGGTAGTCTAAATCCTTTCGGAAAGCCTTTCCGATAGCCAGTCGCTGCATGTAAACGCTGAATCGGAAAGCTTTCTGTTTGAGTTGTATCTGCAACTTGCCCAGCGTTGTGACGTTATGCTCCGCTGAGTTTTTTAAGCAATGCGACGCATTTTAAATATGGCAACTTCAGAACAGTACCGATCTACATCGGAGAGTAATTTATTCATTGCAACTTTGAAATAGTGAAACATATTTGGAAGGTTCGATGGGCTTAAAGTCACTTCCGCGCATGCCCTCTTTGACGTATTCTTCTTCTGGGTGCTGTTGGCCTTCAACTCATCGAAGCATTAGCACCACCTTATGAACAGGAGTGTGGATCGTCTGCGCATGTTTGAAAGCGTTTCCGATTAGATGAGTCGATTCATGTAAACACCGGGTCAGAAAAGATCACAAGTCATGTAAACAGACGACCGACATTGCAATTATGAAATGTTTATGGAAAGGAGAAAAGCGTCCCATGTACACCCACCTAATAAATGAAGTAATTGAAAAGGAGGTAGACCTCTGTGAAAGTCTCTGACCATCTTTGGATGTGGGTTTTCAAAATAAAAGTGTGTGATGAGGAGTTTCTGCTTTTAACGTTATGTCCGATGTTGTTGAGCTTACCATACAAAACGGCCTCACTAAGAACTTAATGTTTGGTAACATCGCAATGATTTAACGTTAGTCAGCATAAATGGCATATTACGCTGAGGTATGGCTCTTCCTTGTGCGTCTGGGAGGCTATTGGAGTACTTGAGTTATTATCAAGCTTATTCTTCATTAAAGCATCACAATAAGAGAAATAACTGCCCTGATCACAGGGTAGACACCCAGCTGATAAAACTTGTCATCTATTACTAGCTTTGGCGTTCGTCCCATAGCTGTTGACAAAACACAAACACCATTTCTGATTAGATCACTGCTCATGTAAACAGTCAAACAGGAATAATCTTATGAAGTTATTTCATTCTGAAAGAAGAAAAATGTAAACCCATGTAAACCCACCTAGTGATACATGCCTACCATTAAGAGGGCCTGTCAAATTCTCCAACAGTCAGTGCCAACCAAAATGGGGAAGACAAACATTTCCCATAAGCTAAAGATACCAGACCAGTAACTAAACCATAGTCTTAATAATTAATAATAATAATAATAATAATAATACATTTAATTTACAATACACATATATACATATAATGCACTTTACATATAATGATAATAATTGCATTATTATCATTATCATATAAAATAGTTAAAGCATTTTTAAAATGAAGGGCTTGTGTTAAGTCTAGATATAGCTCAGCCTGGATTTGCCAGTTTTGATGGGAAAAGTTTTGGTTGAAATTGGTACACGTTGTAAGGTTAACAACTAAACGTCAACTATACCATATTCAATGCTTGATAAAACAGAGACAATAAATGACAGAATGCGAGATAATGGTGATATAACCAGTGACTATCATAAGCCAGGAGTATGTATTGAAAATAATCACCTACCAACTAGAGCTGTAGTTTTTCAGAGAATTGTGGTGGTGCTGGTGGGGGTGAAAGGTTGCTATATGGAGTTATCTGAGTCATCACCAGTACCGCATCACTGCGTTTATGGACAGATCCCTTCCACCTCCTCTGTCTCCTGAAAACTGGCTCCACTTCTGTGTCCTGTTCTTTTTAGGCACACTCTCTGCCTGATTAATCTAATATCTCTTGCACCCCAATCACCTCATTTGTACCAGCCAAAATCATTCCATTTTGATTTCAAAATAACTACATCTGTAAATGTGTTTTCCCCCTAGCTGAGCCTCTACATCTGGATTCTATGTGAGATGGGGCATCGGGGGACATTGGCCCTTTTTTTTAATATTCTGTTCAATTCCACATCCTGGCATTAAATAACAGGGCAACACATCAATAACAGTGAGATACATGGCTTTCTGTGTTTTAGACATAACGACTTAAACCAAACATTTAGGCATTTCAGACATTCAGGGGAAGGTTCTTTAAGGTTTTTAGCATAATTACTGCTTCTCATTTACTTATTCAAACACTGTGAATAACTCTCACTGTTTTAGACGACAATGTGGTAACAATTACTGATAGAGCCCTACTTTTTTTTACTGACCCTGCCTGACATCTTTTGGTTTTATCCGCGACTCTCTTCTTCTGATGCTATGATTTAAACATGATACCTCGGTGTAGGGATGAGTGATTCTGGCTAGAATGGGAATCCCCAATTTTTTGCTATGAATCGAGATTGCGATTCTCCCAACGATCTTAGTATTCAATTTACATCATAATTTAACTTTTTTTATGGACATGAGACAGCCATGTGCTGTCTGCGTGTAGCACAGCTAGATGTACGTAGGCACTAAAGGGTTTACACCCGCAGCTCTACTGCACACTAGGGCACACACAAGCCCAACTGAGTCCAGTAACGTAGAGACCAGCCCCGGCCCAAAACCCACCAGACCTTCTGTTTCTTATATACGAATTTGTCCTGAGTCCGAGAAAAATAAAAACTAGCTCAAGCACAGACCGTCTAGCCTGTTGCAGAGTTGTTGTTGTTACCATGATTACTGCTCGTCTGTTTACCCTGAAAAGGGTCTGTTTTTAGCTCTATGCTCTTATAGCTGTCGTTTTTAACGTGTCATATACACATACACACCGTCATTCGTAGTCATACGTATATTGAAATTGTCTCTTATCATTGATGAACTGCTTTGTTAGACTCTACATCATGAAATAAATCAAAATGCCTCAAAACTATCGGTTTCCCTTATTTGTTTACAGTAGCTATAAACTTCGCCTAAGAAAAGCTTTATATTGAAGTCCTTCCTTGTTTAGGCCCAGCTACTGCATGAGAATTTCCCACTGGAAATACAACACATAACATATGCAGCGTTTCATGAGCTCATAGCAGTCACATTAAACAACACCTCCTAAAATGACTGAAGCTGAAATTGTAGATCCATTAATTTTATTTATTGCTATACTGGGTTTTAACAACGATCTCTTTAAAGCATCCTGCTTAATAGGCCATTATGAACAAGTCCGACATCGGCTCTTCCAACGTGACAGAGCACGACCTAAACACTTAAAAAATTTCTAAGTAGTCATCCTAAACCGGTGCGAGTAGGAAAGACTTTTAATCGAGCCTGGCCGGAACCCAGTAGACATTCTGTTTATTTTGTGTGTCCAAACCCAGCTCGGGATCCGTAGAACTTAAGCTGGAGGATGTGCACATTCTAGTGCACATCCTCCATGTAATTACCAGAGAAAGATTAGTAGCTGTTGTGAAACAAACGAGAAATAAAGTGATGGAAATAAAAAAGATGACATGAAAATTAAAATGAAAGTAGTGTTAAGAAAATACTACTCCTGTCTCTTCTTGAGCTATGTGATGTTATCTCTCCGGCTATTCAATAGACCTCAGTTAGCTCTAAATTCACGTTAGCGCTTTGTTTCTGCAAGCTAAAGCTAAGTTAGCAACTCCCTCATACTCCTCCAGGGCATGTATAAACAAATCCCTTGAGGCAACGTGCTTAAAGAGACAAGCCTCGCTGATCGGAACATAAGCTTCAGCTAAGCTAACGAGTTTTACTGCAGCTTATGTTGTGAATTAAAATGCAAAAGAGCCGACAAACTTTATTTATATTATATTACTACTTATATTTTACATTTATATATATCTGCATTAAGGTCGCAATCTTTTTACGAATAATCACCCAGCCCTACCCGGGCGTTTAAACAAATTTTCACCACTTTTCCAGATTGATGCAATGATGTGAATTGAAGTTAAGCATCTTGGTGTGTGGATACTTTTCTATCCATCTTCATTCAAAAATCACTCAAAACTTCTTCAGTCAACATTGAATTTGAATAAGAGAAAAAACCCCTAGAGGGTAAATGACTTGTCTCAGCTAGTGGCACAACCAATTCACAAAATGTACACAACAAGCACGAGCATCACCAGCACGTGATGCTGCGAATGGATGCAGAAGACACAAAGCATGCAATTTGTAACACCTGTAGGGCCAAAAAAAGTTTGCACAAGAACAACTTCAAAAACAGTCGAAACAACAAAATGTCATCAGTTTCAAGGATCTAATGTTAGCAGAGTATATTTAAGCTAGCGAGAGGGCAGAGCCGGCCACAAGCTGCACTGCTGTTTTTCATGAGGAAAGGAAAGGCCAAAGAAACAACGGCAATAATATTTGAATGACAAACCTTTTTTTTTCAGGCTTTTGAAACCTTATGTAATACCTGAGCCCAAGCTACACACTTGTGAGCTGGCAATATTTTACATATGTAGCATTATCAGAATTGCTTAATCTCAAATTGAGCCACACACTGCCTTCTACAAGGCGATTCCAAAGCAAAAATCTCAATGTGTCTTTTTAATTCTTCCAGCTGTGATCATTGGGAAAGCAGAAATACTGCACTTTTTTCTACTATGAGGTTTGTAGAAAAGGGGTGGGGTCCTGTAACCATTTGCACTTTTAAATTGAGACATATGTATAAAAAGAGAGGCTAGTGCATGTGAGTGAATGCCTTTAAAGCTACATGATACACTAATATGTGTTTCTGTAAACATTTGAATGAGGAAATTGGCAATGCAGTCATTTTATTGATAGAGTTTTGATTAGCACTATTTGGTGTTAGAATACCTACAACGTATTTAATTTACCAACTATTCCTGTCTTTACATCAGACATAGAGAAAAGGGGAAATGCTTATAAAGACAAAAATCGGAGAGAATGCCATCGAATGGGTCCCTTCCGAGGTCTTGGTGCATTTTCCACATCCCTCATACCACGTACTTCTCTCATATGTAATCTGCCCTTCTGCCCGATTCCAAGGTATGTGTGTTTATATGTTTGTGTATGAGCAAGACAGGGAAGGGGTAGTCTGAAAAAAGGGGTACAGGGTGATGTCATCCAAAAGAATGCACCAACTCTGGAATGTACACCCGAATGTTCATAATAGATAAAGAATGATTAAATAATTGAGAAAGTAAACCCATCACCTAGTGCTGCATTAATACTAGTTCCTGCTCTGGATAATGACCTTATGAATTCAAAGGAGGATGAGGTTCTCTTACCAATTTGTCTTTCAGCCTCTCACCCTTGATGTGGAACTCCACACAAGTGGGGCTAGGACTAGGGCTGGGACTGGGACTGCAGGGGCTGAGGTTGCTGCTGCTTCCTCCGCTTCCTCCACTCTGGGTACTGCCACTGTCCTCGGCCCGGCTGACTTTATAGACGGTGACGCAGCTAAGTCCTCCACCACCAAGGGGAAGCCACCCACCGCTGGAGTCATCCCGAGTCATGACCACTGCTCTCACACGTGCATAACTGTCACTGTGGAAGAAGAAAGGTGGAGAGTAAAGGATGAAGACAAGGAGGGTTGGCAGATGAGAAAAAAGGGAGTGTAAAAGAATAAATACTTTTAGTGAACATAATAGTGATCAATATTTAGACATTTCTACCAAGGTCCTGTATAGGCAGCATGCAATATGTTTTCCTATATTACAGTTTATCTTGAAAGGCTTAGGACCATTGATGAGACTTAAACAAAATGGGTTAGTGAATGTGTGTGAGGAACTTACTAATTAGACAAAGATGAGGCTAAGATAGGTCTTATGTCTGCATCAAGATAACCACATGGCAAATAACAATAGAGCCACTGTGACGCCTGTTTCCAGCTATTAACTAGAAACACACAAGCCTAAAACTTTGATGTTAAGGAGGAAAGTCAAAGTCAACTCTGGATTATATGAAATTATGTAACATAAAACTGGCTATGATCTTTAAAGCATGAAGCTGTCTGTATATGTTTAAACCCTTCCAGGGGGTGACTGACCATGTGGCCAAGTTCAGGCTCTTACAAGCTTTGATTTCCAACCTTTTCCCTGAAAGCAGGTGGTTTGATTCTAAGCAGGTAGTTTGAGTCTACAAAACCCACTGTGGCTACACCAGATAAAATTAGAGTCTTTCCTTCCTTATTTCAAATCATTATGCTATTATTTGTCTCCTTAATTTTTCTTATGTCATTTACTATATGTCGGTTATTTACATTGCATTAATTCATCACATAAAATACAATTGAAGGAAAAAATTACAAGCTGGAATACATTTTAAGAATGTTATTCACTGATAGATACAAAGGAGTTTTTATACATCCGACTTACTACTCACAACAAGATTGCAATCTTAACTCAGACGTATATATAATATCATTTGGAAGTACCACGATTATGCTGCATCTTTATTCATAACATTAGTGTTGCAAAAGTCGTTAGCTTAGCAGCAGTTTACGTTACGATGAGCCAGGCCTGGCCTTTAAAGAGGCTGGCCTCATGGATAGTGAGGTAGCTGTTACGTGTATGTATTATTGGAGTTGTAGTTTGTTGTTACGTGCATAGCCATTGTTACTGTCACTTGAAGCCACTCAGTAGTTTCGGTATAGTTAGCTCTGGTATATTAGTCTAACTCACCATACAAGCTAAGCCTTAACCTAAGGGCTTACTTTGTGCTTACTAGGAGGTCTCCTTATTACGGTTAGAGGGCTGAGAAGCTGGAGCGCTAACATCACATAGCATATACAGACAGAGGAGTGGTAATTTCTTATCCATCCTATTCTCTTAAAACCAATTGATTTTGGATTCAAATTTGGCCCGATCACCACAGGGATAGCCATGGTTGGGTTCACATCAGCATAACAGCATAAGATGTTTGTTATATTTCAAATGGTAAATTATCATGTTGAGGCCGAGCTTAAACTATGGAGATCGTCAAGCAAAGCCAGTTTTCGGGAAAGTCTGAAATTACCGAAACCCATGCAGTGAAATGGGCAATTATGAAGGATTTATATTTAGATGTGGATGCAGAGTATGATGAAGAAGTTTGTCAATAGTTAGAGTCCAATTTCAGTGTATTTTTAATTGCTGAAGGCAGTGTAATGTTTGTCTTTGATGTGTTTAAACACCATCTTTAAGGGCATATAGCCAAAAGTAGCACTCTTTTATTGTCATTTACACTTCTCACATGAGTAATCAGGGTAAAAAGACATACGGTAACTATGCTAACACACTATGTGATCACGTAAAAACTCAGTGCTTAAGCTAGTATTAACTGTATTGGACTCAGGTTGGGTTGGACATAAAAAACAGGTCAGACAGGTTCACGCCGCGCTCGGTCACTAGTCCCTCGGATGTTCGGCCCATCCTGTGATCTAGTGCGCAGTAGAGCTGTTGGGAGTTAACCCATTAGTGGCTGCATACATTTATCTCTATATATACACAGATAACGCATTGCGCTTTTTTAATTTCTTGTGTCCATAACAGTGCAATAGGATGTAAACTTAATGGTAAAATAATGGAGAATCGTGATTGAAATTCTAAGAAAAATAAAGACAGAATCGCCCAGTCCTATGCCCGACTTAAAAATGAACAAATCTTTCAGACATACGGTAATATAAATAATTACATCACTCAAATGTCCAACACCTACAGTACAAATTGGACAGTTATAGGCCATATTGCCCTACCTGCCATACATTGTTATTTTCTAAATCAAAAACCACAATATAACGTCAAGATATGTTATTTATTAAGTGGTTCCAGTGTATCAGTACATTCTATTTTCCTTGATACCGTTGACAAATTATCACATATATTTGTCCTTCATTTCAGATTACCCTCTCCCTTAGGGAAAAGAGGCGGTCTGTTGCCTAGTTGTGCATTCCCTTGGGAGTCAGAAGTTTCTCTGATTAGATAACAAACATTGAATTGGGCCACCGGAAATGCCAAAGGTCAGGGTGTGCTGGGGGCAGCATTTAGCAAACTCTTGGTAACATATTAAATAGTGGAGACAATGTGAGACACGACAGAAACACGTCTTCTCCTGATCCACTGCACTCTCAAAGATGTCTTGTGAATAATGAGGATGACAGCACAGGGTCTATACTTTCTGTTTCAAGACATTCTTCTATGATAGTGGCCAAGAATGAAACATGATTAGGGGGAGGCAATTGTCACCAACTGACATGTAATACATAGCTTCTGCCCCTTTTCTCTAAATCTTGGCCAACACACTAAGGCCAACATTTTGCCTTCGGTTTTCCACAGTGCCTAGGTAGCTGGTTATTAAATAATCAAAGAAACAGCGAGCTGCTTCTTCTTTCAGCTGTTCCCTTTAGGTGTCGGCAAAAAAGAAATAGTGAGCATTAAATCTAAAGCCATGCTTTTCTACGTGTGAAGGCGTCGTTATCTTGGCACCTGGTAAAGTTAACCAAAAGATTTTTAAGGATGATAATCACATCAAACCAACTAACGAAAACCTATTTAATGGTGTCGCTGCAGCATCTATAATCAATATATTCAAAGTAGTAAGTAGTAACATGTTAACTTATGACATGAGAACAATAAAAGAAGGCGAGAGCAATTGTTTATATGATGACTCAAATCTGCAGCTCCCCCTCCAAAACAAATATCTAAAAGGCCAATGATAGCAATTTAGTCTATATAGTTATGATTAAGAGTCCTTTGGACCTGCATTTTTAAATTAATATAGTTAATCAGCCTGATCACAATAGTAACCAATACATGTTTTTGACATGAACGCATAACATTTAAGGGCAAATTATGTAAATATAAGCTTTCAAATCTTACAAAGACTGACTTGTAACTCACATGCTTGTGATAATTATCAACACTTTACTTTCTTGTGCCTTAAACTGGACTTAGACTGTTCGACTTTACAGTCGTGGCTGTTTGATTTCAACTCACACTGTACAAATCCAACGCTTGTGGGACCTAACGATTGGTGTGCTCACACTGTATGGTCAGATCCACCCGCACGACGAGGGTGCTCACACTGTATGACCAGTACAGCTACTGCAGCCCGTTGTGCCTATTGCTTATTGACAATTGTCAACAAATTTTGGTTTGAAAACTTCAAAGCGGGAAAAGGTTTGTTTGTTAGCAACATGCTAACAGGACATAAACGAGCTGTATTGATTATTTTTTGCGCCCGCGTATCTGAACTCATGGGTGGGATGTGGACTTCGTGTCTGATCTATTTTGTAGAGAGATTCAGAGGTAAGCGAGCTACGTTTAACTGTATAGAGTGTTAACTTGATAGCAGGCACCGCTCTGACAGCAGTGAAGCTTTCTTGTTAGTCCTTGCTGTTCAGTTGCTACAAGCTACAAACAGCACTTTGTATTTTGACTACTTATTATTTATCACCCACAAAATGCGATGCATCACCATGGCAACTCGGACGCTCAGCCACTTCTCACAGGCGCTGTGAAAAAGATGTTGCTGACGTTCCACAGTTGTCTGAAAGCTGTTAATAGGCCTTAGTGACCCCCCGTACACTGCTGCGTCATAAGGCCCAGCAGTCCTGAGGTTCATTAGCAAATGTGAATCTGGCTCAAATTGGCTCTACACTTCTTTTCTTCAGTGACTTGTTCATCATTGTGTTATATATATAAGAATCCTTGACCATTTCCCATATATTTCTATAGAGGCAAACATTTCACCAATAAACCAACACGGCTTCCAACTTGAAAAGGAGTCAAAATGCTTGGTCCAATCCATCCAGCAACACCCGTTCCTTCAGTAAAAGGTCCTATCAATATTGTCAATGACCAAAAACACAAACATCTCCCTTACCAGGTATATAGGCTACATACCCTTAGGTCTAGTAATGGCTCTTAAATTTAGATAACACAATAAGGATGCTACACATATTCTTTCGTTTGTCAACTGGCAGGGACACCTGTGCTTAACAGATTAACTGCATTCATCCCTGATTCCAAGTCCAGCGTTATTAGTTTGGGCAGGGATATTTCCCCTTACTACTGTCTCCTTAAAGTTGAGACATTGCCAAAGTGTATATGTTCTTAGTCAGTCCGCCAAACAAAAGACAAATACTGGAAGTAGGACTGAGAGGATTCTGATAAAATGCGGATAATGAGATTTTTTTTTTGTTTAGAATTTAGATAACAATTCTCTCCACAATTTCCACATTAAATAATGCAATAAACAATAGAGGTTCAACAAAAAAGACAAAATATATAAGGATGACAAATTCAACAAAAAAGTGAAAGCACAAAACAACCAGAGCCTCAATCGTTCAGTTTCATTACATAGCGCTTTGTTAGAGAACCCCTCTAGTGTCACATCAAAAATTAAAAGCAGCCAAATCCTTGCTCTCGCTTTACTAAACTGTGGCCACAGTTTACTTAACACACTGTGTGCAAGGATTCATAATCTTTTCTCACGGATTTGTAATCTCTGCGCGTGGATTAGTAAGCCCACAGTCAGATTTGTAAGACATTAATTAATTATCTGAATTACAGATTTGTGTGCAGCTTCAGCAACATGGGCATCACCATCTATTTATCAATACAAAGTACGGTTACACTATTAGTTATTCAGAGTCCTGGACAGGGCCAGAGATTCTTACAGTCAAAAACAGTCAGATAATGGACTTAAGATATTTACAGAGCGCCATAGTATCACATAAATTGTGCGCACAGTTTAGTAAACTAAGTGCCGGGATTTACACGTGGCTCTTTTTTTCCTCATGACACTATTGGGAGTCTGTACTCTGCAGTGACGTATATGGTAACTATAAATGTGTGGTATAGCCTTGGGGTGCTGCAACTGTGGCAGTAAATTTTTTGCAATGCATTCAATGCAGTTTTGAAAAGTCTTCTTTTTGTGGCAGAATCGTAGTAGATTCATCTTTATCACCTGCATCAGTGGAGTATTTTCCTCATGGATTCATTGTCTGTTACTTAAAGTTTAAGCTCTACATTTTGTGGTTTGACAAAATCGATTTAGTGCAGCTGACATTCTAAATGAAATCACTGTATTAGAAATGATAGAAACTACATACATGTATGAATTGAGTTTCCATGTTTATTATTACGATATTCCCAACCCTATGTGTACGTATTTCAATTGTTTTAGATTTATCAATAGTTCCAAAGAAATTTTTAAACATGATGTTGTGATTTTGATGAGGGAAATGATCCAAAAATTACACTATTAACATTCTGCGAGAAAAAGAGTGTGGTATATAAAAGACTACGAATTTCTTACCGCCCTAAACACACTCATATCACACATCAGCTTTCTGTCTAATGAGCTGCCTCTGTAACTAGTCGTAGGTGATAAAAAAAAAAAAAACTTCCTTCCTTTACCCTTTCTAATTACAAACCATGTCACAGTACAAATAACTTGCAAAAGAACCCTTACTGAAGCAGAGAGATGTAGTTTGGAGAAGTATAGCAGGCTGCAAAAGAAAGAAATACTGCTGCTGTTAAACCCCCTGATGGCCCCCAATAAAGGATGCTGGTGATTGGTGCAGGAGGGGCTGTCAATCAGGAAGGGGTCCCTTGGGTGAACAGAAGGCAGGCGGTTGTGTCACTTAGCTATGACCAGGGCACAATGACCAGGGCCTGACCCGTCAGACCCAGCATAACACACATGCCAGCAACCATGACACTCACAGGAAAGGGGGCAGGGGTCACAGAGGAAAGGACATTGTATATGTGCATTTTTGCATCTTGCATCTAAAACCCGCAGACCAACAACTATTATTAGCCCAACTTATAACATAAAAGGCACTGGAACTATTAACCAAATCTTTCCAATTAAGTCAGAACTGCTGCTCATTTCCCCTTAAAAAAAATGTTTCCTTTCCAATCTTAACACAAGAACTAAAAATGGTAGAAAAAGAGACATCCTTGTGTAACATGCTGTGCATGCACAAGCTCACACGTACACACAATTTAGAGAGCGATGTGAAGACAGAGGCCCTTTTTCATCAGAGATCACGCAATTGCGCCGCAACCAAGAACCTTCTCAACGCCAACTTTGTTTAATTAGAATAAATAAAAGAACGGCGACAATACAATGCCTTAGGGTGTGATTTTAGTTAGCAGACTGGCATTCCACCAGCAAAAAACAGCGTCAGTATCCAGTGTGATATTTGAAATATTTACCAGGCAGTTTATATAATCAAAGAAATGTCACGTCAGATTTGAGCAACGTTTTCTGTTGATTTTTAATCTTGTTTTAGTTGTCAACTGCCAACATGTTAAATATAACTATAAAACATAACACGCTTGTTCTGTTCTACTGCTTTTGGATGTCAATTCACTGCTGTTACTACCTCTAATGTCCACTCAGGCAGAATAGCTATGACTCCCCATATACCTTTGTAATATTTAAACAGAATGGTGAGGCGCAATAATGGAACCACAATTCCAAACTGAACATGCTGTGAAAAAGGGGCTAGTGGCTGGCCTCCATGCCCTTGCTTGGCGCACACAGTCGACTGGACACACAGTTGAAAGAGGAAGCAAATCAGCTGGCCTGAGCCTGCAAACAAGGGGAGAGAGGGAAGAGGAAGAGGGAGGGAGAGATAGAGAAAGGAGCCCCCCATTTTTCAAATTATTCTAAGTTATTCCGCTGGATGACTGACTTCATTTCCGACCAAAAGCAGGAGAAAAAAACAGAGGGAGGGATGAGATTATAACAGAGGACTATGTGGGAAGAAGTTGGTGCCTGTGGATTGAAACAGGGTGGAGACAAAGATGAAAGTCAACAGCCATTTGAATGGAACCCTTCTCAACGCATGAAAAGCATGTGCAAAGGCCTGCAAAACTGCCATGTATGGGTGCATGATCTGACAATTGTAAGGCAAATGATCCGTGTAAAAGCGATAAAATTCACAATCAACTATTCAAGCTAATCGCGGAGACTGCGGTATTCGATGTTCATCTTAATTCAGTTTCCACACTTTGTATAACTTCATTCTCTAGCGGATCCAAAGATAAGTGAACACTCCATTCGAGTAAGATGTTCATTATGATTGGACAAATTACCTTTTGTGGTTGTGCCTTGGTTGACGTATTGCAAATAATGCAATATGAGGTATAGCTTGCAGTGTGCCAGATAAATCGTCGGCACCAAAATAAAAATAATTTTAAAATGTGTTTAAATTGCAGAAATGGAGAAATTCGTTGGGTATAGAAGAGAAGAGAAGAGAAGAGAAGAGAAGAGAAGAGAAGAGAAGAGAAGAGAAGAGAAGAGAAGGCGTGATCGGGGAGCACGTGCAAACCAGGCAGGCCGATCCAGTGTATGGTGGTGAAGGGGGATCCTGGGACAACCATTTCCTAAGTTGACAAAGTGACTATTTGTCTGCTGCTGCGGCCCATGGCTCCCTTGGCTCCAGCATGCCATCATGCTCTTCTCCTGCCTCGGCCTTGGGCTTCCAGCCCCCGGAAAAAGTGTAGGGATAGCAACGACCAGGGTATGGCTGGGGGGTTATTGATATAAAGAAAGGAGGGGAAGAAGAGGGGAAAGAGAAGGGAGGGGAAGAGTGCGGGAGAGAGAGCGAGAGAGAAAGAGAGAGAGAGATGTGGCCTGAGCCCTGGGGGCTCACAGAGTCACCCACCCTTTCCTCCACTTCGTCTCTCCATTATACCCCACCCCTTCCCGACTGCCTGTCTCTGCACAATGGCTGTTTCTCTGCTGAAATTTCACGTAATTGGATCCCAGGCCTGGAGTTTTGTTCTCCCACAATGTCCACGCAGCGGAGCATGCTGCAAGGGAGACACACTCTGCAAGCTAAAAGCTGCAGAACCATTCCACCTTTAATTAGCATCAGTAAAGGGGAGAAAAATCCCTTGCCCGTTTTCCTCCCAATTTCTCCCTTGTATCAAAACTGGAGGAAGGCTGTCAAGCTCAGTCAAGCTTCACAAGTCCACTTTGCTTTGCAGGACTTTTCAGGCGGGGGACTTTGGAGATCATTAAAATAACATTGTGAAATTAATTTGAGTGAAAAGATAATATGTGAGATGCACAACTAGGTTTATTAAAATACTATGATTTTCAAAAGCTGTTTTAATATAAAAAAGAAGCCACTTTTACATTTGAATAAAAGTGTTTTGGGGCGAACATGAAATGCAGTCCTGGAAATATTCAATGTGAATAAAGTTGACAAAAGATATACGAGGCTTTTAGATCTTACTCTCACTCTAAAAGCTGCTATAAAAACAATATATAGTTGTAGTATACCACAGTATTTCCCTCCAACACAAAAATAGGAAAATAGAAAAATCAACAAATGGTAACCTGGACTTCTGATCAGATCATGATGATGCCGTTTGACCGTGATCATGCCTCATTGATTACAATAATAACAACCAATCTGGGACCTGACCATCAATTCCAGCTGTGCATCTAATCTGAATGTTGCTGGCAAGTAGCCATGGTTCACATTCACTAAATAACCGATGGCAAACTTAGGGGCACAGGCAAAGCCAAAACAAAACACCAACGTGGCCCAACACAGATGTGGTGCAAATGATTACATGAGGTCTGAACAACACACGTTTGAAGGGTCGCTGTGTGTCATCGAGAAAAAACATAGCAAGCTAACATAACAAGCTTGCTATGTTAGCTCTAGTAAAAACTAATGCATAAGCCAACGAAAGAGAATTGAGATACACATTTGCCCTATCTCCTCTCAACACCTCAGGCTGCTTATGAGTTATCTCCCACACAAGAACATTCAGCTTAGCTACAAACTGACTTGGTATAAAAAAAAATAATAAAAAAAGAAAAAATAACAGCACACGCATACACCACACAGCAAGACTACACTTCAAGTTCAATGCCATCCATTCACACAAATACCACTTAATAGGACAACAAATTAACTTATCATAGTCACTTTGGGTATCATCATCACAGCCAGCAGTTGGCAGGTCAAATTTTCCTTTCACCCAAATGAATAATATATACCTAAAGCAAGAAATAAATGTCAAATCTGCCAACTCACACTGTTTGTAAAATGGAATTTGTAACCAACATCTATCACTGGATTGGGCCTGCAACCCCAACAATGTTCTAGGTGCCGCTGAGCTTTGGTATTATGAATCAAAAGGAGACTGAAAGCCAGAAATGTATTCTGAAACATCACTCAAATCCACTTATTGAAATAAAAAATCAACACCAAGCATCTGTAAAATCAAAACATTATATTTGCCAACACATAAAGAGAAGAGAGAGACCACAAATGTCAACTGCTGTGGTGTCCTATGCAGATATAAGACGAACTCCAAAGGACCCGAGGGTCTACATGTCTGTTTCTCTGTCGCCAAAGGAAAGACGGGAAGCTAGGGGAACCGGGTAGCCGTTTGAACTGTGGGAGGATATCTAACTATCCAAACATCTCAGACAGAATTTGGAATGGACCAACCACCAAACCATGATGATGGCTCATGGATGTTAGGAGAAAATACTATGGCCAGATGTAAGCCATCACAGAATGTTCTGCTGTTGGTAACAAAATGGCATTATCAGAATCTGAGAGACCAAACTATTTGTCCATGTTGAAAACACTATAAATGTGATTCACAACTCATTTGGCAAACAATACAAATCTGTTTCAAATTCTAAATATCAAAACTAGAATATGGAGGTCGGGATTTACCATTCTTGCAGTTAATAGCAATTAATAACGTCACAGTGTGATAAGCGTAAGACTTCTATAAACTACAGTATCTTGTATGGCAAGAAGAAATCTCACTCTCGTCTCAAGTCTCGTGGTATGTGTGTGTGCGTGGGTGGGTCCCCATGCGATCACAGAGTGTGCAGCATTTCAAAATTTAAATGGAAGAGGGAATCCTTCTAACTTGAATCCAAACCAACCACGCTTCTGTTTGGACTTGAAGACGTTTCACCTCTGATCCAAGAGGCTTCCTCCTGACCTGTTTTAGATGTGTATTGAGTGCATTCAATCGCATGCCCATCGATCATTCAAAATGCGTCATGATCCGATCTATCTAAAGTGATAAATTATTTAACAATGACTCCATTGCTAGTTAGACAGTCTATTCTCAACAAGAGACTCACGCCCAACCTGAAAGAAAAAGGTCTTTGTGGGTCAAAGCTCCGGCACGGGTTACAGGGCACAGTGGCAGCCCCAACAGATTTTTATGTTAGTGGATGCCGTGGGGCTGCTTGACTTTCAGTCAGGGTGCTCTGAAAATTAAGGGTTCCTATGAATGTGCAAGCGCGGATACATCAATCACATACATCACACCGGCCCCGTTAAACCCAAGCAGAGCTATTTAGCTCTCGGGACACACATCTGGCAGTCATATCCTTAAAACATATCAAAACATTGATTATCTGATCATCACTGCACCTGTCACTGGGTAGATATATTCAGCAGCAAAAGAAGATTTTGCAGCAGTTGATGAGTTGTAAAAAGGAAAATGTGAACACGGAGCATTGGAGTGAGTGGGAAATAATGTTAGCCCGTGTTGTCTCATACCACAGAAGAGCTTCTGTAGCACTGCTGAAAAAGTTAATGCTTATTCTGATAGAAAGGTGTCAGAACACACAGCAACATCACAGTGACTTAGATGACGGTTTTAGTGTCTTCACGACATTGAGCAAGTGGTCTTAACTGTATCACGGATTGTTGTGGAAGTAACATATACACGCCATGCATAGCTAAACAAACCTCTGGGTGTAAATGTTGACATTATGCCACAGAAAGCACTTAAAGGCAAGCATCAAACAACATTCACAGCTTGGTGCACTCTATGTACTAAACTTAAGAATCAACAGTATCCCGTTCAATAAAACTGATGTTCTATAAATGATTCTTATTAAATATACAGCAAATAAATTAACTCTATTGTTAAACTAATTATATGTAATTAATAAATGAATACTCTAAAGGCAACAAAGGGAACTTCATATACTTACCATTACATCATCACAACATAAATGATGCATCTTGTGTTAATTGTGATGGTATCATTGATATTGTAAGCACAGAACGCTTGTTCTCTCAGTGTTCATAGCCAACAGTACCAGTTAATTAGTCTGAAGGAGCCTAACCTTATTAATTTATTTATTCATTTATTTAGTTTTCTATATAAGGTAGGTTTTATGTCATTTATTTTCAGAACCAAAAGAATGTTTCGGAAGTGGAAATTGTTAGAAAGCTTTAATTAAAAAAATATTTGTGTTTCCTTCAATAGTGTTGATAATTAGGAAAACAGTGAAACCTTGATTATCTGTTCCTACAATAATCATCTCACCAATTTTCTAATATTCCGGCATCCCTATATTAGACAGGAAATTTCATAAAAAGTTCCTGAGAAGATAAAAATGTGTTTTTACAGCCCTCCAAATTTAGTCATAGAAAACTAGAAAACTTGGCTCAGAAATTAATGTATTTGCTAACCTGAATCCATTAATCAAGGATCTGGGCCTATCCAGAAACATGAATATGCCAAATGTTCTCTGAGAAGTAAAAACAAGTGTGTTTGTGTGTGTCCAGATGCACACACAGAAACCTCTTCCTGTTTTCAAAGTGTATGGAAACTCAATCAAAGACACAAGGATTAGGATTTACATCTGTGCCCCTTTACATCTGTGCCCCTTTGGCCTCACAGGAAAGAACCATCTCAACCCAGCTGCAGCAGAAGAGCTCACAACAAGGCCAAGCCTAAATGCTCCCGTATGCATTTGCAAAAACAATATCCACTATCCAGACACTTTGTGCTGAAAGCACTTAGTTGCAATGAGATATGGTCTGTTAAGATCTTAACAAAGAAATGAAGACAAGCCCCGCTATGTGAATGTGGAAAGGGAGATATAAAAACTTTAGCTGCAATGATAACTGCAACCTCACTGTCATGTGATGCCATTGAGGTCATAATTGTCATCACATCACTTTTTATTAAGGGTCAACTGAATTTTATTTCAGTGTGTTTGAGGGATGATGAGATCCGTCCTGACACAAATTCCTCATCACAAACATAGCCTTTCATTGGTCGAAAAGGTCAGCAACACATCCTCTTATTTGTCAACTGGCTCGCACCTTGAGTTAGAGCTACGCGAATCATTTTTGGACATCAAAGTTATGGATTGGTGTAACAGCCAGTGACAGCAGAAACTAAACGGCACTCAGAGAATGCATACATCAGTCAAAGAAAATGTATGAATAGTTCTATCCTAACACCACCCTACTGTACCTCTGATAGGTCTGTCATGACGACAATGTTCCTTGTGTGGACATTCAGTGACAGAACTGTTGTTATACCAAGCCAATCAGAGACAGAATTGGGTAGGTCATGGTTTCCATGGTACGATTTGCGGAAAAATAATCCTAAAACCTTACCCTCTGCCCTATAAGCTCCAAAAAATTATCACCTTTGCACCCTCCCAAAGCCCATCTTTTCACAAGGTTTCGTTGAAATCCATTAAAAGGGCTTTGCGTTATCCTACTTACAAACACATACAAATAAACAAAAGACACCAATAACACCAACAACACATCGCCCTCCAAATCTCATTGGCATAGGTAAACATGTTCTGCTTAAGTTGCAGTCTTAACCCTGCTGTCTGCTTTTCTTGGCAATAATATATAAAGAGACATTTTTTTGCTGAAGTCAATTCTGACAATTAATATTATATGTAATTGCAACAAAAGCAAAATAGAGTAATCAATTTATCTAACACATGTATAACCAGCAGAACTCAAACTTGCTGAAATGAAACTTCTTGAACCATTCATTCATCCATTTTTTTTAATACAGTCATACATTTTGTTAACGTTCTAAAAAAAGAATTTGCGAAATTTAAGATGTTGACAAAAAGGATTACATAAAATCATTGATAAAAGTGGTTCACATATTAAACCAGTTAACCAAGACAGAAAAAAACATCACAAAACAAATCTTTAAGTCGTTACACATGCGCCGCATACATGAACCAAGCATGAACTACCATGGGTGCAAACATCTTAGCAGCTTGGAAATCAAAAAGCTCACAATATGTAATGCCAGTAAGGCCAAAATAAGCTGACAAGGAACAACCCCGAAAACATTCGAGACAACAAACATCATCAGACACTTCAAAATATATCACCTCGAGGAACATACAAAGTTTCAAGAAGCCAATGTTGGTAGAGTTGCTAAAGCTTAGGAGGGTGCATAGCCAGCCACACGGCAACTGCATGTATGTATGCTGTCAAGTTGCTATATGCTGTCAAGGGTTTTTAAACCTTCAAGAAAAAAAACAGAATTGGCATCGGCGAGACAGACTTTATAAAAATCATCGATTGGAATTAGCCCAGAAAATTGCACTCGGTGGAATTCTAATTCAAACTACTATCTATAGTTTGATAATCTATTTTTGTAGGCTCAAGTCATAACCAGACTACTAAGACCATTAAACAAAAATACTGATCAGTATGTACAAGAAATATGGGGATTTTCTGCTTACCATGCTGCCTCTTCCTAAAGCCAAGACTTGCATTGACAGTAGATGGGTTACAGTCATCCCAAAAATGAGAGCATCAATGTTTAAATGCAGAAAAATTACAAGTACTCAGGGAAAACTTTTTATTGTATGAATCATTATAAGCTGATTTTACACAACCTTAGACAAAACTTTTGGAAGGCACATGTTTGCAAATAGGGCATAATAACATCATCATGGTATTGTTTGCCTTTCCAGCTTTGCTTCCTTTCTTCTAATCTTCCAGCAGTTGGAAAATAACAGATGAGACAGACTAATAACAGACTCATTCATAATGCAGTACACTGTCCTAGTCCTTAAAGGAGCCTTGCTATTCACTACAGTACCTTAATTCAAAACCACGTTTCTTGGTCCAAGCTTTGTTTTGTGTGATTTGTATGTTTTGGTTAAGACTTTAAAATTATTCTTGCTAGTTAGCTCGAAAAAGTACTAGCAGGTGAATCTTCTTATTAGCATTACTCTATTAATTTACTATGTTGGAGCCATTTCTGGAGATCAGTCTACGTTGCAACCCTATATCTGTCCAGTTCTATGTGTCATCTCTGCAATGTTAGTCACTCACAATACAGGCTAGTACTTTCATTGAGCAGGAGAATATTCATGGACAAAGGAGAAAGAATGTTTTTAACATATTTCAGTTTCTTCTGTCACTGGCTGTTACATCTATCCATATCCATGATGTCAAAAAATGTATCACATAGCTCTAACTCAAAGGGAGTGCCTGTTGACAAATCAGAGGGCGTGTTCCTGACTTGTCAATCAATGAAAGGCTATGTTCGTGATGAGTCATTTGTGTCAGTACTGATCTTACCCTTCGATGTTGTGTTTGCTGCATAGAAATATATGAACTATATAAATTGAATCTTTAATTCAACCGGTTTAAAAATACAATATACAACACTATTTTATACTCAACCAGGGACAATAAGCTGAAGTTGTGAGATATAATTCTTCACCATCTCACAACTCTAGTGGTTCTAAATTTAGGCTTAGCCACTACAATAGATTACACATTGAAATTACCATTGAGATCTGTAATAACAAACACAAACACTTCCCTTAATTTAAAAGAATGTGGTTAAATTTTGCATTCAAGGTGAAAATGCAGTTTTTTTTTACTTTCGGGTTTTATAATGCTGCTGCATTATAAAAATATACATACATTGCATGTACAGGTATGGACACAGATCATTTACATAGTTTCTGCAAGTCCCCCCAACTACCCGTACAACAGTTGGTTCTGACAGAGAGGGGTATGCAAAAAAGAAAAAAAAAGTATGCTATATGTATATGTATATATATATATATATATATATATATATATATATATATATATATATATATATATATATATATATATATATATATATATATGCTCTGAACACACTGCTGACATTTACACCAGTTTGTGAATTTTCTTAAAATACTTGAAGAGGAAATGAAAACTATAAGAGGGAAGTGGCTCAGTTTTAAAACACAGAATATGGGCCTTACATGGGGCCATGGGAATGGAACAGTTCACTGCTATACTTTGCCTTTACTTTTGATGGCTAGTTGCAGACAGTCCAGGTCCTTTGGTTGAACAGAGGATTGTTGGTATTACCCACAACTTCTATAAGAACAATCAGACAATGGGGCATAAAAATTTTACATACAAATTAGATTTATGATTTTGACACCAAACAAATAATGTGACTGGAGAGCTATTATGTCAAGACACATTTGTTTCTCAATACATGTGAACGTTCTTGTACATCTTTCAAATAAAATATGACCATGTGTCAGGCAACCAGTTAAGTACACTGGTCTAACACATTCCATTAGTCGCCATTAACCACGATGGTCACATGCCAACACTTCCCCAAAAGAATACAGAAGCAAAACCATAGATGTTTTTAAGCTCAGCACATTTTGTTACAAGTAAATAGATTGTTATTTTACACCAGTTGAACTAGTAAAGCTTAATATTCATGGGAGTCATGTCCAATAACTGGCAAACACCCCAAAATAATACCATATATAAAATTTTAAAAAATCCAGGAAATTATTTAGCTAAGCATAAGGATATAGGATATAGGCAATTAAGCAGGCAATAAAGCGCTAGCCCTAACAGCTGAAGTAGCTGTCTCCCTTTGTCGTCTCAGGACATGATGGGGGTTGTTTGGGAGGAATGTGTTTGGAAAGCTCTGCCACAGGAATCGGAGTGCAAAACAGCCCTCAGGTGATAAGATCACAACACCCACATTGGCAGATAAAACACTGAGCTGTCACATCAATCACATAGATAGGAAGAGAACACAGAAAAGAATCACAGACCTGACAATACCACAGACCTGCAGGAATCCAAAAACAGAGAGGCCATACTGTATGCATGTTCACTGGAATAAAGAGCAGCCGACCTGCAGCGATATAAGTGTATGAAGGTGGTCTCCAGTACCGTTTGGAGTTCTTTATGGCACAGCTCATGAGAGGGAAAGAAGCCTCGGCCTATTTAAGGTTTTAGGAAGGAAACCTCCATTTTGGCTCAGCGAGGCCTAACATGATTTTAACAGCAAGCTATTCACATGTATATTATAACTATGAAAAATATTAACAACAGTTCATAGACAAAACTACCAGTAGAGCAGACCTCAGACTACTGGAATCATTGAGATAACTATTCTAGATAAGTGTGACGTTGGGCAGAAAAGCAGTTTGCACATATTTTCATAAATCTCTCTCTGCTCCTGACATGAGCATCGTCCTTGTTTGCAATATTCACATTAGGCCTAGATCATTCCAAGCTCACCACACCAACACAAATTGAAGCACAGATGGAACCACAATCTGACAAGGCTTTATGTGCCTTTTCAAACATTCAACCTTGTGAACTTTGTGAACACCAAGGCCAAGTAACATGTTTTGGCAAAGGGTGTGCTGTGTGTGTACGCAAACTTTGCTTACCTGCCATTATTCAGACAAAACCATTTGAGGGCTATGACTGCTCAATTTTTTTGAGAAATTTTCACATTGAATATTTACAATACCCACTATGGGGGAACAAACAATGTTTTTCTTAAATAAGTTACATGTGAAAAACTTATAACATAAACATTGTATAAACGATGTACACCCTCACAAAGAGAAGGCTGATTTTAATTTAAGATATAACAAGTAAGCCATTTAAAAATCCATATAATGTCAGAATGTGAAATATGAACATACAAATGTGAGAATCATTTATTTGTATTCCTGATGATAGAAAATTTAAATTATAAAAAATAAACACAATGAATACATTTTTATGAGACTAGCTATTTCGTCGTAAAGAGTTCAAACAGGAGAATCTCTTCAGCAAAAAATAAATTGCAGGGGCAACGCTCAGAATTCTGTTCACTCCATTACTAAATCATAGCAAAAATGTTTCAATCACTTCGCCATATTAGCTGCTTCCATCATGCATGTGTAGAATAAACCCAGAACGTATAGCAGCTTGCATACCACTAATGATCTTTAGGCTACAATACCTCGATTAGTCATTGAGGTTGTTGCAGGGAGTCTTAGCAAATTCAGAAACACTAACTACACTGTACTTGTCTCATTAGGAAGTAACACAATGACACAATACATTCAAATGACTGATCAAATCAGAGAGCTCATCCTCACAAGCTCACCAACAAACATGCTAGGTTATCCCATTATTAAAACTGAATTATGAATAAATCTAAATATCAGCACTTCCACAAAACAATGTTTAGTTGATTAAGGATCAATGATCAATGATTTAATGGTTGTTTTTCACTCTGGATTAATATGAGGAAGAATAACTATGTTACATACTCAAACACTAATCAGCCATAGCATTAAAACATATGTCCAATGTTAGGTAGATCCCGTTTTTGCAGCCAAAACGTCTCAGCGATGCTCTATGCGTTCTGACACTTTCTATCAGAAAAGGCATAACCTCTTACAGCAATTTGCACTACAGTAGCTCCTCTGTTGGATCAGAGAAATAGGTCAGCATTCACTCTCCATGTTGGGTGCCCATGACCCTGTCACTGGTTCAATACTTGCCCTTCTTTAGACCACTGTGTTTAATGTAAATCAATGCAGACAAGGAAAACTCAACAGTTTAGTTGATGATCTGACCCTGTCATCCAGCCATCACAATTCAGCCCTTGTAAAAATTTAAGAAATCCTCTTGCTTAGCCATTTTTCCTCAACACATCAGGTTTGAGGACAAAATGTTCACTTGCTGTCTAATATATCACACCCACTAACAGGTGCCATTATAATCTGTCATTATAACCGTATAATATCAATGTTATTCTGACTTCACATATCAGTGGTTATAATGTATTGGCTTAGTGGTATATGTTACATAAAAAAAAACAGCTATTTCAAATGCATTGCATTAAAGAGACAAATCTCATAAGAGTCCAGGATGTAATGGAATAAAGAAAAGCATGTGTGTTTGGAGCATTGGTCCATGACAATGTAAATGGATGAGAGGGACATATGACTTCCTCTGTGACAAATACATTATCAAAGAAAAAATCCCCTAAGATAGTGAGGAAACGGCGGCTAAATTAAAAATGAGTAATAGAAGAGAATTTGTGTTTAATGTGTGACGCATTGACAAAAAACATGTAGGAAATGTGATCATTGTGTGATCGTCGGTGCAATGCGAAACAGTGCACAGCGCTGTGAATGGGCAGGCAGGTACTTTATGAATGGAGGGGATCATGTGACCGCAGCACCTCCCGAAGCAGATATTTCTCACTGACTGTCAACAAGCGCACACAAGGGATCAGCCCATTAAAACAATATCAAAATGAGACATAGAATGGGCGCAACGTGCACAAAAAACACATCGTAAACAGAATTCAATGAGTGTCCATGAAATGTTGAGTAACTGCGCGTAACGCTTTTTTTTTAATTTTTTTTTTTTTTTACCGTTTTTGTGAATGGACATTGTGATATGTAAATGAGTGTGATTGAGAAAAAAAAATGTAATCTTCCTTAGCCTTTCATCGTCGAAATCGCTGTTATAGACACGAAGGGCTATGGTATTTGAGAAAGGGTGGTCTGAAATGTAAAACACGACCCGCCTGGATCGTGTTTAATAGATGGTTATTTTTTAAATCATGGCGGACAAGGTCTACATCAATTCGACGCTTTGTGACAGCGATGCACTGAACAGAAACAACAATAAAAATAATTTTCAGACTGGATTATTGCTGTTTGCATGCCTATGATGAGATATCCCTTCTAATCGATCTTAAATAAGCCAATCCATAAAGCAATAACACATATATAACGTATGTTATTATCCTGTTACATAAACAAGGTGCAGACATCATTATATATCTATATATAATATCATCTGATATATATTTTGCACACATAATTGAAATGTAGGCCCACTTTAAGTAGATAATTTCCATTACTAAGGGCCGATGTGATTGTTGGTCGGACTATGTTCATCATAATGTCATAATGTGATGTAATATATATAGCATTAGCCTGCAAAACTATTTAAACAAAAGTATAACTGTGATGTGTTTCTGTTAATAGTGAGAAAGTGAGGTGATGAAATAGAAGCTAGGCTCGGTTACAAAGTCATCAGGAACTATTAGTGCATGGCTCATCGAGTATATCATGTCAATAACTGCAGATGTACAAGTATGTATATTATTGTGGCTGTATATTTATGTTTAAAAGATGGAAACGTGTAAATGGTACTCACTCGTTGTTTGGATTTGTTGAATCTTCACTCATTTTTTCCTCACGGGGATCCAAATCCTAGCATCGACGACGCAGTGACGGCGGGATAAAATACCACAAATATCACCATTTTCTTTCCTCAAATAGAAATTAGCCCAATGTATGGATAGTAGGTAGGGATGTGCAGCGGAGCATGCTTCACTAAGCGTCCCTGTGTGAACCGAGGAGCTAGCTTAACGTTAGCTTCGCCGCCTGCAACTAACGTTAAATCGCGAGGAGGAATGACAACCGTTGATTCATTTTATCCTCCCTGGAAGTAAAATCCGACCACAACAAATGGGCCGTCGGCACCATCTTCTTCAACAAATACGGCTCCTCAGTTTGTAAAGATGTGAATAGATCCTCCGATGGGTTAGAAAGAGTTGTAGAGTGAAACGTTTGGCAGGTTATTTATGGCTGGCTGTCGAGCATCCATTCGCTAACTTCACGTCCAGGACAACACTTGAAAAAGCGCCGTGGAGCGCCGCTCCGTCAACGTGTCCGACTAATTTGAAGCAAAGGCACCCAAAGCCGAAAAAGGGTCCAACATTGACGGTATCAACACTGACTCGTAGAGCAAGAAGGACCTAAACTTTAAAGTCCCTTGAGAAGTAGTAGGACATCTGCTTTAATCGAACTCCATTTTCAACTCGGGGGGAATGAAACATCGGAAAACTGGGCGGATGTGTCGACCCTCAGTTGAAAAAGTAGATCCTTCCGCGACGTAGTAAAAACATAACAATTTTGCGGTAAATTAGGCTCAACGTGTGATCAATTTACTGTATCTTTACAGAACGTTTAGAGTATTGAACTACAGTGAGTTTTCTTTAAGCCAAATCTGGGCAATTAGGAGTGTTTCTCTTCAAAGTTCACCAAAAGTAGTCCCTGCACTTCCCAAAAGAAGTTTCCCTTCAATCACGCATTGATACCAGAGAGAAGCGTCTGTGTGATAGCACGCACCGGAGAAATCGTTGGGAGGAAGGACTTAGTCTGACACACACTAACCCACACACACTCTCGACCCCTACCGACGGCTGTTGTTTCCTTTCACCAAACCGATACAATTTGATCCAAACTATTAAAAAAAATGTTTTTAATTTCAAGGGAAATTGTTAAAAATATCCACAACAACGACTGATTCTGCACTTAGAACACTGTATGATATAGGTGACTAATGCAACTGGCAGCAGCATTTATCAATAAATTGTATTAAATAGAAGGATAGATAAAATGCAAAATATTAAAAGAAAGGCATTTCAGAAAATAAGTTTTTTTTCTTGAAATATGTTTTTCCTTCATCAGCGCTAAGCTACAACAATGAGTTGTGAGCTCGCACAGTTTCAAATTTGATTAAACTGTGGACTAAAATGCACACAATCATGTCTAGTCGTGTAGTTAAAGTTGCCCCACCTTGCAACCCAAAGCTCTGTCCAGTTAGTTGGAATAGCCTCCACATTAAATAGTTAAAAGAAGCAAGAACCAGGAAAAAAACCCTATGAAACTTATTTGTAAATGTGTTAAAAGCTTTTTGCAGAGTGAATCAGTGACCTGGTTGCATAAGACTTAAATGCCATTGGATTTCTGTGCTGTGTGGAGTGGCAAAAGATCAGGATAAATGATTCTGCCTGGTTGTCATAGTGACAGCATGTTGTGTGAGAAGTCTCTTTGTATTTCTCTGGCTTTCATACAGCTTTTGCCATGGCCTTATGGTGCAAAGAATATAAAACATCACTCTGTGCCACTATATATAGATAGTCCATGCATACAGGACCAGCACATGTGCAGCCCTGACACATACTTTGCACTGCCTTTGGTATTTGACTAGATATTCTGTTTGATGTGGGTATTGCTATCCTGATTGCTGCGTAAGAGCAAAGGTGAATTGTCTCTTGCAGATTGTTTCTTCACTAAAAAAACAGATGTTAGTGTTATTAGGGTGTTATGTATGCTTTGTTACACAAAATTGTCCTATACATTGTGCAACCAAGCTACAGAAGATCCGTCAACATTTGATTAAATCAGGCCTGTTATAAATTCCTCCCTTTATAATTGGGTTGCGGTTGCCAAGATCAAACCTACATGTCCAACTAAAGTGTCCCTTGATTCAAATACAGCAGGAAAATCCCTGACCATGATATATTCCCCACATTTCTGTATTCTTTAGAGTATTCAGAGTTCAGGAAGTCGACCGCCTTCCTTATTTCAGAAATGTGGATGAGCATTTCCTATGTTTTTCACACACTGGACACAATACATTGTAGCACACTTAAAAAGGCAACAGGATGTTTAGCTAACAAAGGCATCCCCTGGCTTCTTTCTGAGCACAATGAGGGTCGTCACAATATCCTTCAAGAAAGTAACAAGCCAACATTCCTATATCACAAAAGCAGCTGCAGTTTAACTCAGTACACAACTCAATCAGCAGAGTGGTAAACAAATAGATTCATCATGACTTTTGTGAAATTGACAGAAATTATTTGCTGATCTCATTCTGGTGTGTCAATATTAAATTGAGAACCAACACTCGTGTTGAAAAGCTATTAAGCTGTTTCATGGACTTTAGCTTCCACTTATAAAATTCAAAGCTTTCATTTCTGTCATGAGATATTAAATAATAAATGAAGATACATATTTTATATATAAATATTACATTATTAACATTAACGTGATATGCTTCAATGATAGTTTTATAATTTCGAGATGAATTGTATTGAGTCTGTGTAGACTTGTTCGTAGTTTAAAAGTGGACTGTAATGCTAATGGAATATTGTTGCTTTCCATGTATTCTTTACTTTTAGAGTTGTAGAGTAGTCTGTGAGACTCGAGGCAGTCTGGGCCAATAGGTGTGGCTTAAATAATTGCCGAATTTTAAAGGCCTAGCAGCTGAACAAAACAATACATACCTATGATTAGTGTGGGCCTGGCTTCGGAAGCTTGCAAATTTTAGGCACGCTAATTGTAGGGTGCTGAGCAGAAAAGGTGTAGTAGCTGGAGGGGAAGGAAGTGTGAGGGCCTTCAGGCGTGTTTGACCATGTGCCATGCACGAGTCCTCTCTTTCCCTCTTTCTCTCATTGTCTATGTTTATCTACAGTATATACACATGGCAAATGGGGAAATCAGGATGCAAACATTTATAGATTATTAGTTAAGACATCCTTGTTTAGTCTTTGATGTCATCTGAGTAGCATTAATATCATTTTCAGAGATTTAAGGAGGGACATTAACTCATCCTTCTTAACAGGCACAACATTTTTTTTATTTGTGCACAGTGCTATATCTTAACAAAAATGCACTCGGAGAGAGCAAAACAACAGTACCCTAGGTTACAGAAGATTCATACAGATTTCAACTCTAATCAATGAGTTATTGCCAGCCTCTAAATCTTCTAGAAACTTCAAGAAACTCTGTAGCCGGTTGTCTCCTGCGTATTTGACTTCAGCATCTATGTTCAGTCCACCGAGCCCTCCATCCACAAAGGAACGTCAGAGGAATCAAGAACTCTTGAAACCAAGCCCCAAACTCCAACCCAAAAGAAAATCAAAGGCAATAACTCTCGCTTTTTCTAGTTTTATTTTTTATTTTTTTTATCATCTGTCGGTAATGTCAGAACCTACCTTTTGGCAAAATTTCATGCAAACTCATCCTGTAGTTTTCCATAATCTTTCTCACAAATTTAAAAAAAGCGACAAACAAACAAACACACTGATTTTAATAATAAAACCCTTGGTTTGTGTCACAGTCAAAGGATGTAGTATGTTTATATAGCTCCCCTTAGTGGACATATGTCACATTTTGCGCTAAAATCCTTTCTTTGGTCAAAATCCCAATCAGGGCACATTTTAGGTACACTGGCTATCCAGCTGTACCAAATGCAGAGCCCTCCTAGTCCTATTCGACAAAAAGTGTGTAGAATAACGTGTGATTTGCAGTATTCTTAACAGATTTTACGCAGTAGTTATCAAAGACTTTCTGATCAAATTCATTGACATTTTTGTTTCATGGTGTAACAATAACGTAATGATATAGCCTGTTTTATCTAAGAAAATATGTCAAGGATAGCAAGTTTTTTTTTTTTTTTGTCTTTACTCAAATATTAATCAAAGCGTAGCAGCTTAAATGTTCCTGGTAATGAAAATAAATTATTTTAGGTCTTACATGTACATAGACGCCAAAGTTATGCAAATACACCTAATAGTTGCAGAGCTTTTTTAGTGTACGTTTTTGGTTATGTAATTCAGGTGATCAGGTCTAACTTAAAGCAACAAATGAGCAGAACAGGCTAATATGTTCAACTTCATCCTCAATGTCAAGCATGTCAAGATCCACACTTTAAACTATGCACAAGTCATTTGGCTGAAATGTAAAGTCATCATAGCAGCATTGATCTTGATGAAAACGATTTTGTAAATACTTTGAATAATACGAGTTTGAATGGTGTGGCCATCCAAAGCATAGTGTCTTTTAAAGGCCGAAATATGTTGTGTGCTACTCTTCTGCTTAATGTGAGCACAAACCACAATTACAGTCCTGTACTTTAAAATTCATTTGGTTCTATAGTATATTATACAGCTTTTTATATACCTGAAATTGCTATATGTTCTGATGGTCTTTCATTCCAGTTTGGATTCCTTAAGTTTCAAACTTGTCTTTAACACATTTAACAGTCACAATTTGCTTTATAGTGAATTTGTAGGCTACATATTGCTGCTGTCTTACTTACAAAAATGGGAAACGGAATCCGTTTCAGCCACAGTTGTTGTCTTTTCTGTTACTTCCTTTTGTTTGCATGTTGTGCTTGGGCTTGATAGAAACCTGATCCGACCAGGAAAGCTGTGTTTAGGGTGAAGTGGACAGGCCTTTTTTGCCTGAGGGTTTTTTTTTTTGGGCAGCTTCAGTTGGCTTCCCTGTAATCATCATCCAGCCTCACAGGATAGAAGGGATTAATTAATATGTTGGAGTGGAAGTTACAGATGCCTTTTTACCATTCTAAGGAGGAAGCACATGGTAGACATGGGAGAAGAAAACAGAGGAAGGGAGGGAAAGCATCTAGTGTAGCAAAAAAAAATAAAAAAGCCTTGAATGTTTAGCTCAGTTTAACAATGACACAATTGGGTCGTACTTTAAATGTAGATGTGCAGGTATGCAGAATTAAAAAAACAACAACTTTGGACAGAGCCAGGCAACATTCTCCCCCCAGTTTCCAGTCTTTCTGCGATGCTAAGCTAATTGTTTGAACAGCATATATGCAGAGATCATAGATTTAGTTTGACTCCTTTCACCATGTTATATGTTAAATCCATTTTTTGTTAGCATTAAAATACTTTGATTGACCAACATTACAAAATATATGAATTTAACGTAGAGGCTTTGATGGTTCCTCTGTGATCAAAATATAGCTGAAATGTTTCCATATTGCATCAAACAAGAAGGATTAAAGGACTATGAATGTAAAACTTTGTAGTCAGACATGTTTCCTCATATTACTCTTCAGTGTTCAGATGTCTTCCCCCTTCTCAAAACCCCACTTCCCTTAAAACCACACACACACACACACACACACACACACACACACACACACACACACACACACACACACACACACACAAACAATAACACATGAAAGTCTATTAACAATAATTCCCCCCTCTCAACAAAAAAAGCTGCATAGGCCCCCTCCCTCTCTTTTTCATCCTTATGGCCTCCATTTAATCCTCCCGCTTATCTGGGAACCACCAGCACCCCTTCATGAGGAGACGCATTGTGCCCAGATTATTTGATTGTTTTCACATGTTGAATCTTTTGCTATACAAAAGGGGATGTTCTTGGTCTGTCCAAAAGCCCTGGGGGACTCGGCCAATAGATAGTCACACAAGTAGCCTCGGGAAAGGAGCGGCACAGGGCTCAAGGAGAGTAAACACGAGTTAGGAAGTGACCCCAGTAATGACATATTATAAACAATGTGCTCTCTCAACTTCTGCAGGCCTGGCTGTGGAACATACCACTTTTGTCACAGTCAAAGGGGTGGCGCTTTCACAAGGAAGGGAGGAAGGCTTCAGCCCTCCCACTCTCTCCCTTTAATGCTGCATCCATTCAGTGAGTGGCGGAAAGAGTAGGTGGGTTGTGGGTAGTCGGCCCAGGAAGGCACTTCACTGATTAAAAGTCACCACATGGAAATGGATGAGAAGTGGGTTGAGGGGGCGGTGATGGGTGGTGGAGTGGGGTGAGTGGCAGAAGGGCGGGAATTGGCTCGCTCCACTAGCAGACATGAACGGGGATGTAGAGAAGAAGAAAGGGAGGGACGTGGAGGATGAGACGCAAGAAATGAGAAAAAGGATAGAAATAGGGAATGGAGGAATAGGGGAAGTAAGCGGAACGGTAAGGGAGGAATGCCAGGGAGAACTGGTCTGATTCAAAGCTTGTCAACCATAATGGTGGAAGAGTGTGGAAGGGAAGCAGTCTAAATAAAGAATGGAACTTTTGTTCTTGGGTTGTTGTGCCTTTACATTTGAATGACCCTGCATTTGAAACCATCTTTGCATGAGGTCCACTTCCCTCTGTGTCATCAATTCATCTATCTCTCCATCCCAATTTCTTGTACATTTCTCCCAGTTTATCCTTTTATTACTTACTTACCACTTTCTGCCTTATACTTGAGATTTGATTATTCACCGTTCTCCTATCTGTGCCATGTTCTGTGACTTAACTGTGACATAACAACTACTAGGTAGGATTTTAAATGTTATTTTTGTCTAAAGCGAAAAGCACCTAAACAGATAAAAGAAAAGTCCCGGGTGGACACCCTCATTCCCACACCCGTCTGCATTGTCATGTGTGACTCACAGAGCGTTGCAGCACCATTTGAAGTTCAAAAAAGACTGGCTGTACATTTCACATTGTATTCAACTCCTGCTCTTTAAATATCCTAGCTTTCTCCGAAATGGAAAATCCATATATTAAAAATGACTGAGCAATACAGAAACTAAAGAGGCAGAGAACATCTGCACACAGCAGGACCGATGCAAAGACAATGCTAATTTTTCACTGATTAATAATAATAATAATAATAATAATAATAATAATGCATTACATTTATAACGCACTTTACATTTAGATCAAATCTCAAAGTGCTACAAAAGTAAAGCATGCATGTGTTCATGAAAGAGAGGAAGCTAAGAGTGTAAATGATATGTTCAATCTGTATGTCTCACACGGATCTTTAAGGTTGGGTGTGTGTTCAATAGAAGGTTAAAGAGGTAATTTCATATTTGGATGTCTTGGTGCTTTTTGAAAGGTCATTGTATATACATAGTTTTACTGTAAAAATCACCTGTACTTTTTTCTTTTGTACTGTGTTTTTTTTGTTTAAGCGTATGTGTGTGTCTGTGTGTCAGTTTGTCTATGTGTACGTGGAATGCACCTGGCCTGATATGCAGGCAGAAGAATGTTGAATACAGTCTCTCGCCCAGGGACCAAGGAGGCAGGGCTGGAATGTGGCCCTGGTCCTATTCTTTTTTCCTCTGCACAGTTGAGTGGAGCTGCAGGTTCAATCAACACACACACACACACACACACACACACACACACACACACACACACACACACACACACACACACACACACACACACACACAATTGCAGTTCCATTCCCATGGCCTGGTACTGCTAGCAAACAAGGTTCCATGTGCACCTGTGTAGTTGTGTGTGCTGATTGAGGTGTAAAAGTGCTTTCCTGCCGACCCAAGAGAGTGTAGTTGTGCACACACATGCTGAAATGAGCAAGCTTCTCTGGAGCGCAACCTAAGAGCAATTAATATCTCCTTCCCAACCAGATTGCTACACAATTTTCAATTCTTCATGCAGCTCTATTATAGTGCTGCAAATTCCAACTAACAAAATGGGCTCACTGGTTGACCTACCTGATCTACTGTTCCTTTCTATTTCAAACAGCTCAAATTCTAATAAACTCAGTTGATTGGAAAGCCCTTAACACACCTTGTCTGTAGTGTCTGAGTAACCCAGCCAGTTTCCTTTGATTTCATTTTAAGTCACAGAAACAAACAAAAGATGCAGCTTTTCCTGCAGATCCAAAAAGTTGCAATATAACTTGTATCCACATACATAAAACTCCCTTTAAGCGTTGTGTATAGTTTGGCAAAAAGTGTAACACCATAAGCATTCTTGCATTACATTAATCCAGACTGGAACCAAAATAAACATGAATTCAAACTTTCATTTTGATCCAAACAGGAGTGTGTTGGCATTTTTCTTCTCTCATTCTGTTGTAGTGTGCTCTATAAAAATTCTATCCATCGTCTCTGTGAGCTGCCGCTGGCCTTCGCTCACCACGCCGCAAGCAGATCAAAGAGTTAATTAAAGAGCCTAGGAAGTAGGGGGAAGTTAGCTTCTATGGTTTATATGTCCGTCATCCACCAACACACCTGCAGACTGACAAAACGAGGCCTCTTAATTGATGAAAGATAACTGGTCTGTTTTCTTCAGCCCTTTTATTCTCTTCTTTTTCAGATTTGACTATCACAATGAAGTTCAAACTCTCTCGAACCAAAAGTATGAAAAGAGGTCTGGACAGATTTATCTAGTCAATTTAACAAAAGTGTTTATCCCTAACGCATGATCAAAAACACAGAAGCATATTTTCCGTAAGTCTTGCGATTTGGATTAACAATTGCATGAAAAAAATCACATGCTTTCAGTCAAATGTCCCTTGATATGATTTGAGAGAAAGGAAGAAAAAGATGCCTCACATCAGTGTTGTAATTCAGAGCCATTTTACTGCATGGCAGTCTTGAGACTTGCAGAGCCAATTGATTTTTGCATTGATTTTTTGATCTCTTACACAGCGCAAGGATTTCTGGACTGTTCTCAAATGGGACAAATAAACACGCTGTGTCTGTGCGTGTCTTTGTGTGTGTTGTGTGTATATTCGAAATGGGGAGAGGGAAGTAGAATTGGAAACAACAGAAAGGGTGAAACTGGTGGGACTGATTCTAATATTAGTGCCTGTTACATTGATTCTGACCGTGGCCGGATGGTATCACTGGGCTCTATGGCGGTCTTGGTGTCACAAGCTTCGTCTTAACATTTCTGCCTTCTCTCTTTCTCTATAGTGGTTGGCATTTTTTTGTCATGATTTCATTCAATTTCTTATTGTTTATGTGTGCAGATGCCCACTGGTTATCTGCACAAACATCTTAGTGTTTGCAGATGGATAAGGCATTAATATTCATAATATTAAAATTGTACCTGAGCTTGGGTGCTTTTATGTAATTATGATTGGATTGTGTAAAAGTGGAATGGTATCACGTGTGCAAGCATGTAGGTGTGCAAATGAACAAGCAGCAGCCCTGTTGCTAAGTGAAACTTGGACTGATTTATTTTCGGGGCTTTTTTTATAGTATGTACTGCCACCACGTGGTAGGATATGAGACTGTTTCGCTGTGGTCTGGCGTTGAAGTACATCGTTGTCCTCCATCTAATCCAAGGGTCAGGATAAACATGAGCATTTCTCGAAAGTTATAAACAATTTTTTAGAAATGAGTGGGTTTAGCCTTTGTGGCTGATCAAGAAAGTCTTGTCCAAAGACTTTTTGCCTTAATATATGGCAGCAGAGATTAATACCTTTAATTTGTCATATTAATTATTACTTTAAACACTCAATATGTTTGAAACAAGCACATATAGTGTTTAAGTTGTTAGTTGGTGTTGGTGAAGCTAGAACTTAATTGTTTAATAAATAAATGGAACAGGTGCACCAAGTGGAACTGGCCAAAAAAGGTGTATTATACAACAGATGAAACTTGTTTTCAAAGTAAAAAGCAGAACTGTTCAGTTGGAAGAAGATGATGCTAGCTAGCAAGGGGATTCGCCTTTTTGACCTAAAAGTTGTTAAGTGTAATATAAGCGTTGGTGTCAGCCCTCCTGGTGTTCCATCAGCCGTTGTATCAACTGTGATATACACATCTTTGGACTGCCCAATAAAGAAAGCCCACCAACGCCTCAGTCTTGACAGCCTTCTACAGGTGTGGGGATGGAGAGCGTCCTCACATCCTGTGGTATAGAAACTGCTTTGCTTTTGACAGGAACGCGCTGTAATGGTTGGCCAAATCTGCTCAATAGATCACGAACAGCAGCCTTTCTCCATCGAGGAGGAGGAGCAGAGCTTCCTATTTCATGAAGGACCCCATCCAGCCGGCGAATGGACTTTTTATCCCCCTCGCCTCAGGCAGAGGGCTGCGGAGCATCGAAGACAGGACATCAAGGATTAAGTCCAGCTTCTTCCCAGAGGCTGTGAGTCTGGTGAACTCCCGACCTCACCAGCCGAACCCTCTCTGCTCCCCTACCTCACTACCTCAGTGAACTATGTGCTGCTGCCACTGCTGTGAATAGGCTGCTGTTTTTAACCATACAGCTTTATTCTATTTCTATGTTCTTTTTATCATTACTATTTAAGTCTTTATTCTTTTTTTTCATCTTTTATATTCACCGTATTTTTCATGTCACTTTATGCTGATGGGACCTGAGTGCAAATTTTGTTCGCTTCATGTGAAAGCATGTTTTTGAATGACAATAAATTAACCTTTAACCTTCGACCTTAAACCTTGACAATTATACAGGTGGAGAGGAGAAGGACGACAGGAAAAGACAGACACAGACAGAAGGAGAAGGAGCATAAGTGAAAACACACAAAAACTACACATAGACAGGGGAGACAAGGAGCAAAACAGAAAATCCAAACAGAATAAGAGGGTAAAACAGACTGCAAAGGAACAAAGGAAATGCAAAGCTAACGGAAACACGGGGAACAAAACCTTCAAATTAAAATGAGAATACCAATACAAAATAAATCAAGAAATAACAGAATGTACCCAGTTGTGACAGATTTATAATAAATGTTCAAAATCAATACATTTGGAAATTCATGATTTTTATTGGACTGGAAGGATGTGAGAAATAAGAAATTAATATCTGAGTTATTGCCAGCCTCTAAATTAGTCGACAACTCCAACAAACTCTCTGAGTTTCTCTCCAATACCCTGTAGCCGCTCATCTTTTGCGCCTTCCACTTCAGTGTCTCTCTTCAGCCCAATAAGCCCTCAGTTTCTACACCCAAAAAACATCAAATAGTCAAAGGCAGCAATATCCACAATGTGACATCACTACTCCAATTGTGCTAAAAAAAAATGCCAAGGAGGTTATGTTTTCACTCTAGTGCGTTTGTCTGTTTGTTTGTCTGTATGTATGTCTGCTTGTTTGTTTGTGAGTAGGATTATGGCAAAACTACAGCACGGATTTGCATTAATTTAAGTATTGTATGGGATTTTTGGTATTATTTATCGAACATCGTACAGAGGGTGAAATTATCACACGGATGAGATCATTATTGTACATGGGGCAACGCTGGCATCCTTTAGCGTGTTACCATTACCTTCTGTGAAGGTTGGAATAAAAAAGTGGACCCGTTGAATACAGTCCTAATTGAAGAGAAGTTGGAAGGCTGTGTAAATTGTGATACTTTATTCATGCTTATTGTTCTAATTTTTTTTTTTTTATTGGTACACACTAATATGGAATCTGTAGTCTGCAATCTTTACACATAAAGTCCTTTGGACCTTCTGTATATTTAAGTCACTACAGAAACCCCGGAGTCCAGGAGTCATCTGGATTTTTAACAATGAAAATTCTTCTGTCAGTACAGTAATGTCATAAAACAAGAAGTCAAGTGGTGGATGCTTTGAATGTTGACAACATGAGTTCTTGATTTCACAATTAAAAAAAAAAAAAATTATTTTGTTACTCTTAAGATTCCTTCCAAACTTTTCTGGATGTTTTATTTTCTTCAACACAAATCTTTCAGGTGTGCATCCCATAAAGTTGATATACATTGCAATGCACTAAGATAAAGTTGGGACAGTGGAATGCTAACCAATGGGTTACATCACCCGTTATTTTTCATACAAAGGTCAGTAAGCATTTGGGAACGGATTGTTAGCGACTTTGGCTGATTCTGTGCTGATAACTTACCTGCCCTGCACCGTGGTTCACGCACAGTGCATCACAGTCACCTGCACAAGCATAAGCTAGCTACAACAACCATGTTAACATCAGTGTTAAATGTTTTCACCCTGAAAGAAGGAAACACAAAGCTCCCAATTTGTACCTTTAAAGCCTATATAAATGAAGAAAAACAAACCTGCTAAGGCAAGGTAAGTCAACTATATATATTGCACATTTCAGCAACAGGGAAATTCAAAGTGCTTTACACAAACAATCAAGAACATTGCGACAAAGTGCAAAACTACAAGAAAGTTTGAAGCTTTGATAAAGAAGAACTGAGAGTTGGAGTCCCCGGATCAGCAGTTTACTGGGAGCTTGTTCCAAATATTTGGTGCATAAAAACTGAACGCTGCTTTACCATGTTTGATTCTGACTCAGGGGAATCTGGGCAGACCTGATCCAGTTGATCTGAGAGGTCCGGATGGTTCACAACATAGCAGACGATCAGAGATTTATTACGTTCCTTAAACATTCAGTGCTTTGTAAACCAAAGCTGGGAAGGGCAAACTTAATCACTTGTTCTTTGTATTTTTTAACAGGCTGTCTACACATGACCATTTTGTATTTTTTACTGGACAACTCTGCAACTAAATTTGGCCAGTTATTACTTCATAAAATCAGCAGTAAAACTTTACTTCACACTATTATTAGTAACCTTAGCATTTAATCCGCCGTTCACATGAATCACAAGTCGTAGGATGTATGAACCTCGGCTCAACTATTGAACACTACACCACTATTTATGAGCTTTCGAGCCACTATAACACACCACACAGACATATATTTAACAAAACATTTTAAAAACTAGGCTTGGGCCATTATGTTTGTGGGGATACTCTTTCATCCAGGTCATGGCAATCCTTGACGGTTGAGTCCGAAGAAACTTCTGGTTTACCATAACGAATAGAAATAGGACAATATGCTTACATCCTGATACGATTCAAATAGTTATATTTTTGATAGAGTTTATGGGCATATCTTTGTGTAATTTTTGTCCAAGAAATCTAACCATTATGGAGTTACAAGCAAAAGTCTTGCAATTGCCACGAACCACTCTATCATAAACATCCTTAAAAAAACCCCAACAACATCTAGAGCCAGATTATAATCTGGATCACCACCAAAATCAAGTGTTCCTCATTCCATGTCCTATGTCTCCAAAAAATGTAATCAAGATGAGTTCATAACTTTTTAAATAACCCCTCTCACAAAAAATAAATAAATTCTGGCAAAAGCTGCTTGGCTGAGGTAGCAATTCCTTATTTTCTTAATTCCTCAAGTTATCCATCATAACATTTCTGAATTTATTCATAGATTGGAAACAAAAATAAACTTAAAAATAAAGTGAAATACCCTTTCTTTGTTAAAAATTTGAAAAAAAGTGACATCAAGACAAATGTGACTGAATTTGCTGGCTCTGTCTTACATCATTGTTTTGATAGAGTGACCTCTAGTGGCAGAAAACTGTCTGTTTATAATCTGTTTTTTTTTACAGGAGTTTTACAGTATACACTGCAACTGTACAGTAGCGATACGCAGATAAACATATGACAGTGCAGAGAGAGACGGATCCCCTAATCAGAGAAAAACACATTTATGGACCAAACTTCCCCGTTAAGGCATAAAAAAGACGTTTGTCTCCTCAACACATGTCGCTAGTGCTTTGATCACTCTGATGTGTTCATCCCGTCATTATGACGGGATGAACACATCAGAGTGTCATTATCATTTAATACACCATCACAGAAAGAGGGAGTGATGTCCATGCCAAGATCATACAAACTTCCAGTCTGGTATAGTTGCCTGAAGTATACTTGATGAGCGAGTCCTGATGAAACATCTTTTGAACTAAACCTTGGCATTTAGTGGGAAGAGGCACAACACGCCCGTTATAGAGTGATGAGTGTAAACACTATAGAATGAGTCAACTTTTGACTCACATCCATTCGCTGTTTTTATCCCTCCATTTGGTCTTTGCTTTAGCTGGTTGTTATTGAGGCCTTATTGATGACAAGAGGAGATGTTATGGAACCATTGTTTCTACTTGTTATGTGTCCTCACATTCATTAAAAAGATTTTGTTTTCCTTTTGTTGCCATCAAACAGCAACGCAAAAACTATGTCATGGGTATTTTTCAAATTTTATACCAACGTAGATCGTTTGGGGAGCATTATCTAAGTTTTTGGACCAAAATTTCTCAACTGCTTCTCTGATTTAGTCTAAATCTGGTGCATATGGATCAACTCTAGAAGATCTATCTTGTGTATTTTACTCAAATAGTATTTCACTCAAATTGTACTCAAAATAGTATTTTGTGAAAGATTCGGTTTTTGTGACATAACTTCACATTTTATTTGAGGAGTTCCATCGGGGTGATACAGGTTGATTTTTTTGGATGATATACCCTAGCTGTCAGGGATGACAGTCTTTTCTTTTTCCAGCAGTGACACTGAAATTCTTGAATTTTATTTAGTACTATTGGAAGACGTTTCATGTGGACTGCTGACTTGTCTTTGACAGAAACCGCAATACCGTGGTCATGTGATGCCTACTGCAGAGCTGGACTCATGGCCATTACAAAACTACTTTCATTTTATAGTTCCCATTCTTGCTGGTGAAAGCTAAATGTATGCTTTATATGTTTTGCACAAGTATGCATACAAACAAACTGTTTGTGTCTAGCCACCTTCCTTATAAGGAAAGCAACAGGCCCCCATTGAAAACCAGAATATCCAGCCCAGGTTATATTTCCTTTTTCACCCTGGTACGACAAACATTCAGCCCACCAATTCACCACCACTGACACAAAAAGAACCTTAGAAGGCACCAATGTCATGTTATGTATAATAAAATGCTTCATGACCCTCCTGTAAAAGTTACATCCGGTGGTCAGTCTATCCCCTTTTTCTCCTTCGTCCTGTACTTCATCTCTGCCCCTCTGTCTTTCTTCCTTCTTTCTCTCACATTTTATTCTTTAATGTCCTGTCAAAACTAATAATTAAATAGATGAAGTGTTTGATGAAGCAAAACATAAGAATGAAATTAAATAATCCTTGCTAGACATTTGCCAATTTCACATACAGGTGACAAAATACAAATTTATGCTCCTCATTTTATCCAACCAACCTTACCTTCATCGTGACGTTCATCATCATACCCTTTTTTATTAATCAGCCTCTGTAGCATAGTCATTTGAAAATTTAAGTTAAAATGTTATGTTAAGAAAATGTCCTTATTGGTGCCATAAGCTCATCTCCCTCATCCAGATGAGTGTTGCACATCCCTCTTCATATTGTGAGAGGCATTGAGGCATCACTCCTTTTTTGTGGCAAAGTTTCCTCTCATCCGGTCCAACAACATAACTTTAACTGAATACTGTCATATGGGCATCTTCAGGAGGAGACTCTGATCCAACATGTGAAGCTTGGGACGGATTGGACAATGGAAATTGTCATTCTAGGGTTTCATACGGGTTTCATGGTGAGTTTTCATGCCGCCATTGACACACCTTTCAAGTTATGGAAAAGCCTTTGATAACTTTCATTCGTGATGCTTCAAGATTATTTTCACTAAATTTATTGTTGATCAGACCAAATCCCTCGGACGAGTTAGATCAAATATATCACTGAACAATTAGGCAAAGAATTATTCAAAATACAAAATGCTGACCTTGGACATCTTGGAGCCAGGGTCATGGCTCCAAGAGGCTTTTTTGTAGATCCTGTTAAGATACAGCTGTATACCAAGTTTCAACTTTCTAATTCAAATACACAGCGGGGGCTGCTTTTTAAAAATATTGCAGGGGTGGCTGTAGAGCCATTTTGCCACACCCCTTCCTAAAATCCATATCCAATCGCTTGCCTAATGGCCCCTGATTGGGGTACCAATTGTTGTGGACTTTTAAGCAATGTTTAACATCTTTGAGCAAGACCCTGAAAGCCTCAGCTCACCGAACGCTTCACAACGGCCTCCTGCTGCTCCCTCAGGGATGGGTTGAGCTAGTAGGGCTCAATAGGTGAGAGCCCTGATAGCTGGTCCTCCATGACCAGTACGCGATTGATACACTACTCAAAAAAATAAATGAAACACTTAAATCACACATCCCAGAGTCTGGGTGAACGAAATATTCCAGTTTAAAAAAGTCTTTATTGAGAACAAAATAACGTAAGAACCCTCAATGGAAACCAAAATCATTAACGCATTTAGGACTGGATTCAGAATCATACTCAAAACCAAAGTGGAAAAATGAGATCCCAGGCTGATCCCACTTTCCCGAATTTCCCCAAAACAACTCATAATGTGGCTCTGTAGTGTGTGTGGTCTCCATGTGCCTGTTTGAACTCCCTACAACATCTGGGCATGCTTTTGATGAGATGACGGATGGTCTCCCGGGGTATATCCCCCCAGACCTGCATCAGGGCATCATTCAGCTCCTGAACAGCTCCTGTGGGCGACGTAGTGGCGGTGGATACAACGATACCTGATCTCACAGAGGTGCTGGATTGGATTCAGGTTTGGGGAACTGGCGGGCCAGTCAATTGCGTCAATGCTTTCGTCGTCCAGGAACCGCTAACACACTCCGGCCACATGAGGCCGGGCATTGTTATGCACCTGAGGGATCCCAGGGCCCATTGCACCAGCATACGGTCTTACAATGGCTCTGAGAATCTCATCCCCGCTACCTAACATCAGTCAGGGTACCGCTGGCTAGAACGTGGAGGTCTGTGTGGCCCTCAAAACATATGTCTCCCCGGATCATCCCTGACCCACCGCCAAACGGGTCATGCTGGAGGATGTCGCAGACAGCAGAACATCCTCAAAGCGTCTCAACACTCTCTCACGTCTGTCATATGTGCTCATTGTGAACCTGCTCTCATCTGTGAAGAGAACAGGGTGCGAATGGCAAATCTGGCAATTGTGCTATTCTCTGGCAAATGCCAATCGGGCTGCGAGCACAGACCCCACTTGTGGAGGACGGGCCCTCATGCCACTCTTATGGAGTATGTTTCTGACAGTTTGATCAGAAAGAAAGAAAGGAAGAAAGAAAGAATCCTTTATTAGTCACATAGTCATACAGTACAACATAGTGAAATTACTTCTCTGCATTTGACCCATCCCTGAGGGAGCAGTGGGCAGCCCCTCGTGGAGCGCCCGGGGAGCTAAGGATTCAGGGTCTTGCTCAAGGACCCTACGACAAGTAGACCCTGGTGGGATTCGAACCGGCTACCTTCGGATCTTCTGATCGGGAGACGGCCGCTCTACCCACTGAGCCACAGCCGCCCCCAAGGCCAGAGTACTGGCCTGTCTCCTGGTATCTCCTCCACGCTCTTGACACTGTGCTGGGACACAAACCTTCTGGCCACGGCACGTATGGATGTGCCACCCTGGAGGAGCTGCACAAGTTGAGTAACTTCTGTGGGTTGCAGAGAACGCCTTGTGAGGGCACTGGGGAAATGCAAAACTAGCCAAGAATCAGCCAGAAAGGATGAGGAGAGGTAAATGGTCTTTGGCCACCACCTGCAAAACTATTCCTTAATAGGGGTTGTCTCGCTACTTTCCTCTCATTTCCACCTGTTGTCAGTCCCATTTGCACTACAGCAGGTTAAATTGATTCACAACCATATCTTAATCAGTAATCAATCTTACTGACTGAACAGGTTGATATACCGGAGGTGTGAGTGACTTGGAGTTACACTGTGATGATTATGTATTTCCTTTATTTTTTTGAGTAGTGTATTATCTGATAATAGTGTTGTGGTCCGTTAGATATCGGATCCTTCTCATATATATGGTCTATCTGTTTGACTGTGCAGTTAGCTAAATACCAGACTTTTCATTCAGATGGTACTGTTTTGATGAGAAAGGAGCGGTCTGTCTTTGACCTGTTCTGCATTATCTTGTCTTTGCTGAACTTTGCTTTAATATGTGAAATGTAGTGGTGCACCTTTTGCTTCCTGCTGACCAATGACAAATAACAGAAATAAACAGCTTGCTGTATTCGTATTCATTGCTCATCCTATGCAAAGGATAGTTAAAGATGTGGTGGGATATTGTTTTAGGGATTTGATGTTGCTCTGCTTTTTAATACTTATAGGGGAAACACTCTTTTTCAGAGTTGCAGAACTACATATCTGTGGGCCAAAAACCCGTTTCATATAATTTAAATCAATCAAAAGTTTGCACCATTTGTTTGTTGGTTTGTTTATTTGTGTTTCCATGACTACACAGAGGCTACTTAGCAGATCTTCACGACACTTAGTTGAGTGTTTGGGCAGGTAGCAACGAAGAACTGACTACATTTTGGAGTGGATCCAACAAATGTTGAAATACTTTTTTTTGGTACTTTCCAGCATGCAGTGTTGTGAGTGTTTTTGTCTGGGTTAAAGTTTGTCACCGTGCCAAGGAAGAAAAGCATAACGTAATTGAATAGGGCCAGATAATATATCATCCCCCTATATTTTCTTTTCTTTAATTGATTGCATTAGGGCTTAATTCAATTGTACTTCATTTTTATTATTAAAAAAATATAAACTGAGTTTTTCTGATTCAGATTGCATATAAAACATATCCACATATTCCAAACTTTCAGTACTACAACGTTTAGTTTCTTCTATTTTATGGACATGAACGGAATGTGGCAGTGACTTAAAATGTCCACTAGAGGGCACCATAGACAATGGATTAAATGCACTGATGTTTCCTCTTAAAAGGTGAAAAAAAGCAATTGAGGCTACTCCACATTTTTAAAAAGCATATACAAATTTTTTATTTTTCCCTGATTGATAATTTTCTTTTTTTGCGTTATACTCATTGGGTGATCAAATCAGCGACACAACATATTTTGCCTTAATTCTGTGTATGAGCTGTGAAATAGTAATGCGGTTTTTGTGTAAAAAGCAAATTTGTGCCACCTATTTTCTTATGTTTTTTAACTTAAAAATTAAATTTATTTTCGAAATTCCTGTATGTTATTTTGCTCTGTATCTGTAAAGCAACTGAGTATTCATGAAAAGTGCTCTATAAATAAAATGTATTACAATTATTATTATTATTATCATTAATAAACTGAGTTTCAGACATTTAAATTATGATTAATGTTGTCATATAGAGAGGATGGGACACCTTGGATGAAACAGTTGGCAAAGAGTAAATTGGGAGTTGGAACAATTTAATTTGTCTTAATTGGACTCGACACATTACTAGTTGATGTTACTGTTTATGAGATTACATGCATTAGAATGCAGCAACACACTCATATTTTCATGCTCATGTTTAGGACCTTTATGAGTATTTCATTTCTCTGGTGAGTATAAATTTGGGTTGTATACAAGCTACCGATATCCTATTCTTTAGTGGAGTTGCCAAACACAGATGTGATGTAGGCCATAATCATAAGAACCATATAATCACGCAGTGTGCTTTGTCACCAGTGTAAGTGTGCCACAGTGTCTATCCAGGGGCAAAACCCTCAGCTCCTAAAGAGTAGAGCTCTGTGTGACTCACGCGATGGTTGTGCCTCTCTGCTCTCTGAACTCGGGTGTATCACCTTCAACTACAGTCTAAGACTAGTTGCAGGTGAAAAAAAGGAAGTGGGGGAAATCTGGGAAAACGTAGCACATTATTAGAGGAAGTTCATCTTCTGATAAACACATAGCTACACATCCCACTGGACCCAGTGTCTGAGATGGCAGCCGGTGCTAAATGTGAGCATGTCTGAGCTGCACCACTACAAGGGGAGACACCTCCTGGAATTCATGTTTTGTCCCTAGGTTGTTCGTTTGAGAGCTTTAGAGGATTTTAATGTGCCTCTCTGTACCTCACAGTTTCCATTCAAGGGGCTCTCCAGACGCAGTGCAGCTCTTCACAGAAGACATGCATAATCACGTCAGAGGGGAGGGGATGAAACAAAAACGAGATGTGTAAAGCTTCATATACATATGGCATTTTATATTGTGCCCCTTTCAGGTATTCTTATGGGTGTTTTGGTTTTAGGTTTGATTTTTTTGTGTTGTTACACACAAAAGAAACAGCTACAGCACAGTACTTCAAAGAAGCCCTGGCAATCCCTCGTAGACAGACCACATTTCAGTGGAGCATGCTGTGCTGCGCTGCAATGTGCTGCAGACAGACAGGAGCTGTTATGAAGAAGAGGAGACCATGACTTCTCATTAAAAAACAATACTGTTTCCTCCACAGATTAGACTGCTACAGGAGAACTACACAGAGAAGACACCTATGGCACGTCTATCGCTGAAAGAGGGAGTGTAACATGATTGGATCTGTCAAATAAAGCATACAGTTGTAGAAGTCAGTTTGGAGTCTCAAAACAAGTGTTCACAGAAAAATGACAAAACATTTTTAATGGAAATGATTGACATGATCTTAACAGAGAATTCTCAATTTTGTTGATGTTTAGAAATGTCTAGATTTTTGAGCCGGGGTTGCTTACATTCAGCGTCATGTTGCCTCTTACACCTGGTCAAGACGTCCTGACAGATCCGAAAATAAAGGCTGGAAACATTTCCAGTGTTGTAAACATGAGAAAAATCTGTAATGAAGAAGGCGTGTGTGTCAACCAACAGTGATTCTGCTGCTCCTACATAGAGGCCACTGCTGTACTAATTATTGCAGATAATAAAAGATATTGACAACTTACAGTATATGCTGATTGAACTCCTTTAGACCAGTCTACTCATTTAAGATTAGCCCAGGCAAGAATTTATTGACGCAGATATTCTTTGCAAAGTCTTTCAGTCACAATGTATACCATGTTTTTTTCATAAAACTATATATTGTGAATCACATTAGACCTTGGACGGCCATGGTGTACATTATCCATCCTGGAGGGGCTCTTTGGAAAGTGCAGGGACATTTATTAGTGATGCCAAGAGTGGTGCACTTTAATTTCCGGGTTTTAATGGAGCAGGTCTTTATGCAGTGTTTTTCTTTATATATTTAGAAGAGAGTGCAAACTGAAAGGGGTAGAAATCGCTCTACTTCAAATAATTCTTCTCATTTCTTATGATATCAGACTGTTGTCGGATTCATTTGGTCATAACACGGGGTATTCTGTATGTTATTTACTATTACTATTCAAAGTGTCCCCTTTTACTCAGATGAGTCAGTAAGACTTGTCTCCTGTGACCCAGAGCTGGCTTGCCTGTTTCAAAAAAACTCAACTATACTGTGAGATTATCTAGAGCAGCTCCATTCTTCAGCCAATGTCTTCTTACAGTTGCTGTAGTGACTGCAACTCACTGTCAAACCGCGTTCGGGATTTGAAGAATGTGTATGACGGTGATTCGGGCACAATGGCTGATTGTTGTAGTTTAAGTAGATCACCTTTGTAATTACAGGTACACCTAAGAATCCACGTTGTCATTTCTAAAAAAGATTTATCTTCATATTTTCTTGTTTTTCCTTTCAAACTTGTGTTCAGTATTTAAAGAATGCTATGTACCAACAAAATAATCTCACTGGTGGGACAGGTGTAAACAGGATTTACCAGCGCTGCATTTTCTGCACGAGCCTCTGGATGGCAGTGTCAGGCTTTACAAACTTTCTGAGGGGCACGTCTCTCTGAGCAGCGAGGTCTAGCAGGCCCCCTCCGAGATGTCTCATAAATGTCATCACCAGTACAGCAGGGGACAGTGGGCCTGGATGTAACAAACACAGACGCAACAAAAGTCCATCTGTCTATCAAATCAATCAGCGAGACAAGCCACAAGCTACATGTTCACACCTTGTATGGAAAATACCTGCAAGTTGATGTGAGGTTAGTTTGCAGATCCAAAGAATAAATCCCTGTCAAGTTGTTTGGAATTATTACGATCTTCTATGTGAAACAGAATTTGTAGCCTACAGTGCACATTCCTCTATGTGCAAACCCGTGTGGAAGTTATTGAAGCTATTTTCCCGTTGCTGTGGTCAGTAAGTCCCCTTCACTACATCTTCCATCCTACCCTGTCCCATCTCCTCTCCTCTTTCTCCTGTCTATTCTCTTTCCCATTATCAAGCCATACGCTGCATGCACTCGTTTCCATTCTCTTCCAAACGGGCGGCAGAAGCAGGTGGATTGGAGATAACTTTAGCCGTGCTTTGTTTTCACCCTGACACTGTCATTAATCATTGCCCAAGCCACACTTCATCATATAATAATAAGGACTGGCTGCTGTGTGGGGGCTGCCACCCAATTGCCTTTCATTGCGCGAATGCCAAATTGGAGGTGAACGGCCATAGCCAGACACTACTCCCCTGTCCCCAGACTGTCTCATCATTTAGGTATTTATCCATCTCGGCCTTGTCTAAGGAGCTTCTCCTTGCCCTCCCAGGAGGCCCAAGATTGTCAGGGGGAGGATCAGATTTGTTGCTCAGGCCTTTTAGCTTTGATTCTGTGCCTATAAGTTAGGGATTAGAAGCAAATTTCCCACAGGGCAGTGCTGGATTTGCTGGTGTTTAACTGTTTAACCTGTCTTAGTCTTGTGTGGCTAAGGGGTGTGGGCGTTAGTGGGAGGGAGAGGAAGCAGGGTTTTAGAGAGAGACTGGTCAACTGGTCCATAGAGACCCAGGTGGGCTAATCCAGAGCAAGGTCCAGCACTGATAAGAGCGGGTTCCTGATCCATAATATCTCCAGCGGAGTCGTTAGAGGATGCGTAATAGGTTGTATGTGTTTGTGAGTACTTCCTCAGGGTACCGCAGTCCAATAAATCACCATCATACGGGCTACAGACCTTGTGTCTTTTCTAAAATACACAATATGTGAGATAAGTAGCCAATGTGTCACTTGCCAAAGGGTTAGTGAGTTTCCCATTTTATAGGGGCACCAGAGATATTTCTAGAAAGTTGATCATTGTTTGACTCTATGCTTTACCTATCAAATAAATAAAACACTTATTAAGGACCTCGGCTATTTCTTTACAAATTTTATTTCTTTGGGGGCATTTATTAGATTTATATGATAGAGACTCTAAATTGACCATAAAATGACAAATTGTTTGGTCAAGTATGTTTTGAAACAGTGACGAACAAAAAACAGCAGTTTATAAGATTACTTATAGAGTTTTGTATTTTGCGACGAGTCATCGATTTTAATCAGATTAGTTCAACTTTTGGGTGAAGCATGTTTTTTCTTTTTTTTAAGAAAACTATTTGATTCTTATTCGACTTTTTTGGTTGTATCAAGTTTCATCATTGTGTTCTGTAATTACTCACATTCTTTATCCCTCCTTCTCAGTGGCCACTTGACCACCGGTGTCCCCCAGGGTACCATCCTAGGCCCCTTACTCTTAACCAGATACATTCTGCCACTGGGTCATATTATAAACAGGTTCAATCACATTTTTAATAAGAAATGATCTCAAACAAACAGCTTAGCAGGAGATTAAAGGGTTATTAATCTATATTAATTGTTTTGTGTGGCAGAATTAGTTTTCGAATTTTATGTAAACTTTTATCATTCATTGTGAAAGGTTCAGTCTAAGACAAAATAGCAAGTGAGTCAAGGTAGCTTAAAATTCATATTCTTTTGCCCTCAACGACTTAAAGAGGAATTTGAAAAAACATAACCAGAATGTAAAGTAAGTGCTGCGGATTCAAAATGTGTGTTCGGAACTTCTTAAAAGGTTTATGTTGTCATGTGTCTCATGGGTGGAGGCAGGTCGGTGCCCGGTTTGGGTCTGGGGTTAGGTTTTTGGCTCTAGCCACACTATGTGGGCTGTACACCAGTATAGACATGGTTACAGGAGGAGCTCCACTCTGTCAAACATAATCTAAGCAGATTACAGTGATCTGAGGGGAGCTTTTCAGGCTTGAGTGCGAAGATTTGCTCCTGGGGTACTGGCATCTTTACCTCGACAAACAAGGACTAAATCCCGTGGTGTGTATACCTGGATGTCAGCAGAAAATGGCCTTTGATCTCACTACTATCACCATTGCTGCTCTTATCTTCCGTACAGTGAGCCGTTTTATTAATAAGTGATGTTAGACAGGCAGAAGTCAACAAAGACTGGACATTGCTTCTACATCCATTCTGATCTGGATTGGTGAACTGAACATTTGGGATCAGGCTCGGACCTGCAGAAAAGGGAACTCATAATCTTGCCACAAACTTAATCAATCCATAAAGAAGGTATTTAAGTCGTTCGCACTATCGCGTCAACACTTTGACATATATCAGCTCGGAGTTTTATACTTGCAAATGGGCTCATTTTGCACTTTGAATCTTGGTCCATACATATCTTGTGAACGTCTTCATCATTCTGACATGTAGACAGTAAAGAGCTCCATTTCTCCTTTGGTGCGGTAGAAATATACTGCAAAACTGTATTGATCTTTAATTAAAGAAGCTCTTAACCTTGGCTGGGTAGAGGACCCCCAGGCCAGTGAGTTAATTAATGTACTAATAGTCATAATATTTGTGCTGTGCACGGGAGGTACATAAAAGATTATCTATTGTGGGAGCAGTTTATCAGGCCAATGATGCTGGAGCCCCGTGCTGTGCGTATATCAATATTATGGGCAAAAATCTGCAATATAGACAGAAGAAGAGGGAGAGTCAGTCTTTTAATATCTCCCTCAGTTCATCAGCAGTTTGGCAAGGCCCCGTTTTACCTCGTGGGATTCTGCTCTGATCGTAACCAGGCAGCATCGATGGGCCTTTACAGGCACTAATGCTTCATTACCTTGACAACACACAGCCACTATAAGCCTCCCGAAAAGATCTTGTGGAGATGAGTCAGGGGTCCTACTTCAATGTTTACCCCACACTCCCAAGGAGGGCGCATCATCCTTGGATCAACACCTTATACTACTGACCTTTCATTTGCCTCAAACAACCACCAGACCCCCCTCATAAACAGGTCCCTTCAAGGGAGGCGAGAGCACAAGGGTCCAGACACACTGATATCACCCTTTATAGCTTTATTGATTTCCTCTCAGGATGCAACTATTAACATTGAACTGCTGCTGTGTTGTTCTCCGCAGGTACGAACACTGGCTCACACCGGCAGCTCTGAGGATTGTATATATGGAATTGGGGGTGGGGGAGCACAAGGGAGGCGCATGCTTTTATAATTAAGGTCAGCTGGGAGGCATTACAGCATTTGGAGGTGTTAAAACAGGCCCTCCTTGGAGAGTATGTTGGCATTGCCTATGCTCCTAAATTAGCCACGCTCCCCGCTGATGTTAGGAGCAAGAGATGAGGGGGAACAGGAGGGAGAAGAATGGGATTGGGCCGATGATTGGATAAAAACCTGATGCAGTGGAACCTGTTACAATCTGTGTACTGTATCTATCTATCTATCTATCTATCTATCTATCTATCTATCTATCTATCTATCTATCTATCTATCTATCTATCTATCTATCTATCTATCTATCTATCTATCTATCTATCTATCTATCTATCTATCTATCTATCTATCTATCTATCTATCTATCTATCTATCTATCTATCTCTCTCTCTCTCTCTCTCTCTCTCTCTCTCTCTCTCTCTCTCTCTCTCTCTCTCTCTCTCTCTCTCTCTCTCTCTCATTCTCTCCCTCTATCTATCTATATATCTGTTAGCACATGAAATGCTCCGATCTCCCGGAAAAGTTGATTAATGGGCAAAACTAATTAAATCAATCAGTGGGACAGTGAGTCAACCGATCTTTCCAGAGAAAGAGCAAAGGTGTGTGTGAGCTCTCTTTGTAGTAACACCGGCCAAAAAAAATGAATGAAAAGCAGGGCCATTCAGAGTCACAATGGGGACACTGTCAGCAAGGACAGGGAAGGGGAGAGCGAACAAACAGAACACAAGAGTTTCACAAACAACCTGTCAGAAGGCATTCAGCAGGACAGGTCTGACTGGGACACCCAGCTCACACCCTGTGCCAATGGTGAAGTAGGGGTCATCTCTCCGATGCATTGTGGGAAAAGTATGAAAAGCAGAAGGGGTGGGTGAAAGAGAAAGGAGGAGAAAATATGACGTCTTGGCTACTTGGCGTCTCACTGTCGTTTATTTCTGACGACATTTATTGTTTTATGTAAGGCGTTGCTGTTTCACAGAACAAAACCACAGAACAGTGATTACCAGAGAGACCCCTGGTATTTAACAATAGATTTACTATTGTGATAATAAGGCGGACATTTTTAAAGATGGTACTAACAACCTTATGAGTGCACAATAAAGGCTTCAAAAATTAGTAATATTCAGAACATGCTTTTCCTGGTTGTGAAAAATCTTTTTTATTGGTGTCTATCTTGTGCACACCTATTATGTATAAATATATATATTTTTTATATTCAATATATATATATATATATATATATTATTATATTCAATTCATCAGGGACAAATAAAATATTTTCATTGTCAATTTAACTGGCAATTATTTTCAGAATTACATTATTCTCAATTAGTTTGATAGAATTTCCCTTTCTGTGTGACAATATTTCCATACCATCAAAGTGAATCACATTCAAAATCCCAAATGTAAGTGATCAATTATATTCACATTGGATTGTGTCAGGAAGGGCATCCGGAATATAAATGTATGCCAAATCAATATGTGGAAAATTAAACCGATTTCCAAACTGCCCTCTGAGGCAAATACTGTCACCAGTACAGTTAGCCAACAGGGTGCCAGCGGTAACTATGAATGGAAACAAACGATCCTCTGTGGCAACAACGAAAGGGAACAGACGAAAGAAGAAGAAGACAAGCTGGAATCAGATAATTTATTGCATTTTCATAAAAAGTTATTAAAATGCAATCCACTGGATTACCGTCACCGTCTGGAAAAGTAATGCATATAAATGCCTTAATTCATTGATTATTTCTGATTTATAAAGTATCCATGGATTATATATTAGTGATTGAAGAAATATAACTCTTTCATGCAGCTATGAAAGTGGTTGAAGGCAGAATCTAAAAGACTTCCAGTTGAAATCTTTCTTGGAGATTGTTGCAGCCACTATCATTAATCAAAAGGATTTTATTGTATGATTTTAGCTTAACTTTGATGATTTTTGGCTAACTTTGCCAGCTTGTAAGTAAAAACTAGTTATCACACAGGATCTTTCGAGGCTAAACTGATTACCAAAAGCTGGGAGAAATCAGAGCTTTAGACACATTTCTAAATATTTTTGAACCAGAATCCCTTATTGTGTGTTAACCTTTACTCAACTATACTACATAAAATTAAAAAAAAAATTCATCTTGAAATAATTTTCAGTTGCAATTGTTTTTAAATTACATTTTTTTTTCTCCAATTATTTAAAAAAATTCATTGGCATTAGGGCTGCACAACATTGGGAAAAATTGAAATTGCGTTTTCTATTTGTTTTCTTCCTTCGATAAACAAATTGTTATTGACTAATATAAGAAATTTTTCCCCTTTTTCCCAAATCCATTCAATGTGCTAGTTATCCCCTCTTACATACTGTTAATCAGAATCTTAGTCATTTGGAGTTTATCATCTTCTAACAAAATAATACCCCTTCGTTGGTTCAGTGCAAAGTCGATTCGTCTGTTGGCCAACACTCATCTTTTGGTTCCAAGCAAGTCAATGTTAAAATGTATGAAAGATAAAAAAGTTCAAAGATAAATTATTCTCGGAAATTGAGAAGCGGGTGAATTTCCTTTGGCGCCAAGCAGCAAAATTTTTATAGCATTACACTGTAATACAACATAGCATATTGGGCATTGTGACCATTATAAGTCCACAAATTACATTGTTAATTAAACTATTATTGTTATATAAGTACTACTATCACTATTCTAGAAACATTGATCATCATTTCCGCCTGTGATGGAGGTATATAAAATCATTGCTGAATCACATAGACTGACAAGGGTTACTAGCACACACTATTCACCTTATAATTCAAGCTTCCCTGCAGTTCAGGATTCTTGTCATATATGTCGTTTTCCTGAATGTGGTCCGTCTTGAAATCTTCTGCCAGCGGAGAACAATGCAGCAGCAGCAGCAGCAGCAAGGTTTACCGCTTCAGGTTTTTCCTGTTGTCAGATTCACGGTTCTTAAAGGTGTTTCTCTTCCGTAGTTGATTGTTAAAGTGAGTCTTTGCAGTGTTAATACATAATTTTCTGGACAATGATTAGACTGGATAATGAGGAATGACTTGTGATTTTAAAGCCATCATTACATTTCTTTGAATCCTTACCACTTTGCCAGCTTTTCCAATTCATTCCTCAGTTTTAGCAAAATGAAATGAAAAGTGCTGTACATCGCTGAACTGTCAAACGAAAAAATATATTAATGAGCGTCATCCGTCCACAGGTATTCTTTATACAACATTATTTATTTGACCATTATCTTAAAATGTCCCCATAAAGCTGCACTTGGCACCACCGTCATCTGAATCTCTTTGCGAGCTACTTAAATATACAACTGGGGGTTATTGTCCCAGGCCCCATGTGGTTGCTTCAAAATGGATTAAAGAAGCCGGTTTGGTTAGACTGTGCCAAGTTTTGAGGAAAGCAGCATAAACAGACCAGCTCATACATGCTGAGACTGTTGTTACAGAGTTTTGAATTTTGCCTTTTAGTCAATGGACTATATATGTTTGTGTAAAAATGAATTTTAGATTTAAATATAGCTAAAAAAAATCCCTAATAGTAATACTTGATTCATATTTTAGGCACAATGAATACATAAAATATTAATTAAAAGACTCCCAACACACATGAGTGACTGTCTTCAGCTCCTGATTCATAAAGTCAACTTAAATAAACATGTAGAATAATATTAAGTTATTTTTTCGCTTACTCTCTTCACAGTTATAAATATAAAACACCAATTTTCCTAATAATGGATCATTTCAAGAATAAAACATTATTTGATTTTGTTTCTGACCCCATGATCTAGTCAACTCAGTTATATCTGTTAACAAACCTAAAAAAAAAAACGGCAAAAGGTTAGCTTATGAATCATGGTACCTGCAACCAGTGATGTCACTTCCTCTTCCGGGAAACTCTGAAAGTCAGAGAGGTATGTCATGTTTCCTCTCTCATTTTTTGTACAAAATTTTGAGGTGACACTAACGGTAGATTCATTATTTGTCAGCTGTGTTACCATTACATTGAAGTGAATCCGTTTCAATTTAATTTTCAACAACCATAATATGACAGAAATTCATGATATTCTGTTTTTAGGTATCTGCTTAGAGCTTAGCGCATTGAGTTATGGTACAAATTGTGTTATCACATTGTTTTTCATAATAGATATTATAAAACATTATAGGTGTAGGAACATAAAATGATGAACATTAAAATGGAAGTATTTTCTATGAGATAATAAAAGTATGAGGTAAAAATCAACCTATTTTATATTCTTTCTATACTTGAAATGTACCTGTAGTTCCTGAATGGGCCATATATAAATATATATATATATATATACATATATATATATACATATATATATATATATACAAAAGGAGAATGTCTATCCTTTTTGTGGTGCTGTCGGGATCATGAGGATATGTTGACCACAGACAGACAGCCATAAAATGAGGGGGCCTGACTCTGTTGAGACCACCTCTATTCATGGCCCCGGAGCCACTGGATGCTAAGTGGCAGCCGGAAAATCACAACTGCGGAATCAAGCAAGCCACATTAGAAGAGAGAGTCCGGCCCCAAGCAAGACGGATACAGTAGAGCCCAAATAGAATAAAGTGTTCAAGGGGAAGCTGATATTCTCACTGATGTCGAGGCACTGGCAGAACCTTCACAGGTTACAACAGACCACAGGGTTCGAATATAGTTGATGAAGTAGGTGTACAGAACACCGGCATTTTCCTTTGGACTTGCATCTAATTGTAACAATATTTAAGGAGAAGTTTCTGTATGTGATATTGTTGGATACTAACAAACATTGTTTTGCACTGACCAACCTAAACTCTGTTCCCAGGACAAATAAGTTTCTTACATTTTTGTTGACACGAAGAGACACTTGGTCCTTCATTATACCCTTCGGATAAAACTTCCCCATGTGTTTTTGCTGAATTTCAAAGACAGGGCATTTTTTTTCTACATCAATTTATATTCCTGCAATTATAGCGATCAAATACAGATATGGTGTCGGCCCCTCCTCCTTGACCTCTGCCCTGTGTGAAGCAGACGTAAGAGTGTCTCCTGATTAATGGCTGGCTGAAGTACATGGCTCCAGTTCTAGCACCTTGTCCTCCCAAACCAAGATGACAGTCTCCTCGGTTCTTTATGGAAATTAACTGCAAAACAGGGCCAACGACCCACGTTTTTTAGAATGAATCAGCTTTTCAAGCTGAATAAAAAGCACACTCTAATAGGACCTGTGCACTCCCATGCAGCAGCAAATTAATGGGAATTTGGTGGCCTGCCAGTGAGCCAGTCCATCCAAAATGGGGACATTAAAAGCACTAAGTTTTTGTGTAAGCTGTAAATTATTTAACCAAATACGGGATGATTAAAGTGCTGGGTTTGTGAATAAAAGGACGAGCTAGAATATTTTTTTCATTTAGATAAATTAGTAAAAAATTCTTGTCAAATGCTATACAATGATTTTTTTTTTTTTACAGCCTCATTCTTGGACAAGATTTTCCCAGGTTCTGCAACTTTTAATCCAAATGTGTAACTGGGAATTAAGCATCTGTATAATGTCTTTCACTCCACCAGCTAAAGATTGGGCTTTTATCCTGATACGCTGTCTTAATTTTCCCTTTTTCAGGTCACCGCAGAGAGTGACAGCATTAGGCATGTGCAAGAATACACTGGAAGTTGCAAAGGGCATAGTCTCTAGGAAATCTACTCTTTCTTTGAAAAAATGTCACAGGAGAGATAGGAGATTGGCACCACAAAGACGCCAAAATAGCACGGGCTGCTACGCATTGTCAGACAAGATTTGGGCTGAGACATTGACTTTTGTTCCGCAAAGTATCGGCCTCTGAAAGGGTGATGGGAGGTGTAGAAATTGTGATTTCCCCTCTTCCCCTAGTTATATGCAATACATTACCTTTCTCATAATTCATGCTTCTGGGATGAAGGTTTGTAACGTCACAATTATTCATTGTCTGCAACAAAAGACCTGTACTTAGGATGTAGAAGATTTGGGTAGTAGGTAAATATTGAAACTATTTCTTCCGCTCTAAGTGAGTGAAATCCGTGGCTACAGAGACAGTTATTCATCAAACGCCCAGTCAAAAGGATTAGGATAGATTCTCAAACTCTCCACAGCTCTCACTTTCTTTCCCCAATGAAACAACGGCTTCAAATATTTTATGAAGGTTTTCGCCTCGGTCACATAATAAGATAATGAGTAATTTCTACAGATTGACAAATACAAATCACATGGCACAGCTTAAAGTTTTGCTAATAATATCTCCATAGATGAGAGATCAAAGCAAGGTGCAGGGACTCCAGAGCCAGGCAGTAGATTGACCCCAGTCATGCATTTTAATGAAAGGGTTAATCTCCTCAAAGGTGACTATTCAGAAGCAAGCAGTGTGACCAAATGAAGAATTCAGGGTTTGGATAAGAAGTAGAATAGTGGCCTTGAGGGTGTTGTTGGGTGACAGCGAGGAAGCCCTGAGGTAAAACTGTGTGATATTGTATTTGAGCCCATCTGACCAGACCTCCTCCTGAAGAATGGAGAAGGTTGGGGAAAACTCAGGGTATTAGATGAACCTATGGCCTGAGGGACAAGGCTATGTCATGGATGAAAATTAAAAAACGGTATATTTATTTCTGTATGAAAGTCGTAAGCATGAGCAAACAACATTTTACTTTACCATTAGGACATCTGAATTTCTTTTCTACAAAGAAAAGAGTCCTGCTTGTTGGGATGGAGTTTATTGCCAAGCAACTCTTGTTCGTCTATGAGCACAAATGTACTCTTGAGAGTAATTTTATCCCTGAAAAGTCAGAGATATTATGGAATTCTTTTCGCTAACGCCACTACAGTTCACGATAACTAAAATACTATAAAACATTTTCAAATTTTATAACCACAAAGACCTTAGTGTCAGGAAGAACTGGATTGATGTTAGGTAAGGTCAGTTGCATATTTCTGACAATCTTAGTCATCTTTAAGAGATTCTGGGCAATACTTTCTCAACTGTTGATCCCAATAAGTCCAAATTTGATGCATATAATCTATCGTGCATATCATATTTTACTCTGATAGTTCATATTTTTCTCACATTTTCAAATCCAAGTTTTTTTGCAAAAGAAAAACAGTTTTTTAGACATAACTTCCTGACCATGTTTCTATCTTTTAATTATAATATATTACTCCAATAGTTTATATTTGACTCACCAGGGTGAGCCTTTTTTTCATGTAACTTCACATTCATTTGAAGTCTACGTAATAAACGTTGATAGAATGAATGTATCAAATAGATTTGTCGTTAGAGTTGAACTCATACGATTTCATGTATTTGCACGATTCTTGTTACATTCTGCACCTTATTCAAAGCACCCGGCACAATTTTGTGTCTACACATGGCGTTGTATTGAAACTGTATGTAGCTGTGCCGCACAAACAATTTGTATCTTATTTGGTGTTACTGTATCAAAATAAATGAGACTTTTAACAGAGTTTTTGCTGGTCTCTGTCACTGCTTACACTGTAAAAAAAATACGGAGGATTTAAGGTAAAATTCAGACTTCTGCGGTTGCCAGAATTTTACCCTAAAAAGTACCGTCCATGTAAGATCCATGTACAAGACATTTCGGTAAATTTCCATTTAAAAAAGAAATATGTCAACCTTTTTAAAATTACATAGTTAAGCACATACAATTACAGAAAATTGCAACTTTCTTTTTTTTTTACTTAAACTGTACAGATTGTCAACAGTAAAAGAAGTAAAATTTCAGATTAGTTTTCATAGGGTGAATTATCATACATTAACAAACAGTAAATAACTTCTTTATTATATATATCTATATAATGTCACAATGTCCCAAATAAGTCATTACTGTTAAAGTATTATTTTGTATAAATAACCGATTTTATTGGTATAAAAATGCAAACAACCAACTTTAAGCATTTAGCAACAGCATTCAATAATTTTGACAGACAGAAGACACATGAAATATGGTGTATACTGTGAAATAATGTTGCTATCTGACAATATTATAAATTAAATGTATTATTATTATTATTATATTAACTTTTTCCAGATGCACGTTGACGATGACGGTGTCTTTTTCAAGCATTACCGGCTGGAACTAGTTTACAAAAAGCCCGCTGTTGTAGTGTAAACGTAAGGCTAAACCACAGGGTACCATTTTGCGTAAACAGGTTCACATAGGATTTCTTCATCAGGCTGGCCGCCAACCATTACGCCTTCTTTTTAAGAATGGAAAAATCCACAACATGACATTTAACTGATAAACAAATACAATTCCAACTAAATGCAATCAAATTTTCCATTGTGTTTTTTCTTTCCAATACCTTCACAACTACACCTACATGTGAAAATGACATCTCATTCTCTAAATGGCCTGGGGAGGTGTCTGATAAAGGAAGACTTTGCCTAATGCTTCCATAAACGTGTTAGGCAAAGTCCACCAGGATGTAATTACATCTAATATATTTACAGTGGATCCATTTCCCTCCCACGACACACCCACCAGGCAGCAACTGGCTGCACCCAGGTCACTGTGGGGGAGTTCCGTGTCCACTCCATCCTCTTTGAACCAAGCAACAATCCCAAGCCACAGAGACCATTGAAAGTATTGGACTGCAGTTAAATGATGTTATTAGTCAAAGGCCATGCCGATCCTGAGAGAATAATACCTGTGACCTCTTGATCCTGGATTCCTCACCTTCCGTTTCCAGAGAAAGACCACTGCAAAATTCAAACACTGTCACCTCAGCCAGAATTTCCAGGCAGCGTATTCGAAGAATGTTTGACATTACACTTCAAAAAAAGAGAGTTGTGATTAAATCTGAGAAACCCCCCCCTTTTTTCTTTTGGGTTATTACTCTCAATATGCACTAATGGGCCTGGCCACTTTCCCTCCCTGAAGAAAAATACGCCTTAAGAAACTTAACTACTTCACCATTTCACTTTCAGACAGAAGTTCTGAAGAATTGACAAAGACGGTGAAAAAATACAAGAAAGGTAAAAGGATGGAGAAAACAAAGCAGGTTGATATTTTTTCCCTCACCCATCACTTTCTTTTCTTTTTATCAGGTTACATGAGTGGAGGCTTCATTAATCACCACCTCGACAGCCTCTGCCACAGGGAACTAACTGCATTTGGCCCAATTAGGCGCTGCAGAGACAATAGGAACAGCACAAGTTGTGCCTCCATGTCAGGAGCTGAGCGTTGCCTCCCTGTCATTACCTACAGAAAGGGAAAAATTAACCCCTACCAGCTACCCTGCTTTCCTCCATTGATCCAAGGTCCCTGGAGCGTGGCAGACAATTACAGATATTATTACATCTGCATTGATTTTTTTTTAAAGAGAGCAGAGTGTCTCCAAGCAATTAAAAAAAATTACAGTTCCGAAGTGGGCCAATTAAAATGCCCCCAGCCTTGGAGGGTGGCAGCAATGTGGGAGGGTAATGGAGGGACAGGCGTTACTGTCAGAAATCTTCAATTGTTGCAATTTGCACATATCTAATATATACAAATATCCCTTTGCTCTCCACTGACCATGGAGGTCATCAATCTTCATTTGCACTGCCCCAAATTAAACTATTTTGTATGTAGTAAAATCCCTAAAAGTATTTTTGAGAGCATTCAGTCTTACTTTAAAGAAAATAGAACATATTAAATGTGAGTTCAAACTCTTGCCTTCAGCTTGTACTTCCAAACAAAATCACATGACCCCGTGCTAAGTGGTTATTTCAGCATAATGCTAAGTGGTGTTTCACCGTTGTTCTTTGGTAATTCATTTAATTTCTACTTCTAGCTCTGTGACTTCAAGTCTCTGTTGACATGACCAACTCTCTCCTTAAGATCACTCATTGTGTCTAAAAGGTGTGAACCTAATAAGTATTCATCTCCGGTCTCCTATGAGTCATACTGTTGGGAGAATCGCCACTGAATCTGTCTACTGTCTCTTTATTTCTTTTACTTTCTCTCACACACATGCACACACACCTCATAACACACCTTGGTGATCCAATCCACCATAGACAACAAAGTAGACTTTGGGCATTCATGGTTATTTGACCACACGTCTCAAACCAAAACAAAAAAAGTGGTTTTACGAAGTAGGGGTGGTTGGAGCGATAAGCGATCGATGTGATGCAAAGAAATCCTGCAGCCGTGGCTGTTTTCCTGCTCTGTAATTGGAGCTGGGTAAGGGATGTGTCTTGTGTCTTATTGCTATATGTGGTTGTTCACAAAAGTACCTGCTTTGCACAACTACTTGCTCCTTTTTTGGAACAGTTTGAGTTGTGCAGGTGGTCTCTAGGATTATTCAAACTAGCATTTGACTAAGGAAGTAAACAATGCCTCCAAATAAAAACCATCTATACACAGAAGCTTGGAAACTAAAAAAGAAAGGGGATAATTTAAATAAACAGTGTTTGGTGCGGAGAAAAAAAAGGACAATGAAGCTCTGGTTCTGAGCTGCAGTCCTTTTATCACCTGACATGCTGCATGTGTTTGAAGTGGAAAATCACAGTTTCTTTAATCCATGGAGAACTCTAATAAATTTATTTCTCTCGGATTAAAAACAGTAACAATAGCAGGCAGTTAAAAACAAACAGCTCCAAACAAGGCTGAGGTGCTCAGCACGGGTAAGCTCTCCATACATTATGGTTTGTTTCTTATAGTTTATCTATTGAGCTCCCCGATAAAAAACACGCTGTGCCTCCCTCCCAATGGATTACAGGGTCAGGTTCTGGTGGTTTAATCCATACAGTTTTTTAACAACAACAACATCCTTTGGAAGATGGGAAAAAAGAGTTTTCTAACACCTGAACAACATGACACATATGATTAGAGAGGACTAATTTTGGAATATCATCAAAAGGGTGAGGAGCTTGGGGTGTGTGTGTATTTAGCTGTGTGTGTTTGCGCACATTTTATGCGTGCGTAATTAGGACGTTCAGACCGAAGACCGAAACTGATGAACAATGTCATGTCATGATGATCTTTTTAAGTAAGTATAGTATAGAATAGTATAGCATGTAATTGTATAACGTGTGTGCGTAGTAGTAAAAGACACACCTACTAGTAAATCAGCCGGCATGTTTTAATTAACTGTCAAGTGCGTTCAAGCCCTGCTGCCATAGAATGTTTTTCAGTGCTGTTGCTCCTCATTGGCCGGACTAGAGCTTCAGCCTAGAAAACGGTAAGATGCACAAATAACCTACAAGTGCATTTCTCATTAACTGTAAGCGACTTAATGCTGACTTGTTTTTCTCCTTGAATATCTATTTGCGTGTGCTATCTACTAAAATGTGTACTATTTGTTACTAACTATGACACGCAGGCATTTTACTATTTTGTACAAACAATTCTCTTTTCATGTGCCCTCCCAGGCTTCCTAGTCATGCATTCTAAAATGATTATTAATCAACTAAAAAAAACCCCCCAAAAAACGTAAAAAACAACAAAAATCCCCCAAAAATCTGTTGTAATCAAATCTTGGAGAGTTCTGCTTCTTCCACGTCAACCCTGTTAGCATTAGCCCACTAGCTCTCATTGCTTGCATGAGAAAGTGAACGTTAAAACCCTGATAGGGTATAAAAATTCTATCCGAATGGAGCAGGACATTGTGTGGAAGTTTTAGGAAGGTTCTAGACAACTGACAACCAGTACAGGTGCGTTTTCTCCCGGTGATAGGAGTGGTGAGTAGATAGCCGAGGTGTTAGCTTGTTAGTGAAGCTGTTGTAAGTTCAAAGTGACGGTCATTCAGACTTTCGTCACAATTCTTTGAAATACACATAGGATTTGGGAAGAACAACATGGATAACAAGGTTAACACAAAATATCAAGTGTTGACAGTCCAATCTGACAGACCAGGTGTGTTATGGGCTTTTTGATGGACAATTTAAATGCATAATCCGTCAGATATCATTAACTGTAAAGAAAAAAGATGCAACGAGTTTCCAATGACCTCAACCTTTCTGGATGTAAATCCGAATATAAATCTTTCTGTGAAATGGTCTTAATCTGCTTGTTTGCTCGCCAACATCAAATAACTCAAAGATTGATGGACAGATTTCCATGGAATTCTACAGAGAGGTAGATTTTGGCGTATTCTAGAGATTATTCAATTTTGGTGTTCATACCCCATAACCTCACGAGGTCATATCACAATAACCTTTTTTAAACCATTGCAAAAGGGGTCACTTCTGGTCACTATTTTTTTTTTTTGCAGTAATCATATGGCACATAAAGATGTCAATGTAAAATCCTTAGGTAATTTTAATATTTAAATGGGTTCAGTAAAAAGAAAGCATCCTAAATAAAAATCAGACTAGCCTCACATTTCACTGGGGGCGATGGAGGAATGACTGTCTGCAATGAATCTAGAGGAGCGAATATTCTGAGCCATGAATGAGACAGTTGGCTTGTTTTATAATGAAATATCAAAACCCTCACCTGTAATTGTCGCACCGGGTCCTTTTCTGACAGCGAACTAATAAAAGCTACTGGTTACAACTCAGCAGTTATTCATTTACGGCGAGGAAAGTGATTTTTAGAGAGCCTAACTAAAACCGTCCTTTGGGTTTTATTCAGAATTGAAGCTGTGATCAGACAGCTATGATTCACTTTTACAGTTTGAGCTTGCAATCGTTCAAAATAGCCACCTCTGTGAAAGCCCCCCGCTGGATTAAAACACCCCAAAACATAAAGATTTAAATGAAATGATGGGATCTGTCCCTCCTGACAGTCAGTGTGAGGACACGCTTTCAGGTCCTATTTGGAAAGGTTTGAATGTGCTGAAATGTGAATCACTGGACGCACGGAGTCTCGAATGGAAAGTTTAATTTAACATGGGTCAAAGACGGGAAGACTATAGAGGTGAGAAACAGAGCCAAGAGGGAGGGAGATGTTCTCATGTGAATCGTTTAACAGCGGACACACAGTCCACTTGCATTATTGTGACTGTTGCATCAAGAAGCATTGCAAAGGGGCCCCCTTTTACTGCAATGCACCCTATGGTTTCTGGTCTTCCTTGAAGAAAAGGAGCCAACCGGATTTAAGAGCAACAAACTAATTTTATGGATACAAGTGTCGGATTTGCAAAGCGAAAACAACCCTATAGGACCATATATATTTTAAAATTTAAAAACAGTTGATGATGAACATAATTTACATTATAAATATATAAAATAAATATATAATATAATGAATATTATAATATGTATTTGGCTTGAGGATCAGTGATAAAATAGGGCAATTTGAAAATATTCAAATATGTTAAGCACTGGTGTTAAAGTTTAACATCTGAGGCTTATGTTTATGACATGCCCCTCATCTTTTTACCGCCTGCCAACGTCATTATATCTCCATGTTTCAGTCCATTCATGTTGTCTGACATGCCTTACTCTTTTATTCTGGTGAAAAACATACTCTACACTCCCTGGAAGCTCAAGGCAGCCTTTAAATAGAAGCGATGCCTTCTTGTTAGCCAGAAAAAAAAGGTCACGCAATTGGATTTCCGTGCACTAGAAATCCCTGGATATTTAACTCAAACGTGACATGTGCCTTGTCCTCTCAGCTCACCCTTCTTTTTCCTTGAATTGCTCTCATGCTGATTTGTTATCTATAGATACGATCAATTAATCTATTGAGTCTGAGCAGTATGGAAGATTTACATTGTTCATGCACACACCCCTGTGGCCAGCGAGCCCATTTAGCCTATTTATATTCCTCTGAGTGCTATAAACAAAAGGCTTTCAATAAAAAAATAAATCCCCCTTTCATTTTAGCCTTTTAGCACAAGAAAGTATAATTAACCTTTTGCTCAGGAAAAAGATGTAAGAAACTCATTGAACTAAGCATAGGTTTCAGAATGCATCCCATTTCTTCATATCAGCAATAAACAAGGGCATTTCTTTGAATGTGCAGTGCTGTTTTCTATCTATCATAGGAAAACGGTAAGAATTACGTTTCCTACAATCTTTGGACACAAGAGGGTAAAAAAGAAATCAGTGCTTCTCGACCTTTTTCTTTCTTCCACCCAGAAACAGACAAACACTGCAGCGGGAGATTCGTGTAGAAGTTTGCCCTGGAGCCAGTAGGTGCCAAGCTGTGTCAAAAATGACATGCATCTCCTGCTTCCATGTCATGCCATGCATGTGATGTGATGTGCGAATGAAGGCAGTTCCTGCAGAGAATAGTAGGGGGTCATTATTAAGCCTCTTAAATTAGTGCCCCCCTCTCGCACAGCCCTTGCAATTTTCGAAGACCCACAACCACACGCATACGTAACACTAAGTCAATACATTAAACTCCACAAAGAAAAAATCATTTCTAAAGTTTACTTGCAGCAAACACATTTCATATGTGATTGAATTGTACCTGTGTGGTACGACCCATTTAAACTCAAAGTTACACATGGATGCTTTGAGGAGCTATTTGAGCAGAACCATGCTGTTAGTTGCCGTGCCGATTGCCTGTCCTGTGCAATGCAATTTACATGTCTCTCCATCACACTCACTTATATGGTTCAACTCACAAGAGCTACCATTTAGATCACTTTATGGGGGGAGGGGAGAGGGAGTGAGGTGCACCCACTAATATAATACCCTATGTATGTATGACAGTAATATAGAGCGGTTGGCATTGCCAGCAGAAAGCTTAACCTATGTGACCCTGAATTCCACCTCGATGAAGCACAAATGACACCACCACAAACCCGGCTTGTGCCCCTGACGTGGAAATCAGTGGCTTCGGGTGCTTCTCCCAAATTGATAGGCAGGTCCTACCCCTTCAGCATCAGCATGACCCATTTAAAGGCTTTTAAAGTCCCAAGGTAAAAAAGACCCCATCGCTTAGGTCAGCATTTGAGGAAATTATTGTTTCTTGTCCGCTGCAAATCCAACCGCCCCCTCTCCCCTTCCGCCCGCCGCCCTTTTTTTTCTTTTTTTTTTACCAGGCCCTTTGTGTCACATTTCATGTCACTCCATTCACTTTCTTCTTCTTCTGTTTCTGTATTTCAGTCAATCCATCAGTCTTTCCCCTGCTATCGTGCAGATGTATATTTACAAGAGTGCACATAACTGGTGTCTGGGGAAGAGTAAGGAGTAGTGGGGAAGCGAAGCCATTAGGGGAATAAAGAGAGGTGCTGCCTCACAGCCAAGCTTCACACACCAGTGGAGCAAATCAAATTGGGTCTTGTTCTGTGGCAGGACACAAGTGAACACACACATACTCACACACACACACACACACGTACACATGCACACACCCACACACACACACACATACACACATATACACACACAGTCAGTCACAGGGGTGGACGCACACAGCTGACAGGAGGGCCTTTGGGACTGACAGGGCTGGGCATGTCTTGGGCTGCCCCACTAAGGTTTACATTCATGATTCTAACTCTCCTGGGAAAACAACTTTTAAGAAGGGTTTATGATTAATTATCACAAAAAACATGGAGTATAGGCGAAATGGGGACTCTAAATTGCCCATAGGAGTGAATGTGAGTATATATAGTATGTATAGTATAGTATATGGTTGTCTGTCTCTATGTGTCGGCTCTTTGTTGAACTGGCGACCCGTCCAGGGTGTACCCCGCCTTTTGCCCCATGTCAGCTGGGATAGGCTCGAGCCCCCACAACCCGAAGATGATAAGCAGTAACAGATAATGAATGAATGAGTGAATATACTGTAGAAAAGAACATACATTTTCCATTTAAATATTTTATCAATCATTAACGCAAACATATTTTTCCAAAAAGTTGGCCTGCTGCTCTAAATACCCACTAAATCAGTGGTACTATTTTTACAGCGTGTACCACCTCCGGCTCTCCAAGTACCACCATTATGACCCATGTAAAAATACATCAGTAGAAGTACGTAACCCTATTCAGCTAAACGTAGTTCAAACAGGAAGAAAATGTTTTACCAATAAGAATATTATTTAATGTTGATTTATTGTTGTAGTCAGCCACAACCACACAAAGTGCAAGGGAGTAGCACTGGAACTGGCACTTAAACTCTTTCACATGAATATGATTCAAGTGGCAGCCCCTCACACACATACAGTACTCACACAGAGCAGGTTAGAACATTAACAACACACAATTGTTAGTCACTGTTAACGCACATTTCAAATGTGATGTAACCTGAGTCATATCTTCTTGCGGTTATTCATTGTTCGCTGCCTGTTGATGTTGTTGATTCAGGGTATTCTAGTCACAGTTCAGCTTGTAACGCCGTAACCCGATTACGTAGCAGGCTGATGGACGTCTGAACAAAAGAACCACAGGAAAGACTAAACTTATTTTTAAGCCCATTCCATTTATCTCTGGGTTACAATATTTTCATTTCATTCATCATAGTATTTTGGTAGTATTATACGTGTTAGCCTTTTCCTGTTCCGGTTCCAGACCGTGGTCGGGGGACAGGGGATATGTTTGTTTATTTTCTCCAGGGCCGAAGTTTCTCCTTTCGGACGGACCACTTTACTCCTGACCAGCAGCAGCAAAACAATACACCAGAGTCTCCAAGTTTTCTTGGAAGCGGCAACGTTTATTCCAGACCACTGTGCCCAACTGTACACAAACAAACGCACTTGCTCAAAAATCTTTGCTAACTCTGTCTTCTTCCTGCCGCACTCTCACTCATGCTTAATCACCGCTCTCTCTCTCGTTGTCACACACACAAAGGCTCTCTTAAAGGGGCCATGCACTCTTGCAACATAGTTTTTAAACAAATCTTATTTAATTTAGCACAATTAGGCAATTTCAGAGATTCTTCCGCATACTACTAGATGAAGCCTGCGTACCACTAGTGGTACACGTACCATAGTTTGAGAACCACTGCACTAGATCAATGATTCTAATCTTAAAGCAACCCTAGGGGCGGTACTGCAGCGGGGAATTGAGATTAATTTGAAAAATATCAGACATGCATGAATTCTAAAATATTTATAATGATAGATTTAATTCAAGAAAATACAACAAGAAGTCCATTTAAACACATATAATAGGCATTTTCCCATCTCAGATGCACAGGCGGATTAGGACCACATTAAATGTTTATTTCTGAATGATATTTTCAATCAGAAATAAAGAAAAGATTAAAGTCAGAGGTCAGTATTTAATCCCAGCTTTATTCTCAGAAAAAATGGAAAGATATTTTTTAATAAAATGAAGAGAATAGGGATTTTTTTTTGCTATTTGAGAAAATATCATTATTTAGTTTTTCTATTATTGTCTTTAGTGACTGTACTTTTTAAATTACTTTTAAACATTGTATTTTCATAATTCTGAAAAGGGGAGATCAAACCGTTTTTTTGGCAATAATCATGGGATATTTAGCTGCAAAAATTCTATAAAAACATTTTGCACTATAACCCCTTACACCTTAGCATTTGAGAACAAAAGCATTAGATGTGGAAATACTCAACTGTAAATAGTTGCTAACACACCCACCAGTTCAAGTAATAACAACTCTTTGGTTCTGCTGTTTTAAGAAGTGATTTATAATTGGTAAAACCCAAAGCATAAGATTTACACATTTAATAAGCATAAATGGTCTTCATTTATTCTTATTTGAATAAGAATCCAAACTTTATAGAATATCCCTTATAAAAAGGGATATTCTATAAAGTATCAAGAGACAGACATGCTTCATTGCCTCCTCTTGTTGGTTTTGGACTTTTAATGCAATATAACAATAATTAAAATATTCAATATCTCCAGTCTTACTCACCCTTTATGGATTGTTGCTGGAATAAAGTTCAGATAGGAGGGTGAACAAATAGGCTCTCAGCTATATATACAGTATAATTTCATAAAAAACACTGTCTTATATTGTTGATGACATCCATCGTGACAGTCTTTATAGCAAGTGGCAATATCCATCCACACTCTCACACACTAATACCTCATTTATACCTGCTGAAACCCTGTATGAGATTTAAGTTATTAGACGACACATACCTGAGCTGCAGAATTGGCAGTCGACTCCAGGTAGAGCGCATTCTGAATAATGAAAAATGAGATGAAGAGTAATTTTTAAGGTTTCAGTTTCATTAAAAATACAGGTAATGGCACCACAACCGTAGTCAACATAATGCTGGCTGTCATCTATATGATACCAATGCCTATGGGGCACTGTTCATCCACAGAGAAATAAAGAGATGGGTTAAATATACATGCAAGGCTTTAACCTCATTTAGTTTCTCTCAAGGAGTGCCTCCACAATTCCCTTTTAGTCAATTCATTAAATGCTTGCAGAGACGGAACAGATATCTGATGGATGTTTGTCTGCAAATGGTCTCGTCGGTAATAGAAAAAAACTCACATGCTTTTATTAAAGAGAGCTGGACAAGAGCATCCAGAGCTGATAAGAGTGTCTCTCCACATCTCGGCAGGGTCTTCTATCAAAGGGTTTACTTGTCAGAGGGCAGTAAGCAACAGTATTGTATGATTGTTCTTATATGAAAAGAAAATATATTTCATGCAATAACTGAAGAAATCAGCCTGGTACAGTATATCTAGAACCAGAAACCCAAAGACGTAAACACCAAAAGAACTGATTGCAACCAATAACTTTAATCAAAGATATGGGAACACATACCAGAAATAAAAAAAGGAAATTTAATAGACAAGATAGACCAAGTGGAGCACATTTTTTAAATACATTTTTGAGATGCCATCTTTTGTCAGAGATCTGTAACATTACATTTTTCTTCCACGGTAATTTTTTCCTCATTTGACAATAAATCAACATGGCAGTTCTTTTACCTTGTCCCTAGGAACACCGATTCACATTTGTTTTTTTACAACAGATGTTAAAATTGTTGATTTTATAAGAAATTGTTCAATATAAGTGAGCAGAAGTGGTTTAATATGAGACAGGACATGTTATTAATCCTTTATCAAGTTACAGAATAATGTAACTTGATCAACAATCAAAAACTTTAAAATGGGTCATAAAGGTTTTCTATAAACTTGCTCTTGCAAAAATTTTGATCTAACCTGATTAAAATTGACTACTCTCCAAGAAATATAAATTTAATGTCTAATTTTATTTTTACTGTTCGTAAACCTGCAGGTAAATCTAGAGTATTTAAATTTAATTTAGTATTTAAATTTTAATGACATAATTTTTCCGTAGTTTTTTTTCTTGGTGAAGAAATTTAAGTGTCAAAGGATTGGAATTGGTAAATGGAATCAAACTTACATTTATTAACATAAAGAATTAGAAAATGTACATTTCATGAGTTATAAAATAATAATAAGTGCTAAAGTTGTATAAGGAACCTTTTATAATATTTCAACAGTTCAGAGACTAGTTTTACCATGTTTCCTTATAGTTGAAAACAGTCACTTCTCAGTGCCGTACTTTTTCTTGTTGCTCATTGGTCGACTCGTGCATATATCCAATAAGGTAAAACCAGGATTACAGTTTATCGCCTGAGCGGCAGGATTTGCTTGTCTGCTGTGGTTTTATGATATTACAACGCTATGCGTTGGTGGCTATTCAACTTAAAAAGGATGAAAAGCACTAGGAATGGCAGAGAAGAAGACTGCTAGCAAAGAAGGCAAATAATGGACATTCAATATATTTAAAAAAAAATTGCTTTGCAGTTAAAATTAGTTAATGTTGTTTCCAAAGAATACTTAATGCTTAACTTAATACAGTGAACATTATTTGTAGTTTTCAGAAACACAAGACAAGAGGAAACTTCTTTTACGTGCATCCACGTAAAAGAAGTTTACCCCCACTTCTTTTACGTGGGGGTAAAAGAAGTGTCATTCCCCCACAGTCAAGAGAGTTGACTGTGGGGGAATGACACAGTGGGGTTCTCAAGTGGGCACCATTCTTCCTCGACTTTTCGTTGATGAGCCCACGACATCTCTATTGGGCTCAACAGTGTTTTCCGGCATCCCAGAAACAAAAATCCCTGCGTCAACTTGGCTTGCTACCGTCGGTAGGTTCTGGCGTCCGACTCCTATTTCTCTGAGCAATTTGATGATTGACGTTATCACAACGCCTCTGCACCCCATTTCCACAGGGCGAACTTCAGTGTTTCAGCTTCGCTGTTGTGCTTCGGCAGTTAACGTAGATGTTTTTCGTTCATAAGCCTCATTGAATGAGTCCTCCAAGGGCACAGTTAGCTCGATAATGAAGACCTTCCTGAGAGAAGGGGACTAAAAAAAACCAAGTCAGGTCTCAATTTGGTGGCTGCAATCTTGGGTTGAAAATATTATCCTCTGGTCATCATCAACTAGCATCTTCCATTTGCAGGCTGAATGAAGCTGACCTTGCTCTGGTGTAGTGGGTCTTCTGGTTACTTTAACCCCTTGCTGACAAAGATGGTTTCGTGCAGGTTGTTGGATGCAGATGTTTGCAAGGAGTTGTTGGCAATTCGTTTGATGATGGGGATAATGGGAACAGTACATGAGAAGGGTCCACTGCTTTGGTTGGTTTCCGTTTCGGTCAGTGCGTTGATGCTCACGACTGGGTCTCTGGATTCATTCAGGGTCATTTGAAGTCTTGCCTTAACGCCCTTGAACTTCTCAACAAAACTGGTGAGGGACAGTTTTCGTACACAATCTCCATAGAGGCCAATGGTAGTAAGGCACTGGGGGACTCCAAGCCACTTCTTAATGTAGCCTGCATCTCCTCCTTCCAGCTTCTCCACCGTTGATATTTGGGCCTCATATGTGAGGGGGGGCACAGCACTTGGGGTAGAACACCAAACTGCAAGCATTTAAACATTGATGTAATCATCGTTTAAAAGGAAATAAAATGTTTTCACCGCATATGTTGTTCTCCTTCTATTATTCACTGGTTATTTTCATTTCAGTCAAGTGACAGAAATTCTGTCCAGCTCATCATGTTCAAAGCCGGCCATTTATGGAGAGGTTCTCAGCTACATACATCTTTATTCCATGATTACAGTGGTGCTTAAAGTAAGCACCAGTGTAAAAGAAGGCTGAGGCCAGAGCTCTTTCAGCCTCTGTGCCATCAATCAGGCCTTGTGTCCAGTAAGTGCAGCTAACATTTATGAAATATTCATCAGGCATTCACTTCTGCTTTCCACTCGCTCTAATCATTGCGTTTAGGCAGAATTGTGTCACCTTCTCCGCTTAAAAAAAGGAAAAAAGCCTACAATCATCTTGCTGAGGGTAGACGAATTAAGGATAGTTCTCTTGCTTTTGTGTCAGGTGTGCCATGGGCAGAAATTCTTGGCTCTGATATAAAAGTGTCAGTTTTACCGTGCTTTCTTTGATGTTGCCAACCTAATATGTCGACAAATATATATATATTTGTGAATTAATTAATATGCACATGCTATACTGTTGTGAAAATATAAATTATGCCTCAAAAATGACTGCAGCTGTGGCACTTATTTGTGAGGTTGAAATAAACAGTTCCAGCTTCCAACACATTGCTTACGCCAAGCAGACGGTAAATATATCACATTGTAAGATGCAATCAACAGAAATCTAATTATCTATTTTGACTATGTGATTTGAATATGAATATGAATTTTTGCCATTCACCTCTTGCTGTGGATTACCTTTGACTTTAATTTCCTGCTCAACTGTTTGGTTGGCACATAATGAGTCAATGTACTTATTGAAAATATCTGCAACTTGACTGATCCCGTTTATAATATGACACAGTGGCAGCATGTACATGCTAAGGAGTACGGGGTTAAGGACGGAGCACTGGGATACACCACAGGTCAAAGGGGCCAATGGGATGGAAGCATTAACCAAGGATGCAGAGAAAATCCTTTTTTTAAGCATGTGAGGACTCACTAAACAGAATTTGTAACAGGATACAACCGCAAAAGTCTGATAAAGGTCCAATACTTTTCTAAAAACATGCTTTTCCAAACGGTTGAGTAAATCTATAAAACTAGTATTTGTCCATGAAAAAAAAATTGCAAAATTAAATAATTTTATAGGTCAGAGTTAATGTTGAGTGTCTAAGATATGAAATAAATAAATTCCCCAAAGATATAAAATATGCAAGAACTTATTTTCCATCATTTTTTTTCTCTTGGTGCAGACATTAAAAGGTTAATGTCATTATGATAAAATTAGTAAAATTCCATCCCTCGTGTTCAAACACCCAACGACCTCCGTAACTGATGAAATGTTGTCCTATTCATTACCCACCAAGGTCTGCGGTCTTTCACATGTCTCAGTTGACGCTAGCACAGGGAAATTCTACCTTATTCCTCACTTATTTGCAATTCTTATTGCACCAAGAAATGTAATCTATCCCCTGCAATAACTCATTGGATGTTACAGCTTAAGCAAAGATGTCCTCAGCTGCCCATCTTGCATTTTAAACAGGGGGCAAAGAGCCTTGGTTTAATTTTCCAAACACAACTGAGCTAACACTGATTTATTGCTCCAGTTTATATAACTTGTATCAGGAATTCATGGACCTGGCAAAAGGGATTAGAGCGTTTATTTCAGGGAAGGAGATGATCCTGTCATTAATGGTCGATACTTTCATCATCTTTTAAACCGGAGGAATTTGCCTGGTGACGAATCGTGGCGGACATGGCTATCAGAGTTGTGCAGCTGTACTCGTTATCTGCTGGCGACCCGCTCTGCTCGGTGAACGTGGACCCTTTCCCATCAAACTTGGATTATGCTGTCAATCAAGCGTCAGCCACATATATTGTGTTACAATTTCTCCTAAATGTCACCAAGATCAGAGTAATTTCTTGGCTAATTGCATTTCGTCTCCCTTTAATGCTGCACGTTTAATGGTTTTGTAACATTGCGTGACAAAATGGTGTTTCTCTCACACTGGCACGGTGATGAGCATAAAGAGGTTTTTGTTTAGAGAAGGAAATGAAAGAATAAATGACTGCTAAAGTTCAGAGCGCGTATATCTTGAAATGGCAGCAAATAAAGAGGAGAAACTGAGAAATGATCCCAGTCTTGCCATGGCGTGACATCAATTACACCAAATACTCATTAGAAAGGTTTGCTCCGTAAGTCTGCAAGCTTTGCTTACGCTGTTTTATTCTGGAAGTGGCAGCATGTTATGTTGAAGATCTGTGTCAGACAGCTCAGAGCAACTGAGGGGATTTTCTGTCCTCTGACATCTACTTTTTTTAAACATGACAAATATAATTTCAGACATGTACTATGTCCATATGCTTCGCCACAGCTAACAATGGTAGCCTCAATTCACCATTAATGTTCTCTTCTTAGAAATCTCTGCAGGGGGTTATGCTATAAAGCATGTGAAATAAAATAGAGAAACGCTAATTCCCCTGCACATATGCAGTCGGATTAAATTCACAATGCATGTCAAGTTATAGTAGCACAAATTATTACTAAAGCTCTATTTCTTGAATCCTAAAAGGCCAAACATTCGCAGTGGTGGGGTAGGGGCTCGATTAATTAAAGTACCATAATGATGGTGGCTCTCCCTCAAGATGTAAACAATATGAATGTGCCAGATACAAAATGAATGCCCCTGAAAAGCCTTTTAGGAAGTCTTGTGAAGGGAATATATTAACATTCAACAACATGGCTGATTTTTGGACATAAAGACTCTTCTGCAGTTATTGCACCTTTTGTAGCTGATGAGACAATAAAGTACACTCAAAACAAATGTCAAAAAGAACGTAAATTAATAAAACATTCCATAGAAATGTACACCTATGAATACAAACTATAAATATATGATGCAAAAATAAATAAAGGAGCAACAATAACACACACTTAACCACTTTCCATTAGGGCACTTAATCTCCTCTTCTTGGTGAGCAATCCCACTTTACAGTTCCTGTGGCTAAATGCATGTCACTATTTCACAAATGAGGGGACGTTTTGAGTGGCCCTCTGTCTCCCCAATGAGAAAATGCTGCAATTAACTTTTCCTCCTCTTTTGTTCAAGGTGAAGAAGGTGTTTTAAAGGTATCAGCTTGCAGTCAACAACATCTTCCGGCTACTGCAAAATTTAACCAGACATTTTTTCTGTCTATTTTTCTCCAGTACTTAATATTACAAATGAAGATAATAGCCCATTTATGCTGTATTATTCAAGGATGATTTAATGGAAAATCCAATGAATGATAGTCATTAGACATTATTACTGTCATCAATTGAAAAGCATGTGCAACTTTCAACAAATTTCTATCTGAAACAATTTCATGCTTTCACATGCATCATCAGGTCTTTACTTTTTTTAACAGCTCTTTTAACACAAGTACAATAGACCGAGAGATTTTCTTATAGTTATAGTAAAAAACGGCTGGATCGTTGTTTTATCTTTTGGTTTGACAGAGTTCAAACCAGGAGAAATGCATGGGACAGAATGCTTGATTTGGTGGCTTGTTACTATAACTTTAACAGCGGGTAAGGGCATCAGCCAACATGAAACCTAAACACAAATAAAACTTTAAAAGTGGGCTTAGCAATAAATTAAAAACTAGGCCAATGCTGTCGTCCATGCAGCAAAAAATGAAAGTGTTTTTCCTAAAAAAAAGCAGCCCTTGTTGATAAAAATATGAGCTATTAGCATAAAATATGATAAATTCAGGATAGATCTCCTCGATTTGATTTCTATGCACCAAATTTGGACTAAATCCAAAAAATGTTTGAAAAATGAAACATTTGGTGATAAAGCTTGTCAGAAATATACAACGGACTTTTTCCAAAATCACTCCAGTTCTTCCTCGTTCTCAAGTCTTTGTGGGTATAAATTTTGAAAATGATCCTTTAAGAATTTATTGAGCTATCATCTTAAACCGAAAGGACTGCTGCAGACGTGGATCCCTGACTTGTCGGGGTTATGATCATGGAAAGTGGAATTTAGAACTTCTACCATACGTAATTTTTCTCATGTCGATTGATACTTCCTGAACATATCATGCTCAGTCACAGGAATCTGCAATGTCCAACTAATATTAATTGCTTTCTATGTTTGCAGGGTGGTATGGATGACAACAAAAATAGAAGCTTATACCTTAAAGTCATCCTTCTCCCTTTTGGCTTCAGTGACGATGACTCAGAAAAAAAAGAAGTCATTTTGCAAAAGTTGCAGAAATTTAGCCTCAGCAACCAAATGTATTTCCATCCGATTTTTCAATCACTCAACCAATCCGTTATATAACTTCAAATATAATCCCACTGCCGAGTATGAGGAATTCATCAAACAAAGTAGAGGGACTCACAAGTTAAACAACCAAAAAATGCACTTTGCAATTTGAATTTTTGGTTGATCTCAGGTTAGGTAGGAATAAGGAGCCGTATTTGAGACTAACATTTCTATGTATTGATAATTAATGGAACCTGTGCATCAGTCAACTGGGACAACATATTTATTATTAATAACAATAATATCACAACTTTTGATGTTCCAAGTAAAAGTGTCAAAAAAAATTTTGATCACAATTTCAGGTCATAATCGCCCTACCTTACATCCAACTGAGTCACTTCAGATGAATTTTTTATCTGCAATAGTATAATAACTATAATATTAGTAGTAGTAGTAGTGAAACTATATCCACAATGCCACAAGCCCAAGTCAACAAACTGGCTATTCTTTTCATTGTTTTGACTGAGGGACACCTAGTGGAAGAAATTACATATTGCACATTTAATCACTTTATGGTGAAATTAATCTCAGGTTTGCTCAAGGTTTATAGGGGAAGACCTTGATGTGGACTTTTGGTCAAAATAACAATAATAAGCATCATGGTATCGTCTTCGTGTTACTGCTGACACAACACTCTGGTAAATAATAAGCATATGTCATCAGAATTACACCTGATTTAGTCCTCTAATGATCTCATTGTATCCATGTGTGTATTATGTGTATGTGTGTCTGGGTGCAGTTGGTGGTGCATGCCCATGGATGTGTATGTGTGTGTCATTACAACAAGAGCTGGTTGCATCCACAAGCAAAATGGCTGTATAATTGGCAATGTTCATGACACTGTGCTCTCTGTAGGAGTTTTTTTCTGCATGTTGCCCAGACTCTAATTACTGGGGTTTCAGCGGGGAGGTAAGGCGAGACGAGGAGGAGAAGGCACCTCTACAGCCTGATTCTGTCAACTGACTGGTTGTTCTGTCTGCGGCATAGCCAGGCAGCCCAGAATCCCTGGAGTGTGTTAGGAAGAGACCCAGGGACTGGTCATATCAACAAATCTTAATCAAAAGCCTGAAATTGTCAGCTGTCATACAGTTTTTGTGATCTTTGATACCTTACCCCTCCACTGACCCAGACCGCCAAATAATACCCACATAAAATCACATGCAGACACAGACATACATCCACAGGAAAGCAGCAAAACAGAGCAGGTATTCACACATTTCTAAGACACACACTAGCTATCTCTCTCTCTCTCGTATACACAAAAAGACATGCTTTCACACGGATGGCATTCATACAAGCATGTGCACACATGGAAATGTCACAAGCTGCCGTATCCTCGCAGAAAGACAGTCAGGTGCAACATGCGATTTAAGTATTTCAACACATTATTATGGATTAACTTACACTTTTGTGTGTATAGGTGTGAAAAAGCTAAATATACTTTGATTCATTTTCTAACGGTGCTAATATTAAGTTGGATTAGCAACACCTGAGCTTGGTTCAGTGGAGTGTGTTCCCTGACTTTTCAATATAACACAATTACACAGTAGAATTTTGGATTAGGTCCAACCCTTTTCAAAACCAAACCTTTTAGTATAATAAGTGAAACTAGCACCAGTACTGAGCTCCGGCTTAAGAATCGCAGACTTTGGTTTATCGAGTCAGGTCAGCGGCAAACAATACCATTTTATTTTGCCCCCAAGTTCCCTTTCAGACAATCTTTAACTTGTGCTTCAGTTCAGGAGAGGATGTAAAGGCATTGGGGGCTTTGATCGACCGACTGTTACTAAGAAGCTTTGAAGGGTTTTAAAAGACCTAAAACGTATAAAATGGACGGATCAAGAGCAAGCAGAAAATTGACAGTTCAGAGGCAGGTCAAAAAGTAAGAGCATTCCCATACAATATATATCCAGTTAGTGCATATTAGGGGACGGCAGATGACATAAGTAGAATCTAAGAGCCGATTAGCTCCGTAGTTAATGCTTCACATGAGCAGAGGGTAAATACAGCTCCATACTCTGCACTTATCTGCCATTCGAGGGCACAATGGAGGCTTATTTCTGAGCGGAGTAACAAAAACAAAGTTAAAACGACATTCAACTCTGAGAGGTAGAACATTCATGATGCTCATCTGTGCTCTAAATCCTCTACTAAACTAATGTTGAAGGAGGGCGGTTTGAACGTGAGAAAGTCCGACCATGAGTACAAAACAAAAAGTAAACAGGGTTAACAAACATTATAATGTTATTTCTAATTGACAGGTTTTTGACGAGTCTTTATTATAATGCACTCACAGCTAGTTATTGTTAAATTGTGAAAAAAAATGAATGCAATAAACTGTAATTTGTGCTGTTGTAAATCTTATCATCATTTAATTGGCAAATCACTGGTAATGACTTACAGACACATGTTTCTCTTTCGTTAATAAGGATACATCAACAGAGGCGCTGCCCTCAGTAATAAAAACAGGCTTGGACTGCTAATGATAAGTGTTATTTATTTCGTTACTAGCCAGGTTTATTTTGGCCCAAGTGGCACCGTGAACCTCTCTCACTTTGGTAATTAAGCGTGTTTGTAGCGCTGGATGCTTACCTGCAATTATGCCATTTTAATGAGCAGCGGCGGATGAAAAAAGGGCAAGGCGAGGTCAGACGGAGGCAGCAAAGCATTGGTGTTTTAATAGATACTTAAATGCTGTTAATTTAGCTCCAGTAATGGAGAAGCTGCTTGTAGAAAATGCCTATAGATTCAGGCGTAGTAAGTGAAAGCAAGAGACTGCAGAGGTTTTTTAACAGCCAGAGGAAAATCCTTAAACTATTCAGAGACGTCTGTTGCTGCCCAGAGGAGGATCTCCTCGTCTTCTGCTTGTTATTTGAGGAAGGTTTGGCAGGCCTCACCTGTCCTCATCCGCAAGATGTGTCATGGCTGAGAGCTGGATTTTTATCGGGCAGATCCAGGGGTTAGAGGAGGAGTATAAAGTTAAATACATATTCTAGTCTATAGCATAGTGAGTGAGTTGGAGTCATAGCACTGGTTGAAATGACAGGTGGGTAAAAACAAAACAAACATATTTTCTCCTGTGGCACAAATTTGATCCAATCAATCTAAAATAGTAGATGACAAAAAAAATGATTTTTTTCATAGGAGAGTAGAGGTCGACTCTCGCACTCATTTAACTACTCTAACGTATTTATCAAATCATAAAAGTCATCGTCTTTATTTTTGATTTCAATAGCACTATTTATTTTTATTGTTGGGAGGTAGGAATATTCCATTTAACTTCATTTAGGACTGCTCTGCCTGATTTGACTTCACCTTTCTAGAAATGTTTTTATTTAGGGTCTACCAAGTAAAGCACATTTAACATCGGTCTTGTTTTATTACAGATCTCAGATGAAAATAGTTACCTGTATTTATCTTCATTATTCAGTCACCATGGGATCTTATCTTAGGACATATTGCTGACTTCATTGAAAATAGTCAGGTTGAGTCAGCATGGGCTGTTTGAGATGATTAATGAGACACATGCATAAAATTCAGGGGATTGGAGCTTTTTAGTGGCATACCCTTAAGGATTGGGACGGCAGCGTAGGCCTAGTTATTATTATTATTATTGTTACTATTATTATTATTATTATTATTATTATTATTATTCATAACTACACTTTAAGGTTGTAAGTCCTTTACAATAAAAGTTACCTTAGACCTCAGTGAATTGATTGGAGAAAGTCTTAAACATCCACATTCTTCTCTGGCCTCTTCTTGCTTGTGTTAGCTGTAGCTCTATTAGCATACACAGACTCGTCACCTGGGTATGTCTCGCCGCTCCCTCTGCTAAGTTTGTCTGCTACCGCTGGACTTGATTGCTGTTTGATAGTTTGATTGCCAAACTTTTGTTTCGTTTTTCATTCTCCTCATAGAATCCAAATGTCTTCCACACTATAGATTTTAGATGAACAGTGGTTGTATGCAATGCTACACCGGCGATTCTCTCATAAAAGGCTGAAGGCCTTGCTGGGGCAACCTATTGAGAGTTCAGCGTATTGAAAGAAATGAAATAAGCAAAAAAGTACGAGTATGTGTTTGTGCGTGGATGATGGAAGGCGAGGGAGGAAACATCACTCTTGTCAATCCTAATTGAAGAGATAAGATGTTTCTCATGGTTCCTCCCACAGTTCCACAGACAGATATGCTGGTTTCCCCTCCAAGCTTTCATGGATCATATATCATGTCATATGTGACTGCAGAAACACATACACATACACACACAGCGGTGCCACTATACGCAGTATATTATAACTCCTGCACTGGTTTCTGCAAAGGTGGTGTGATAACACTCATTAGGGTAGCCGTGGGAGGAAACTGGGTTTTATTAGAAGAGCATTGAGATTCATTGGAAAAACAAGCCCTTTCATTAACAGGTGCGAAGCTATGCAAATACATAAACACCCGATGGTAGCCCACCTACCTAACACCTGTGTGGGAAAAAAGGCTGCTTATTAACACAACAACCCTGCAATTAGTTTTCAAAGAATCCAATTTAGTTAAACTGGTCCAGAATATAAATGTCCAGATGCATGCGCAGATGGAGGGAGGTAATATGGAATATAAAGATCTTCAGATTTAAATAACAGCTGCATGAATAATGTCACAAATACACTGCAGACTTAGATAATGCTGATTTATTTATTTGGTACTATCCCCTAATGTTCCTCCATATCTAAGAGTTGTATGGTAGCAACAATAAGAACCATCGGTATCATGCGTTGTTATTTTGTAATCACAGTTATTTTAATAGTACAAATAAAACACAGGGAACTGAATTAAGAGATGTAATGGTCCTAACAAATAACATAATGATTAGATAATAATTAATGGTGTATTCTAAGCATTTTCCCCTAAAGCATTTGTCACAATGTTGCCATTTTGGCATCTTTGTTTTTTCTTTTGCTCATCTTTTTTAATGAAACCAGTAAATGGCAGTAAGAGTGAGATTTGGAATCAAATGGATCAAAAGACACTTTCCTCCTTGACACATTTAATGCATAACATGCTTCCAGTGAGAGCTCTTGAATGGATAGATATTTTAAATGTGCCAGAGTGCTTCCCCACTGAGCATGGGAGCTGGCTCTTTGATGTATTGCCCTGTAATGTGGTTGTTATCCATAATCAGTTTGAATTCGGGAGGGCCACGGCTGAATGGAAGGTGCAACGGTAACAGGTTCTTGTGGTTTATTAAAATGTGACCGTCTTCCCCTTAAAAATGCTGCGAAAACAACTAAATACCCTTCAAACCCTTACTGCTTCAGGATCCAAAAACAAGCCTTGACAAAAGCCTAAATAGTCAGATTTTTATACTTTCGCACAGCCAAAATATAACATTAACAACAGAATAGTGTATATTTTTACAGAATATTGTATATTATTAACATGACGCTGAAGTGGAGTGCCTTTATTCTTATGCAAATGACCTTTTCCTGCATGTGGTTGACACCATAAGTTTAAATAAGTAATAAGAGTTGGTGAAGTGAATCAATATTGGGCTAGCAAAGAATATGGACATGATATTTTGCGTCGCATGAGTAACAATCCCCAGTTGAGGAAACTAAAATGAGATCCCTAGTAATGGTGTTTTAATGTTGCACCACAGAGCAATGAAAACAAAGATGGAGCTGACTTGGAACGTAGAAATCTTAACATGTAATTATCCAGGAAAAATCGTATAATGTTGTGCTGTCATACATCTACTAAATAAAATGCATGTTTTCCAAAAAGCCATAACATTACTGCACATGTGCACTCATCTATATGGTTCAACAGATTCAAATCTACATTACCTATAATATGCATGCTGTAATAAAAATATTTTGATGATGCCATTATAGCTCCTAAAATAGTCGGGTAGCCTGCATTTAAAAAAAACAAATAAAATGAAGCACCCAGGTTGTGATTGTTGCTCAGGAGATCTACAATATTATTACCATCTAGCCTGTGCTCAGGGTTTTAATTTAGCAGGGATAATTTGCTTATGCAGGCCACAAACTATTTTTTAATATAGTATGAATTACCCGTTGTGCTTGTTTATACTACCCCAACTGAAAATCAGCAGCAGGCCCATCTTAAATGGAGAGAGAGAGAGGTCTGAGGGAGAAAGCCGGCCTGACAAAGGAAAACGGTAGAGATAGTGGGCGTGTTTGTTGTGTGTAGGGTGTTTGTAAAAGAGAGTAATACAACTGCAAAAATGACCAAAATATAATGTTGAATGCTGCTGACTCTCTGACATTAGAGAGACTATAATAGTCAGGTTTGAAAGGCCATCCTCCATGAGGCGTACGAGCGTGAATGGAAGTGGGCTACTTATGCATCATTACAGGGGGAAAAGCTGTCCACTTCCTGCTGGGTGGAGATGCCCTCTGCTTTCACACTAAGCAAAGAAGTTCACAAAATAACAGCATAGTGACTGTCTGTCCCCCTCACTTTGATTAAGGGCTCATAGGAAAAGCCCATAGAAAAGGAAAGGCCTCCATTTCAACTCAAAAGCAGACATCTAATTCACCATTTGTAACAGACCCGTCATAATAGCGCACAGTTAAACGATAGCCAAGAGGGAAACATCAAATAGATTGCCCCAGTTAAAATGCTAAAACACGCAATTTGTTTTATTTTCCATCTGAAAATTATCCAGAATTTGGTTCTCTTTTGACTCAGTGTGAGCAGGCACAAGAGCTTCTCAGCTTTATATAATTTTTTTGAGGCTTTATCCACTTCAGATGTTCAACAGATTAGCTGGGCTACGATGGCTTTTCAGACACTATTATTTACCAATGGAGCAGAATGTCAGCCTTCCTATATACATCTTTGCTTTTCTCTAGGCAATGTTTGTTCCCTCCCTGTTTGGAAGGAGGTTCTTGATGAAGGTAAGAGAAAATATTTCTAGCTAGCCATCAATGGATCAATGGAGATGTGTTTACCTGTCCAGAGGAACAATGTTCACTCCATGATAATGGGAATAGAACGGCTTGTTGACTGAGTGCTTTTGTTCTGGTTACTTGTCAATCCCTTAAATACTGGCCAGCGGAGAGACACAGGCACCTCTAGCATTCAGTATCTAACGTTGGCTGTTTGTTGACGTCCCTCCCTGCCCTTGCCAGACAAAAAAGGGACATGACGGGTCAGTGAGAGACCCCTGTCAGAGATTAATCTGACAGGGGTCATTTTAAGTGCAAACTCTGAGGCTTTGATTTTAAATTTAAGGTTTAAAAGTACCGACATTAGACTGCCTGATTGGTAATCAGTGCGGGTTGGGAAATCAATACAGCGGAATATTAAATATTCTGGTTGGCAATATTGCATCAATATATGCACAACGAGTCCATATTTTATATCATAAATCTAAAATAAGAATTTAACGTTTTGGTATTTGAGCACTAAAAACAATTTGCAGTTGCGTAAATGGTGCTTTAGAATTTGCCTATTTTTCTGGAAAGGTCAGCAAAGATGGTGGTGTGAATTGATAAAATAAAGATGGAGGCATCAGGAGATTGAATGGAGAATGCTGTCTGTGCTTCAAACAAACCAAAGGCCTATTTAAGATTTTTATATTCCCCGAAAGGTCAGCGATATTATGGACCACTGCCACCGCGTGAGCCACAGACTGGTCGTTTTAACGCAATAACTCAAAAACATTTTATTAATCATTTTTAAATTTTATATCACCATAGATCCTAGTGTCAGGAAGACTTGGAAAGTCAGTTGTGTATTTCCCACGCTAGGGAAACTTCCATCTTTAAAATATTTTGGACCATAATTTCTATTTAATTTAATTTAATTTAATTTAAATCAAACTGTTGGTCTGATTTAATCCAATTTTGATGCTTTTTTTTTTAAATTGAGGATGTCTATCTTGTATACATATAACATATTTTCTTCTTATAGTTCATATTTTAGTTAAAAGGTTTTTTTTTTTTTTTGTTTTAAAAAAAAAAAAAAAAAAAAAGTTTTTGGGACAGAAATAGACAGAGATCTATCTTGTATTTATCATAGTTTGCTGTAATAGTTCATATTCATATAACTCATTAGAGGGAGCATTTTTTCCCCCCAAAAAACAAAGTTTTCCGGACATAACTTGACATTTCATTTGAGGAGTTCAATCAGAGGGATTGCAAGAGAATTGTGAGCTTTTCTGATCCATACCTTTATTCTTGAGGACGACAGCGGACGCCTTGTTTAACAAGGGAGGGGTGAATGGGAGGGATATGACACCTGGGGAGTATTGTCGCATGACCATAAAATTAACTGATCCATTCACTTTACATGCCATAACCCTGAAATACTGTCAGTCAAGGACTGTAAAGCTAGTGCTAAATTTGCATCACCGAAAAGCTCCTGGAAAAACTTAGTTTGTTAAACCTAAATCTTGTTTAAAAGAGCTAAGAAAATAACACAGTCCATCATCAACTTCTTTTGTTACTTTAGAATTTGATGGAGGATTGGAGGAACTGAGGTGGACAGGGATGACAACAAAGCTTCCCCCAACGGTTTACCATAGCAGGCAGCAGTCTGCGTTTCCCTTCGGGTAGGAGTGGAGCTATCTGCTGCCTTGGACTTTGCTCCCAGTTATCTCAAGTACTTTGCACTCTGGGCATCGATGACATGCTCTTGGGGTCCAATTCGCCAAAGAGTCCATGACGTGTTCTTCATCTCTAATCTGGTAAGGGTTGGCGATTCCCCTTACAAGTTTGGAGATCCTCTGAGTCAGGTGGAAGAAACTGTTGCTCCTGGATAATGAGTTGAGTGGAGGAAAGGGTATATTAATAAGCTGTGATTAATACACCCACCCAGCTGTGATGGATTAGCGTCCAGTAAGGAGGTTAAACAGCTTTGATATCCTCTGCATTGATGGTGTTGGTGCTGTTAGAACAAGGGTGGGCAAAGTACGACCCGCGGGCCACATCTGGCCCGTTGGTCCTTTTAATCCTGCGCGCAGAAGATGGATTGTCTTAACAGTTGGAACAATCCAGAACTCCCCTTGACCTAGGCTGTAATACCAACAGTTCGGTGTGTTGGGCGCAGTAACATTAAGGTCATGACAGGTTTTTACGACGTTTTGCTCCGTCTGTTGGCTAGATGATCCAATTTTTGCACCAATAAATTTAACTGAAGTGAGACTGAGAACCTTATGGATAAAACAGATGTTGATTAAGTTTTCCAGTGGGGACATTATTTGCATCTGAAAAAATAATGTACAGTATATTTAGAACCACTAGTAATCGTTATTATGGAAGATTGACCACCTGTTTGGATTGATACTTTTGATTAGTTCTGCTGAAATGGTAGTCAAACCATTACGATTTCACTAGCTACCACTTATACCTCCCATAAACTCAACATAGCAAATTAAGCTTTAGGTTAAGTGTTCAAATGTTGCCAGAATTATGATTTGCGACAGATATTTTATTTATATATCAGCACAGTCAGCTAAATCCTCGACCCCCCTCCAGTTAGACGGAGCTCAGATTGAACGATCCCTCCATTTTTAATCTCGACTCCTCGCCATGTTCATAGTCCAAACTGTTCTTCACCGTTTAATGAGTGTCTCTCATGTGGAGCTCATACCCCAATAAAATAGAAGCCCATGGTCATTTTGCGGCTGTTGGATTACTTTGGGAATGCACAGTCTGGATTTCTTGCTGCTGTGAAGTGGTGCAATGGGAGCAGCCGAATGAAAAGGCTGGGTTTGTTTTACATAAAGGCTGCAGCCATCAGAACACAGCAGGACAGGCGGAGAGTGGCTCTCTGGGCCCGATAAATCATGACCTGCATTCATTCATTCAGCACATTCAGACTCAGACACACATTTTTCTCCCAGCCAGCCCTGCTGACTCCTCATTTCTGTTCTTGTTTAATATGTGACCTTATGCTAGGATTTTAGTTCACCGTTCACGCAGAGAAAAAGTGCGATGGTTCACAATTTTTACAAACAAAAACTGCACATTTAAATTTGTCCTGAATCACAAACACTGTTCAACTATTGGTGCATTTCTCTTTTTTTCAGGTGAATTCATGGCACCCTTTAGGTGTAATGGTATTCATGATAGTGAGTGACAGGGTTTGAATAGGCTGGAGAAAATGGATAAGTAAAAGGGGCATTAGGAGTAGCTAAGAGGTGGGGGTTGGCTAAAGACTGACACCATCTTCTTCCTATGACTTGTGCGCACATGCACAAACAAACCCGAGACACAGAGTTTCAATAATGGGTCAAGGTACAATAATTGGAATTTCCCTCTTGGTTTGTCTGTATTTGTGTGGGTGCAAGTCTGTGCACTTATAGGTCTGGTGCCAAAACTCTTTTTACTCTTTGTTCCAAAAGCTGAAAAGATTTGAAAAACTGAGCTGCATGTTACTTACACACTCAAGACATCAACACAATTTGGTTTGACATCAGAAAAAAAGCCCATCTCTTACAAACACAATAGTATAAGTAGACCAAGTAACTAAGTTGACGATTGTTGGTTCAATGCTAAATGGGCCATGTTATTTTTAAATGTCCTCTAATGAAGTTTCTTTGATTATTTATTTACTTCCTGCAAGCTTTTATTAAGGTAGGTTTAGGTGCATTTTATATTTGGAGTGTTTTATTTTGAGGGCCCTCCGGTGATACAGGAAGTTGGCATCTTGATGACAATACCTTAACCTGTTCATTACGGTATCCTGTTTAAGAAGCTTCCACGCATAACGTTTTCAATATGGACAATTGAGGACCCTAGGTGGAATGGGAACAAGGTATTGCATATTTTATGGTTGTTGTAGCTGTGTTCTGTAATATCTTAATTAATCAGTTAAAGATGATTTCTATATTGTTACTGTATTAGCAATGCTAATGTTAGCTTATGCAATCAAGGTTTCAAGGATGAGCTCTGATATTGTTTTTATGCTAGTTTTCTGGGTCCTTATGTTACTTTATAAGCAAGTCAGTATTTGCACAATGTTCGCGTGTGGTATGTTATTTAAATAACGTTTATGATTGTAAGAGTTCATTGTATTTTATTTTATTTGTTGATTTGCAGCTCTTACAGGGATTTTGAAGGAAGAACAACTTTTTTTTCAAAACAAAACAAAATCTACAGCGTAACAAAAAAAATAAAGACTTCACAAGATATCAGTACCAAGTACCATTGTCTTGTTGGGTCACTACGTTTATGTCCTATTCAATGATAGTAATGCATTTCCTCTGACTGACAGCTGAGTTGACTACCAAATGACCACCAGACTTATGCTTCCTCAGCTGTCATTATGCTGGTGGGATGGCAGACAACATGCAAATGCAATCAACTTTGTCTAAGTACGGCCAATAATAACTATATCTCCTGCTATGAAAGAAACCCTATTGCACCTTTTGAAAGGTAATGACGCTAATGTGACAACCAGATGGAGAAATAAGAAAGATACTGCAGGGCCGGTACCTCCTGTTAAATGTTCATTTAAAATTTTTTGGAAGCATTTCCTTGGATGAAGCTTGTAGCCATGGTTGGATATTAAATAAACATGTGAGACTGTATGTGCAAATGTTTAGGACTGGCAGACGTCTGGACTCCTCACACACTAAACAGACAGCAGTCTCTGATAAGCACTGGCTTCCATTGTTATTAATTTGTTATTTCTCCTCTGTTTGGTTCCAGGTTCTATTATCGTGTTGAGCACACAGTCCAAATTCCACTGTAAACATTAGCAATTAATCTTCTTGCTGTCTCCCCCCTCCTTAATGACTGTTTTACATAAAGCTGATCAAATTAAGTTATTTGCTGTGGCCAAATTCTGTTGTCACTTGCTCTGTAAATGCTGTTACATTCATTTACGGATGGACTCTTTTTGTTACAATCGTCAACCATCACCACATTGAGTTTTTTTCCCTCTCTTCCTACATGCGTCATGTGTAGTCGGTGCCCTCAGCTGGAGCTCTGGACCAAAATGGGTTTGCACAACAGAAAAACACTGAATGTGATTTATATTTGAGTAATCCTTTAATTGCTTCATGGCAAAATGTCTATACCATATTAAGTAATTCAATACAGCCAGTTAATGGTAAGGCAGGGAGAGATATCATGTTTTGCATAAAACCTTTAAAGCCACTGCTTTACAACGAGGTCTGCCTCTCTCATTTTGATCCCATTGACATATTCATATGCGAGGTAATCCCCAATCTATTTCAGGGTTACGACTGAAGATGATCAGACAGACTGAGAAAACTAGTCTATGCTAGGATACAAATCCACTGTTACAATCACATCATGCTTTATTTGTAGGAATGGTTAAATCAAAATAAATCCTAATATCTTTCACTATATGTCAATAAAATAAATTTTCTTAAATTTCATGTTATACATTTTTTACTATCTTTGACATTGTAGTAATTAACATGTAAATGTCGAAGAAATCACAATTTGGCATTATTATTGAATTATCGTGGTTGGATGGATTCACGTACAAGGGTTAGAGAAGACTGAAAATAATTGAAACTTCAATATCTTTTGTACGTTTTGAAAAATATGTCAGTCATTTGCAAGCACCTTGTGATGGCCTGAGGGACATGTAGAAATATATGAAGGCAGAAGGAACCTTAGGCGTGGAGTAGTATCTTTATCTATGAGTATGACTGACAAAAACAAAGACACTGTGGGCCGAGCGTCTTAAAAAGCAACTGAGAAGCATCTGCATAGCAAACGCTGTCATGTCAAAATTGAAAGTTTTGACAATATTCAAAGAGAACATGATGGAAAGCAGTAAACCATTAATGCTGTTTGAAGATGGATAATTCCCTCCTGGGAGAAGGCTGCCTTAGTGGTGAACCTTTCTACGCAAACATCATTCAGACGGACCGGTGGGCCTGAATGTTTAGGAATCATCAGCTTTTCAAATGTGTGTGTGTGAGGTGCATAATGAGCTCTAATTAAAATATTCTTCCTTCACTTAACATGGATCGGTAAAGTTCTCATGTTACATTGTGGGAGGATGAATTACATGTTGTGGGCATATCTGCACAGAATAGAGATTATTTCTAAATAAATGCATTTATTCATATGAATGCCAGGAAAACACAGTTTGAAGCAGGTAGATGCTCATATTTGATGAATAAGGACATAGGGATGTTTGACCAGGTCCTTTTTACACAAAACTATAAAAGAGAAGCTCTCAAAGGACTCTTACAGCAATGGCTTGCTAACACCATTTGACTGTTGGCCTATAAACAGTCCATTGTCAAGGCCAACAGGCGGCCGTTAGCTGCTCTGATCACCATGTGAAACAACCTCTCAGCGAAGTTCCAGTCAAGCCCTCTCATCAATGGAACCCCTCCTATGCCTGCAGGACTCTGGGTCTGAAAGGTCAGAGCTACGGTCACTCTGGTCCAAAGCTGAGGTCAGTAGTGCCGGGTTGGCTCTTTACACCAACAGAAGGGTAGCGACGCAGAGAGTTAGACTTACAGACCAGATTGATTACTGAAGCAGAACTCCTTATTGTTTGTAGTTTAATCCTCTGGGAAGAGAAAAATGATCACGGAGAAAAGTCAAAAGTAAGTGTACCGTGCAACCGGGTTAGAAGTGATATATCTTGCATTCAAAACTATCAACCTGTCTGTAAGAGTTAAGATACTTCAGACAAGAGGTTAAATGCTGTTGATTTATTGTTCAGCTTTGGATTTCAACCACCATATCTTGTTCTGCTGTGTTTTAGTTTCCATTAACAGACTAGCATTGTTTACATTCCTAAATTAACTTTATAATTTTGAGCTGAGGTATGCGGATACTTCTAAATATTTTAAAGGAGCCTCATCTAAGTAACCTTCTTTGTGTTTTAAAATTTCCCCCCACAGTAACAATGCTAAATGCTTACCCAAGAGCTTTTGAATGTCCTGATTTTTCTGGCTTGCACACTTTTTAGCTCAAAGGTAAAGATCTCAATCCACAGTGGATGAGTAAGGACAGCTAAGGCCAAGAAGACAATGGATATAGGCCAGGGGACATGGATCTCATATTTAGCTCGTGATTGCACTCTGGGTAGACAATAAGTAAGATTCATTAGATCATTTTTTACTTGCGTCTGCCAAGATCTGGAATGAAATGTTAAATGTTTCATGGGCCAAGAAAAGGGCAGAATTTGTCTTTGTGTTTGCCATCAGAGAGTGAGAGAGCGAGGAGGGAAAGGCGAGGAGGGAGAATATGATAGACAGAAAGATATAAAACAATGAAAATAAATGATGATGGGATGAGACCGGATGTGAGCAAAATTGGGGGGAAAGCAAGAGGAATTCTAGGAATGAAGGAAATGGGAGGACAGAAAAAAAAACAGGTTGAGGAGTGAGAGTAAGTGGGTAAGGGAGTCAAAGGGAGCAAGGAAAGGAGGGAGCATGGCTGGCTGTTTTGGGCTGTCTGATGGATGAGGGTGTAGTGGGGTTGGTGGGGGCGGTGTCTCCTGAATGATGATGGCCTAATATCATCATCCCCCTGTCAGGCCTAATAGGCTTTCCTTGCTAGAAATCACTCACATAGAGCCGCCATAATGCCCAGGCCCCTGACAGCATCATCCATTCACTCAAGCCAAGCGAACGTCTCCAAACTAATAAGGAGATATATAGTTCAAGGAGATCTGAAAAATTAAACAGGTAGCTTATGAACAATTTGTTTCACGGGGGTGTTTATTATATCTTTTGAATGTTGCAGAAGCTGAAGTGTCTCTCTTACTTTGGCAGGTCGGCTTTGAGACATTGTTTTGGTGCATGATGTGCTGATGGCAGGTTTGTAAAGTATGAAATAATCAACCTCTCCTAAACCTCCTCCAACTCGTGGCTGGCCTCGTCCTCCGGCACGGCCTGAGCTTTTGTCATTTGTAAGCACAACAGCTCCTTTATCTTGGTAAAGCTATATATTTTCCACCATTGTTGAATTAACAATATTCAGATGCAGGGAGGATCATTATCAGTTGGAATATAAATACTTCTTGAATCCTTAATCCTCTGATCTAACAGTCCATTGTTCACATCTTCTAAAATAGTCTAATTTTAGCAGCAGAGCCTTGGAGGAGTCACCCATCCCTGTTTTCCTCGCAGCACGCCTATCTGCGGTACACCTGTCATTACTTTCTCTCAAGCAATGGCTGATCACAGAACACTTTAAACATGGTTACTCTACTCTTATCTCTTCCCATACCCTACCGATCCTGCTATCTCCAATCGCTGCTTTAATCATGTGGCACCTTCTCAGCAACTTGACACACACACACACACCCACGAGAGAAAAACTGCCGCCATCAATAACAACGAGAACTTTTTCAGCGTCTACTCTTAAAAAAACATGTCCATTCAAAACGGTCATATTTCATTATCAGCTGCAAACTATGAAAGAGAGACTCTCCCCTGCATTAGACAATCATTTGAGAAGCTATACATACATCTCTAACACGGCAATAATACATTTATGCCACAAGTTGTCCACTGTCTTACTTATACATATAAAGTAATTACCTCAATATTCTTCACTCTCTCTGAATGTCAATATTTGAAGTTGGAGGGGGACGGAGTGCACATATATTCTTTTCATTATACTTTGCATATAATGATGCAGTGGTATCATTTAAACTATGTTATCCTGCAACTCTAGTTTATTTTCTATGTTTTTTAACATAGAAGCGTTGTGTCCATAGATTCATTAGAAGTTCCCTTAACATCTTATTTCAAACAACCCACTGTGTATTCAGCTGTATTTCAACTGTGGCCAGCTTTCACTGCTGAAACACACTCATCCGCATCTACATGTTATCATTCCATAGAGTCCACCATCCATAAGCCCCTCTGTACTTGTAGGTTGAATCTGCGGCTCAAAGGGTGTGTGTTAATAAGAGAGGGCCTGATGAGGTGCATTGTGAGGCCATCGGTGGTCTCCATGCTCACTGGTTTTCTTTGTAGCGTGAAAAGTCTGGCGATACAGTAACACCCAGAGGCAGAAAGGAGCTGTCTGTCGTCAAGATGGCTAGTAACACTTGTTTCACCCACCCTTCCAGGGGGCCGTGGAGAATAGAGGCGAGGCAGCTGGTAGGCTTAACAGGAAATGCAGTGGTAACAGTGTCAACAGCTGCCCTCATGGCCACACAAGCCAAAGGACCGGCAACAACAGGCAATATGAAAAGCTACATGTTTGGATAGCTGGGGGGATTTGGTTCATACTGTATCTCTGTGTAATGCTGTGCTGCCCAATGAGTGCCTTTGTGTGTTTTCTCATTAGAGCTTTATCCTGAGTTTAGTCATTTCACGGGTGATGACAGAATGGACATCGCTGAATGTTGAGTAAACAAGACCAAAACAACAGCTGGAGTGGAGCAAAACAAAAGGTTGTCGCTGCTTTGCCACCTTTTTAAACACGATTATCAGTTCAATTTAACGTATGTTCATTTAAAATCTCTATATATTACTTTCCAGTTTTTTCTTTAATTATTTTTGAAATAATTGTATGTTTTAACAGTGTAAAAGGGCAACATTTTGAAGTACAGAACGCCAGATGTATTTACATAGCGTCTGCTGCACATAAAGTGAAGATAAGGACACAAATATACCCATTACCCGTGGCCGTTGCAGTGACCTCAAACTCAGGTCAAGATGACCCCCCCGATGAGCCAATAAATCATAATGTCACCTCTGCTGCCCAATCCCCTCTTACTATCACTAACTTTGAGTGTCCTTAGCATTCTCTCCCTTCCCCTGCTCCTTTCTTGACCCCCCGTCCAAACAAACCGCCTGTCAGCACCGCAGCGACAGGTACGACAGCTCCAGCTCAACGTGAGGAGTGATATCCCCCCAAAAAGTAACACTCTCCCCGTCCTCGACTTTCTGTCTCCAGTGCTCTGTCTCTCCTTCCTCTGGCTCCTCTATCTCTCACGTACAACTCACGCCTCACTTTTCCATTTCTCTAAATCATAGTTGAGCTGTGAAAATATGTAATTATCACATGTACACGAATTTGAAGATGGAATTTGCTTTCAGTCTATATCCAAATTCCATGTGAGAGTTTTCAAATATGGAACTTATGGCACTATGACTTTCGGACTATAATATCAGAATCTTAATTTAAGTCCTAGTTACATCCAATTTTCCAGGAGCTTAAATTCACCCTTACAGGATCATTGTAGACATACATCTGAAAATCTCATTGTATTATCTACCATTTGCTAACTTTAATACCTTGCTGTAATTTCTCTGCATTGGAGCTTATTTTATGTCCGACTGTAAGATTTGGAGCTCCTTTTATGTACAATTCATTACTTTCGAATGAAAGACTCATCGAGGTCATCTTGGAATGAATGCAAGCATCCATTTACACTCTTTGTCATCATTAGAAGAATAAATATCAATGAGATTACTTCATAAGCCTTGGGAAGTTTCACCCCCGCGACCCCACCGCTACTGAATCTTTTCAGACATGCAGGAAGTATTAAAGGACTATTTCAGTTTGTGTCTAAAATCTTAGCCCACATGTTTGAGCCTGGCTGAATCACCCAAGATCTTTTTAATGTCGCAAAAGAGAACAAGACACTTTCTTCTTTGCAGCGAAACGTGGCTCTGATAATAATGAAGAGGAAGGCTAAAAGAGAGTGGAATCTGCTTTCAATGACCTTAAATACCTTATCTGCACCATTGAAGCCAGGACAAGGTGATTGGCAGGTCAATTTATGATAGTATCGGTCAATGTACTTCGCGCTCTTAATGCGCTTTGCCACAGATAAGTCTGCTTAATATGAAAACTGTCATAATTCATCCGCCTTTTCAGCGATATACATTTTCTTGTGGTATCATCAATCCAGTCACCTGTCTGAAAGACATGTAAGGATTCCCACTCCTCCATCTGCCTCATGTGATTTTACTTTATGGAGCTTAACCCGCACTGGGAAGCAGTCAGGATTATTCCTCTGCTATGTTGAATCAAAGTTAGTTTTTCCCTCCCTGAACACTGTGTGTAATAGAGATAGCGAGAAGCGAGGGAATTGCTGGGCACGTGGTTTGGATGTTTCCACTGTGTCCTCTCTCTGTCCAGTCCTCTCGCAAACCTGTCACAGGCCTGCTCAATCGGTAGTTTCCTGTGCAAATTAACAGACTCAGCTGTGAAGTAGATCCAATTTTGAAGCAGAGTGTGCAAATTAGTCATGTTTTCTAATTAAGCCCAGTGCACAGAGCGGAAGCAATGGGACCATTGTTCTGGATTGGCCTTGTGTAAATTTATTCTCTGGAGAAGCGCCATAATGTCCGTCTTCCAGCCGAGACCCATCTTTGGCCTAATCAGTCCCCAGCTTGAAAAATGGCAACTTTTTGCCACCCTATGTTGAGAGACGCTGCTGAAAATGGTCGGAAATGATTCATTATTCAAGGGCCTCTTTTTAACATTTCCATTAGAAGCTGCCACCATGCAGACATCCTGGACATTTGATGTTTGATAATTATAGTTTGAGGACAAATTTATCAATTCAGTTGCCTTCCTGTGTGTTTCACAGTGGAGAGAGTCTGTTCCCTCGGGTATGCTAACCTTGGATGGGGGAGTGTACAATCACTCTTTCCAGGTTGTTTGAGGTGGCAATAAAATATTAAGAGTAGAGGTGATAAAACAGTTCTTTAAATAAAAGATTTTTTCAGCATTTTCATGTTTTCTGTATCATTGGAAGTTAAATATCTTTAAGTTGAAGACCAAAAGGGAAATTCGTTTGAAAACATATTGATTGTTACGAAAAACAATTATCTAAAAGACATTGTGGTCATCTGTTAGCAGAAAATAACTTACTGTGAAGAATTAATGAATTTAGTTCTTGTACCTCAGAAGAATTCTGCATCCAATTCTGGAAAGGATGGGACATAAAATGTGAAAAAGGCAAATCCTCTTTTGGGTGACAACTGCGTCTTGTCTTTGGGTTGGACACACTGCTCTGTGGGGGCTTGAATCAAACAGAGAGTAGCCACGGATAATGAGCTGTCTTTAATCACGGAGGCAGCACTTTGAAATGCTTTGCATCACATTTGCAGACAATCGGTTGGGGGGGTCTAATTACTGTACTGGAGGAAAATCACAGGGCTTCCTGTCCGTCGGAGCTGATGCTGAGTCCTAACCAACCTTGACAGGAAGTGACAACAAAGACTTTGTCTGCTCCTAAAAAAGGTAAAAGACAACAAAACCGAAGACGTTTACGATCGGATGACGTAGATTAATGAATCCTTTACTATTTTAGAGTGGAGGCAGGGCAATTCTCATTTGAGTTCTGGTTTGAGATACGGATAACTGTACTGATAAGGCGCTGCATACAGTTGACAGTGTATGCATGATATTTTATTGATGTTTTAAAAATGACACTTTTGACAGCTTTGCGTGGACATGCAGTAATACACGCCTTACTGTTGGCAGAACAAAGATGAAACGGTCTACATCAAAATATAATGCATCAGAATGTGTGTTGAAGTTTGCCTCAAAGCAGGTTTTGACTGAATCTGGTAGCAGAGGCTCAAAAACAGCTGTGATGCAGAAAAGAAATTTATGGATCCAAGACGTAAAAACGAAACAAACTCTCTCTTTAACTTTTTAAACTTGATCAGTGTCTCGGTGTCTCTCAAATGTTTCATATAATTCATAAACTTGGTAAGTTCTTGAAATCCAGATCTACACGCTCAAACACTTTTATATTCGTTAGCATGATAACAAAGTCTTGGTGGCAGAATCCACCGTTGTTCTTCACCACTATGTACATTCCATTAAACCAAAATAGCTGCCAAATATAAGTCCCCCAATCCTCCACTATTTCATCCCTGTCCATATCCATAAGCAGCCACAAAAGAAAAGAAAGAGGTTTGTCCCATAACCCTGTTTGATCATTTGCATCTAAAACGATATTCGACATTTGTTATTCCATCAATCAATACCATCTCTCGCATTCTCTGTGTGCGTAATCTCAGAGCCTGCATGCAAAACGCTTAACAATAACATGTATGTTATACAGGAAGCCATATATCATCCCTGGACGCATTTACATCCTGTTAACACTTTCTCAGGGCAGATTAGAGGGCGCTGAGACAGCAGCACAGATCCCATGAGAGGCGGGCTTTGAGAGCTGATAAGGCCAGCCATAGGAAGGCAGGATTAATACATATGACCAGGACACATGGAGGCCCTGTGATTATTCCAGCAGAAAAACGTCCTCATCCGATCGGTCCCCGCGTGATTAAATACAGCCCAAGTGCAGACTGGGAGGCAAAGGGACGGGGAGATAACCGATTTCATTTATGCAAGCCGGTTACCCTGGCAGATCACGTCTGAGGATTGTTCACGCTACAGGGGTGAGGGATCGCACCAGGGGAGCTCAACCCGGATCACACACAGTGCTGCCTTAGCTGTCACTTCTGCACCTCGCCTTCGTCCCTATGTAGAATGTAGATCAAGTACTGCCAAAATATTTCATGTCCAGAATATCAAAATAAAATAGTATAAAACCATCGCTTTTTCGTGTTTTTTCACCTCAAGATGTAAATACAATGAGTTTTCGACTAAAAATAAGTCCTGTAAAAATTTTAGTAAAAAATAATCAAAAATTCTAAATGACACATTCTTATGTTCAAACTTTAATTATTTGATTTAATTTATTTATCTAGTTTATTTGTTTATTTGATCGGGACAGCTCACAGCTTCTTAGCAGTGCTAGAGTTAACTATAAGCTAATTTAGGTTTATAATTATATTAATAATATATAATTAATATATTGTAGGACCCCATTTTTTAAGCGTATTGAATCTGAATAAATGGGAAAAACATGAGTGGATAAAGTCCTATTCAAACTTATTTGACATGTTCAACCACACATCATTTTCCCATAATAAGAACGCTTAAATTCTTGACAAGAACTTAAACAAGTTTCACCAGTAAATGTAGTTCACATTAGATTCTCAGCAGACTTTGTGGGAGTGGGGATTACCTAATTAAGTTCTTCAAAAACATGTACTCATTATAGATTGAATTCCTTTCGGTAGTTTGAGGGTACTTAATTAATTAATTGTGTTAATGACCCATTAATGGCAGAGCACAAGAAATTCTAATGAGCCAACTTAATTAAATATTATCTCACTGTTTAATCAATGTGTTTAATTATTCACATGATATTTTCTACCGAATCAATTTGGCCCTAGGTTGCCGTGACAAAATGCTGATTGCATGTTCCCTCGCTGATTCATCACTGAATTGGTCATTCAGTTCAATATCCCAGTTTAATCATGGGGAATATACGCCATTTGGCTCAGATCCATACCTTTTTTTGTGTACAAGAGTAATTCAGATCATTTTGATAATAATTTTAAATGACCCCGGTTCACATTTTGCATCTGTTTGAGAGACGTGTTATAATTAGGGATGTGAGATGTTGCAATTACATTGCCGCGGCTGCAGCACGTCCCTTACCATTAGAGGGGATAAATGGTGGGATTTCTTCTAATAATGGACAATCTAATCGTAATTTCTTATGGTACAGTGTGCTATGATATGTTAATGACAGCCTAACATGACTTTTTGTATTTCTCACAGGTGCTAACATAGTCTGGCTCCATGATGTACAATCTGTATCCGTCTTCACAGGCGAGCCAAGGACAAACTACGTGTGACCACATCTGCGGCCATATTCACACCAATGTGCCATTTTTAGGTGTAAGCAGTTTCAATCTGCAGAATAAAAGAGTTTGCGTGTTCTGATTCAATGCCACATCATCACCAAGTTTTTCCTCAATCAGGAGTCCATGAACCTCTGCTCTTCCTCTCTTTTTCCTCCTGCCCCCACTTCTCCAAAGCAAACTGGAAGGCCTCAGTCATCATCCTCATTTTAACTGAAATTCGGTGGGATCAAAGGTGGCCAGCTGGGTGTGGGCGGGAGCAGATGGCTGCATGCTCAGAGGGACCAGGCAAAGGCCCTTCAGGTTTTAACACCTCCTCTCCCCTGGGTGCCCGGGCGGGGGGGATCCGGCTCGGGGAACCTACCTGATCTCGGTGGCATGACTAGCAGGCTTCCACTGCACCACCCCCTGCCTTGCTCACATATGGCGCCAGCCACCGGGACCTTGAGCTGGGATTCTGACCTGAGGAAAAAGAACTGTTGAAGGGAAGGGGAAGGTAAGCTTCACTCATTAGGATGTGGAGAGATGTAGGATATAGGAGAGTATAAACACACTGAATAACTAACCAAGGATGAACTTTGCTTTAAGATAGACTCAAAGTATGTAGACCTTATATCAAAATAGAAAACACTACAATTTGAAAGCAATCGGATAACTTTGTTTTGTTTTCAGTAATTTAAGCTCTGTACGTCCAGTGACCTACAGTTGTTGGATCTCTATGGGCCGGGGAATGGCTGGTTACAGTGACTGCAGGTGCTTGGGCAGATTAATCCCTCGCCAAATTAGCTTCGCCTCAGCAATCTCAAAGTTCCAGGAAGGGGCCTGCTGGGAACATGAAGTGGTACTTGTGGTCTGGGATTATGACTTTCAGACTTGCTGGTCTTGAGAACACAAACTTAGCCCCTTGAATTGAATTTGCAAGGGGAATGAGTTCTGTGGTAGGGGGTGGGGGGTTTGATTCACCCGCCGACCAATGTTTTTTTGGGGATAACTATTTTTCCATAAATCCATCTTAAGAAGTCACATTCTCCCCGTGGCTAATAGGATCATGATGGGAATAATCTTTACAAATCTGACGGAAAAAGAATGTCCTGGCCTTCAACTTCTTCCTCTCAGTAGATGAACAATTTCAAGAGTCTTTAGTGTGGGACAGAGGGGAGGTTGGGCGGGACTAACATTGGCAACTACACAAGAAAGTAAGAGAAAAGCAACATCATTTTCTCAGTTTGAATACTTTGACTCAAGCTCAATATCTATTTAGAAACAGTGCTGTATACCATTTATAATCTATATACTATTCACTTTATATACTATATTCACCATATACTATACTACTACTATATTCACTTTAATTCAGTCCGGATTATTATTCCGTCCATAGACTCTAGTTATTAATTACCTGTTGCATTTTGTAATGCACATCGGACACTTTTTCTGTTTGTACTAATATTGTAATAGTATTATAATATTAGTCTTGTATTCTTATATTATAATTATATATTCTCACATTGCTATAATTTTACACATACACTTTTTTTTTACATTATTTTCTTATTTCTTATTCGTACTCCCTCTTCCAGTTTAACATTTTTTCAAGGAGAATCTGTGGTGTGCGAATTTGCGCTCCGAGATCAATAAAGTAATTCTGATTTCCAATTTCTGATTCTGATAGATGGGTGAGTCAATCAGTACACAGCTGTCATATACAGAAAATAATTATATGTAAAAGAAAACTAATAAATGGAATAAACTATAGACATGTGCTTCAACCTTAAAAGTTTTCATACATTTCAAATGTTCTCAAAGCGAACTGTCAACATGTTCATAGGGCACTGAAATGGAAAAGTTTCCCATTTCGGACATTTACTCCTCATCGTCACCTTGTCACTCACACCTGTCTGTGCAAATCATCACAATAGCCCTGGATGCACACAATGACCACGCAAACCTCTTATTGTCATGTCAATAATGGAATACAGAGCTGCTGTGTATTTACCCACCTGCCCAACATACAAACACATTATCTTCAGCCTTCACAATTTCAGATAAACGACAGTGGAGTGATATATGTAATACATTATTGGCATTGATGATTTTCCCTCACATGTCTGGCCTCTGAATGGAGGGCAAGAGCTTTGATAGTTCATATATTCATATTCATATTTCACATGAGATATTTTCAAATGGACATTTTTTCTTGATCTTAACCAGTCCATTAATTAATAAAAATGCCTAAACACTTATCGGTTACAGCTTCCCAAATTGTGATTTGCTGGTTTCCATTGGAAATTGAAACTCCAAACAAAATTTTTTAATATATTGATATGATGTTATATTTTTCCGATTTTTAAAAAGCCTCAAGATGTCTTCAAAATGCATGCATAGTCCTGTAAAACGGCAAAACAGACATTCAGTAGGGATGTGCTTCATCGTATTACTCTTGTGTTGATGTCATACAAAAACACCAGGCCTGGCTTAAAAAAAAAGGTGATATTGCTATCAGTTCCAAAACGGGGTAAACTTCAGTGATATGGAAGTATATTTGGTTTCGAAACATCAGGTGTTCAATAAAGTACAGTAATAGGTAAAACCCACATTCCAAAAACACACTGTGTAAAATCAGGAGGAAATAGAAAGTGAAATGTTTCTAACACTTCCTCAAATACCAGTTGAAAACAGTACATAGACAAACAATTCAATAATCAACATAATTAAATTTTTTTGTAAACATGCGCTTTTTTCTTGTTTTATTTATATACATTTTATAAGAAAAAAAATAAAAAATAAAAAATGCTTATTCTGAATTTGACTCAAGCAGAAGTTTTCAGAGAGGTTGCGATGGTGTCAACAAATACCTGAAATAATTGAAATCCTCTAAAATGTATCAGTCTGGAGCACTCCACAGTTGAGTCGCTACACTGCTAACAGGAGAGGATGTCGTGATTGTGAGTGAACTGGACATCCTCAAAAAGGCTGTCAGTCACAAACAAGGAGGGGTGAAGTGTTTCCACCTTATGAAGAACTGGGAAAATTCATCCAGCAGTTTCAGAGAGGCGCAATTTCAAGGAAATAAGAAACCTCCCCATCAACAACCGTCATTAAGAGATTTTTAAAATCTTGAGAAATCTCTCTGGTAAGGGATAAAGCGGAAAAACAACTTTAAATGCCAAATAGACCTCAGTCTTTGTCGTTATGAACCTGCATCGTTATAGATCGGATATTTTCTACATAACCTCAGGAATAATCGATTAAAGCATTGTCTGTCAACAAAGCTCCTTTCTCTGTTTATAAATGCAAGTTACAACAACACATGTAAAGCGATCCCATCTACGAAATCCTCAGGATCCCCAGTAATGAGTTGGAAGGTGTTGCTGGGAAAGAAAGATGAGGAATCACCTCATTTCTATATCCTGGCCACAGCTGGATGGATAGAGGATGAAGAAGACATTTTTTTGGACACATACATTCATACAAGTATCGTACAGCATAGCAGAATTTGTTCTCTGTATCTGACCCATCCCTGAGGAGGGGTTAGGGGTCTTGCTAAAGGACCTATATCATTTGGACCGTAAGGTGCTTGGATTAAATCGCCATCTTTCCGTCTTGGGGAAAACCGCTCTATCAATTCGACTGGACTCCATCCACATGGAGCATCCACATTTCAAATAGTGTTTGGAATTATGGATATGGTGTCCTCCAAGCTAAAATCCTGACTTCTACCAATGAACAGTTCAAATGCTACAATCTATGATGGTATGACAGTATGCTGATGTCCATGTGCATAAGTAATGCTTTTGTAACTCGTATTGTGAAGACACAATCAATGGTGAGAGCATCAAGGATTTCCCTCCAGAAGACTTTTTCAGTACCACGCTACATTCTTTAACTCTCATAGCAGTTTGGCTTTGCAGTACTGAGTGCAGTAGCTGGCTAGAGATGGGCCATTATGTTGAAATATCCAAGTAGCCATTGAATTCTGCAAAGAATCAAATAGTATGAACATCTATTGTTTTGTCATAAAAACGTTTAGCCCTATTTTGACCGGCAACTGGTAGTAACACGCTGTTCTCATCAGACGCAACGGTATGTACATCCTGTTTGCAATTGTGGTTAACAAAAGAGGAACATGCTATCACCAGTAGCCACTGGTAGACCGGATGTGGAACAGTACGAACAGTAGAAAACTCACTACAGCCGTCATTAAATGCAGTATGGCTTGAAAAATAGAGGGAAATTAGTCGCAGTGAAGAAGAGGAAGTTCATCAATCAATGGCTAAGAAAAAAAGTTTACCTCCCAGATTTCAAAGATGACAGCTAAAGACATGCTTTCAATCAGCTTTGATAAAGATTTTCAAACTTTGACAGAGTTCGCAGTGCCTTTTCTAAAAAAATAAAAATATGTATGACAGGCAAATCTATATGGTGATAATGAAAATGGGCAGAAATCTTACAAGGGAACCTCAATAGCTACAGTTCCAGAGGCTGGAATTAAAAAAGTATATGGCATTATGACCAGGATGAATAATTAACATCACACCAGATCACACTCAAAATAATTTGAATTATCTTTTTAATTGACAATACATTGAATGCATATTTCTAATAACTTCTTTATATTTAATAAACTTTTGCTTTTGGACTGTTTACACAACCAATTACGTTTGAACTGAAATTAATGGTTTTTCCTTCATTCATTCATTATCAACCACTTATCCTGTTCAGGTTCGCGGGGGGCTGGAGCCTATCCCAGCTGACATCGAGCGAGAGGCGGGGTACACCCTGGACGAGTAGCCAGTTCATTACAGGGCCGACACATAGAGACATACAACCAATCACACATACACTCACTCCTACGGCGGGTGTTAGTGTCACCAATTCACCTATATTGCATCTTTTTGGACATGCAATATATGCGGGAGCCGCAGTTCCTGCAGAGAACCCAAGCAGACACAGGGAGAACTTGCAAACTCTGCACAGAAAGGCCAGCGGAGGTGAGGTTTTCCTTTATAAGCTTTATATTGATGCATTACATATCAACTTTAAGATTAGTACTGATTCGTGTACTTATTGTAAGTGCAATGACGTAACACCTCTGGAGAAGTATACTTTTAATTGATGCAAATTTAATATATCTATTGTTCCATTTGTAATTAATACACAAACAAAAAGTGATTGAGATGTACGTATTGATGAATAAGAGCATTTTAAGTGTATTCAAATTTAACCAGGCCTCCCTAGTCATTAATGTATGGTATGTTAAATACAACTAGCATTAATATCAGCTATTAAAGACTAAAGGATTAATAAATAAAATATAATGTAATCCATCAGCATTCATCAAAATGTTGACGACAGTGATGTGAAATACTGACTGTTTGTATCTGAGATCTACACCTTAACAAAGACCTGCTGTGCCTTTTGCGTTGTGGGACAAAGGTGACATCCAGACCCATTAACTCATGGCATCTCAATGAAAAAATACAGGTGAATTTAGCTGGCATGTGTGTTTCCTCTCTATGCCTTTTGTTTGTGTGCTTGTGTGTGTGCATGTGTGTGTGTGTGCATCTGTGAATGACTCATTGTGGCTAGACACCTGCCAACAGGCGTCTTGTCTGACTGATGAATCAGCGTCTTCAAGGTGTCTGTGAAGAAGTCTATTGAATGCCTTTGTTCTGCAGTCTTAAGCATCCTGTCTTGTGCCTTCCTCTGCACACTATAGAGAGAATAAATCCACTGCTGATGCCAACACAATGAATGGCCTAGGCCACTGTCCCATCAGCCATCTCTTCCAGTGCGGAACAACAGGGGAGGATAATGGATGTAGGATGAGAAAAAAGAGAAATAAAATACCATAATGTATACTGGAACTGGATATCTATCTAACCATCACCTCTAAAATAATTAATTTACTAGTAAAAAAAACTTTGCCGAAAAACTTTTTTTTTCTGATTTTCATTCTGTTTTATCTTTATTTGTTTCCCCTTTTATTTGTGATGTCACACCTGCTATCATTCTTGTGCTGTATGGTCTGTCAGGACAGATTAGAAGTAAGGGCTTGTGCCTCGACAGCCATCATACAGTATCAATATTGTGACGGCTGAGGAGCCGCCTGTCCTCACATCTCCTCTGTGTGCAAAGACAATTGAAAAGAAGAAATGTCACAAACCTGACACCCAAGTCACTTCAAGGAATCCCTTTCAAGAAGAAAATCAAACCTCACCTGACAAAGCAAAGCTATCCCAGGACAAGAGTAAATTGCATCAAACAGCATAGGAATTCTCTTTTATCAAGAGGAAATGCACCAATTGGAATAAATTAACATTCAGGAAGTGAAATGAATCATGTTCATATTCAAGTTGGGTAAAATGATGGAGGTAGTTTTCATGGAATTGTGATTATTCTTTATAAAAAAATAGAGAAAAGCAAAACTAATGTGTATGTGAAGCGCTCTTGTTGAACAGTTGAGATTTTCTCAAAGGCAAACATCTAATTGAAACAAAAATCCTTTTCTCGTGTGCTAATGCATTTCGGTAGATTTTTTATATCTTGTATCATTAGGCCATTGCCTTGATTTTCTGTGTAATGTCTACCACGGAAATTTTTCAATGTATGACCAAATGTATTAATTTCCGCTTGTACAGTACCACTCATTAACCCCAATTACTGCTCCAGGAGGCTATCAAAATTACTCTTTCTTTTCCGGTGTTCTAATAACTCCAGCTGCTCTCCTCTTCAACGGCTTTAATCTGGGCAAGTTAGGCTGGGATGTAAGCCAAATGAAAAAATGTAATATGAGGTTAATTACCCTCAATACATTCCCCAACTTGTATAATTAGTCAATTTTTAGCTTTTTCTTCTATTAGGTGCACGCTCTTGCTCTGCAGAATCTGTCATTAAGAGTCGGCCATTGCTGTATTTGAAACAGATGAGTGTGAGTTAGTCACATTAGAGAAAAGGAGAATTGTAGGTTGTTGCCTGCCATCGGCCTCGTTTTAACTACATTTTGAATTTTTTTCTCCCTTTGATGTTCAAAGACATTTAGTTTTGACTAAATATCCTCCAGTCCGCAGATTGCTGGGCCCGGTGAAGGAACACTGTTTGTTAATCCCAATCAAGGTCTTTAAATAGTGCAAAAATAGAACAAGATGAAACTCAGAAAGAAAGTGAGAGAGAAAATAGAAAAAAAGAATGGCAATAACAAAAACTGGGATTCCAAGATCGGCACGCCATGTTACAATAGCTTTTACTTTGAATTTGAAATGGCCATTTAAAGGGCAGCAGAGAATCTTGGAAAATTAAACTGGACCCTAATTAGCACACTTCAAACTGACAACGAAGTAGCTTTCAGCCTGGCTGAGCAGAGCAGTCAAGCACAAGGAAGTGACTGAAGGGCTGAGGGACCGCGGAGGCACCGCCGCTCCTGCTATGAACTCATCACACACCCAAATTTGAGACACACTTATACACAGAAATCTATATGCAAACATTCAATCAACACACACATAGATAATCATTATTCATTTTACTGTATGGCAATTTTAATCTGACTTTTTTTGTATTTTTTTACTTCTTCTTTTTAACAGAATGGTGGCGCTCATGCACGTGTTATATCACTTAGACTACCAGCAGCCTTCGGGTCAGGACACAGACCTCTGACCTCTCACTGTTAAATTAACTCTGCCCCCAGTCGGGTGTTGTGCCAAATGTCAGGAGTGGCCTCTAATCCTGTCTCGCTGTCTGGATGGCCACTCAGCACCGGAGTACCTTTCTGTCCAGACCCGTGTTCCTACATACCAAACTCTGCTGTGGACTCTCCTACTGAAGGAGATGGCCACCTACTCACTCCACCTGAAAGTTTGACGGGGAATTTTCAATTCTAAGAAACAGAATGAGGCAGCGCCATAGTTTTATTTCCGGGTGTAAACTTTTCAGTTAAAGTGGGTGAAAAGTGGAATTGCAAAATCCTGCCGGAGGGATGCAAAAGTGCTGAGGAGAGGTGAAACTAGACACTGTCAAGACTGCTCGGTGTGTGTGAGTGTGTTTCACCTCTGTCTTTCCAGAGCCTTGGGTCTTTACTGAGGTCTGGTCAAAGAGCAGCAGAGCCCCCTGGCTATATCTGTCACGGAGCACAGCAGATCAACTTTACCTACCGCTCGGTCAAACTTAGTTTGAGAGTTAAGTGTTACCGACATAAAGTTAGAACCTACCTAATCTAGAAATACAAACAGTTATGCGATAAGGAATACAGTCAGGACAAAATCATATTTATTACTGCTGTGATTTACCTTTTTGGCATATTGATTGTGGCTTGAGCAGAAGATAATTTGCTGCGGCCAGATCAATCCAAACCTGTTCAGGAGACCTGCACGACCTCTCCGTACCACAGCCATGCTGCGGCAACGTCGTCTGAAAGCACAGCTAATTTGATTCGAGTCAAATGTGGGCTCAATCACTGCCTATTAGCTGAGATTTAATTAACCCAAATCACGTTATTGTGTTTGATGACAAAGAGGTTTTTGTGCGGGAACCTCATTGTCAGATCATTGTTCCGTTGTCTCTTTCAACTCAGTCAAAGGTTGACGAAGAAAAACCAGCTACCAATATGGACTACAGAGGGAAACAAAGGTTAGATTATTGGATACTCTCACGGAGCATTAATTATACACAAATGCAGTGGTTGAGTAATATTTATTAAGGTAAACTGAAATTGGAATCACATCAGAATGTTCACTCTAATAATTTCCTTTGGCATCTCTTTCACTAAAGATGCTGTACTAAGGGAGTTGTACTATGTACCAAGCATTAAGACAGTTTTAATTGGTCTTCTTGGTCTGTCACAGAATAGTTTCACATTTGAAATCAAATTGCTGTCAAAGTGAAATGAATAGGGAAGAAAAGATGTATGGTAAAGAATGAAAAGTGCAAATCAATCACTTTCAAACAAAAATGACATAAATACCATTAAATTCCATAAGATCTTATTTTACCTCACTCTGCTCCTAATGCCTCTCTCATCTTGAGTGACATGATATTTTTTTTCCGGTGACACAAGCTGTAATTGACAAAAGCCTTGCAGCACTTTGCAAAAGCGCACTGAGCTCCTATCTGGCTTAAGAATACAAATTCCCTGTGATCAGAGGTGTTCCACAAAGCTGCTGCCTATTATCTGAAGCCCTGTAAATGATAACCCTGCGACCGCTCGAGCATAAAACAAGAAGATGAAGATGAATCTTACTCTTCCCCATCATTTCATCTCATTTAATTGACAAGCTCTCACTTGCTTTTAAATTTAGGAGATTACAAATATGAGCTGGATCTCGAGAACCCAATCCAGCTGCTCTAATCAAATGCAAAACCAGCCGCAAATTAATCTACATATTTTAATAAGGAGCCAGTAGCAGGGAAGGTGTGAGCAGACGTTTAATGGATTATCATCCGCCATCCCTTGAGTTCAGAAATTGAATAAATATCTTTCACATAAATATACGGAAACGTCAGGTGATAGTCATGAGCTTTTCTCTTCCTAACTTCCCCTCTTTTTCTCTCCCGTGCAGATGAACATGTGGAATAGGCCTTCAGAGGCTTTTACTTCACTTGCGGTCCACAGTCTTAAACCCGGGCCGATTAACAGCGAGCACTTATTGAACAAAGGAGATGCAATTTCCGAGCTCTGCTAATACCAACGACTCCGGGGTTTCTTGCTTCCAATGTGGTCTTTATAAGCATAAGAGAGAATTATGTTTTTTCCCAAGAATTAAACTTGCTTTTGGAAATGAAGACGCCTTTGGCTATAAAATCGCCATGTGTACAACATTACTTGAACTTTGAGTTTTAATAGGCAAAGTAAAACCTTCTTTGGATTGACTCATTCCCGTGTGGAGCAGAAGTAGCCTGATTAAACGGAATCCAATGATAATTCCTTTTTTTTCCCCAAAAGAACTTTTTTTTAAATCCTCGAAAAACCTTTCAGACAGTTGTGAACATTTTTCACTCGTTAGCTTTACATATTCCTCTGTATACTTCAAAAATGACTACAAAACCAGTTTCTTCAAGAACAAAGCTAAAAACATTATTCCAAAATATATTATCAAAATATATAGTCAAGCTCCAAACACTTTCCTCCTACAATGTATCCTTCATCAAGTCTTTTGGTCCTACTGAAAGTATAAACCTTTAAAATATGGTCTAAATACTTGCTATTTGCAAAAATACAAACATTTTCTATAGCTTTTTGCAAATTATGACTCAAAAAAATATTAACTAGTGCTGTTTTCACTTGAGGATTTTTAGACCTTTAGTAAATTTATACACATTAGAGTTTTTGTAGAATCATGATTGTACATATATGATTTTTCAAGATTATGTTCAGAAAGTAGATAATCTAGCCACTATTGGGGTCACAAGCCAGAGTACCAATATTGCCGCTCCAAAGCCTTGCTAAATAAGGACGGTTGGGCCAGGAAGGACATCCGGCGTAAAAGCTATACCAAATCCATATGCGGAACACAAAACTGATTTCCAAACAAGATCGGTTGGGGGCCTGGTTAACAAATACCATTACTGGTAAAGGCAGCCACCAGGGTACCGACATAGGGATGGAAACATGTGACCCACTGTGGAGAAACCCCGAAAAGGGAGCAGCCCAAAGAGGAAAAAGATCTTCTGACAGTGGACACATGAATGTCCTCTGACAGTTTGTCTCCCTGGTGGTTTTTATCGGAGGCGGCAAGAAGTAAAAATGAAGAAGTTAAATTCAGCCATTTGACGGACATATCTTTTGAACTTCCGATCAGATTAGAAAATTGAGATCTACCGAAAAATATAGTCAGAAAAACTATCGTCTGGTACAGTACGGCTATAGTACTGCTCATACCACCCTGTTATTCTCACCTTTTGCACATGCTTGGTATCAATTTCCTGCTTCAAGGCCTGGAGCATTAATTGATTTCAGTTGCGCCCATTCAGGTAGCCTCCTTCGTCCCATCACTGTCACACCTGCATGCTCTGCCCATGACCATCAGCTGCTGTCTTAAATATGACCCTCTCGTCATCCATCTAGTTCTGGCGTTCCCATCTTCATCTGTTCCTCGGAGATCCATCAGTCTCATCATTCATCAGTCTCTACAGAAACATCAGCCACCACCACCAGTTTCCAGACTCCAGTAGGGGGATTTTCCATGCTGCTGCTCAGGGCAGAGATCCTTCCATCTCCAATAATAATAATAATAATAATAATAATAATAATAATAATAATAATATAAAGATATGACCAAAAAGCATCAATGCTTATTAGAAGTTGTATGCAGATAAATAATCTCCCCATGATTTTCTTCTCTTAGTGAGGACTTTAACAGTTATATTTAATTTACTGAACACTATTTAGTTGCATGTACCAAACAGAGTTAAGTTAAATTTATTGAGCAAATGTATGATTCAAATTTTATGATGCAACAATTTAGTTCTTGGTTCAACAAAATAGAAGTCATGTAATGCAAACCACATCCATGTTTCATTTTGAGAATACAATTATGTCGAATTTTTAAGACATTATCTTTACAAAATTATGTACACAATTATGGAATTCCAGTCTTTTAATATTGGATTAATTCAATTAAACTCCCATGTTTTAATTATGTAAGATGCACTTAATTAATTCTTACCAAGTTTTTAGTTATTTGAACATTAAAAGGCATTTAAAGCAAACAACATCCATGAGTGTGTGTCCATTACATCGTTACATGTTTTTACTGCGCTCAGCTGTTGTTACGAATCCCAAAATGGAAAAGACCACAGAAAAAAACACTATTTCAGAATTCGCACCTCTGCCTGCGCTGCCCTCTTAAACATACATATTTCCTTCAGAAACAGAAAAATTACAAGTTTCCCCATTCACTACAAATAAACCAGTGATGCGCATCCTGAAGAGGCGGTTGGAATTGTTATAAATTGTTTTTTTTGTCACCTTCGCACAATGCCAGGAGGCACTGAAGGAGGAATATAGCCCTATTAAGCTCTTGAGGGTCACTTTTAGTGTTTGAAGGTGGTGCTTATACAGACTTTACAACGTGTATCATTATGAATCGCCATATAAGGAAACAGCTGGGATGTGAGACGGAAGGAAAGAAAGAGGAGGTTACCGAGGCTGTCAGTTTCAAAGGGAAAAGAGGACCAAAGATCAACACTCAATTATCACCACTTAACTAAAGTGAATCTTCCTTCTTATTCATGACACCTGTTTGGGAAATCAGCTTATTGGTTTGCTGTCTTCTCTGTTGTGAGGATATTTTAAATCTAGCCATCACGCAAAACCCACAAATATCACTCCGAACCAATCAGACATATTTACCCCCATTCGGTGATGGACGAATCTCAGCACCAAAACAAAACCTGATAAGCCACCACCACAGTGATTTGTCATTTAGAAGTGATTCGTCTGGTGCTGTCCCATCTCCAGGCTGAGTGAGATATCACATGTCAGTGATGATTGACAGTTCCCAGTTCTGTCAGTTAGCTGCAGGGGAGCTGCAGGGAAAGATAAGGGCATCTATCAATGTAGTTCCTAATGGCAGGCTGGGGTCACATGAAGGTCCCCCAAACCACGATGATATCAATATCTAGTAGACCTGGGTTTATTCCTTCCTTAACACCTGTCTTCAGTTGACCTTTCAACCCTCCCTGACTCCTATCACTACATGAATCTGAGAAATCAGTGCATGAAAAGAACATACAAGATAGGAGCTTTTCATCAATTTCATATATTTTAGAAAATAGGAAGAAGTTTTAAAATGTCAAAACACAAACCAAATACATTTTTAATTCATAGAAATAATGTTAGATATTTGTAATTCTCTTCATTCATTGTCACTATATCTTGTGGTTACTCCTTTTTGGTACTTCACAGAAAATTTCTTTCGACAGAATCTTAATTAAGAATCTGTCTCATTCTGAATTAAAAAGCATGTTTTCCCTTATACTTCCCCTTATACAACATCCAGGTCGTATAATCCTACGGGCAAATGAAAGCCTCCTGTAGAGACTTCCAGTTGACTTTGTCTTCTTTAAATATTTGTTTAGGGGTCGCTACAGCGGATCATCTGTTACCATCTTGCCCTATCCAACTCATCTTTCTCTGTCACCCCAACCAACTCCATGTCCTTTTTCACCACATCCAGAAACTTTTTCTTTGGTCTTCCCCGTTTTCTTCTGCCTGGCAATTTCATCTCCAGCATCCTTCTACCAATAGATCCACTATCCTTCCTCTTCACATGTCCAAACCATCTCAGTCTGGCCTCTCTTACATTGTTTCCAAGATGACTAACCTGGGTTGTCCCTCCTTTTGTGCTCGTTTCTAATCCTGTACTCAATTTGCTCTTGACTGTAATTTTTTTAAACTATGTGTTTATCGCTGTTGTGACTCATTAAGAGTTTTCTGGATCTCACGTTAAAGTGGATTCGGTTTCTGTAGTTGAGACCTTCCTCTCATCCTTTCGTACCATTTGAAGGATGTTTTCTACTGACATAGACCTTAGTTCGAGGAAGAACTGGATTGATTTTGGGAAATGTTGTTTGGTATATTTCCAACATTACAGGAGGACCTTTATCTCCAAAACTTTTCTGAGAATGATCTATCAACCGATGGTGGGATATAGTCCAAATTTGGTGCATATAATTCCACTCCAGGATATTTATCTCTAATATACCTTATATAAGTCTGGGGGGATTTTTTGTTTTGTTTGTTTTTTAACAAGAAAGACTATTTTTCGGACATGTCTTCGCATTTAATAGAAGAGTTCAATCCCCCAATCCCCTGCTTGTACAATGCAGGGAATTTTATTGGATATATCTTTACTGTCAAAGATAGCGTGGGCCTAGTTGATTCCGCGGACATGTCACCTGTCATCCAAGAAGATGCCTCAGTTTCCCTCAGGTGGCTTTAATGAAGCTACATTTTGGGGGGATGAATAGATTATGGTTGCAGTCGTTACTGTTTTCATGGTAAGCCATGGTATCAGACTCCTTCCTCTCGCCCCAAATGAGCAGTCACAACAAGAAACAATAATAATAATAATGAAATAATCAGCAGAGTGATTGCCGTAATATTCCCTAAGATAGTTATCATAAAAACCATTGCAACCCTGATGAAACTCTGCCTTCATTTTGTACAGTAAGTTCCCTATAAAGTCGTACCTGAGTAGTGTCAAATTGCTATATCGGTACATTTCAATCCAAAAATAGGAGTTTGTTGATGGTCCTCAAAACTCCACATAGTCGTCCGCAAGTTGATGCTCATATGATACACCCACACAGCAGCGCCACTGTTTTGCAGCCGTCACTTTGATTTTCCATATGGAGCTAGATTTGTGGCACAATCCTGATGGCGGAGCTGCTAATTTGGATCGATCAATTTGAATATCTGTGCGCGCGACAACTTAAATGTGCTCGTGTGTGTTGTTGCGCGCACAAAAATTCAAACTGCGCTCTTAAAATCAGAAGCTCCGCGAATAGGATTGTGCCACAAATATAACGCCATTTTTCAGGCCAAACCCTCGCGCACGTTAGACTCCTTGGTCCTGACGCCCTTGATGCGAGCCGGTCCCCACCCTGCCGATACAACGTGACACGTGCGGGGTTGCACTGGGGACAGTCTGCTCCCGTATGTGCTGTGCTGGTAATGATCTGGTAATGATCCTGTTACGACCGGTAATGATCTTCCAGTCCCTGGTCCAAGGTCTGTTCGCCTCTTCCCAACAATAACCCCCCAGCATCCTCCCCTGCACCATCACAAAAAACAGTATTTTGCTCCACACTTAGGGTAGTTTCATGATTTTTTTATTTTGTAATTTATTCAGATAGTAGTCTCGGATTTCGGTTTTCCATTTTTTTCTGACAATGACATATTGTTGCTTTGGTGGTTGTGAGAAACAAATACATTTTTAAATAACAAATACATAAGTTCTTCAGTTGCTACAAGGTCAGTTTTCTATAAAGTCATGTACCATGGAATGAATTATTGACTATAAAGGGTACCACACTGTATTTGGGCACCTTTTCTGAGAACTCACATATATGGAAGAAATAGAGCAATACTTCCGGAAATCCTTTGGGTTAGGATGGCCATAATTCAATCAAGACTCTACACCACAAAGAAGAAAAAAGTAAATAAAGAATTTGGCCCATCCTCATACTATGATGTATTTAATGGTCTACCATACGACGGCAAAAAAAAAAATCGTTGTCTCAGTTTTTTTCTCCTTTTACGTCACAGTATTTGTGTGATTGTTTCACCCCTGTCAATAATGATTAAAATCCCGTTTTTAGATATTTTATCTTATTCTAGTTTGCCAACACAATCAGGAAATGGACCCTGCTTCTGTGTCTCAACCTACTCCTGGCTGTAATGACGAAAGGATGCATGATTTCACAAGTGCTGCTTCATGTTGTAATGGTATATAAATACGTAAGGATATGTTGGTGCTGGGAGGACGGTGGGCTTGAGAAAAAACAAAGAGAATATCATCATTTGACAATAGTAACTAAAAAAAAAAACACTTTTTTTTTTTTCTTTTCAACACTGTAACCAATGAGAAACTGTTGAACATGTACTACTCCCAGTGCAGTTAATACATATGCAGTAAAAATACTTCAGTTAAAATGGAGGGTAAAATTTTTCAACACCAGGTATACAGGTATAAAGCAACGTTTCGATAAAAACAGACTTTTTATTTGCAATAATTCTCTAATTTGGCTGTTCAAAGTAAAAGAAGAATAACAGAGCAGTGAGTGTAAAGAGAAGTTGTGTGTTCAGTGGTGCTTTCTTCCAAGTCTTGTGTTATATCATGTGAAAGTAAGACTGTGGCATGTAATATGTTAGAGAAGGAGATGGTGTTGAGGGCCAACAGGAACCGGGATGAAAATTGGATTCGTACAATGTTTTTCCACAATACCTCAACATTTCTCCTCTGGATAATCATGGGAGAGAAACTCCAGATTTCAAACTCCGGTATACTGTAAAATAAACCTAAATTAGATTTATTTGCAGATGATTCGCTTACTCAACATTGGCTGAAGTTATTTGACAAGGGCATGAATGTTACGGGAGTACATCTAAGTGTAAAAGTCCCGCGCCTCAGCTTTACATATGATTCTTTTGTGTCCATTAAGTGAATAAAAATGCAATAAATTGCTTGAGTGCTGCGGGACCAAGAAACATTCGCTTTGGAAAGGTAAGACATCTCATATATGATGGATGTTTGATCTAACTAAGCCAAATTCTGCAATAATTCCACATTTAAAGAAATTAAATTATTCCCATCCTCTCATTCAATTTTTTTTTTTTTTATAGTGGATGAGCATAAATATGAAATTAAACTGTAGTGGCACTTTCACCATTTCCAACAATCAAAAAAAAAAAAATCTAAAAATGTAACCTTCATGCAAATCACCTGCGGTAAATTCAGATTTAAACTTTACATTGAGACAAAAAGCCATATATATATATATATATATATATATATATATATATATATATATATGGCTTTATTATTAAATTATATTAGTGCTGGGCAATGATTACAATTTTTAAATGCAAAAAAATCAAAGCGATAATTAATCGAGATTAATGGCATTGTTATGCGCAAGATTCAATAATGAATTCAAAAGTAGTGTATAGCGCACTTCTATTTTAAAAGTACTGCTATATGAACAAAAGCGCAATAACATTTGGTTCGCAAAACAAATAAGGTGCTTTTTTACAGCAGTATTCGCTTTACACAGTAGCAATTGAAATATTTCTTGTAAATCTCAACTTAAACATTAATGTAATCAAATCAAATATAAAACCAAAGCTATTTAACATAACAGGCACCTTCCGAGCAACAGCAGGTTAACATTTATAAATGTTTTTTTTTGTTTTTTTTCTGAACAGCTCCCAGCAGAAACATTTTTCTTTTATCAGGGAGTAGCATAAACAGTCTATGTTCAGTAGAAGTGTCCCTTTTAGAGTGAGGTGAAGTGGTTGAGCACAAAAAAAGGACATTACTGGGATTTACTGTGCAGGGGACTTTTTAGTCTGTGAAGTCCATGTTTGTACCCGCTTATGTATGTTATTCACTCATTTCCATTTAGCACTTTGAGATTTGATCTAAATGTAAAGTGCTTTATAAATAAAATGTAATATTATTATTGTTATTATTATACAACACGTGTATTCTGCTTGTGACGGTGCGCTTTGAGGGAGGCTCCTGCGTGCCGTCATACGTTGCGATCCTAATAACGTTCCTCAGACCGACATCTTCCACAAAACTAATTGGCCTGCAGTTTTTAGCCTTCCACTTCGCTTGGCCATGGCATTTGTTAGCTTGTCTTGCTTTTTTTTATCTATACTTCCCCCTCCTGATGCATCCAACGTTGTCTGACGAAGCCTCCCTCCACTGTTTGTTTGGGGGGGGGGTTGATTTGCTGGCATCAGCGGTGTGTATTATATTTTTAGGTGATACTTGATACTTTGGACTCGAAGTACTCCGGTGATAAGAAAATTCAACTTTGCAGTGGTCACAAATAACTTTGGCTTTATCAACTCCGCCGATCAACATCCCGCACCTCCTGTGAGCGATAGTTCGTCTGTATGTGTATTCAGAGCCAGTGTTCAACGGACTTTCAAAATAATAATAAAAAAAACAAAATAAAAACAAAAAAAACCAAAAACGTTAATGCGCGATAATTGTTGCCGTTCATTGATTTATACGTTAACGCGATAATAACGCGTTAACTTGCCCAGCCCTATCATATATATATATATATATATATATATATATATATATATATATATATATATATATATATATATATATATATATATATATATATATATATATATATATATACATGTATATACAACTGGCACACGGTAACATGTCCTTAAACTTTTTAGTAATACGTAGCTTAGTGAAATAAAGCTCCTGACACACTGGACAGAACCAGACTGCACAATTACTTTTATCTCTTCAAATCTTCTTATTTGGCTTTACACAAAAGCAAACGGAAAATAAGTCATTGCAGGGGGTACCAGAGGGGGGGGGAGAGAAAACCATGCCCCACTTAACCTTAAAGTACCTTGTATTTAATTCCCTCAACATATGTAGTCTGGTTTGTTTAAATGTCTTGAACAGAATAGATCTTTTGTAATGTTATTAGCTCAGCTTCCCCATGTTGACTGCTGCGTGCCCTGGTGTCTCGGGATCTACTGTATGCTATGCATGCAGCCAACTGCATTTAAGTTATTTCAACAAGGCATTTAAAGACGGATGGGCTTTGAGAAAAACAGGATAAACAGAACCACATTTTAATTACAGTATCAATTTCACTGAGCATCTGTCACAAGATAATCAAGAAACCCTCACTGATTTGCTAATGGAGGTAGAGGGTCCATGCTTGCATCTGTTGTCATTTGTTACTTATAAGGAATGCCCTTTAGGATCAAGCAGGTACTCGTCCTGTTCTTACATATTACAGGAAGCAGGCCTCACCATGGCATTACACAAACTCATGTCATTTTAAGATGAAGGATTCATAAAACGATTCAAGGCAAAAATCAATACATTTTCAAAAACAAACTGACAAGGATTTATGCAGAAAACTAAAAGCTGCGACTTCTAATCCATGGAAGACCTTGTCTGAGAGAGATGGGAAGGAGAAATGGAAATAGCAAAGGGAAATGACTGGAACAACAGGACAGTTGAAGAACAAATGAGACAGACAGTTTCGGGGGTGGGTGGAAAGGGTAAAAGGGAAATCCCCGCTCATTATCTCAATCATCAAGCGGAATAATAAGACAGCAAAAAGCCTGAGTGTGCCTAAACCTACCTAGAGTTTGGCTAATCATCTAAGCCTTCGCCATGCCCACCCCGGTGACCCAGAGGGGCATCTTCATCTACGCTGTCAGACCTCTACAGAGTAAACACTGCAGGCACATTAAACACTCATGCATATTTTTAACCATCAAACTAAATGGCAAGGACTGTTCTTTTCTCCTCCCATAAGGTTTCAGCTCTTGAATAATCTACTTAGGTGGGTGAATGATGGCTTTGCCAGTGTTGTGAGGTGCTTTGGGGAGTAAGTTCATGAAAAAGTACCATTATCATTTGTTTCTGACAGGTTTTTGGTTTTGGTATGGTCTGCAACCTTCTTCCGCACTCTACTTGTCCATTATTGTCTTGATGCCTCATTTAACCCTCCTACTAAACACTCACGCATGGCCATGTGGCAGTAACATGGGCAGTATGCCAGACCCATTGTTACCATAAATAGGCGAGGGCTAGTGTTTTCTCCGAGGAATATCATTTCAATTGTGGCCGTATCTTAACCACCTGTAGGGTGTGAACTAAGTTTGATCCCTAAAACGTTTCCTGTCCCAAAAGAGAACACAAGGTTCTGTGGTGAAAGGAATATAAAATCCCTGTGTGTCAATTTCCTTTAATTACAATAACATTTGGAGTTAATTACGAACAAAGTAGCATAAAAACACTGGCTGCCCGACTTAATATGTCAGAAATAATTTCAAGATAAGCGACAAAATACGTATTCACGAAGGAACCAGTATATTACTATACCTAATTGTTTTGATAAAAAAAGAAAAAAATGCAGCTTAGACTAATTACTGTACAATTTGAGGTAGTTATACTTGAGTAGTTTTACTCTTAAATCAGAAATGATGTTCTTACTTTTCTGCATTTATCTCTACAGCTAAAAACTAGATCTGTGCTGTTGTCCCCGCCAGCACAGGTATATCTCCCAAAAGACCCCCATTCACTGTGTTGTACAAGCAATCTCCCTGATTGAACTCCTCAAAATAAATGTGAAAAACTGTGGTTTTCATTTAAATAAAAGCCTCCCTCTGCTGAGTAAACTATGAACTATTATGGTCTATAATATTAGAATATCATATTTATCGCGAATCATATTTACAGAATTTGGACTAAATGGGCGATAAAGCTCTCCCTAGTGTCAAAAATATATGACGATCTCCCAAAATAAATCCAGTTCCTCTAACTGAGGAATGTGGTTTAAAATTTACAAATGAGCCATGAAATAGCTTTTGAGTTAATTACAAACAAGAACCAACTTGTTTTAAAATTACATACATTTGGAAAAATTATCGCCCAAAAACTTAAAGGACATAAAGCTCCCCTCTCACACTAAGGTATATGTGGGCACAGTTGGAAAATGATCCATGAAAGTGTGATTGAGTTATACTGTTGCAGCGGACACAGCGATGATAATTCCATAATATCACCGACTTTTCAGGTACCTAAATATAGATTTTACATCTGTATTTTTTTAATCTAAGCCTTAAGAGCTAAATCTTCTATAGAGCAGTTATCCTCAGATGCTTTACGACAGATAACATTATTGAAAAGCTGATCAGGCATTCAAGAATCAGAAATAATAAAATAATAAGACATATAATAATAAATATCATGCATGCATGTGAATTTTGGCAAAGCTAGTTTGAAATTGTCACAAGCTAGCTGGGGAAGACATATGCAATGAAACACCAACGATGAAGCAGAAAAAACACATATATGTAAATAAAGAAACCGCTATTGAAAACTTAAAAAATGGGCTTACGCGGTTAATGTCCTGTTTACTTGGCATAATTTTAGCTAAAACAAAAAAAAAGTCCTTTTCATTTTTAAATTGCTGTGTATTCATACCACATTGTGACAATGACACTTGTTCTTAAGGATACACAAAATTGATGCTCTAGTGTGCAGACCAGGTCAAAATCATCCATCCTTCCATCCATGTTCTGTGACTACTTCTCCTCTTTAGGGTTGGGGGGGGGGGCTGGAACCTATCCCAGCTGACTTTGGAGCCGACACATGGCACTAACAACCCTTCGTTTTCATGCCTAAGGGCAATTTAGAGTCACCGATTCACCCACAATACATACGTGTCCGGAGGGAAGCTATGCACCCATGTAACGGGGGAACATGCAAACTCTGCTACACCGCTATGATGCCCTTTTTCCAGAATCAACAAAATGGTCAATCATTGTTTTTGCTGTTGTTCTGTCATTTCAGTGTCAACAGTTTTCTCCAAATGCTGCTAACTAACTGCTCAGAAAACAACAGCCCACTACTCTGCTCCTCTGTTGCTTCCATAGTGGCTTGATGGAGGTGGTGGGCTGGCTTCCTGTGTGGGTGTGCTGGAGAGTGTGTGCGAGTACAAATCTGTAATAGCATCGTGATTGTTAATTTACATCCGTTCATTGCTGTCCCCTGTTTTTAATTCTGTCATTAGAACAGTGAAGGCACCGCTGGCAGACGCCCAATTACTAAGAGATGTTGGAATGAAACAGTGTTATTATATAAATACCATTACACTTTTGACTCCAGGACGCTACTTCCTGAGGAGTGACCCATGGTCATTCAGGAACCTGATTTACAGTAACTAGGGGTGGACATGCCTCTCTAACACTGTATTTCACCCCTCTGTGCTCCTTCTCCCCTCTCTCCCCTCTCTCTCTCTCCTTCTCCTCCCCGCCCTTCACAGACACCCAGGTTTCTCATCTAAATTTAGGACTAGAAATCTCACTCTTTGACATGTCCTGGGGTCGATTTTCACCTCGACCACGGGCACAGCTGTCTGTTCGTGTGACGTCCAGAGGCGTGATGTCCTGTTTTATTAAAAAGTGTGAATATGAAATAAAGGAGCAAGAGAAAGAGAGTGAGACACAAAACACCCAAAAGAGGTACATTGGCAGGGGCTGTTAACAGATATCTGCCCAATTTGTAAAAGCAGATATGCCGCCTTGCAATAACTGAGCCTGAGGTGCATTTGTTAGAATTATAACTGGCCTTCCTGCATGTTATGTAGCATTCAGATCCATCGGAAGAAAGGGTGCTGGTGCGGATCCATTCATCTGACAAACTTCTCCGGCAGTTTGAAGTAAAAGACAATAACAATTTACATGAGAGACACGCACAAGGGAGGCGGGAATGTAAGCTTCCTGCCAATCAGACTTGATACTGTGTACACCAAAGTGGATAAAAAAAGAAGCTGACGTGAGAATCAAAAGATTTACACAAGATCTTCGATGTCTGTTATAACCTCGACTCCTGTTATTGACTATAAACTGAACAACAGCCATTACATTTCTCAGCACAGAGGTCAAACCAGGCTTGGGCGAAATGATTAATAATTTAATTTCCATGCAGGTGCATCATAGTTCCCATCATACGCCAAATGTGAAACTTGACCACCAGGAGAAATAAGAAACAAAGCTAATAGTTGTTTTCTGGCACAAAATTTCAGCACATCAGCATCCCTGCTCCTTTTCTACCACTCTCACATTTGATGAGAGAGCAACAGTGGCGTTCTAATTTAAATGTGAGATTCCCACTTCTCCAAAAGAGAATGATGCCATTTCCCCCCTAGTGAGTCTCTGGCGAAATCCTCAGCTCCCATGTGCCTCCGTAACTCCTAATTTATTTAAAGAGTGTGCGTGATTAGAAAAACCCTCCTAAATTACTGTATGGCACAAAACGGTATAATTAAATTAATACCGGATGTAATAATTACTTTGTGGATTCTCATTTTTCATACACACAGCTGCTTTGTTGCCTGAACCATTAGCATTTGTCTGCTGCAGTTAACAAAGGCTCTAATGAGATTTCTTCGTGTACGTGGCTGTGTGTGTGAGCGTGACTGCACGAGTCTGGTTTGAGTGTGTTCATGTGCGCATGTGAGGGTGCTTAAGCATGCCGATTGGACTGGATAGAGTGGGCAATCCGATGTTCACCTCACACCTACAAATATATAACAGCTCTGCATATTCTGACACATTAAAGGGGTTTTGTCCTCAAAGAGGACAAAACTCTTTTTACGAGTGCCTTTTGGACGTAGTAATTCAGCGTCAGTGAGAAGATGAACTTTAAGGAAAAGGTGGAAAAGTTTCCACATCTAAATGAATAAAGGTTGAAGAATCTCTGTGGTGCCAAGAAAGGTACATTACTCTCAATCGCAGCTGTAATGTATTTCACTACTAGTGAAAAATAGCTACATTTGTCTAATGTATGCCACGTAACCGACTTAATTCTGAATGATGATCCTGTCCACTGATTTCATTCACATTCTCACGTTTACCAAGGATATAAGTCATTTCCTTTTCACTTCAAAAGTTGGAATTTCACAGAGATGTGACGGCTCGTTTGGAGGACTGTTTGGCTGACTTTCAACTCTGCAACTTTACATTAATAATATGGCTAAATATGTCAGATGGTCAATAACTGTCACATGCTGTTGGCAGGTGTTGGCAGCGGTTTTTGAGATAACCCTGTCCATTTGTAATGACTGGTGTGTCGGAGCTTCCTCTGTGCACTCTGACTGTCAGGTGAGTCTCTCTTGTTCTTCAAACAGGACAACAGTCTCCCTCCTTCTCGCTGTGCGTCTCCCTCTGTTCTTGTGTCTACAACAGACGCACTCCTGTGCCAGTACTGTCACTGTGGATGAAAATGTCCCTTAGTTATCTGCCTGAGTAATTGCTGTCTTGTTTGGTTAGGAGATTAGAGGGCTGAAACTCTATGTGTGGTCTTGCAGATTGAACAAACAGGCACCAGTAGGAAGTCCTGTCCAAAAAACACAAGGCAGACTCTTGTCAATGTGAAGATAGTGAGCCTGATGGACTGGCACACGTGATAATTGTGGCTGTGGGCATGTTATGCTTTGACAAAGTGGAATCATTTGAAAGCCTTGCCGCTCTGTGCTATAGAGTTTCCAGAACAAGTCTAGATGATGATTATATAGACTATATACACATACACATTGTGCTTAATTATTTTTCCCAGCATCACAGAAGAAATATTGCGTAGCACTCCTTTAAGTCCTCAAAGCAGCACTTTTGGTCCCTACTAACTCTCTTTAGCCTACTGTATACAACTGCTGCACTCTCTAAGTGGTGAAGTCTGGTTTATTCCTGTGTGTGCTGTCAGAGGTGACAGCCTTTATTTCAGCAGCCTGCACTTGTTCTCCCTGTCTCCGAGGGTGGTATTCCATCAACAGGGTAACCTCACCCTCAGCACCATACAACACCTCACTCAGGTCCTCACCATTAAGAGACATTTCTACCCCAAACCCTCAAATCTTTTGGCCCGTGTGCTTTTATTTCCTCCTTCTTGCTCCTTTTCTTGCTTTTCTTCTCTGCTGTCCTCCCTCCTGTGAAAAGTGTCAGGCTCCTCTTGTCATGGTGGTTCCAATCAGTGGGGCAAAGCTCAGAGATCATGTTTGATACTGTCAGATGGCCTGGAAAATTAAAAACCCAATTAAAGTGGCAGTCCAGAGGTCAGCTCTTCTGCATATCAAAAGCTCTCCTCTGGCTATTCTACACAAATTATATCCGTTAACAGCTCACTTTGTTTAGGCCGCACCAGCACAGCACTTTGGTAGAAATAAGTGCTCTCTCCTTTGTCCGTTCCATTTCAAATGCAAACCTTTGGGACTGCCAGAGATGAACAAATCTTTTTTTTTTTTTGCTTTTTTCTTTGTGCAAGACACATTGATTTACTAAAGAGGTGAAACAAAGAGAAATACAGCTAGGATTAATTTTTAGATATGCTGCCCCCTAACTCATTTTACTTACTCATCCACACATGAAATGCTATCCTATGCTTTTAATGACAAATCACCCCTGACCAAGATGATCATTCCTTTCTTGCTTTTTCTATCACTCCAGTTCTTTTGTATTCCCTGTTTTACCCACCATTAATTTATTCCTGTACAGTTGTAGGGGAAAGGACAGAGAGAAATGGCCAACCAAGCTTAATGGCATGCGTCTCGGGCCAGTCCATTAATATTCAGCTTAATGTTTCTGATAATAGGGCTGGGGGCCATAAGGAGCCGCTGGCCCAGACAGCCTTATTAAGCAGCTGAAGTGGAATGATGTTCGCTCTTGTCCGGGATCAAATGCAAGAGTAAACACATACAATATGCAAGCACATACACGTAAACACACACCCACTCACAGTCAAGACAATTGTCTTTGGGACGACACCATCAGGATCTTCCCACAAAATTGTTCTTACTATCCGCCCTCTCTTTATCTGTGTGCTGGTAGCAGTTTCGATGGTTTGGTAAGTTCCTGTAGCTTTTTGTAAATGCATCATGCTGCCATCTGATAATGGGATCTTTGCCACAGTCCGGTCAGTTTATCAACTGTTTTGCTCCCACTAAAAGAACATAGAGTCAATAGCCTTGCCATTTTTCCTCTTTTAATTTCCGATTTTCTGTTTTCGTCTCCCCCTTTTTGCAGCAATCCACAAGTCCTCTGCGTTGGGTCTTTTAGCTCCATCTCATTTACATTTAATGACATGATAATACACATTAGCAGACTATTTCAAATAATTACAGCCTTTCAATCGCTTTTTACCATCACCTCTCTCCCCCAAATGTTCTTCTACATCCTACATGCTCCGTGCTTTTCTCCCAAAATTTTCATATTTCTAATGGCAATGACAGAAAAATACTTTCATCAGAAACAATGTATAATAATATGTCACAAGGACAGGGAAAAAGAAAAGATTGGGCAATTTGCAAAACGGTGCAGGGTGGAGGGGTGAATAGGACATTAAGTTCTTTTCTCCTGTAGAGGTGGAGGGTATGTTTTTTTCCTGTCATGACGGGGGGGGGGGGGGGGGGGGGGGGGGGGGGTCTCACGTTAAACAGCAGACAGGCAGGAGTTAAGGTGACAGCTCTCCTGTCAGGTCATCCATGGCCCAGGGTGACTTTAAGGCAACAGTAAGATCCAAGTTTAAATAATCAAGTCATCCACTGAAGAATGACTGTGGTATAATACAATTTTAGTCTTATTTCTATAGCGTTGACCAAAACTTCTATTAATTAAAATAACTAAAATATTAAAAGTGATTGCAAAGATCTGGTGAAGAAGCAAGTGCTCAGATGATCAGAAAACATGACAGTGGACAGTTAATCCAGCTCTAATAAAATACTTAATTTGCACATAAAACTGAGAGTGAGCACATGACCGTAGTGAGCACATAAAAGCCGAGTCATGATGTTTTTAACTCTGGAGGATGCTCACAAGAGAGAGAGATTATGAAATCATTTTGCCTGCCTCTCCTCTCACAAAATAAGTTTGGCTATTATTTAACTTCTATAATGTGATACATTCGTCAGTGAATCTAAATATGTGAGCGGTGTGTAGCTCCATTTATACCGCTTAATCTCTTAGTGGACTGGTGTGCCTTCATTCCGTACTGCCCTTCTGTAAAAATACAATGGAGGAATAATGGGAGGTCTTTTTTTCCCGCATCCGTGAAGGCAGCAGAGGTAGTAGCAGAGGAGAGTCAGGCATCTGCTGAAATGTTAGGCAGAAAACCTAGTCCTGTCGTATTGGTGGGCCACATTTGGAAGGCGGCAGATACAAGCTCTTAAACGCTAACTCAAGCGGTCTGAGGTTTTTTCGCTGTGTTAATCCAACTTTTAGGGGCTACAGGGTGATGTGGTTTTTAGTTATTTTACCACCGTCTCGTAGTAAACTCTTCTGGTTCAAATCCTCCATGGGACTTGGCATGATCTTTCTGTCTGAAAACATGCAAGATCTTTGAATTGGTGACTGTCAATGTTCCGTACATATGACTGTGAGGGGGAATGTGAATGTTTGTTGGTGTGTGTATGTGATGGCCGTGTGATGAACTACCAACATGTCCCAGATCTACCCCCAATCATCTTGTACAGGCTCCAGCCATCCAGCGTCTTCCTGGAAGGCTGGAAGTTTGGAAGGAAAGCGGTTACAAAAAATGGATAGATGGATGGAATCCGTCGGTCACAACGTGCCACTCGACACATGTCAGATGTCATGCCAGATGCTGATGCTGCTGTGTTTTACTTCACCCCTCTTTGGACTTTGGTTCACCGTTGTTTTGCAAACTAAAGAAAGGAATTGTAAGGTCAGAAGAGAAGGACTGTCATCGGACATATTTCTGAAGAGTAATGTTGGACTCTACAACCATTCCCCTCACCCAGACTCTTAGATCAGGCAGAGGATAAGACAAAAAAAAATTAAAACCTTAGCTGCCTTTTTTGGAAATGTAGACTGTGTCTTTGCCATTTGAGATCCAATCTCAAAACTTCTATTTTTAGAATTTCTAATCAAGAGATAATAAAGAGATAAATAATCTTTTATTTACCAGAAGTAACCTTGAGGTTAACCAAAAATACAAAATGAAGACTTAAGATGTTATAATTAAGAGGAAATCTAGTTTTTATCTGCTCATACAAAAACTTTAAAACATTTTTTTGAAAACCCTCGCCTTTCGTCATGAGCTCTGGGTAATGACCAAAAGAATAAGGTCAATGGTGCGAGCGGCTGTAATAAGCTTGCTTCTGTTGTCAGGCTTGTCTCATGCTGCTGCTGCTTCTTCTCATTGAAAGGAGCCAGTTGAGTTGGTACAGGCATCATATCAGGATGCCTCCAGGACGCCTCCCTTTGGAGGCTTCCCAGGCACGTCCAACTGGGAGGAGACCCCGGTTAGACCCAGACTATAAATCTAATGTGCCATGGAATGTCATTCTTAGCCTGCTTCCACTACCATCCGACCCCAGATATGTGGAGCAATATGGAATTAATTTCTTTTTCATTCATGTAAGCTGTTGAATTTATTTATCAATTCGCCAGTGTAAACATTCAGTTTTCCCTCTATTTTTGTAACATGGATTTCTTTTTTAGGATACCCTACCGAGTAAGGGCCGGACATAAGGAATCTGAGTTGGCTGAACATACAGTCCCAGTTCTACACCTTGTTTGACAGACAAATAGACATTGGCTGAGTTTAAACAGGCAAAGGTATGAAAGATGATGCACCTAGAAGCCATTTTATGATACATTAATAATCTATCAATTCAAGTACGTGTCAATACATAGCATATACTAGATAGAAGCTTAACATTCTAATGGTTTTGGGCTAAGTGACTTGATTTTGTTTAGCATATATAGTCATGATTTGTGAGGCTGCTGCTCCTGTCACTATTGAGTAATTTTTCAGCATTAGTGACTGACGTGTCACCAATTTAGGTATCAACTGTTGTCAGACTTTGTGTTGTAAATCAGACTCAAGACGTCCAGACTTCCTCTGGAGTTTTCACATGAAAAACTGCCATTTAATTGAGTATGTGTCACCTGTGAAGCATGCTATTTATGATTGAGACTCACCGTATTATAATTTAAGTCATGGATTGTCATCCCAGCAGTAGTGCTTAATAGCCCAGCTTATCACAGAGTGTTTTCATGATAAGGTTCCAGGAAAACCTTATTATCCCAGGGTGATGATTTGTTTTACAGCCAGAAGTGCCACTCAACCATCAGACAAAAATAATTAATACAAAAACAACAAAAAAAACATATTGACAAGCCTTTTGACAACAACAAATACAACTTATACGCCATGATATTACAATGCCTCGTTAAAAAAGAACAAAATCATTTCGAAGTGCATTGGTCCGACATGTTGGCAGACTGTATCTCAACCTGTCGGGAGCATCTCAAACTCTTTGGACTTGCTAGTATCAGTTAGGACTGACTGGACCTTCTTCAATATCCTAATGAGTCAAATCATTAATCCTTTAATGTCTCGCTCAGCTGTGTGGTTCAGTGCATTTTGACTCACTATTTTCTATTGAAAAATGTGTGCCACTTGACTGAACCTGTGCATAGTATGACCCAGTCGCAGCATTTACAAGCTAAAGAACAAGGGGCCCAGGATTGGGCCTTGCTAGGAACCACAGACTGTAGGGGCCACCGAGGAAGAGCAATAACCCTGGCTATGGACAGTCTCCAATTCGATAACTAAGAATTATTTTAGCATATTAAAACATGTGAGGACTTACTAAATAGAATTACGCAACTTTATACAACAACAAAAAAAAGTTTAATGTGGTTGAGATAGTTTTGTGGAAACATGCTTTATCCAAAAAGTTTAGCTAATGTAATTAAAAATGTTTTTCATGAAATACAAAATGTCAACAAATTTTTATATGCCCGATTTTTTTTTGCGGTTTAAACTGCTTGTCGTTGATTGGTGATTTTATTTGAAATTCAGAGTGTCGAAGATATTAAAATAATAATGCCCCAAAGAAATAAAATATGCAAAGAAATCATAATCTCTGCTGAGGAGGTTATGCTTTCACTCCTGTGCCCTTGTCTATTTGTCTGGTCCATTGCTTTCTGAGCAAGATAACAGAAAAGCTACAGGACAGATTGTGGACGGACTTTGTTAGGCAGCATTTGAATAAAATAATAATAAGCCATTTGGAGTAATGACGTCACAATGTAGCCATTATTTTATACCCTTGACGTTCCTTCGGGTGCGATGTTGGGGTCTCCGAGGGCTGAACAGAGACTCCAGAGTGGAATACACAGGAGACAACCGGCTTTAGAGTATTTGTGATATACTGTAGTCAGAGAGTTTGTTGGAGTTGTTGGTAGATTTAGAGGCTGACAATAACTCAGACATTAATGGAGGAATCTGTATTCCTTTTTCCTTAACATAGGGTACTGTTGTGCCTTGGCAAGGTTTGGCCCCTTCTGAGTGCTTTTTATATTTTTCTTTATGAGGACATTAAAGTGGTGTCGGTTGTGCCTGCAATTTTGCTCTAAACTTTGACAATATCCTGCAGCATCCGATCCATACTAGGTAAAGACTGATTCAATTAAGCAAGATTAATATTTTAATTTTAATAAAAGTTTAAAACTGCAACCTTTTTACTTTTAATGTGGTTAACACTGATAAGCCGTTGTATATTACGATTTTTCCATTAGTTCACTTCTTCATTTCATAATAGGCTTCTAGCTGCGTTTGTAGCTGTGAAACTATTCAATCAACACAGGATTTCTTAACTATGAAAGGCAAATGCAGAGAGCAAGAACCTGAAGATAATTCTCCATTATGTACTGAAAGAGTTTAATATTTACATTCTGGTATTAGCATATGGCAAACACGTCGAAAGCTATCTTTGTATTAGCACTTGCTTATGTATGAATGCATTTGCATGGATTTGTACATGCTTGCATTCATGTGCAACCTCATCTTAATATGTCTTGGTTGGAGACACGGGACTTGTAAATGAAATCAAGGTTTCTTTATTGTGCTTATTTTTTTCCATAATATTGTATGAAAGAATTAGCCATGTGGAAGAGTAAGCCCAGCTCCCCGGTGCCTGTATGAATCTATTCCTAGCAGTCGCACTGCACTGGTCAAACAAATTAAATTACTGCACCAGTATGTAAGTAATTTTATGTAAATGATGGTGTTAATGTTCTGCATTGTGCTGTTGATGATAGGCTGGTGTGCTCTTCCTCTGGTGGCACTCATCTGTGTTCCTCAGTCTCCAGCTTGGAATGAACATGTACATTAGCCAAGAACAGTTGACAGTTTGCCTTCATTTTTTTCTCTTTACTGTCTGCACATTCAAAAAGATTTAACATATTTTGTTTGGCTTGAGGCTGGAACCATAGATGGACTTTGTACGACCAGTGCAGAACAGCGGTGTCCAATTCAATTTCATCTCGAACCACATCAGCGTTATAGTTGCCCTCAAAGACTATATACATGTTTCTACTCTTTTTCACATGTCATAATTTCCTCTGCATATTGGTTTTAGTAATAATTGATAACCAGCTTTGAAAGCGGAAAGTTAAAAAAATAACACTGCAGACATTCAATTGCTCAACTGATGTATAATTTATTAACGAAACAGTTCTGTGACAAAAAAAGTATGTTTGCGCATTGAGATAAAAACATGAATGTAAACACAAAAAAACTGTTTGTGGTCACACACACTCAATTTTCTATAAACACATTATAATGACATAAATCCCATGTATATATAAAAATTTCAAGTAAATCATTAATGTTTTTTTTTAAACAGTTACACAAACATTATCAACCACGATTTGTTAATTCATCTTTGTCTACTTTGTTACTTTTTTGCATTTTCTTTTTCAAAAGTCAAACATAGCCAGATCTCTCGCCACACAAGTAAACCCAATTAACTTTTCCAGGGTAATTTCATGCAACATACGGTCTTCTCCACCACCATAAAGACGTCACTCCCCATCGTCGTCCATTCAGCACAAACATGTTTTTACCTCTCATTAAATAGTCTTCCCTCTGTATCAACTTTTCTTTTGTTGAACATTTTGCTGCTGTTCATCCTTTTTTTTCCCCAACCCAATCACTTGAATGAAGTTAGGCTGTTGGAGGCAGCTGATACTAAGATTCTACAGCACCTAGCAGCTAGACCCCTGAAGTGCGCACACAACAAAATTGTGATGCGTTGTGGGATACGTAGTTTATGGTCATCGTCGTTCTGTAAAACAACATACAATTGTGTTAGAAGGCAAAGTATAGTCTTTGCAAGCTCAAGCGGGCCTTCAGTTTGGCACGTCAGAAGATGCTTAAGATAAAGAGAGCTATTACTGTCTGTACCGAAAGGTCTGAAATCGTGAATTTTTTCTTGGAAATTCTGTCCTGTAGTGTCCTGTAGACACAAGATTAACACTTGTATCAGATCTTTCAGTAGGACAATATAGATCTATGGTGGATGCTATAAAACAAATAAATATTTATTGTTATTCATGAGAGCAATGTATCTTATCATCAAGACATAGCTTAATACAACTTTAAAGTGGAAATGTTTCAATTATAAAATGCATTTATGGACTCACAGGCTGAGTTGCATCGAAGCACATGTCACCTTCCCTCTTTTTTCTCCTTCACAAAGTCTCCCCTGGCATCCTCCCCACCTCCTCCCTTATTTTTTGCTCTGGTGTCTGGGGGGACGAAAATTTATAGAGCCACGGTGGAGTACAGGATTTACGTTGGATTTTTGTTTCAGCCATCTATGGAACTAAGAACTCTATCCTTGCATTTCATTAAATCCCGCTTAATGAGATGACTGTCTCTCCCCAAAGAGCAGATGATAAAGTACCCTATGCCATGGTGCATAAATTAGTATGGTGAGGTTAAATGCTGGAACTGACTCATGTTTCACAAGAGGACCCTATCCAGCAGTTAAATCAACTTGCATAAATATTGTCAACTGCAAGCTGAATTCACCTGCTTGCTAAGAGCTTGTGTAAAAACTAATGAGACATCTGTTGGAACACAATGAAATCAAAAGATAAAAGAATAGAGGAGAATAAAAAAATGTTATTGATTTCCACACATCCACACAGCTTCACCTTAAGCATCTTGATTTTAAGTTGCTGCATACTGATAGTGGTAGTAACATCATCAGCTATCAAAAATGTTATTCATTACAGTTCAATGCTCTTAGAATGTAAATTAAAGATTTACAATAAAAGTAAAGATTTAAGTTTTCTTATAATAACTTGTTTCTCCGTGTCATATAAATGCAAGAAAAGGAAAATCGACTAAATTTGTGTAAAGCACTAGATTATGTTAGAAAAATTACATAAAGTAGTGTACCTAAAATTTCAAACTATATTGCAGTGACTATACTTTTAACTTTTCATTGCTGGCCCTCTTGTGGTTTTTGAGCCTAAATAATCAGATTGTTCCCAATATATTTTTGCATTTTGAATTATTGTATCTTCGCTACCATTTCTGTGGCTGTGGGCTTGACAAAATAACGAGTGTTGATAATTAGTCTGATTTATATTTCAGCCAATACTATATTACTGTAATGATGTTCCCCGCATGGCTCATTGTCGACTTTGAAAATGGAAATTCCGATGTATTAGTATAATTACTAATGTCGAGAAAACCAACCAAATATCCTTTCGTGAGGTCATAAGAGCTGCCGGTACACGACTCAAGCACGCACACACATGCATGCACTCACGCTAATTCACACGCAGAGTGAGAGACAGAGAGATGATAAAGTAAAAAATTTGAGTGTGTGTGAGAGTGAGAGTGAGAGCGAGAGAGCTCATCAAGAAATCACAAGCAGGGTTCATGGCTGATCGTCACTTCTAATTGGAAGACCTTTTCAGAAGGCCTTTCAAATAGTTGACAGCTTCTGTCCCCCTATTTTCTGCCTACCTCTACAACTCTTTCACTGTTTTTGTTTTTATTTTTTTGAAAATGCCCTCAGCAGAAGAGTGGGTAATCAGAAGGGATGCCGGGAGTTTGCTGATATTCTAGGTATTTTAAGCTTTTGGGTCCACGTGGGTGTAATGGACTTATTCTCTAGCACTTCTTGTCTCTCTAATTAGTGGTCCCCCTTTGAGCCGTAACAAGGACACTGACGATAGAGGCTTTTTCCCAATGATAATGTGAATGGATACCTGCAGGGGGAGATTTCGGTGCTGTTCCTCATCCTGTCAGCCACTCTAGTAACACTGGGGTTTAATGAACCTGAAAACAAGAGACACTGTGTGTGGTGAGGGGAATTTCTGTGTGTGTGTGAGTGTGTGTGTGTGTGTGCGCTCGTGTGTGTGTGTGTGTGTTTGTGTGTGTATGTGTGTGTGCGTGTGCGTTTGTGTTTTTTTGTGTGTGTATGTGTGTGTGTGTGTGTGTGTGTAGACACTGTACAGAACCTTCGAGATGGCTGAGGTATAAATTTAAAAAATATGAAGCCCGAGATATATACTTGATGTGCTATGATTATGAAGGAAATTTTTTTTCTGTGTGTTCAAGATTTCTTAGGAGGCGCCCGCTGTAAAGGTGATATAGCCCGATTCACAAAGGCACAGGTTTTTCTTGTGTGAAAATGCAGGAATCCAAGTCAGACCGCATGCGCCTCTCTCAGTGGAACCCAAGAGCTACTGAACATGTAATGTGATACGCATGTCCTGCCATGAGGAGGGTAGATTGATAAGTTGACACCATGGAGGTGCATATCTGGGATGCATGCAATGTCACAAATGTCACATATGATCGATTGAACGCCACACCGTCTGAGTGAGAGGTCATTGCTCTGCATATTAAGCTGGGATTGGGGTAACAGGACAGAATGCTTGGTCAGCACATGGTCACATTTTGGACACATCATTTTTCCCTCCCCCTCCCCTTCTGAGTGGGTAATGAGCTGGGTTGTTGTCAGTGGAGCAAACGTCACTCTGTGTGACATTAGACTCACTCATTGCTGCCATAGCTTCTCTTTAACTTTATCTTGGACACTAGGTCCTTCCACGGAGCGGATGCAACTAACTTCTCAAGCCTGCTGACATTGAATGATGTGTTTGTTTATCATGCCTGATAGGTGTCATGTTAGACATGTATTGTGCTTGCAGAGTGAGCCGTTCTTTTCTATCTGTGGTTAGAGTGTTGTGGACCAAAGCAGACACGGCCCCTGCTTGAGGACGACGACAAGGGGGATAGTCTGTGACAGACTTAATGAAAACCCAAGATAGAATAAAGGATAAGTAGGAGAAATATGGACAGGTTGGGTGTTGGGGATGCATGAAGACAAAGACATAGAAAGAAGGAAAGGCTGAGAAAGATGGAGGAAGCAAGCCACAGATGTGGTGGGGCCTCGGGCGATACAAGTCATTATGGTGTAAACTGCTCCAGTTGTGATGTTCTGGGGGAGCGCAGAGAGGTCACCAGTTAGGGGTGTGTAAAGCAATGCATGCAAGCACAGACACACACACAGGAAATTGAGGTAACATCTGGATCTGTGCCACCTGCCTAGAGGAAGTCATCTAGTTTACACGCAGTGCAGAAGGAGGTTTGTCCCTTCCTGGATGTGCAACCTTCACCTTATCCTGCACCACTGGGAGAGGATGGAGTGGAGAGTGAAGAGCGTGCAAACCAAATGACACACTTTACTAGGATTAAGTGTTAAACTAAACACGGATATCGTGAGTTAGAGCAGGAAATAGAGAGAAATACACACTGGTGTCTCCCGTCCAAACCCTTATCATGTCACCACAGTTGCTTGTTTTACTCAGCTAGGGAGCTGGTCCGATTCACTGGAATGGATACTTAACGACAAAGTCTACATCCATAGCAAACCAACTCACAAGCATTAGAGAAAACTAAGATATTTAAGAATTACACATAAAATATCAGGAGCAAATAAAAACAAAATAACTATTAAAATATTATTTTTTTTCTAGGGGATTTTTTTTTACTTATGACTTCTTCATCAATAAGCAAAATGTAGAAAGACAGAGTTAAAAAAACTCAGTACTAAACACTTACCATCTGGCTCCAGCCCAAGATAGCATACTACAACACAATTGCATTCATTAGGTTAATTTAACATGGTGGTAAGCTCAATTTACTTTTGCTTGTGCGAGCTTGGCTCATTAAGATTCAGTCTGCTATTTCCCCAGGCCACCTTGTGATCATTCAGGGGTTAACGTATTTTGGAACAGATAGGAAGCACTCAGGGGTTATCTGCCAGACCTAAACGGTTTAAATAAAAGCAGCAGAAGTAGAGGTGGAGGGATGGATTATGTGGCAAACAAGAGAATGTGGACGGGGCAGGGGAATGTCGGCGGAGGAGTGATCTCAATAAGAATGCCATTGAGGAGAAGTACAGGGAAAGAAGAGCTAGACTCTCAGTTGACAAAATGGATATTGCTGGGCCGCGGTGGAAGAGGAATGGAGAAAGAGCGAGGAAAGGGAGGCACGTGACTAGTGTATTCTGATAACTGAACAGCAGATGTCTCGCATGAAGCTCCTTTGTTGGCTGAACAGCAGGACCCTGCACTTCAGTGGGCTCACTTCACACCGCATTCATTTGCCTGCCAGCTGCCAATGTAGGGTAGATAGGAGGAAAAAGAAGGAGAAAGAGAGACAGAGCAGGGAGGAAGGCTCACAACCGTCCGTCCCTCCCCTCCCTCAGAGTATTTTGCAGAGAGGCTGCCATTCCCTTCACTCCTCTCCTAGTGGCCTTTACAATTAGTGATCTGCATAACCACCCACACCTCCACTCGCCGCTCTCACAGAGCAGAGGGGGAGCTGCCTTTGTCCTTCGGCTGCTGTACAATGAGTTGCTTTTAGACTTGGCTGGAAGCCATGAGCCGTGGCACCAAACTGATGGATGACGAATACTCCTGCAGTCTTGATTCCTCATGCAGCTGATTTGGGAGGTCAGAGATGGACAGCAGTAGAAGCCAAAATTGGTCCAATTGTTAAAATATTTCCTAAACTTGTGGAAAGGGAGACATTTCTGACATACAAACTTTTATTTTCCTTCCAGGTGCCTTTGCTATGGAGGTGCATACTCTCAATAATGCCACAAAGCCCACAGTTCATTAACCCCTAGTTGAAAACAAATTCACACCCTTTCGCTAAGTGATATGTGCTGAGGCATGATGGTATGGAGGCTTTGGCAAGGGCAGCTGCGTGAGGTAAGACTCAGGTGACTGCAACCACAACTTCACGGCTCACCTGATGCTCATGACCTCGCTGAAAACTGGATATGTAATGAGCAGAAGCCTTACGTAATATTAGAGGCTTCATCATCACACAGCAGCTCACTTTCACCAGGTTACGATAATGGCGAGGCCCAGGCAGTGATGTGGGTGATACGGAGAATTGCGGGGATTGCTAACCCCATTATAGAGGCCTTGTGTTGCACATCGTGATGGAGTTAATATGCATATTGATTGACGACCACCAGCTCATCTAAACTATGCTCTGTTGTAACAGGACAAAAGGCAGCAAAAGTAGATCCCTTTCATCAGCCTCCCCAATGTCAGTTCATACGATGAGCAAAGGAACAAGTATTATCCCCACTTTCTGAGTTGGAGAGGGGGGAGATGATAAAAAACTTTTCGATTAAGGGAAAGGAATGTTCTATTTCATTCTGATTTGGGAAGCAGGAGAAAGAAAGGAGGATTAATCTTAAGGCCGTCGTTTTACTGCCTATCCGCACTCCTGTCTCAGAGCTGAAGAAGCACAAGTGAATAATGGGGTGTCCATCAGCTGCAGGCTCAATCCCAGATTGGGATTTTCTCTGGGGATAATACAAAGCAGGGCGACAATTGATGATTCATAATGTACAGTTTTATCCTGGTGATAGTTCCAGCTTTTGTGACGGTATTGGCATTAGTATTAAGGATCCACCGATGAGGTGTTTCTGCTTGACAGCAATCGTTCCAAGCGTTCTTCAGCTGAGGATGGGGAATCATGAGTTTATACATATGGATGTGGAGAATCGTATATTCTGTAATACAGGTAAGTGACAAATTGCTCCTTTAAGTCGACTGAAGAAAAATCCTCATTCAGTCTTGGACACACAATATTTTAGAAACCTCTCAAAGGAAGGGAGGATCCAGATTTGGTAGAAGCCAGCAAGGAATAATGGGGCCTTGTTGTGTTCACGTACTTGACTCCCTCATTTTGCACACTGCAGCTTTACACTGCACCAAGAACAATCCCGCTAACAAAGTTGTCTAGCTCTCCAGTCATGTGAGCAGCACCTGTCGTATCGAGAGTGGAGGCAGAGGCGGCGCTGGGGATCCATGTAGGGGACGCTATCCATCAGTGGTTCCATTTGATATTTAATTTAGACTTTTATGAGCCTTAGAGGATGGGCCGTGTCATTTTTCTCTATCATGCTCTCTCTATAGGGATTGAGGATAAATTCCTTCCATCCATGCAGCTCCTTAAGCATGGCTCCCTCAGATTTATAACTGTATGTGATAGTGGTGATGCCGATGCTAGACGATGAGTGGCCCACATAAGATCTGTATGGGGGCCACTCATCGTCAGCACGTTGGTCCTTGTCTGGGTCATACCCGCTCTAATGTAGGAAAAAAATTACTTTGTGTTTGCAGAAACTTGGCTAAAAGTAAAGAACACTGCTGAGTCACTGCAGTTTTTAGGAGTTGCCATTAAAGCTGACCATGGACATAATTACACTGGCATTATACTGTATTAGCCATAAAGAACTTCAATGATGTCATATCTGCTATCTTTAAAAGAACAATCCTTTCACTTAAAAGCTGCAGAACAAAATCAATTAATGTGGCATTAATCAAAAGAATGTGATATAATGAATACATGTTTCCTATTTTCATGAGTTATAGATGGAGAAAAAGAGGCAATATTCTAAGAGGGTAATTTTAAGGAGCAGAAACGTGTTTTATAAACTAATCATCTCCTAATGGTCTGTTTAACCTTAATTTATAGCTTCCTTCATTACCCCTTTTGTATCAGTAATTATTTCTAAAATACCAAAGAGCCATCTTTTCTTTCATGGTCTTCTCAGGATCTGATTTATCACCCCAGCTTTGGCCTGATGCTGTCTTCCCAAGGTGTGACATTTCAAAATATTTATAGCTCTGGCACATTTAAGGCTTTTCTTTGAAGGTGACCGACCGCTCTTCCACACCAGTGTAATTAATGGAATCTCAGCGTGTTCCTCGTGCGTTATTTATCTGTTGCATTCCGTTGAAAGACTATGGGAAACAGCAAAGTCCTGGCTTTTCTACCTTAGCTCATAAACAAGCGTTTTATACCTGCTGCTCCCAGGATGCTTTGCACTGGGTGCGACAGGGAGACCATTCCATGTCAAAGCCCGAAAAGTTTAATATTTTATTGATTCCATCTAAACCCTCTGTCCAAAGTGGCAATTAAAATTCAATTAAAGTGACTGAAAGCATCAAATTAAATTTCATCTTTTTTATGAGCTCCGAGATAACGCTGAAGGAGTTGACGTGAATATAATCACCCTCTTCTTAGATTATATTATCCTGTTCATTCACTATAAAAGTGACACCTTTAGGTATACTTTCAATATTTCTTTACTATAATCTTCTAATGAACATTTTTATAGCCATTATATCAACTATTATTGGAGATTGCATAAAGGGGCGTCTGGCTTTTTTTTGTACAGCACTCCACAGTGGAAGATAATTAGTTATTCACTGTTTTTGACACAGTTTAGGGCAAAACCAATCAAGCAATAAAATACTAATTGATTTATTTAGACCTTTATAATGCTTATTAAAAATACTTATAATATTTAAGTCTAGTCTAATCAGTTTTATGAATATATGTGTCAAACAAATGTGTGAAAATGCCTTAAAAACATGCTAGTTTGTATAGTGCTCTGACCAACAGTATGATTCCCTGCACACAGTTACAACAGTAACATGCAAATGGCATGGTAGCATTTAAAAACGAATCCTTAGTCTTTATCATCACTTTGTTATATTCATAATAGACAAGGTGAAATGAAGTTCTTTAAATCCGACCAATCCTTGAGGAACCGTGTGAATTACCCACTGTGTATATGGGGAACAGGGTGTTGCTAAAGGACCCCATGAGATTCAGATTCTACGATTTACTGATTGGAGAATGACTACTCTACCCCCTGAACTAAACTTGCCCGAAATTATATGATTCACATATTACCAAATTTAGACTGAATAAGACCAACGGTTAGGAAGTTATATACGAAAAAGTGTTTTTTTCGTGAAAAAACTCCCACTAATAACTAAAATATGAACTATTAGAGTAAAATTAGATATGAACTCCTTGATCGATTCATATGCTGCAATTTTGGACTACATCGGAAAAAAGGTTGAGAAATTATGGCCCCTAAGCTTTTGGAAACAGTGTTACAAACATATAACTGACCTTTCCCAAAATCAGTCCAGTTCTTCCATGCGCTAAGGTCTATGGTGGCATACAATATTTAAAATATTAGTGTAGCAATGGTGGTAAAAAATATTTTAAATATTAGTGTAGCAAATCAAACAATGTTTTTTCACCTTGACCCAAAAATGTAAACCTCACGATAGCTCTCGAAAATTCAGTCTGATCAAAATCACAAGACTTCATCTTCTGGGAATCATGAAAGTTTTGAATCAGTAAATACAGCAGATTTTGAGACAATGTGTGTATCGAAAGCAATAGATAGAATAGAAAAGAGTAGAATAGAATTCCTTTATTTTCCCTCACACACAAGTGAAACAAAATTGTGTAAGCAGTCCTCCTGACTGTGCATTCACGTAACGGATTAATGTGACACAACAGATTAAAGTGACAAGGAGTATAAGGAGAAGGACTGGAATAAATTTGAAAAACATTGAAAAAAAATTAGAGTAAACATAGAAATAAAACAAAATAAGTATCAACAAAAGGTGAATACATGTTTATGTTGCCAATTTCGTTTAAATATTTCACCATAAAACAAAAATGACAACTTTATAGTACAATGAACTAAGTGCTTTAGATGATATTTCAGTCTGGGCCAAAGTGGGCGCCTCTTTTCCACAAAACCCAACCAGGTGCTTGGGGAGTTGGTTCAACAAGTGAGCCTTCTAAGAGCTGGTTCAGTATTCCATTCGCCTGAAAGCACTTTCATTTAACATTCTCCTTTTACTCAGCAACACTCGCAATGTATTGCATTTTCTTTTCTTTTAGTTATACTTATTGATTTCAGTTTCTTTGTCCTGTCTGTAAACATTTGTCACGTATTGCTTAAATTATGCTTACACTGACTCAATGAGTTCCAGTGATGCTTTTTCTTTTCATCCGTAACCAGCTTTCACAAAAATATGGACGAAAGTAAAGATATTAGCACTGAGTACAGATCAAAGACTGACCCCGTTCATCTGAAACACTGAGTATAAGTGAGCCTTTAAATGAGTCTGAAGTCGTAGTGATCATTGTGGCCGTTCTGTTGTTTTTCTATCTGTTTCTACAACAACAAGCTTTGGGCACCACTTGGGAACCAGTTTTCCCAGCTGAGAGCCCCTTCTCAAGGTTGAAGGAATGCAAAGAACTGGTTTCAAATTATGCACTGGAGCCGTACCAGTCCTGGAACTGCCTTGATTGAAAAGGGGATGCCAGATCATTGCCATGCCACAGGAATGTCTAAAAAACGAGACCAACATTTGAGCATAAAAATATTTCCAATGATATTCGTTGATAAGAAATGGTGTCATAACTCAAGTCTGAACTCCACCTAGCCCTTTAATTATTTCTGTTTATGGGCAACCAAGGTCGAAGGTTAACACTTAGCCACAGCTAGGCCATTGATCCCGAAGCATCCACTGCAGGAAGCGGGCTTTTTAGATGTACACAGAGAGCAGAGTGGGGGACTGAGAGAGGCTGTTATTACTGAGTGCCTCCCTGTTTTCCCAAGACTGTTTGCTCTGTGTGATTATTCTCTACAGCTCCCTGAGCCTCCTGCCTCCTTCCACTGTGATAAAGATATTCATTTACCTGATATGAAACTCTTGTTCATGCTGATCCAAAATGACTCGAGAGGGAAGAGGAATAAAGGCAGAGGTGATAGGATGGAGGTGCACAAGGGAAGGAGAGAGAGTTGATGGAGGAATGACATGAGATACTAATACAGTGACATAAAAGTTGTGCACCGTCTAAATTTCCCATTATTTTTAATCTTTTTATCAGTTAAACATTATCGAAAACAAAATGAATTACTCGATGAATGGATGAAGTATAATTCAAGATACAACCTCACCTTTTTAGTATTTTTAACATCCACCACCTATTTCAAAGATATGAAGGAGACAGAGAATATTATGAGGATGGGGGAGGGCGCAAACATCCAAATGCGTCATTTGGAATGTATCTCCGTGGTAAAGAGGGTAAAATGAGAGTGAGGAATAGTCGCTCCCCCTCGTCCTCGGATAAAGCCCATCTTCTCTTCCTTTATTTTGCTTGAGTATATGGCTCAGTCATCTCAGGTTTTATTGTCTCTATCTCGGGGAGCGCTGCTTCCCCCTATAACACGGTCACCATGCGCGGCACATCAGCCAAGTTCTTGATTCTGTATTCAGTAATTTAAAGCCTTTATGGAATTGCAATTTCAGGGCTCAGTGCTTGTTTTTCTAAAATGTACTCAAGGAATTAGCTACTCCAGCCACAAATCAGTTGAATTTATGCACAGTTGTAATACACTTTATGGGCTCATGGTACATTGCTTCAAAAACAGCAGATGTGAAATTATGATAAATATAATGAGGGTTTTTTTCCCCTTCTCACTCGCCTCTCTCTGTCCCTCGCCCTCCATCCCTCACTCTCTCTCTCTTGACTGTGAAAGAGGAGGATGTGAAGCGTGTTTACTTACCCCATACAATACATTAAATGTCTTAGTAAGAGCCGCCAACAAAACCTGATTAATGTCCTCATCTCTTTTATTAAAGATAAGAGTGGCACTGCAGTCAGGAGATAGAGAGCGTGCCATAAATCTCAGGCAAAATGAGCAGTCAAATAATCACTCATCAGAAATGAAATCTACATACATTAAGACTTGCCGACGTTCTGCGGAGAATATAAACACAGGGCTACGGGCAATGAAGCTAGCTCCATTTATCCACATATTCCCGGTTAGGGGGAGATAAAGGTTTCTGGTGAGGGTGAGCTCTCAGCTGGTGATGATGTTTAAGGGAGTACTGTCCTGCTAAGCTGCAGCCCCCCAGACTAACCATGTGTCCAAGGGATCAGACACAATCATTAGGGCAATGGATGACTTGGTTGGCGGAGGCAATTAAGCATCACCCTGAATGGGAAATAATGTTGATCCATCCTTACAATTAATCGAGGCATGCATAAGACAGTGATGGGTGACCCTTTGCCTTTGTGACAAAATGATTTTTCATCCTGTGTTAGGGGACTGGGATCCTGAGGTCCCTAAGGCGCCTTATAGGCGCCCCAATGAAACCCTGTCATTTATTCTGTTTCGGTTCTGACAGCTATCAACCTGTTTTCTGCCAGCCAAGGAATATTATCTGAACTCCCAGGTCAGTTAGCAGCAGGGAACAGGCTTATGCATGCTGAAAGCGGACAGGCAGAAACGTAAAGCAATGATAATGCTACTTTGCCTTTGTGCCATTGCAGTCACTGTAAGGTAAGCCTGCATGTGCACTCATGCAGGCTTACCTTAAAGTATGTGTGCCTTATTACTAGTAATAGCTATTGTACCTTAACAGTTTTTAGTTAGTTAGTGTTTCAGAGCAAATAGTACCACATGTGCTTCTTTTGTATCTCAGTCACATCAGAAGCCTTCTTGCAACAGATGTTCTGTAGTGATTAAACATTTTAAACCACATTTACAATGCATTATGGCTAATTATTGTTTTGCACCAGTCATATCTTAATACAAAAATATTACTTGGGATTATTATTATTATTTCGAACTCATTCCCAACATCTGCACAGACAGGTCTTTACAGGGGGAATGGCAGAAAAGTAATTTTTCATGCTCGATAATGGCGTCGAACTACTCCGTATATAATTGCAGAAAAAGTGATGTAGTTCCAGTACAATATTGACAGTGATGTGTTGAAACGTCACTGTGATAATGACATTCTTGCAAGCTGATACTGAACATGGTGCCACAGCACAGTTAATCTCCCATTATTACTTATTCATGATATCAGTATCATGTTTATAGTCAACTTTTTTCTGCTTTGTGTTCTTTAATGAGATTATACATACAACTATAGAATATTAAATTTAAAAAATGTTCATCATTTACCGTGATATAGCTTTTTTAATACCCCCATTATTTCTCACATTATTTAAACCCATTATTTGAATCTATAAGATGTCAATTTGTTCTACTCTACAGTTTTCTGCCACTGTCCTTATGGTTACCTATTCACCTTTTGCAGGATCATGAGATCATTACCTCCAACGTTGAGCCCAGGCATTTGAGACCCTTTTAACCCAGAACAGGCATTGCTGTGCATCTTTCAGTGACTGTACAATATGCTCCATGTTATTCCAGGATCATTGACGCTGCAGCCATAGCAATCAAGCCAGTTTTGTCGAAGATCATTGGCTCAGTGGGGTCTCATCTCATCTGCTTTGAATGAGTCAAGGAGTGTTCGGGTTAGTTGGGTCGTTAGGTAGAAATCCTTTGATAATGGTGCATGTTACATTAGAGTCTTACATACCAAGGATAAGTGCTTCGGAGTCTTTGTAATGCAATTTACAGAATGGTTATGGTAGATAAGAAATTCTCCTGAGGTGTGAAATATGGAGATGACTAGTTCTATATTAATCCAGATTCATCATATGCAACACGGTCGAGACACACTAGTTACAACATGAACAGATTCATACATATCAAAGACATTTTTATTGCAGGTGATGTATAGCTAAATGTATCTTCTAATCTGCAGGCCCAACTCAGTTACCTGAGGAGTGCGATTGTCAGCGCTATCATCTAACTTGTTTGAAACAACTGTCCAAACTACAACTCATTTCATGTGGTATTAATAAGACATCAGTAAAGGCACATTATTTGGAAGCAATCTCTCAGTGTTAACTGCCTGATGAAATGGACACCCATGAAGAACTGGAAACAGCTGGAGAGTTGAGGCTACTGGAGACCTGCAGCCACCTGATTTCCCCAACATGTGCCAGATTGGTTGCCCAGTGAGAACATTATCACACATGAAACTCTTACAAGGCTCTATGTAAGAAAAGTGCCACGGCTAAAAATGCTACTGTGGTGTCACATAGATTTGAGCAAAAATGTAAGAACACTCTTATTGTAACAATTGTGGTTTTCATCATCTCATTTAAAAAATGCAACAAAGTAAATATCTGAAAACCAAAGGTCTTTATCACACTGATTTTTCTGAATCGGTGTGATTGCAAACTGATGTGATGCCACCCATCTTTATCCATAAAGGTGCAGTGTGAAAAATGTAGGGACATATCTTTGAATAAATGGAATATAACACACAAACCTATGTTTTTGTTAGTGTATAACTAGCTGAAAACAAAAATCTTTTTCATTAACATTAGCTTAGAATGAGCCCTTGAAGGATGCTATGTTGCGCCGCCATCTTTGCTGGTAGCCTGAGCGAACAAACCAAACACTAGCTCTAGAGAAAGCTTTTGGTGTTCATAGGTTGATGTGGTAGAAAGTTGATGAGGAAAAGCTTTGCCTCTAAAAACCAACAAAGTAGAAGATGATGGATAAGATTTTCCAGGATGACTACTTTGTTTTTTGAGAAGTTTGTGAATTCTGAGAAATGGAAGAACATACTTATTATTAGGCACAAGAAAATGTATTGAAAGGAACGGTTAAGATTTGACTCGTGCTGTTGAGAACTGTTGAGAAATAAACTTGTAGGGTCCAAGCTGTTAACCAGGGGGATTCCACTCTATGGTATGGGATGGCTGCACAGTGTGTCCTTGATACTGGTCGGAAACCACATTTCCTCATAGACCTCACCACTTCCCAGGGATTTGGACTGCTCACGAAGAAAGCAGAGGGCGTTGAGAGTACCTCCGTGCCTCCTCGCAAAAAGATGATGTAATTTTGAAGTTGAAGGCCACCTAGTTTCTTTTACAATGAGGGGTGAGCTGAGCAATCTTTGTTTGGTACCACTTCACCGCTGGATCTCCCTAAATGTTACACAATGCCCTGTTGTGGTTCAGTTCATTTCATTGGACCCAAACGCATACCGACAAAAGATGATGTGAATAAAATAACGGTTTAATAAAAAAAAACATCTCACAAAAACAATTTCAATATATTGAGAACAGGTACAAAAATGATCTCCATCACAAAAAAAAACAAGTGAATCCAAACCAATGGAAAGTAAAAAGAAGAACACTGACTTAAATACATAGAGTAAAGGGTTTTGGAACGTGTTAGGGTCGGGGACAGAAAAGAACATTCAGCCATCACGGATGAGACACTAAGAGTCAGGACTCACACACACACACAGACAGGAGAGAAGGAACGGAAGTAGAGCACTAGGTGGGTTTACATGGACACCTTTCTTCTTTCACAGTGAAATCATTCCGAAAGAATATTCCTGTATGGACTGCTTAAGTGAGCAGTGATCCAATTGGAAATGATGTTTATATACATCACACATCAATCGGGAGAGCTTTCAACAGCTGTGCGACGAACGCAAAAGCAACCAAAGCGGATGAGTTTCACCAGAAGGTGGGCGTTTACTGTGTGATCGGGGTTATTTTTGCTGTTATCGTGATACTTTTAATGAAGAATCAGCTGATAATAACTCACTTTCACTCCTGTAGCCTAGCGGAGACACGAGGGAGGGAGAGGAAAGGCGTTGTCGATACCGCTGAGTGTTTTTAATCCGACTAACGTCAGTTAGCGTCGGACTATCACGGCTCCTGACGGCTTGCCATTGGATCTGTTTGTAGTGTTAATTTTTTCTTGCCACTTCCACTTAAATTTTTTGAGAGTTTCCATTCATAAAACTCTCTGCTGCGGTCTAAATCATTATGCATTGCATTGTGCATGAGAGTTTCGCGCCGGGAATACGCTCACCAGGGATTATTCGGAAACACCGTTTGCATGCAGCGGTTGCCTTTCCTAAAGTCTTTCCAAAAGGACTTAGACTACCCAAAGGGTAAAATCTCATTTTAGAAGAGATGTTCATGTGCAGCATTTTCTTATATTAGGCTTCTTTACCGAATCTATTCGGAATTAGGCTGTCCATGTAAACCCACCTGGCGAAAGAATCTATAAGAGGGAAACAGGTGGAAGCTAAAGCTTCAAAATAAAACAGGAAAAACAACCTATACTGACAATTATAATCTTACTACAAAATAAACAACAGTTTAAAAACAGAACCATGGCGTGCATATTAAAATGAAACAAAACATTTGGAATGGACCTTAATTGCATTAAAGTGAAATCTTATTTTGCAACTAAATTCTTGCAAGATCCTATCAAATGCCACAGTTTGTCACATGACATTGTTTGTTATTGGCAAAGAGTGAGAAAATGTCTAATTACGAATCTTTAATTCCCCAGTCTGTGATCGTTTTGCAGATATTTCCTTTTAAATATTCTCAACCTTCCTCAGCCTAAATGCACAATAGCATTTTAGATTTTCTTTAGCATTGAGTCTGAGGGATGAATCATGACTGTTTTGTGGATGACTCAAAATCTAGCAATACCTATCATTAATTTGAGTTCATCATCAACAATTTGTTTTTGGTTCTTAGAATAGAATGTGGTTGTCAACTGTTGTTCCAGGAATTCATTGACAATAGACTCAGACTCAATATTCACATTGTTAAATCAGATTCCTCATTCATTCTGTCTCTAAACATGTTGTTTTGGAAACGTGTTAAATCACTCAAAATCTATGAAATTGCTGAATTGTTGAATTAGTTTTCAATTTTACTTTTCAGCTTGTAAGTAATTTAGAATAATTGTAATATATACTTTATTGTCAGTGACATCATTAAAACAAGATGAAACTTATTCTCTACATTTGAATCGTCCACACCGGGGAGCTTTTACCAGGAAGTCTTCTCAAAATTAAAAATCTCTTTTACAAGAGAGATCTGGCCAAGCTAGCAGCCAATCCCACATTTAAAAAATGGAACCAATTCGTCATAGTATACAAAAAAAATCACAGTAAAACAACTACATATACATAGTGGCCTGGGAGAAGAACACATATCTCCATCATCATATTCTTATGATGCTTTTAGTTTTTAAATTGATATATATTGAAGTGAATCCAATTTTATTTTAAGTTGGTTGGTTCAGATCAGATTTGGCCTTGGTATCAGGATTAAGAAAACTGCAGGGACCAGGGATAGAACCACCTACCTTCTGATAAGTAAATCCACTCTACCTCATAAATCTGGCAACCATTCCCAGTCACATATATGTTTAAATAATAGACATTCTTTCTATTGTTCAACATGATGATGGTTTTCAGTGCTGAGTCCTCAGCAGATCTTCTGCAGCATCTCCAGTTTACCCCGTTCCTTGTGTTATGTCAGCCTCTCAGAGGAAAAAAGGGGGCATTTTTGAGGAGGCGGCGTCACACAGCTGCCACGGCCCAGCAAAGCTTCTTGAGGAAAGACATGTTGTCAGTGCGCATTAATCATCGGGCCCACCATCGGAAACGGATTCCCCTCATAAGCAATCTCCCTCATTAGAGTTACGGTGCTGATTTGCTGATTGGAGTTGCACTGAGGCTAGTACAGAGGAGAGCAAGGGAGGGAAGGAGGGAGGAGAGGGGGGCTAGAGAGGGACTGACACATTTACTAGGATTTGAAGGCTGAGATGTTGATTAATGTGTATTGTTCCTATCACATCAACTGAAAAAATATATATCAAACAAAATCGGAGGAAGGGACTCATTTTCAAACCAGGAAATGAAAGTTCCCTTTGGTTAGGGAGTAACGGGGACTGGGTTGACATGACTGTAAACAAGAAATCAACAACGCGTGAGTCCAGGCTTGGTGTCCACATTCACAGATTGGGGTGTGGCTGTTTCATGAGTTCCTTAATCCTTAAATGTGCGAGAAAAAAACCTACGGAAAAGTGATTTCTTTGCATATTGTATTTTCTTAGATTTATTAATTTGATATCTTGGATACTCAAATTTTCCATAACATGACAAAAAACAAACAACTTTGTTTGTATAAGCATGTTTTTTAACAGTAAAAAAAAATTATTCATGGGAAAAGGTAAGTTTTAATTTAATTTAATTTATTTTTGCTTTAAAATGCCCAAGAAAAAAAATCCTTCTTATCAAGTAGTACCTTTTCAATAGCCATGGGTCGCCCTCGACAGCCTCTTTGACCTGTGGTGTCCCCCTGGGCTCCATCCTTGGTCCCTTACTCTTTAGCGTAGACATGCTATCACTGGGTAATCTTATAAACTGGCTCAATCAACTATTTCTTATTTTTTAATAACAAAAATAGGGACTCAAAATGAGCTCAATCAAAAAAATTGGGCAGGGTTAGCATTTTAAGTTTAGAGTTCTATTCTTGGGCAAAGACAAAAAAGTCCACCACTGTGATAATTGGACTTTGTGGATAACATGTTAACATAACATCTTGCAATCAGCTTGTGAAGGCTCTTGAGCTATGATTGGTTTCAAAATAAGATTGCAGCTCAAAATTCAAGCCAGTCATAATGTGAATATATTTTTCCAACAGGATAGAAAACTATTGCACGTGCTTGGATGGATGTGTTGTGTTAACAGAATATGCCCATCCCTGCTGGAGGCCATATTTGTAGTTGGTTCATATTGATCTTCATATCACATCCACAAAAACCTTTGTTTACATATACGAATGATTTCGTGTTTGCTGCCATGGAAACAGTTTACACAGGCCACAAAAATCACCATTTAATGATGTTTACATGCCTGTAAATGCTGCCTAATAATGACAAATCTCAGCTGTTCCTTCTCTCTGAAGTTGTCATGACTGAGATATGTGTTTATGGAGCTATTTTGGGAGGGAACATGGTAAATTCATAATGCTGAAAGTAATACTTGCCAAAAGTTTCAAAATATAAATGTGTAAAGACACACCTTTCATAATCTGTAACAGATAAAAAATAGTATTTAGCATTAATTTTACATTTAGTTGTTCACTTTTTGTCCTGGTGTCTAATTGGCTGTGTTGTACTTCACAACAGACTGGATCCGTTATTTAACAGTGCCAACATTACAGCCAGTTTTGGTTGACCCTATCAATTACACCCTTTCACTAGGATCCCTACATGACCCCCCCCCCTACCTGTCATTAGATCATTACTCCATTTTAAGGGGCAACAAACATCCGAGACCATTTGAGCTTTCTTAGTAGAGTGGAGCCAACGAATGCCTGATTTAACAGATGGTGACAAATACAAGCCAGCTCTCACATTACATGCAACAAAGACATGGAGTAAGTTCAACCAAATAAATGGTCACTGCAGGTTTTGTGTGTTTATTGTGTGTTTTTTTTGTGTGTGCGCGTGTGAGATCGTGCTCTCCTTGTCTGTCATGCCATCGTCATTTCTGTACTTTGATCATTTCCAAATAATCCTTGGCATGTGATGCTTCTCTGCCTGTGTGCAGATATGCAGCATGCACTAATTAGCCGTTATTTTGTCAGGTGAAGGATGGCTACCGATACACTCCTCTGTCATTTTCTTCAAGAAAAAATCTACTCATGCAGGAAATCATCTGTCTGCTGCCCTCAGCTACCTTTTTTTCCCCTTCCAGGTTTTGCAGATTCCTCCATCTGCACGGGAAGCCCCGGCAGAAGTCGTTTTACGGTTCAATCAGGAATCCTAATAAACTGACCTGTGCTTTAATGACTAATTCAGTGTCTCCTTTACTACCTTCATGGGTATAAAGCCGATTAATGACTTGAGCAAGGTTAAAAACAGTACCACTCTGCTTTTCCTTCATCTATTATCAATCATCCTTTAGATTCTTCGCAGAGCAGCGGAAATTGAGGGAAAATTAGTAATCCTTTTGATGGATGATAGCATAGGTAGGAGTGTATGCATAAGATATAAGTGTGGCTATAGCATTAAATGGAAATCACCCGGTAAGTAGCATTAGACCGGGAGCTTGCATTTGAAGACCGTGCGCATATATGCAACAAACTCTAATACTGTATGACAGGAAATGTATCACTCTGTGACAACAAAACCACCACGCTTTTATTAGACAATCCGAGTGAGAAGAAGACGACATATTTTTGATTATCCCCCCAAAAGTGAGCTCCTAGATACCTGTTATCAAAATGGCCCAGACGTAATCTTACAGTATATTGCACAGTATGATTTTTACAATGCCTTTTACAACTAGGGGAGAAAAAAACTCCAAGCAAAAAGAAAAACTCTACAGCGGTTAAGAGAATAGAGGTAAACTTGTTAAACTTCTTTGACAGTTTACTTTTCCTCATACTGTACTTCTTTTTTGTTGTTCAGAAATCCCATGGTAGAGGAGAGAGAGAAAGAAAAAAGGAAGGCAAAGGGAAATGGCAAGAAATATGTGAAGAGCAGGTATAAGGCTGCCTCTCTTTGTTTACCATTCCATATTCCCATCATAAGTACGTAAGCCTCGGCTGCATCTCTGGGCTCGTCCCATTCTTGGCCCCAGTTATTTCTGACAATGTTAATGATTTAGTGAAGAGCCCTCCACTTCGGATGATTTGTGACATGTAGGAAGGCTCAAAACTAGGGAGGACGAGGCAGGTTTCTGTGGGGAGTGTTTGGGATCCAGGGATGCCTTGAAGATAGTGATTCATTATATTTAAGACAAGTGTGACATCCTACTTCAAGGAAGCAGCACACGTGTATGGAGGGGGAGATTTTTCGGGTGGCCAAAGTGGGGAGGGGTAGATAAGTACAAAGGAATGCCTCGGTGTTTTTTGAGATGACATAGGAAAAGGAGGCAGGCATATGGAGACGGCAGACTGGAAAATAATGGGTAATGGAGGAATTTAGCCTCAGGCTATATGCCTGCTTTGCCTACTTCTGTATAACTAGTATATTTATAATTCAAATACATACCTTTAATAATTAACAACCAGTGCATATTAAAGGCAAATGTAGGATATCTTTTCTACAGATGGAGTCAGGTGAAAAATAATATTCAATTTCAAATTTGACAACAACACAGAACAAAGGACTGGAGAGCAACAATACAAAAGTTGGCTGCCATATTGGGCCACTTTGGTTCCTGCTGGCATCATGCATTTAACGCACATCGATGGTGTATGTGAATGGTTTCTAATTCTTAACACATACATGTATATTTGATATTACAAATATAATTAGATTTGAGACTATTAAGTTTAATCACCGACTCTTTTTACAATAGGCTTATTGTCTCCTGGGTGTCAGCTGATTTATACCAGAAGTAGAAAAAGAAACATCTCACTGATTTTCCTGTGTATCATTCGGTCTTAGATGTTTGTCTGGAGTCTTTGTGAACTTCTGCTGCTCTGCTCAGCACTAATATTGTTCAAGCGATGACACCATCTTTTTCCACAATGTCACATAATGATATTTACGTGACTTTGTGGGAATGAGCAATTCTCATTAAACCAATAATGGTGTACATAATGTCATTGCAGCCACGTTTAAGCTGCAGCAGTTAGGAAATAACAACAGAGTCTTCTTCAGTGTTATTTATTCAGAGCTGGATGGGCCGCCTTTTAAAATGAAATATCCCAAAGGACAGTGTGTTTTGTAGCCTGTGCAGAAGTAGTGCAGAGAAAGCACTCATAGACAGTTCCAGCCAAAGTTATGCAAAAACTGAAATTAAACATAAAATCAATGCATTGCATATTCTGGATGTGAAATGTGTTCCGCTTTTGTGCGGTACTCTGTTCTATATCCTAGCTTTGATGTAGCTCATACATATTGACGACGCGCTGAAGAAACCAACAATGTTAACTAACGCACAAGCTCAATTTGTGCATCTCCTTTAAAAATGTTGCATTAGTTTGTCCTATTTATATTTTCGTGGTTAATTAGGAAGTGAGAGATTGGACAATTAGTTCATCCATGCTAACTGATTATAATATTACAACTTGGCGATGATGGGATGAATATAGGATCCTCGTTCCATATTCCTCTAAGGAATTCAATGATATATACAATGCTTCTGTGTAATGAGGGTTTTAAAAAGACCAAATTAGCTAGGGAAATTGTTAATTCAATTCCACTCAGATGGTGCTGAGTTTTTCAGGGCACAAATGAATTGAATTAGATTGCAGGGCTCTTACAGAATGGCAGTGTCCCTTTTGATTTTGACTGGTGTCAACACGTATGATGGAGATCTCCGGCTCATTTCTGTCAGCGGGACAACAGGATGTGTGCTCTCAGAGAACTGATCGTATCTGGGTCATTTTTTCCCCCTCTGCTCATAATTGAAAAGCCCGCACTCTTTCGTGTCTGCGGCTCTTAGAAATGAGGGACAAATAGAGGAAAGTGAACACAAATGCATTCAAATAAATGCATCTTCCTCAAAGATAAAATGTGGTGTGTTTAAACATGATGCCACCATGAAATACAGTTTTACATCTTATCCAAGGTTACAGTCATATAGGAGCACTTCTGTTCTTAGTTGTCAAATGTCTGGAGTGTGAGGCTCAGGTATGAACCTCTAACCGCCTCTCACTGGTGGCCCCACTCCAGCTCCATCACACTGTGACAGTCTGTCTGGCCACCAGGTCCTGCAGAGGGAATAAGTTACAGGACTGATGTAGTTCACCTGGAAAATTACACCAAAAAACTCCACATTATATGAACATAGCATTTCCAAATGTTTTCCCTCACATTTGCATTAAAACCTGGAAAGAAAAAAAATCTGTTTAGCTCAGATGTTAATCGTGTAACAATTTTGACTTGAAAGCCCCACAGAGATAAAAAAAATTTGGAAAAAAATCCATCCTTAGGTACAACAAATAAACCATAAGATGTTTTACAAGCTAAAGTATTACACTTTTTTTTTAAACTATGCTTAATAATTAATAACCTATCCCATCATGCTATGAATATTTACATGCAAAGTGTCCCCGGGCGCCTCCCATATGCCAGAGGGACGGAAGCATGTGTGTTTATAGAGTTAAACACTCAAACATCATCAACACCCCTATTTCGCCTCCAACCATGAAAAACACTCACTAAAGCATTGCAAGCACTTTATTTGTTGTTTCACAATGTAACCCATTCAGCTTCCATTTAGATGTGGCAAGTCAAATTACAGGTACTCTATCTGTGCTCAGCTGAAATCCCAGGACGACGCTTGTCTAGTTGGAACGTGAAGGGAACAGGAATTAGATTTTCGTACGGGTTGTTTCCAGAGCAATGACATTGTTCATTGGGATCACCTTCCATTTACCGCGTCAAAGTGTCAGAGGTCTTGTTGTCAGCCCTGCTCAAATCATGGTGTCATTATGTGGCAGGAGAAATTACACAGCATATTAGATTATATGTTTTAAAAGCAAATTGGTGCATTGAAGTGGGTGGAAATAAGTTCATTGGAGTCTAAGCAACGTTCAGCGAGAGGGGCATAAAATGCCACCTACTATAAATTATTACTGTGCTTATCAGAGCTAATTAAAGCTGAGGACGATGGACTTTTGCACTGTCAGACATGAATGCACTATTCAGGTCAAGCCTCGGCGACTAGCCTGTCTTAATCCTCCCTCTCCAAAAATATAGAACAAATGCTGTATAACAGGAGATCGGGACCATATGACCACTCCCGCTTTTGACAGCTTCAAGCACAAGCATGAATTTTGAAACTTTGACCTTTTTGAGAGGGGCTCTGCAAGAAACACATCAGCGAGGTCCTTGGATATAACGAAATCCCACTTGTTAAAGTTGCTCTGTAGACAGCATAAAGGCTAGCAACAGCTTTTAATGGACAAGCATTATATGTGATACAAATAAATATGCTGCAAGGAGTGAACCTGGGCATGTTGGGTTCTGTTGCTTCCATTGGTGATATTTATGTAGGAATGGAAGGCTGAGTGTTGTTGTTGCCTGCCTGCAGGTCTCTGAGCTTTCAGATCTCCTCTCTGTCTCCTGCGTGGATGAATAGTGGCTGCAAATGCAACGCGGTCTTTGATATATCACTCCTCATTTGAATCAGTGGCCGCTGTGTTTGACAATGCCAGGTAATTATCTGGGTACTGTGCTTGATCATATGAACTCCTGCAGAACCAGAGTTGAGGGAGGGAGGAGTGGGAGGGAGTGAGGAAGGTGGTTGTGGTGGTGATTATGGGAGGGGGAAGGGGTTGGGGGGTGTTGGAAATGGGAACACATAAACAAGGGGGGTGTCGATGTAAGGGGACAAAAACAAAACACACAAACACAAACAAGCCATCTGCATTTATTTACCTGCATTGTTTTGTACAAGTACCTCAAATAAGTGGAGTCATGGGTAAGGCTGTGTTTTGTTAAGCAAGTTGTGTGTGTTCCCAAACGTCCAGCAGCGTTTTTTCTGCTGGGCTTGCCCCACGCTGCTCGAGGAGGTCAGACACCGAGGGTTAGTGGAGAGGGAAAACACCCAAAAAACAAGTTGATTATAACTTAAATGAAAAGTTTTTGTCTCTTGGGTTCAGTCGTTTGCTGAGTTTATGGCCTCTTTGGTATGTGTGTGTGTATGTGTGTGTGTGTGTGTGTGTGTGTGTGATTATTTGCGTGCGTGTGTGTTTCACATGAAATGAAGCAGAAAAAAATAAGTTTTGCAATAAAAAAAAGAAGAAAAAAGCAACAAATGACTTGGTTCAAAAAAATATTTTAATAGAATGAGTAATAATCAGCAGTAAATTTCCAGAGAATAAAATATAGTTTGTTACAACATGTACATTCTATACATTAAAAAGATAAGGGCACATGTCAACTTTCATTTACAAATCAGAAATGTTGATAGTGACTGGGGTTAGCTAAGTGTTTCAAATAGCTGGATATGGAACCTTGTCAGTGATGTTTATTGAATAGGAGAGCAGTGTTTACTCTGTTGTGTGACTAGAATATCAAAACCCGTCATTCCATGCGAATGCAGCTGCGTTCAGGCTGACTGACTGAGCTCTCCTTGGAGGAAAGCAGCGGAACACAACTTAGGCTTGGCCCTCAAGTTGTACAGAAACACTGCCCCAGCGTTCCTCTCAAAAAGAAATGTCTCTCCTGTGCCTAAATATGAAATACAAATGAACATTAACACTGCAGAAAATTTCCATTATATCACAAAAAAACCCACGACTTTTAGATTAACACGCAATGGCATTAATTATCTCCTTGTCTTCATTGCTAATAAATAAAACAGAATTTCACTCCAATAAGTCAGACTTTGTTTCTTTTTCTCACCTTATGATTAACTGTAGGCCTATGTATAAGTAGCGCGGGGCTCCATTTGCGCATGTAGATCGTATGATATATTTAGATAAGAGATTTTTTTACAGACTTGTTAAAGTGTCTGATTCTCAGCGCTTCATGCGCGGAATTATTTTGGATTTTGACAAATTCTTTCGGAGGCTGCATCCTTTTAACAACTATATGCAACATTTATTCCCTTTATAACCATATTGGAAGTGTGAAAACATCCCCTCTCACATTCCCCCGCTTCCGCAGTGGACATACAGCACAAGAGTGGAATTAATATTCATTTCTAAACCGGAGAGGGGAATTAAGACAATTTAATAACGGCTTAAAGCGATGGGGTTGTGTCTGCAGTGCCTAAAGCCATATTTCCTCTGATCAGCGGAGGAGGGCGACTTTATTGGACATGTTTCTATTTCCAAATCCGCATAACAGGCAACGATGCATGCATTTCCTATAATGTAGATAAGGGAGAGAGGGTTTGATGTGTAATAAAAGGTGGGTCTGTGCTGCCTGTTTAAGCCCCTTAAGCCTGATAAATGATGAGCGACAGAGGCACAGCAAGAGGGTCACCGCTATTAACTCCTCGGTTTCCATTTAAACTTCTCTCAATTACATCTGGTAATGTGGCTGGAAACAGGCCTTATATGTGCCGACCTGCACAGTAACCGAAATAAAATAAAGGGGGAGAAATCATGTTGAAATCTGCAGGAGCGCCTCTTTGAGTTACAGTATAAAGCTGGCCCGTAAGACACGTGTTAAGGGGAAACACATAGATTATAGGCTGTGGTGTTACTAACACATGCACACCAGGTATTCTGGGACAAACACCCAATGCAAGCTCATTAAATTAGCATTTGGTGTAACCGCAGAGGCGTTAACGACGGGCTCTAATCTGGACGGTGACCTGCTACGACTGTGTGACAGCCGAGCAGAGCTGAGCCTCGGTCAGGAGTTTAAAGAAACATTTATTGTCCCACATGTTTGGAAAAAGGGATTTAGATTTGAATTTCGTTCAGGTAAAAATGAACTAAAAAATAAAATAAAAAATTACACGCCAGGGAAATTTAACCATTGGAATTATTTATATGAGCTATGCTCCTTTCTTTGCATTTTTTTTTTAGGCTTTATTTGAGTAGTAGTTTGATTAACAAGTTTGATGTCGTCCATTATAAAATAAAAAAATAAAACGCGAATAAAAACAAGCAATTAAAGCGGTGAAAAGTTTATATAACATGTTAAAACAATAATATTTGAAAATGCTTCAGTGTTTTATTTTAGGATGTAATACTGCATATTTAATTTCATTTATTTTTTATTTTACCAGCAAACTGGTTCGGAACATTTCTTTTAAATATATGTTGACAAATTAGATAAATTCACTATCTTGCGTAGGATGCGAACAATCATAACGTTTAGTCAAAGCGGAACCAGAAAATGAATTAATATCTGAAACAAATGCATGGGACGCTAAAATATATCGACTTAATCAAAATCAGCCCTTTTATGAGAAGTCATTGGGTGGACATGACATAGCTGCGCACAGAAATTGATTATTTATTTAAAATTTAAAAACAAATTAAGTTCTTCACACTTTTTGGCATTTGTGTAAATATTTCGTGTGAATTGACTAATTATTTTTTTGTTTTTTATCTTAAGGGCCTTCTTCGCTCTTTGTTGCAGATCTCTCCGCAGCGTTACATCCGTTTTCTGCCGCCAGGTGTCGCTACACGGCTGCAGATGTGTGGTGAGCATGAGGGGGACTAGCCACAGATACAGTGGGTACTGGCCTCCTCCCTCTCTCTGCCTCCCTCCTCCCTTTACTCACCCTCCGACACCAGACTCTGAGAATCGGTGGAGGGGAAAATAAGGCTTTGGAGCTGAAGAATTTACAGTTAGTCGCGAAACTTTTACAAGTATTTGAGTTACTCACTCTACTTTCTGAAACCCTATAGTCACTTTTCACTCCGGGGTCAGAAGGAGTTCAAATTCAGATGATTGAGGCAGGATAATTATTTGAGCAAGAGGGGAACAATTATCTGCTTAATTAATATTATATTATCAGAAATAGAGTTATGTAAAAATAGTAAACGTTAAATGAGGAAAATTCAATTTGTGGAAATTAAGTGTATAATTAAATCCGTTGCCTCTTTCCCAGTTGGAAGAAAATCCAAATCTTTCCTATTTTGTGGGAAAAAATAAATAAAAGGTTTTCATCATAAGATGCATTTAGTTATTTATTTTCTAATGGACAAGTTGCAAGGTTTTACTTCCCGAGACACTCCAACAGGCCAGTGAGTCCATGATCCAGTCTTATCTCGGCGCCCCTATACATTAGCTGAGCTGATTTGCATAATCTCAAATGCTGAAGAGGGCCAAGAAGAACTAAGTTACAAACAAGATTAGGGCGATTTTATTTGTTCCTGCGGTTGAGCGCCAATTGTTTCTCCAGGAGTGTTTAAGGTCACTAAGAGGATTTGAAGCCCGTTTCATATCAGTAATCTTTTTGAGGGAATTAAAAAAACAATGTATTTCTCTCCATATTTAGCAACAGGCTCGTGTGTGTACGTGGGTGAACACAGGAGCCCCGCAAGAAAAGAGAGGGGGAGAGGAGCAGGTCCCGCGGAGTAAACAGAGGAGTTCCGAGCTGGTGCTGGGTCGCATGCAGGAGGTCCTGCTGCACCTTAGGGTGTGACATGCTGTGGATCTCTAGCCTGGTGATTGTCCCAGTAGTGTTTTCCTTGAAATGGATCCTCTCCCCTCCTAATGAATCCAAACGCAGCTGGCTATGTCCCACACGGACACCGAGAGCTTTAACCCAACACTGACCTCAATTTGACACCACCAGAAGACATTTTACCGCCTGTTAATTCAATCCAATGATTTTTCTTCTTCTTCATAAGCTTAAGAGTTGTGTGCACACCTGAACGCCTTTTGAAACAAATATAAAACGACAGATCTGGAATTATTGTCTATGATAACTTTTCTCCTGGATTTATCTCCCTTGTAAATACATGGGGGTTAAATTTGGTTCTTTTATCAGGAAATGTAATTTTAATCAACAAGTGAGTGAATAATGATTAAAATTAAATTAGAAAATGAAATTCTGACACGTGTAATGTCTCATCAGACCCTGTTATTAAGAGAAATTAACCTATTTTACACGCTAAATATTGTTAATGGCACTGTTTGGTGTTTATTGCCTCCATTAATTACTAAAACAAATAATTCACAAAGAAGGAGCTTAAAATTTCACGTCATTAGGAGTCGTTGCAGGGAGTTTTATAGGTAAGGATGTGTTTTTGTGGAGCCTAGTCTGCATTGGACACGCATAATTAGCTTCTGCTATTTTCACACGCTCTTCGGGTGTTTACATCACTCGCCTCGGGGGCAAATCACATATTTCCACAATAAATGTTGAAAATAATGTCGCGAAAGTCGCGCTTATGGAACGATCCTCTATTTAAAATGTCGTTCCAGCGCTTTGGTTTTTAAGGAAATGTACTGCGCATCTTACCAGAAGAATATAAAAAAAATATAATCTACATTTTGTCGTAGTTCAGTCTCCAAACTTTCCCTTTCCTGCGCCGTGAGAGGCGCGCGCTCCCAACAATGCGGTAGATACAGTAGAAGGTTTGTGCTACTTACCAAGGTTGTCCAGAGGAGTAGGTTGCAGGAAAAAAGGTCAAACGTTAGTGCACAAATCAATGTGAACGATAGTATTTGGTTTATGAAAATATCAGTCTTCAGCAGCGGGCTGTGTTTACAGAGTGGAGGAGAGACTTGGAGACGGTGAATGCCTTGGCTATCTGCGCACCGCTCTGCAGCTCCTTCCCGGGGTATTGCACGTTGAAATGTCCACACAGCCGTTTGTCAAACCCTGCAGTCCCACACTTCCCACCCCCCTTTATGCCAACAAACATAACTGTTGTCACGGTTTCATTTATTAAACCCTTTTCCTTTTTTTAAACCCGGCTATTTCTGTAATCGACCCTGAGCAACTCTTCTGGGCATTTTGTTTGTTGGGAGACTTTATTGACCCTCCAACGGTATACAGCCACAGACCATCTCCCTGAGCGTGTGTCTCCCTTAATCCTAACCTGTGAATATTTCATTTCCACCATCAAAAAATGCCCCGCAGCTATAAATGGAGCATTTATGTAAGAAACTGCCAATACAGCCATGATGCCATATTAGCATTGACTGAGCTAAATATTAAAGGGGATAAATGGCCTACTTTCTGTTTTGTGCGTAAAAGTGCCCAGGCTCAAAAAAGGGCTTCACTGCAATCGATGACCAGAGCGTTGCTCCTCCTCTAAACTTCAATCTCCTCACATGATTGATGATCTTGGGGAGCGCTGATAATTGACTACTCTGAGGCAAGACACGGATTTCTATCAAGAGAAGGGATTGGAGGAAAGAAACATACAAAATTACTTTCTCCACACAAGCTTTTTTTTTTCCCTCTCGGAAAAGTTCATTCTGACTCAGAGAGGTGTTGCATGTCGTCTAATTCGCCTAAAAAAGACCCGAGCAATAATTAGCTGGATGATTAGAAGGTATTACCCAAATATTAGGTACATTGTTTTATAACCACCACACAGATAGTAAGTAAGCATCATCATAAGACGCTCAGATAATGTGTAGCTCTACAATGCTCTCTTTATAACTGTAAGAACGAATATCTATCTGTGCGTCAAGGTTTGGGTGCGTCATGCGTAATAAAACATTCAAATAATCTTTAAAAAAAATGACAAACATGATGTGCTGAGTGAATTGCAGTCAGTGTTGTGTGTGATTCGCAGCTCAAGGGTCCGCGCTGATAAAACTTCCTCATTCAGCCTTTTTCTTTGCTTTTTTCCTCAGGACTCTTCTCTGTGAAAAGGAATTGGGTGGGAGTTGGAGCTGTGTTTCTTTGGCTTTTACCCCCAATGCGGAGTTGAAGCCGTCTCTGTGCCTCGCATATGCTCTGCATATCACAAGATTTGGTCTCTCCTCTCTCTTTTCTGGAGCTGCTGTAGGACTGGCTATGGCCACCACTACTTCCGGGATCCGTCATTTCATTCGCCCACCGCTCAGCGCTGCGATCTGACTCTGTTTCTATAAGCAAGCTAGCAGCCAACCTGCCAACACTCGCTGACACTCACTCATCTCAGTTTCGCCAGATAGACGAAACACCTACGGGGGAAGAACGGAAAGATCCGACTCTCAGCCTCTTAATTTCTACCTGTTTTTTCCCTTTTTTGCAGCGATAATAAAACAAGATAGCGATCTGGACGCATTAAAGGAGACGCGGACTTGCGGGATAAAGACGGACTAAAAAGATTCGTCCTTCTCTCGAACATCATCACCAACCGTCATTCATTCATTACCTTGACAACCTCTGGCTTTGATTGACAGCTGGAGTGGCAAAAAGCCATGAGACACGACAGTTTAGTTACATGCAGGTTGTTGATGGGCCGATTGTAACCTTCACTTTGGCGCATTTTTTTCTTTTTTTTTCTCGAGGAAAGAGGGAAAACAAGAAAAATTGAAAAACTCCCTGATGCTACGATTTCAAGTGAACCCCACTGGCGAATAGGAGAAGTCGCAAAGTTGGCCGTGGAGAGGAATCTTGCCATTAAAGCACTTTCTAACCGGGACTGGGATATTAAATATACGACAGATTCAGGAGTTTATTGGAGCGCAGCCTGATGGCGCAAAGGGTAGGTTTTAAATCTCCTACACTTAGTTGCTCAAATCCACAGTAGGGAGCTCCTCGTATCGATAACGTCTTGTTGGGTGGTGGCAAATTTATTAAGTATTCTTATCAAACGCGCTATATTCGACATTTTTGCAGCGCCCCTGCTCCTCAAGCAAAGTGACAGCCTCTGCGTGCGCCGCAAGTCGTGGAGCAGTTCCACAGGAGACTTCAAACTAATTCTCTCCTCTCTTCTCAGCAAGCAAACTAACTCGCGGAGCATCTTAAATAATAATGTTTTTGGTAATGACAAACCGTTCAGCAGATATAATACTTGATATCTCCGCTGTGGCGAATTTCCCTAGCCACACTTTATTTTCACATTTGCGCATATTCAGAATCAGACGGGATGCTTTTTTTTTGTACTTTTCATTGTTTAAAGAGTAACCACGCTGACTTTTTTTGTTGCTTTGATTATATTCCCAGTACGATGAACTGGCCCATTACGGTGGGATGGACGGAGTCACAGCGTCGATGTACGGTGACCCGCATGCTCCGCGGCCGCTTCCCCAGGTCCACCACCTGAACCACGGACCGCCGCTGCACGCCAGCCAGCACTACGGATCCCACGCGCCTCACCCAAACGTTATGCCCACCAGCATGGGCTCCGCTGTCAACGACGTTTTAAAGAGGGATAAAGATCAAATTTATGGGTAAGGTTTGCATTAACCAAGAGCTCTTACATTTTACTTTTCTTTCTTTTTTTTTTCCCAACAAGTTTGTTTTGCTGGAGTTTTCTCTCACACCACCAAAACTAAATGCTTTGCGCAGAATTGACCGCAATTTTCTAGTTCAATTGTTAGTCAGGGGAGTTTTGTTGACGCGTAATTTTAGACGCAGCATGTAAGAGCCTGACATGCAATATATAAAATAATATGAGCTGTCAAGCGCTTGAGTCACACCCTGCTTACAATAAAAACACTTTTTTTTACAGTGTTTGGTTTAGGTTTGTATTAAAAAAAAATGTTTAGGCTTATTTAAATCCTGCTGCAAAAACTTCTTAAATGTTGCTAAATATAATTTACAGCAACACAAAGTATCTTAAAGCGCACACTGTGTCTTTATAATTAAACTTTTCTCAAGTTGATCTCCAATAATGAAAATAAAGCGCTTGGAGGCGCACGCATAGAAGTGCAAAACTTTTCAAATGTTTCCAGAAATCTCTCGCCAACCCACAGAAAGTGGCATAATCCACACGTATCATTATAATCTGGGATGTGGTTTGAATTAAATCCGCTTCATCTATTTTACTCAAATTTCTGAACGGCGTATGCTTTCGTTTTCATGCTGACACAAGCGTAAAAGTCATAAACAAAGACAGCAGTGGCAGTTGCGTCAAGTTAAAGCTTGTTCTACGGGTTCTAAGAGTTGTGCACTCATTTATAATTTGTGTTCAAGTCTTAGAAATATTCAGATGGTTGTTTCTACATTATTACGAGTTAGATTTTACATAATTAATTATAATCAGACACAGTAGTGAAAGTTGGTCATATTAATAAAAATATATAATAATAATAATAATAATAATAATAATAATAATAATAGCACTACGTGCCTGCTACGTAACTCTGTTAAAATAATATTTTATATTAAATCTCTAAAATCGCCCTGAACTCTCTATTGTGTCAGTCTTTGTTGGGTATTTTTTGTTGACTTCCCGGCTGTTATAACTTTTCACTGCAAGGGATTTCAGTTTCAAGTAGTCGAGTAATATCACATTGATTCCAAAGTCCCAAAAAATAAGGAGTAAAATATTCCAGATGCGTTATTCACCCCATGCTTGAAACTCAAAGCTGCTCGTAATAAAACAATGATTCTGAACCTGTATGTGTTGCTTGTGTGAAACTATATATTGGATAAATTATTAGATTGATCGGTTCATTTGCTATGAATAATTCAATATTTTATTTTAAAATATTTTAGAAGATAGACAATACATATGCAAGTCGATAGTACATTTTTTTGGCAGTGTGGATTGTGGAGCCTGTGTTCTGCTTGTACTCAGGCTGTGTCTCCCTTCTTGCAGTCACCCTTTATTCCCACTACTCGCACTGGTTTTTGAGAAGTGCGAGTTGGCGACGTGTACTCCGAGGGAGCCCGGCGTAGCAGGCGGTGACGTCTGCTCCTCAGACTCCTTCAACGAGGATATTGCAGTCTTTGCCAAACAGGTCAATTTTGAAATATTAAGAATTATTGTGGCTGCGTCACGGCACACAGTTTTCTATTTGCTTCATGTACATTTTTCAAATACAAGTGTGTCTTGATATTAAATGTGTACTGTCCGCAGAATTACCTCTAAAGTTGAAGTAATATTACCTTGCATTCTGTGCATGTTTTCATGCAAAACTAGCTTTGACATTTGGCTTATTGTTTTAGGTCCGAGCAGAAAAACCTTTATTTTCATCGAATCCAGAGTTGGACAATTTGGTAAGCGCCCACTTTGACCTTTCTGTCCCCCAGTAATTGCAGCTCTGCTGTGGTTAAACCCCTCCTTGATTTTGGGGGATACTCTGCACCATCACCCAGTAATATGTGAACATATGATTCCAACTTCTGCACAGATGTCATATCAGTTTGAAGTGGAGGTGATTGACCACATGCATTGTTCAGTTCTCATGACCCAGCTGACCAGTGTCTGATGTTTAATGCAGATTATGACATGAAAAAAAATCATCATGTAAATTTTTCTGACGTGAATTGTGTTTATTTCCCCATCCTTTCTCAGATGATACAAGCCATACAAGTATTACGGTTTCACCTATTGGAATTAGAAAAGGTAAATATTATAAGTTAGATTCAAAATGCATGACGTCATCTCCAACAGAAGCCTTAATCGTACTGTTACTCATTTTATCAAATCCTTTAATTATTAGCATATATTTGAATTATATGCATACATTTGGAGAAAGTTACAGGTGTTTCAATTAAATATAAAAATACAGTTTTTTTTTGGGAAACCAATTATGTGAGAAATGATAACAGAAAGTGTCTTTTCTCACGTTCTACGTGGATATTGATCCTCAGATTAAGTTTCAATAGCTCATTATTCCCCTGGCTCGCGCCATACTGTGTGTTTTTTTGTCGTTCTACTTGTTGCTGGAGTCTCAGGAGAAAAATAAGCACCGCAGCAATTTCACTATTGTTTCCCCGCCGCCGATAACGCCCCTTAATTGGAGTTATTCTTGGACTGGCTGAAGCGTTTCCCCATCCTGAAAAAATATGTTTTCCTAATTTTTTATAGGTGCACGAGCTCTGCGACAATTTTTGCCACCGGTACATCAGTTGTTTGAAAGGAAAAATGCCAATAGATCTAGTTATTGACGAACGGGATGGCAGCTCGAAATCAGATCATGAGGAACTCTCGGGATCGTCGACTAACCTTGCAGATCACGTAAGTACCGGGAGTCTTTCTTCTATATCCCCTCATGTGGTGTGCATGTCTGTCTGCACGCGCCTCTCCCGCTGACAGGAAACACACGAGCTTGTCGGATTTAAAAAAAAAAATGCTTTGCATATGAATAATCGGCTGTTTGTTAACATCCGGATTTGTTTGGTGTTTTTTAATAATACCAACTTTTCTGCATTTGTCCCGGGCTCGGTGTGCGACCCTGCTGTGTCATCACTAAATAGAGCATGTTCTGTTCTGCAAGGAAAATCAGCCGATCGATATAGTAAGGTCAAAAGCGAGATGTGATACAATAGACTGAGTTATTGTTTTAGTCTTTTGATTAGGGGCAGTCATGTGTGCATAATGTGTCCGTGCGTGTCTGTGTGTGTGGTTGAGTGTGTGTGTGTGTGTGTGTGTGTGTGTGTAATGGAGGGTGCGCATGTGGAAATAGCTGCCTTGCATTATTGAGAGTTGAACGCTGATAAAAAAGAAAATGCGAGGCAATTATCTGTTACGCAGGTTTAACGTTAAAGCAGGGTATCAGCGGTAAGCTGTAGCTTCAGGCCAATATTTATAAAGGAAAGGGCTTTATTTTGGGACTGTGGGAGCTGTAGAGGGCCTGTGCGTAAAGCTGTGGATTTTTGCTGCAGAGGTGGAGAAAGTGGTAGCCTATTGAAATAGATCTCAGTGCTAAAGGCTTACCATCAATGACAAGTTCACAAGGCATATGATGGTTCGTCTGGAGGCCTTCCATTGCTGTTGATGTTAATGTGTTTAATTGTTTCGTATTGATTGCCGTGCGGTTTTTGCTCTGCAGTGGCTCTCTCTCTCCCCTGCTCTCCGTTTTATGGCTGGAGGCTCCATAATGCTGAATTCAATTATATGCACCTGAAAGACAGTAGCTTTAAATTTGATGATTGATTCCCTGGTTTAAATCGTACATTTTTTGGTGTAATAAACGCACCGCTTCCCCAGCAATATGGATATAGCTGACAATGTATTACAGAGTTGATATCTTTGGATTATTGCGTCTTTCAGAGTGATGTTTTTGATTCGGAAAAATGAACCGGCTTTTGCAACAAAGTGACTTGTTATTATCTGTGCCGCGCAAGGCCAAGCCTAATATGTATTAAATCAGATTTAAGTGTTATGCAAAGCCACTGTCTGCAACTGTTGGGTCTGGCTATAGGCGTGATCGTGGTGCATCCCGATTGAATGCGTGTCCAGATCCACGCAGTGCACCGCAAAAAGTGAAATGAAACCTCATTAGATCGAGGATGCCGATGCCGCTTTGAGAAACGGTCCAAACTACAATGTTTTGGCCTTCAACCACAAGTGTAGAAATGAGGCATGCTGTTGTTTATATTGTAGAGATTAGATAAACTAGCCTGTTTAGTTTCATGGCAGATGGTTGATACTAAAGCCAGTTTCCAATGGTGCCTCCACTGCTCAGACACCAGCTTTGTCATACGTCCACTAGTGAGGAATAGTTTGATAAGTGAAAAATAAGATATGCCAATAAAGCAAATCAGGAGCAGCAATAAACAAAGACAGCTGCATGACAAGCCATTTATCTTGGATTCATTTGGACAGGCCACCTCATTAGTTGTAAAACATTTTCAGGGAATAATTTCACCAATTGACTTTTTATTATTAGTATAGTTGAGCTGAATCTGACAAAAGCAGTTTTTTCTTTCTCCATTGATTTAAATGCTCTGTCTGAGCTGGGCGCTAATCAAAATCGACTCCACTCCATCTCTTGGATATTTTTTCATAAATGAAAATAAAATATGTAATGTTTGAACAGGGTATGAGAGCATAGGGGCAGAACTGTTTGCAGAGAGTGAATTGGTGGATTTTTGTGGACTTAAGAAGGAATAGTTCTGCAATAATTGACACGTCTAATTAAAAGAAGTTGAACTTTTCTCATTAAAATATTTATTAAAGATTTGAAACATTGTACAGCCAAATGCATTTGGCTGTAAAACTTTGGGTATGGAAAACAATTTCTGCCCCATTTGTCTGGACCTATTTATTTAATAGATTCATCTTTATTTTGCCCCTATCTTATTATTAATTTTTGTCCTTGCTTAACATTGACTACAGGAAGGCATTCTGATAGTTAGATATGCTAATTTATTTAGTCAGAGTCTCTCACGTCCATTTTTTTTTTGCTTTGATATGCATTTTTAATATATAGCCCTGGGCTACATCTCATTTGGTGAAAGTTGGTTTTTCTGGAGATGATGAGGCTCTTCACTGTGAAGGAGGTGGCCTGTTGAGTCTGTTTTAATGTGTGTTTGTGTACAGTACATGTGTGAGCTTCCCTCCATTTCTTTCGGTTTCCCTCCCTTCCTCTCCTCATACCTGACAGGGGGGCATAATAAGCCCAGTTTTATTTACATCTGAATGCATCATTGTCTTAGAGATGATTGGATTATGCTACGGCGAATGTGGGATGAGTCCTTGCTGACACTGTTGATTTCCCTTATTCGCTTGCATTGACTATCTCAATCACACAGCCCACCCAGGGCTGGTTAACTCATCGTCCCTCCTTAAATCAACCCCGTCCCAATAAAAAGAAAGGAAAAAAAAGATGTTGTATTACACATGAAGGTTGATGGAGTGAAAGAACAAGCAGGGTGAATTTGAAAACGGGTTGTACTGTGTGTGTGTGTGTGTGTGTGTGTGTGTGGTGTGTGTGTGACTGTCAATGGTTTGCTCTCTTGTCTTTTAATTAATGAATGAAAATTCTGTCTCTTCTGTGCTACATCCAATTAAGGAGGCAAATAGAATTAACAGTGTCTGAATATTATCTGCTCTAATGAATTAGCCTTTGTGTCTTCTTGTGTTATTGTACCGCTTCTTCAGTCAAGCTTACATATTGGGAGAAGGCTTTTCATTTCCTTCATGCATATACATTGCATTGCAAAAACTCTCTTTAGATTTGTGCAAGTTTTCAGATTTGTTCTAATTGAAAGTTTGTAGGATTTGCAAGGCCCTTCACCTTGTTTTGTAGCTTTCCTCAGGGCGTGATAGTACTTCCCGCAGAGGTTAGGTCGTAGCTAATCTTTACTGTGCATAGCTGGAAAAGGGAAAAGGTAAAGAATAAAAGCTTCTTCTGTTTACATTTCCTTCTTTGCTACGGACCGGGGAGTGCTGTAGGTCCATTGGTCAGACATAGTGATGTCAGAAGTTTGTTTAATCTTGTGGCCGTGTAGTGATTTACTGTGTGCATAAGTGGAGATGGGTGCTCGGTTATGTCTTCTTTCTGTATGTCACTATCCATGCTGCAGTGCATGCATACTCCTCTCTCTGCCAGTGAGCAGTGCGGCCTTAGGCTCAGCTGACCCGCTGAACCGTGGAATTTCACAGTTTTGGAGGTGTTCTAATTCAACTAGCTTTGCCGTCCTCAGGGACCTACTTCTGGATCTCTCTCCCCCTTTCCCATAAAAACAGTGCATCGCCGACTTGGAGTGCTTTGTCTCTTCCACACAGTTGTTTTGCGATGGTGGGCTGTCTGGTGTAACGTTTCCTATTTGATTAGTGTTCAGAGGGCCTTGTTGGCAGCCATATCTAATCATTGCTACTGTGGCTGGAGAGAGGTTGGGCTCACTTGTTGCATCTCCCACTCTCACTCTCGTTTCCCTGCGTGCACGCTCTGAATGAATGCAATAAACAGTTGCTGCAGCATCTTGACAGCGATGTATTGCTCATATTCAAACGTCGTACAGTTAAAGCATAGACTACTTAGACTCTAACAAGTCATTATAACACCCCTCTCTGTTCAACTTTGGTTGAAAATAAAAAATGTGTTTATTAATGAGGACATACTTAAAATTGGGAGGCTTTTTAAATAGTTTTGTTATTCCCATTTAAATTCACGAAGGGACCACCAATTAATATAATTAAGAAGACTACCTTCATCTATGATGTTTAATTTAATAAACACCTCTTTAACAGCTTAAAACAATGTTTGAACATAATGCATCATTAATCTTTGTTATGGTAGAACAATTATATTGAATTGCATGTGATTGATCGAGGTGGCCACGGAGTGGATATTTACATACTTATTCAAAAGCCCATATAATTGGTTTAATGCTGTAGAGAATAACTAAAACTAGACTTAACTATATTATCCGGAATGTCTTGTGGGTTTTTCATTCACACCATTTCCTATTTTTCATTTCTATTTATGTTTTTAAACCCATGATTCACGGGAACAATCACATTTTATATTTAATATCCTCTTTCTGTAGACACTACTTGAACATGTAATCTGTCATTTACAACACTGAATAAGGCGTTTTTGCCCCAGAGAAAGTTTTGAAGCATAAATACAATCAGTCAAACCCTTGTGTCTGTTAAAACACGCACTTGTGAATCATTTGCTGCTAAATTAAGGACGCTTTATATTCAGGATAATAGAGGGTGTTGTAAATGCTCTTTTCAATAGAGGTGCACTTTCACTTTTCCAAAGTGGCGGTCTATAATTATGTGCTCAACCTATCAAAAAAGTGTGAGGAGTTTGTCTCTGTTTATACCATGTGACAAGATGTGTCTTGAAATCAGCTCGTTGTATGATTTACCGTTCTCTGTGTTTCTGGTGTGTCAGCGGATCTGTAGATGTTCAGCTGCTGGACCCTGAAGCTCCTCTTCGCAGCAGCTATACAACACAAACATGTACACACATGCACACACACACACAAACCCACACACAGACACACGCACACACACACAGGCTAGTTGTTCACCAACAGATTTCTTCACTTTCCCCCTGGTTCCAGGGGAATTTGAGGGAAATTCAATGATGCCGCTAAATCAATTTTATTTGAAATTCCTCGGGATGTAGGCAGAGTGCAGGGAAGGAAGAGGGAGGGAAGTGAGATTGTGCCAGGCAGGTGTTTGTAAATGAGAAACAGGGGACAGGAGCGGAGGAGACGGCAGCATTCTCCTGCTCTCCTGTGGCCCGGCTCCACTACGATCCTTCCTTCCCATATTGTCTCCTGCTTTTATATTAATTACAACTTGTATTATCAGCTGCCAGTTGCTAACCCCAGCAAATAGAAAAGGCCGCCCCCAGAGACGATGCTTCTTTTGTATCTTATTCTCCATCTAGTCCTATTGTGTTTGTGTGTGTCCCCGCCAGGACATGTATGTGTGTTTGCTTGCTGGCGCTCTCCTCCTGCTCCTCCTCCTCTTCTTCTTGGTTACAATGCTCTTTAACACAATTAGTGAAGAGCATGGAGTGAACCATGTTTGAATCCTAATTATGCCTAGCTTTAGGGAATAGTCACATGGGTTAGAGTTTTTTTTTCTTCTTTTTTGCTTCCTCCTCTGTTTCTTGTGTAGGTTGAAGGAGACTGCTTGGGTATCATGTTTTTTTTCCCGAGACTTGTTTGAACTTTATAAGACCCACAAGGGTTTTGACAAAATGGTTGTGTGTGTTTGTGTTGTGCAGTGCGGTGTCTGTTGATGCAGCCTCCGTAGCTCAGAGAGGAGAGCCTAAATAATTCATAGCTAGCAGAGGCTGTTGCTTTTGTCACCTTGTTGAGCTTAGGTAGTTGATGCTTTTGTTGTGGTATTTGTCGTTTATTTTACAGACAGGGTTATGAATGAGAGATGACTTACAGGGACTGCAAGAAGAGAGTGTGCTTTATCAAAGATGTGTACTGCATATTCATGAGCTCACTATCCACTTCATTATGGCTAGTAGGTCATATGAAGTGCCGTGGTTTGCTCCCCCCCCCATAAGAAACAAACAAACACAGCTTTATCTGCGTATAACCCTGCATCCAAGCCCATTAAAGCCACAGGCTTGCAAATCACCGCAAAATATAACTCCCTTTAACACCATTAGCAGAGGTGTCTTTGAATTTAATTCAGTGCCAGCACCATTAAAAATGACACATTACTCTGCAATGATAGCTAAATGAAGTCCTATCGATTCAGCTGTTTCATTAAAACCATGCTGTGACCAGATCTGGCAAATGTTAGAGAGCGAGAACAAGACAATGAGAGAAAGCGAACATAGTTTTTTCAGATTTGTCTTGAATCTTGTTGGCCGTTCGCGTCTCATTTTAAGGAAGTGGAATCCAGTCCATTTCTTTGCAGGCAACCAAAACAGCTCTTCCTAAATACATTATGCACTCTGGGGGAGTGGGATTATTTTTCTTTCCCTCTTTATGTCATATGAAAAAGATAAGAAGAAAGAAAAAAGAAGAGAAAGAATTTGACTGCTTTGAGATGGTTGATTTCCACATTAGTGACTTTACACAGTGGGTGCTGTGTAAAGAATAGCAGAAAATTGCTATAACCACAGCTCTAGCTCCCATGAAGTATACCAAGTGTTGATCAATGGCCCAGAGAGTCAGAACATCACAGTCATTTATAGCCACGCATGAGTTATTGTTCACCCTGTCTTCTTACCCCTCTTCTGGGTAATTCTCCGAGCTCTTTATCTGATTGCCATCCGGTGAACAGCTGACGCTGAGTGGACCTTGAGTGGAGCAGAGGGTCTGAAGGGCCTCGGAACAGCTCTGAGCTGTTTTAGAAAACAGCCCTCCTTCCCCAAAAACTTAACAAATAAGAGGATCTTGCTCACATGCATCGAGGCAGCAGCACATCAGGACCGCACACACAGTGGAGCTCGGCAACCACTTGTCTTATAGCCTCTGTTTCCCTGTGAACCTCCACTAGTCTCCAGGCTTTTTTCCGGTCTATCCTCCACCACTACAAATCACTCTGAGTCGGGTACCGAAGCAGGCGGGTCAGGCTCCTCTCTGGCAGGAGCTGAGGGAAAAGACGTTCATCGGGAAACTCTACTGAAGTTAGACTAAATGGTTAAAAGAGTCTATTTCTTGCAATGTTCTGTGGCGTGTAGATTTTCCTCCTGCTTTCATATGTAAGTCTATGTGTTTATGTGTATTTGAGTGAGAAAAAAACCCATACCGGGGACTGAGAAGTGGGTTGAGGTTTGTGGGAAGCCTTGGTGCAGGCCCGTGTTTGTTTGGCTTGGGTTTTGCTCAAGGGTCTGCTTCTCTCGGGCCCCAGACAGCGTTGGGTTTGGCCAACATTTTGTCAGCTTGCTCAGGTGACGAGTTGAATTGGGAAAGACTAGCTAGGGTTTTGTGAGCCATGAGGCCGTATCAGTGCATTGCAGGAAGATGTTTAGAGTATTTGATTGAGCCTGTGTGTTTGCGGGAGTGACTGCAGTGGATGACGTGATCAGTCTGTGCCGCCATTGCCTGAATGGCAGAGGAAATTCCACCTCTGGCCTGCCTTCATGTGGCACTGATAAAGCCTTTCCTGTACAGCAGAAAATCCCGTTTCCCTGTGTGCACTGACAGAATGACCAGTAAAGCGAAGGGGAGAAGAAGAGAAAACGAGCAGGATGGGAAAAAGTATTTTTTAGATTTACATTTCTTTGAAGTTAGCCAGCAGAGAGATCACATTTTTTCATCAAGCATGTGTTTGTTTATATAAAAGTGAGTGTGTGTGCATATGTGTTTATACTTTTTGTTCTATTATGTCATTATCATGTCTGTAAGGGAATTTTCTACCAGCCCCTGTGTGTGTGTAGTGTGGGCATGCGCACATTTTTGGCAGATTAGCAGGAGAATCACTGTCATATCTTATTTTCATTTCTGACAGTGGTAATGATTAATGGTGGCTGTGGTGTGTTTGGACTTTTTACCTCTATATTTCTAACTTGACACGGAAGTCTCAATTGGTTATGGTATAAACGAACTCCGCTGGGCTCTGCCATATGTGTTTAGACAATTGCTCACAAGTGCTCCACTTGCAATGGTCAAAATCAAACGCCACATTTACAGGGCTGCATTTTGCTCTCATGCATTAATGAAACGCTTTGATTACACTGTTTTGATTCATTGCCAGCTGCTTTAGTGCATTAGTTTCTTTCTCTTCAGCTATGATTTCAGTGGCACTGTAATTGTCTGTTAGCTAGGATATAGGTAGTGAGGCTCTTCACCTTGCCAAGAGAATGTAAGCAGCCAAAGACCCTCACACTGCCTCTACACTCTTACAGATGTCACTCACTTACACTCATACGGACTCTCTCTCTCTCTCTCTCTCTGTCTGTGTCTCTCCCTCTCTACAATCCCCATCTCCCCCCTTCCCGCTCTCTCTGCTCCTGGTTTGTGGTTTCGATGGGGAATGTGGATGGATGCACGGATGGATGGATGAATCCCACGCTCGCTTTCTCCCTTTTCAAACCTCAGAACCCAGCTTCCTGGAGAGACCATGATGATGCCACCTCCACACACTCAGCTGGTACACCGGGGCCCTCCAGTGGGGGACACGCTTCACAGAGCGGTGACAATAGCAGTGAACAAGGTGAGCTTGCACACAGATTGCGATGCACACTCACCCACACAGACACACAAACACTTATACAGATGCATGCACTTGCATTCAAGCACTGACACATAAACACACATAGATTCAGGCACAGTCACACATGGGACATATTAATTATCATGCATGTGTTGTGTTGCCAACACTTCAGTTTCACCCTGTCTAATTAGCGATCCATGGTGAATAGATGGCACATCTCTCTATATGCATATGTCCCAGTCCTTCCTTCTGCACACTGGATTATCTTGCTGTTTGACTGACATCAATGGAAACACGTGGTTCCACTTATAAATGAACACACCTCCACTATTACACTCACACACACATGCAACTGCCACTGCAATACATACAACTTGTAAAGGGCTCACCAAAAATGTTGCCATTTAGACAGCTCAACAAAAGCGATGAATACTAGCATAAACATCTGACAGTTTTATCCTCACTAAGGCTTTTGTTGTCTCGTAACTGACCTGTCAAACAGTAATAATGCATTTCAAAACAAATTCATTTAAATTTCTCACAGACAGCATGTGCAAATCAAAGCTATCTACCTCGTATTTTTGTCACGGTCCACATCAAATTTGACATGCAAATTCTCAAATGCGTATGCTATTAGCTGAATTTAGAGGTGAGGCCAGGCATTATTACCGCGGGGGTTTAGAGTTGTTTTATTAATGCAACTGTTGCCTATGCTAAAAGCACTGATTATTAGCGCTTGGCCTTCCCTTTTTTTCTTGTCTTTCCTTTGTCTTTAATGCACAAACATCTCCGTTCACCAGTGGCAAAGTGTGTGTTTGTGTGTGTGTTTTTGTGGATTTGTCTATATCTGTGTTCCTGGCAGTGTCTACGGTTTTGCATGAAATTCCATCATACAGTCCGCACACAAATCCCCCACATACATTCCTGTAGACGGAATCTGTATGTTATGTCCATTCAAGGTTATTGTTTTGCCAATAAGTGATCAAATTTATCGATCAGATGTATGTTTGTGGTGGAACCGTTTAAATCAACCCCTCCTCTTCAGAAAGACATTGTGGACCATTACTGACCACAGGCTGAGGGTCGCAGCAGATCTCACTACTTGCGTCCGGACTAGTTGCCACACAGTTTGTTATCAGGCTAGCTGACCTTGCCAGAGATAAAGGTCGATTTGAGAATTTAAACATCATTTAAGAATGAGGCTCAAAAATATAAGATAGGAAAATAAAATTTGTCCTTTTCAGCTATTGGTTGCCAGCTCGGCAAAGGACAGTTTTGATCAAGAGTTTTCGCACAAGGACACTCCAGTATGGAAAACGCTTACTGACACTAAACTTAGCCTCTTATAATCTGCAGCGACAAATTAATTGAGTAAAGATAAAAAATGAAAACATTACAGCAGACAATATGTGATAACTACATTTGTCAGAATGTTTGTGGAACTTGTACTCTTCAAGGAGATTTTGCCATTGATGGGCACGTGATCAAGGAGCTCAAACACTAGCGGTGATGGTGGCGGCGGTTGATGACTCTGCTAAGATCGAGGAAGTTGGTGAATAGCATTACTGATTAAGTAAAGGTATAGAGATATTTTATTTGAAGGGCAACTGCGAAAATATTGGGAAATGTATTCTCTGCATTTGACACAAATGAGCAGTGGGCAGCCATTGTGAAGCGCCCAGGGGACAATTAGGGATTCAGGGTCTTGCCCAAGCACCCTACCAATTGTAGCGTCAAGGGCTGGGATCAAAACAGCTAATGCCTAATCGTAGGACTACCTTACTGGGCTGATAGGTGCGAGGACTAAAACATGACAACCCTAGACAATGAAAGGGAAAGGCAGTACATCAGCATGTGTGAAAGGAATATATCAGACAAAAGTATGAGTGCAAAAGAAAGTTCCTGTGAAAGAGCTTCAAATAACAGGACATTCTCAGACTACACAAAGATCTTATAAGTTTTTAAACAAGTGAATAGAGAGAAACTGGAGCAAATATGATGGTCAATATTTTGAAATGCATGTAATTATACGAGTTACACTCCATGATTGCAGTCAAGAGGACAGAGTGAAGGCCGATTTTTTGTTCTCAAATTTTCAATGTAAGAAGCGAGAGATGTAGATTGCAGGAACAACAGAGAAGAGGGGGTGAGAGAAAGAAAATGCACTGCCTATTGATTATCTTACACACATAAGTACAAGTGACCTGTAATCCACAGAGCACTTATCGACTCATCTCCCCACCGTATCCAGTAACAGCAGATCAATACAAGCCAAAGACAGTTACGGTACGGCACCGTGCACTGGGCCAAGATATACTTGGACCACATCAAGCATGGACTGCACTGAAGAGTGCTAAATAGTTGAAACACCAGTTGTGAGAATTTCACAAAACAAACACCATAAAATAGTGGCAGAATCAAAAAAAAAGGAAAATGAGATCTTTTTGGCTCACTGGGGAGACAGAGTGAAGAAAGTGAAAAAGTAGGCAGAGTGAGGAAAATAAAGAGAAAGAGAGAGGGCAGCTGATTTAATGGTCTAATGAGGCCGTCCTCCAGCCAGTTGTTTTGTGTGAGGCATGCTCTGACCTTTCGCTCTGCTCGGGAGCCCTGCCGCCTCATTTTTCACATTCTTTCAATTACGTTAACGCTTGAAGCGCTCGCTGACTCCCGGCTCTGGCCCTTCCATTCTAACAGAGCCTTCCCTCCCAAGCCCTCCACCTTTCCCTCCACTACATGAATGAACTTGCTTCCTATCTTACTACATTTCCACATAAAATTTGTATTCCACACTTTCAAGTCCACGGAGGAATTGTGAAATGTGTGCGTCACTTCAGTAATGGGGTCTTTAACAGCTTGGCCCCTGTTAAAAGGGGTGACGATGTGAATTAGGTGAGGAAGACAGAATAGATGAGTGAGAGTAGCCCCTTTTACACCGTGAGGACTGTTGCGTCTCGTCTTTTCCTTACCGTTCTGCATCATAAGGTGGAATAGAGGGTCGTAGTTGGACGGACAGGATGTTAGGTGGACATTTTGACCAATTATGTATGCAACCAGCAATCAGGAGATTTAAAAAAACAGCAAATAGCGATAGCATCAAATGAAGAAAAAATGCAATTGAAAATTGCGGAAATAAAAGCGGGATCTAGGTGGTCTTATCCTTCGCAGCAAGATCAACGGCGATACAATATGGCCGGCATATTATAGGTCTGATTTTGCTTGATGCATATGTAAAAAATCGGAGTATTGGAAAAAAAAATCAGACAATAAGGTGGTGTTAACCTGCCATTGGTTTCTTCGTTATTATTATCTGGAAAAAGAGCTTCTCAGAGAGGAGTGAGGTAAAATCTGTGAAACAAACACTTTTTTGTCATTTCAGCAATAAAATCTGTCAAAAGGCTTGAAAAAACCTTTACACAAGATGAATGAGTGATACCATTCTATATTGCACTCCAAAATGGTGAAGCATCTCTGACAGCGACCATCCATTTCAACCTGTAAAAGTAGTTGCATTGGAATAAAGTTCACTAAACCGCACTTACTGAATATATTTTCAGTTAATTCAGATATGAAGGTGGTCGCTGTGAGTAAAACCCACTTCCTCAATCTCCGGTTTGAAACTGAAGCACTGAACATTGCTGTGAACCAGTGCCAAGAAACAATTTGTGCACAAATATGTATAGCTCCTCTTGTGAAATAAATTATTGTCAAATGTAAACCATGGTGAAACATGCTCATAGCTGTCTGTAAGGCTCTGACACGTCTTAAAAAGGTTTCAGTACAATCTTCAGATCTCCAACTTATTCAACTCCCCCACCTTTCTAACAGACTTTTTTCTCATGCGCTAAGAATTTCCCTCCAAAATAAATAATATGAATTATCAGCCTCTGGGCATAATCTGCACTCTCGTCTACTGGCTCCTAGCAAGGGCTCCTTAAGTTCTTAGTAGATAAACAAACAGCAGTTAATGGGAGAGAGTTCAGAAGGTAACAGACAATAACTCCACGGGCTCTGCTTTCACATCACTTTGATTAACAGTCCTTTGGAAGTCCTCCAAACTGATCTCGAAACATCATAGACATCAGTTCGGGGAGTTAAACTTGATGTATGTGCGTGCCTTGAGATAGCACTCATTTTAAAGCCACTGTCCATAATATGTTAATAGCTGTTATGGAGCAACACGATGAAACACTAAAACAGAGTCGAGTCAAATGCACTCAGTCATGAATTGTGAATACTCCACACTGATTCAGCACGATAGGTAATGTTTTTGTCCTTTGCTGTCTGTGTGTGTCGGACTGTATGTGTGTGAGTGTGTGTGTGTGTGTGCATGCCTCAGCTCCACTCCAAACTTGTAATTATTAGCTATGCATGAAGACCAAATCCACGTTGACATCTTGACTGGTGAGCAAAGGGGCTTTCTGTACATTTCCCCAACTCAACAGAAGAGAGGGGAGAACATTTTGTGCATTTTCTCAGCAATTGAACAATCTCCATGCTCTGTGGATAGACGGACTCCCCAGAGAGGTTGAGAGAGGCAGAGATGGAAAGACAGCGAGGGGAAGAGAGGGGGAGCTTGAGTGTTTTGCTCCAAGGGAGCATGCTTTGCTTGATGGCATTGTGGTACATTTGTGGAGTGTGCGTGTGTGTGTGCGGTGGGGAGTGTGGTGAGCTGCTTCGGCCCTGGCCAGGGGTCCGCACTCAGCAAGGTCTTTGTGGTTGAGCTCACTCCAGGATGGCCCCTATGGTGGACACCACCAGCACCAGCAGGGCCTGTTGAATCAGCCATTTTACTGACCTTTGGCTTTGCTTTCTTTTTAAATCCACGCTTAGGCTTCAAGACAAGGTAAAATGAGGCAGGGGGAAGAAAGGAGAAAGAATGTAACCACAACAAAAAGAAAAGCCGAGTATGTGCAAAATGCAAGTTGTGTTATACTCCAGCTCTTAAATGATCAGTGAGGTGTGTCTGAATATAAAATATACAGCGTGTGTGTGGGCAGTAGTGTGTGTTAGCTGTTTCCCTCTAAGTGCCTATTAGAGTTTAATTTAGTGTAGTAATTAAAGCTCAACACTGGCCCATAAACAACAGATAAACAATAAAGCAGACCCAAGCCCTGCTGTTTCATGGCTCTCACTCCCAGCTGTTGGAGCACTGATAATTTTTACACAGTGCTCCCACCTCACCGCAACACAATTTTAGAGCAACAAGGGTGTGCATGTGTTACAAATGTGTGCTTGTAAATTTTAGTTCGCGATATCAGAGGCTTGACAAAGAAAGGCCAGGGAAACATAAGTACACAATACACAATATGTCCAGAAAAGTGCGGCGGTCGGATGGGGTAAGACGAGCCAGCTCAACAGAAATCACACACCCTACAGCTACGAAACACATTTAACCTCTAATATAAGTGAATTTCACTAAAGCAGAAAACATGTTTAATGATGACAAAAATGCCTCAGTGTTTCTCAGTAAGCTAGCGAGTGCAATTCTAGCCTTGTCACTACATGTCAGTAGCCATGTTAGTCAGGTGTCTGTTGTGAAAACAGTCCAGTATGTCTGTCTGATGCTTTGTTGGGAAGGGGCAGGGCCACTGCTGAAAGCTGAGAAGAGTTGGTGTGGAGGGGGAGAAAACATGGTACGGAGGGGATACTTTCATGATCCCATTAGCATAAGAGAGGCTAAATTATTCATGTGGAGTGCTTAATCTATGGGGAAAAGTATAGTTAATGCACATAGTTTTAAAATGGATCGCTCCCTGCTTCTGCTCTAACACCAGATTCTTGCTGGATTCAGCATTTACAATCATTTACGGGAATGGGTGTCACTCTCTCTCACACACACATATTCAGAGGATGTGTGGGCATACATGCACTTCTGCTCCAGCGCCGCTGTATTTCAAGCTGTTTCAAGGGCCTCTGCTCTCAGGCTCATCCTCACTCCATAAGTCCTTTTCTCATTCACTCTCTCCCTTTCTTTCCATTTATTCCTCCACCTTTCTCGACTTCTATTACTCCCACCCTCTCTTTTATTGTCTCTCTGACACTCCTCACTCACCCCTCTCTCTCTCTCTCTCTCTCTCTCTCTCTCTCTCTCTCTCTCTAGCGCGGACCGCAGACTACCTGGCCCTCATCCAAAATGTGATTAAAGAGAATGATCAGTTCCCTCAGCTCCCTCCTTCCTTCCTCCCTTCCGCTCTCTCTCTCTTGCCGTTTTTTTCTGTCTCTCTGTCTTTCGTCTGACCCTGTGTTATGTTCTTTAAGTCTATAGATCATGAGAGAGAAAAAACACACAAAAACATCTAAAGCAAAGGAACTGTAAAAGGATGAGGACTGCCAGTAGATTCTGCTCTACTTCCAGTAAGATAGTCGTCTGCACCCACAACATCATCCACACCCGTCCTTCCATCCACACTGCTTTCCTGCTTTTCCTGTTACTATCTCCTTCTCTCTACCACTCTTTCTCCCTGTCCCCTTTCCCTCTGCTCCGGGTGGGCTCTGGTCCCTCTTGTCCATAATCATGAACAGGCCCGCGGCATGACCCAGACCAGCCCTGACCACTCTGACTCGGCCAGGAACTGGAACCTACACAACAGGAAAGGCAAATTAACTGGGTCAACCTGATGTGTAAACTAATGTTTGTAGAACATAGGGAAAAAATTACTCAAATTATTCTGACACTAGCTGAGGAGAATGTCTGTTCTGCGCCATCAAGGGAAAGTTTGGTGGAGAGGTTTTTTCTTCTCTTTTATTTTGGTCTTCCTCTGAGGAGTAGATGAAGCCCAGCTTATCTGAGAGCCTGTTTAGCATAATTGAGAAACACAGAGGGAAAAGTGTTTCAGGGAAGTAATCACGATTAAATTACAATAAAAGGAATTGGCCGACTTTTTCACAGCATAGATTTGTCGGTTCATTTTACAGTGTTTTTACTCACCCATGTACATTGCTGATTACTCCAGTGCAAGTGTTGATGATGAGAAGTGCACTGGGGTCTGATGTAATATAGCTAAAAGGGATTTGAGCTCATGGCCCCAAAGGGCATTTCCCTGTCCATTAATGCTGCCGACACTGTAGATTCACAAGGATGGCAGTGCTTCGATCCTTTAAAGCGAGAATGTTTTCCTTGGAAATTTTCTGTCATGTTCCAACAGGCTAGCCTGAAGGGGGTCAGCCAAGAAGTCACCCTTAAGAGGTGATAATCCAATTGCTCTAGTCCCCACCAGATTTGTTTTCCCCTTGTCTGGCAGTCTGTGTGTGTGTGTGTGTGTGTGTGTGTGTGTGCGAAGAGTGTAAGCATCCCTGTGTGGATGAAATCGACAAAGAGAGGGAGGCCAAGGCAGTAAGTTGCCACCGCTTTCCTCCCTGTCCAACCCTGACCCTCATTCTAGATCAGAGAGAGGTTATTGGGGCCAAGGCTATCAAAGGCACACCTGCAGCTAAACTCTAGAAACTTTGACTGCCAGCTTACAGACTGTTTAAGGTGTGCTTATGTGGAGTTTAACCCTGACTTCAAATGTCCTTTCCCTCTCTCCCCCTTTGTGTTTGACCAATGGGCCTTGTGCTCTTTCACTTTCTTGCCTTTCTTCTGCCTCCCTTGGCTCTTTAATCTCTCCCAACACCCCTCACCCTCCCAATTCTCCTCCCCTTTATATCCAAACCTCACATCATGGCAAATGTCCCTCCCAAAAGACAGCAAGGCGTTGAGTAGAGTGGCTTAGCAATGCCAGCCTATAGCTTTTTCACTTGCTGTGTGGTTTTCTCTTGTGTAAATCAGGATTTATACACTGAAGCATATCTAGAACTGAGCAGAGCAGCTATACCCTACAGGTACTGCTTTAACCATGCTGCCACCGTCCAAGTGAGTGGGAGGATGATAAAGGAAGTGTGTTACAATCCGAGTTCTTCCTCTCTGCTGTTGATTTTCACACGCACATCTTTCACGTTTATGCAAAGGTTTTGGGGGCATTATGCAAGATAAGCTCATTTTCTAGTCTGATTCCGACTCTAGTACATGCTTTAATGACTCTTAAAGCCAAGGGCTGCTTTTTTAGGTATAATAGGAGTCATGCGGTCTCCCAGTTTCTTCAGAGCCAGCATGCTTTTTCCACACCTGATCACTTTTGTTCACCCATTTTATGGCTATTGGGGAGCAGGCGGAGGTGAGGGATTTGAAAGTGGTTAGTGCCACCAGCCTTAATGTTTATTGGACGCAAACGTCTAATAATTTTTGATTACCCCAGAGGATGTATTAGCCATGTTAGTCAGCAAGGATAATTTCTTATTTACATGCCCCAAGCAGTGAACACTCTGAAGGAACACTGGGGCTAAATGCGCAGCAAAACGAATCAAACATGCCAAACCGAGATGCTCCATCCTGGCTGGCTGCAGGGCTGAGGCTGAGCAAAGCCTTCATTATGCAGTCACCATAATTCATTTAGAGGGTTATCAATTTGCAGAATACAGAGGAAATGTTTGGAGGGGGAAGCAAGAACACCATATCAAACGCAGGAGGAGAAAAAGGAACAAGGGAAAGCGAGATGAAAAAGAGCAAGATATTCAAGGATAGCTTAGTGCCTGGATTTTTAAAACGTTGTTCCAATTACACACTTTTGTGTGTTCAGGGGCAAAAAATGCATGTTAAACTCAGCAATCTCTTCCCGTTTACCACTGTCGTCTTCCGCCCCCTAAAAAAGCAGAAGCTGATTCCCTGTAATGAGAGCCATTTGGCCCAGGAATCCTGTTCAATGCTATTTTTGTTGAGATTGAGTTGACACCAATATGCTACAGTTCAAATATTGTCTTTCTGTTCATTAAGGGTCACTTTTTGTAAGGCTTCTGCCCTGCTTTGTAAAGGGTTTTTTGTATCAATTTCAGGACAGTTACTACATGTTTTCATATTACTCTCCTGGCAACACATACTGAGAGAAGAAAACAGACCATTAAAGGCATCTTTCCCTCCGCCATCAGGCGAGGATGACTAAGGCCCCATTAGAACAATTGGAGGAAACTTGGGGAGATGGAGAGTGTTTAAAAGAATGAAAGCAGCGAGAAAACACTTCTATCTTGTGATAACCAGTTCTTTCCTTCATTATCTAATCTAATCTATTTTATCTATCTAAAAAGCCCCACCTTGGAAAATTGCACTCACTGTATAGCTTCATTCACAAATTAAATAAGGAAAAGGGAGAGTTAGAAAAAAAAAGCAAGACAAAAGCAAAAAAAAACATTAAACATTTTCCAAAGTGAGGGGAAAAACCTGCATTTTTTAGTATGAATGCTTATTCCCAGGGATGCGGTCCTTAGACAACTGAGTGTCTGCAGGAGACATCTGTGAAGGCCGACCTTCTGACCCTGGAAAGAATGCTCTTAAGGCTGGGGGAAAACTGTCTTTGCCACTGCACCGTGGCCTACAGGATAGCCCAGCAGCCACACAACAAACAAAACCACTACAAAAACTCACAACACAACACAACAGTCGATGAAAAAATTAGAATGAGGTGGAAAAAAATGTGGGAACGTGTGGAGAAAAAGTAACAAAGTTAAAAAGCCAGTTATTGGCAGACTTGATGTGGATTGTGCCCCAAAGACCTGCGTTTCTCTGAGTCCTTTGGTCTCCCCATGAAATCATTCTCATTCTCTATAAGTCAAAAGGACTCCGGTTCCAAAATGAAAGGTTGCACAAGCCAGAGTCCAAGCACTGTGAGTTGAGAGGAGAAGATCCCGCTGCTATTCAAAGCACCTGCTATCGTGTGGGCGCCGATCCATGCCTATTGTTCTGCAGAAATTAGTCGTGCTCCCTTTGGCTCACTTTGGCTTCGGAGGCATGCAGCAGACACCCTTGTTGGTTTGGGTCAAGATACGTAGTTGCATAGATGCATTGCTCTGTCTACCATCACCAAGCCATTTGCCCTTTTTCCCACAGCAAAATATCATCCTTTTTCTTTTCTTTTTTCACTTCTACCCTCTGTTGTTCAGGAATACTTTCCAGCCAGCATTCCAATAGTTTTCTCCTTTCCTTTTGTATTTCTCCTTTCCCTTCTCCTTTGGTGTGTATGCGTATTGTTCTGTGGAGCACCCTCATTATACCCATGGTTATAGATTAAGGGTGTCTCTCTTTGATTGTGGTCTCAGGGGAGTGAGTGGTGGGCTGATGGGAGCTGTAGGGCTGGCCCAGCTCTCAGGGCTCCCCAGCCGGCATCTCGGAGAGTGGGCTCGAGGGTAGAGTTGAGCTGGGCACCGCTGCACAAACACTGGTACTACTTCTAGTGCAAGGGGGTGGATGTAAGGGGAAAATTGAAAAGTCAATATTGAAGGCTCCACAAAAAAAGGTAAGAGAGGGTGAAAAAAAAGGAGACAGAGAGCTTCAAAAAGCAGAGAATAATAGGGCACTGCTAATTAATAGCATCAGAGGAAGACTTTTTTTCTTCTTCTGGAACTTTAGTGCTGAATATTTACTTGCAAGGCGACTAAGAGCTTACATTGTGAGTCAGGTCCATCTCCCTTGATTTACCCAGAGTAGCTTCGTTATATGAGGGAGAAGTTGTAATATCTCATTTAGAAAATGAAAAACAAATGTAGAAATTGTATTGAGGGGCCAGATGAATCGAACCAAGTGTATATTTCTGTGCATCCTCCAATTATTGATTAAAGTCAAAGTCAACTTCATATTCAATTACGCAATATGTGCTGGACATGCAGCTTAATCGAAATGGTATTTCTCTTAGTCCCATTTTTTATGCTAGATATAACTAATTGAACAAGATAATAAAGATAACAAGTAAGAAATAATTATGTAAAAAATAAATTAAAGGATACTAGCTACTGGCAGGTTCTCTCAAGATCCGATTGAAGTCTGTGGTCATTTATAGGGCTATAGCCCATGTTAATCAAGGGTTTGCTGCTCTCTGTGTAAATAAGAGACACAAAACATTATAAATATTTCTTAATATGATTCAGTTCAATACAAGATCAGTGAAAGTGGTCGGAAAATCAGCAGGTCAGCGGTTCAAGCCGAGGAGTCTTCATGTTTTAGGGTCCTTGAGCAAGACGCTGGTCAAATGCAGTATTAATGTCACTAAGTTTTACTGTGTTTAACTAGACATGATTAGCAAATTATTTATTATTATTATAAAGTACAGATTCAGAACTAATCTAATATGGACTCATGTTTATTCACATCCGTTTGTTCGTCTGCAGTGGTCAGATTATTCCAAAATATATTTCTGTGTGTTCTACTCACCCTTCTCATTCAAATAAAATCATAAGAGAAGCAGATTGACAGTAATTGGAACCAAGGCTTTGCAATTTGTATTTTTCACAGCAGTAATAAACTCCTCTGTCACTCTTTCAGCCACAGCCAATTTCCACTGCCACCAGCTGTCAAGTCCCTAAAATCAAAATTAGTGCAATGGAATTGGGCCTTAATGAAATGACCTGCTGGATTTACATTATGGAGTAGGGCGGACAGTCAATACTGGCCACGTCAAAACCCGTCTCTGTGCATGCACACTGCCGATAATGAAAGGAAATAGTCCCAAGTAAATAAATAAAACACTACTTTTTCCCTTCTTCCTTCATAATTTATTCACTCATTCATTAGTTCTTTATATTAGAAAAGGGCTTTTAACTTGCTCTTTAGGCCTCGTGGGTTCACCAATTATTTGTGACTTTGTATTACAGGAATGTCAGACAAGTCCTTGTTGTACTTTGTGGATAAAAAGTCCACCGTCGCCCATATTAGCTTTCTGTATGTGATATATTCATAGCGAAAATACCGCATTCCCAAATCCTATACAGAATAATACAGCTTTAGAGTTACACCGGAGGATCCAGAACTGTGAGCTGCCCCCACCTCTGCTTCCTATCGACAGAGGTGAATGTGTGCCAGGGCCCAGTGGAGGACACTGGGCCCTGGTTATTGACTTGTAAAGGAGCTAGTAGGTGAGGGGTCTTGACAGGACATGAGCGGCCGACTCGCTTGTAAAGCTGTATCTGATTTCTCTGCTAGTTGGCTCCCATGAGAGACCCTTTCTACCCTCTGTTGATCAGAATCGCACTCACGGCTGTATAGAAAAACGGGACGATAAAAAGAATGAAAGAATAGTTTTGTGAAAGAAGATGCTCTTGTTCTCTATGCTGGGATGGAGGAGGGGGAAGAAATGAAGGAATCAGCTGCTGCGGGAAATAGTTGTATCCAAGAGTACACATAGTTTGTCAATATGCCAGAAAAGATTCTTCAAATGATTGTTTTGGAGGTTTGTGTAACATGGATGGTACTCAACAAGAGCATCCGTATATCCGTGGGTAGTATAAAGTGAAAAATAAAAAGATACTATAAACTAAGCTCCTTATAGAGGCAACTAATTTATGAGGGCAAATTGTGCTGACAAAAACAGGGAGAAAATTGAGAGAGAGAGAGAGAGAGAGAGAGAGAGAGAGTGAGAGAGAGATGCAGATGGAGGGAGGAAGTTTTCATTGACTCTCCAGAGCACGCAAAGCAAAATCCCTGGAGAGATCTCTCTTAGTTTGAACTTTATCAGGGGCTACGCTTAATCAATACTCTATCGGAAAAAGAATTAATTACTAAAGCAGAATAAAACAGCTGCATTTTAAACCAAGGATTCGTCAATTCTGTAATCTCTTGGTTACAGCTCAGGTGTCAGGAGAATCATTTCAACTCCATGTAATGAGGAACTGTGGGAGTTAACCCCAACCCTCTGCCGTTCTCCATCTCCTCCACTCCTCTGTTACTGACCCTCCCTTCCACCCAACACCAACTTCCTATCCTTCCCTGCATTTTCTCTTCGTCCCATTTCCTACCTTATCTATGCTTTCTTTTTTTTCATCGCCCCTCGCCCCAACTCTAACCAACTGTACCCCCCACACACACACATACAAACACACACATACACAAACACACACGCAACCGTATTCCCACCCACCAAATTCCTAGCGTTGCGGGAATGGGACTAAGAGGTATAAAACATGAAGCTCCGGTGTGAAAACTGACTAGAACAGGACATTCTCTGGGACATTCCCGTGCTCATGCTGGGTCGCCAGTGAAACAGGAGGTTATAAGGGATGGAGGTATGGTGGTGGAAGGCATAGCAACAACCCACAATTCTCAAATAATAGAAATAAATATTGAGCAATTGTTTAAACTCGCTGGAGTGTAACAATCAAAGGAGAAGACTGGCTGGAGGGAAATGCATGGCATATGGTGAGCACATTTAGATATTGCGAGAAAGACATTCCAATTGGGAAACCTCTACAGTGTGCAAAATAACTTTGGTGGTGACGCTGCCATGTCCACTTCCAGCCACCCCTTGACCTCAGCCCAAAGCCTGTAAACTGACTGTCCTTGAATCCCCATAATGGGGGATTTCAAGGCAGGTTGAGAAGGGGTTATGGGTGATGAATTGGGTTTTTAGTGAGCTCATTAGGAAGCCAAACAGAGTTTAGACTGGCGGAGCGGGGCAGCAGCGCAGTAATCAGTTCTGCTCGCTTTGTTCCCTGCCTCCAGGACATTTGTGTGAAAAAAAAGAGAATGAGGAGGGGAAAAAAACTTCATGGCATTTGTCTGATGAGAGGGCTGCTGAGCAGAGGCTACAATCTGATGGTTGACTTGTTGATTTATAAACCTTTTAATCCATTTACTCTCCCTCCCCCATTCTGTATGGTACGTGGAAACCCCAGCTACTTCGAAGCCACTGTCCATCAGGTGTGGCCAAGATGTATGCAGTAAATCCAAGTTGTCCTCCTCTCTCAGTATAAAAAAAGGTTTGTTTGTGTGTTTGGTTTTAAATTGTAATTGAGGGTAGAGAATCACTGCTGATGCTGGTATCAGAGATTGCCTCAAACTGTGTAAGCTGTTCTGAATTACAAAACCACACTCTGTAAAGACTGGCAAACTGCATACAGCTGTTCTTCCTGGTTTTTGAGGTAGAGGACTTTGATATACAATAGTTACAATTGGGGATGCTGAATTTCTTCAATAGCAGATGGACCCATAAAATGCATGTGCATGCACTCCATTTTATTGTTCTTTTGCTCCACGTTGCTTCTTCATTCCCTGCTTGTTGTCATTTCCAAACAAGAACAATTTAGTCATTTTCAGTGAGGAAAAATAGTGGAAGCAGCTTGTTTTACTAATGATCAAGCTTGTTTCAGTGGAGTTCGGTACCTATTCTTTAATATTTGATTCAGCGTCAAACCTTAGCATTTAGGCGTTTTTCTCTATGGGTATCCAGCCCTGTTTTTCACTTGTAATAATGATAAATTATAGAGGGAGTCAGCATCAATACTCAGATTTAACTGCTAAGATCAAGTGAAGCTGCACCGCAGTAGTGAAGAAAGACACTGCAGGACAGAAGGGAGATACAAACATGTACATTGGCAGGAACTTACAATTGTTTATTAAAAAACAAGGGGTGAGCCGGGATTACCTGCGAGATCAATTAGCCCCTTCGATTTGGAATCTAAGTGAAGAGCAGCAGCAGTGTTAGAATGCAGTGTGAGCAGGGTGGAGTTGTCAGGAGGGCAGCTAGTGTGAAATGTCTGGTGGAGACCCAAAGCCCTTCATTAGCCACTGATCCCTATCGGCTGAGTGAGGAGCAGTCATGGGCATCACAGCTCCCTTTTAGTTCCCCCCAAAAAGAGTGGGTTGAGGGAGTGGATGGTCGCTTCCCCATCCCCTGCAATTTAGCCCTTTGCCATTCATGCAAATTGGGTCCTGACATCTGCAACAGCCTGGCGCCTTTCTTTTATATGTCTTTATAACGTCACCTTTCTTTGGGTCTTTCTTTCCTCCTCAAATAAAGCCCCCTTTCGAAGTAAGCGTCTGCGGACATGCATTGTCATGCATATTCAACATCTGTGTAAAGTAGCACTTTTTTGTGTGTGCATACTGTATACAGATGGACAGAATGAGAGAAAAGTTTGAAAGAAAATCCAGATCTCAGTGCCATTAAAGAGCATTTTTTTCACGGTGAATGTCTCAATTGTTGCTGCAGGACTCGTTCAGTCTTGGATCATGTGCATCCAGTTAACACTCTGAGAAGATGTTGATATTATGAAGAGAATAGATAAGCAGTTACACAGGAAAAACAAGAGGGTAACCAAGCAGCCTGTCCTCCTTCCTCCCTCTCCCATCTGCATGAACTACTTTTCCTCAGTTTAAGGGCAGATGCTGTCAGGGAGGCTCGATCGTTCAAAGCTTATTTTTGAATAAGATAAAATAGCCTAACTGGCCTTTAAAAAAATATTAATTTTACCTCTTGCCATCCACTCTCACCTTTCCCCTGTCTTTCTCTTTGCTCTCCACACTTCAACCTCACCCGTGATGGTAGGTACGTGCACAGTGGGGTCAACACTGCGCCTGTGAGAGGCGAGAGGCCATGTATCGGTGGAGAGGCGATAGCTATCTTCAGCATTCCAGGGATGACAGAGAGATATCTGCCTGATGGCAGGGTTAGGGGGCTTAGAGGAGGGGCGGAGAAGGGAGGGGGGACAGGAGGTACAGGAGTTGTTGAGCAACCACCATCCCTCCAACCCCCCTTAATTCTCTCCTTGCCTTTCTTACTGCCTGACTGCTTCGCTTCCCCACACGTTGAAAAAAGACATCTAATTAGAAGCTCTTATTCCACTTCATTTAAGGGAACACTTAATGATGTGTTTTTGGGGGGAGACAACTGCACATTATTTCTCATGCAAAAGGAACCAGTCAGTCGTAGCATTCAGGATAAAGATACAGCTGTGTTTGAGATGGTTTCTGCTCGGTTCTCTGGGGTTTCATTGCTGTAGGAGGAGAGGGCCAGTCTTCTCTCCTTCACCTTCAGCCAGTATCCTTTTGGTACGAGGGGGCAGTAAAGAGGAGGCAGGTAGTGACATTTGACTTCAGTCGGGAGACTTGCTGAAGGAGAAAGTTTGTTGTAATTGCTCTGACAGGTTTTAGGGCTGTTAATGACTCCAGCCTGAGTACTACCAATTTGTCAGCATGCTTGCTGTTTACTAAGCTGTTGTTTTATGGTCCAGTGAAAGGCGCTGCTGCTTGTTTAAGCACAGATCAGGAAATAATCAGCATAAAACACTGGCTGCAGTGATGCAGCCACATAAAAGCAGGTATGTTTAGAGTCCTCATCTACTGTATGGATCTGAATTAGTGCAGTTAACGATATGTTGTGGTCAGATGAAGACAAATAAATACGCTGATAGCTTACCTACTGTTAGAAACTGGGGACTCAAGTGGATTTTATCATTAAAGGGATTACGGTCTGCTTGTTAGCACTCATCTATGTGGCATGTTATGTGAGAGCGAAGCATATTGCTAGCATGCAGTAATAGCTAGAGGAACTGTAATCCCCAGTCAGCACAGACCAACAGAGGGACAGCCATTCCACTAGTGTGAATAGGGCGAGCATTGAGTGTGTGTGTATTGGAGCGGGGTTGTGTGGGTGTCAAGAGCATGTGGTCCCAGAGCCAGCAAAGACCCCTTCGTAAATCCAGAGTAAATAAAAGGGGTAACCAGACGGACAAAAGACTAGCCCCCACTGCTTCTCTTATTCGCTGCCATTTGGGGGACTGAATGTGCTAAACGCCGTTTATATTGGCTCAAAAATTGAAGAGAAAAAGAGGGAAAAGGGAGGCTCTAAATCCCCTCTTCTTTTGTCTTCATTCTCTGTGGCCAAGCCTGCAGGGCTAGAGGTGGGGTAAGCGGAGAGCGTTGGAGGGCCCAGTCACTATAGAGTGCTAAGGTAGGCCAAAGGAGCTCCTGGTACAACAAACCCCTTAACGTCTGTTCTCCATCTAATTCTCTCTCCTCCTAACTTTCCCTACAAGTGTCTTTCTTCTCCTCATTTAAGTGAGCTTGGGTGAACATGTCTGACTAGTTTGGGCTGACAGGGGGCTTGGGGGGTCTGTTGTAATTAGTCACTTTAAACGCAGCTTCCATAAGCCACTGCCTCAACACTTTTGCTTCATTACTCTGAAACAAACGCCGGGGCCTCCTTGTGCAAAATGAAGGCGCAGCCTGTACAATAACACACACACACACAACATCTAAAGCTAGAGGCTTTCAGCTGGTGGGTTAATAGTATAGGGACCAATACGCCTGGTGTGTTATTTGATAACTATCCATGACTGGCTTTGAATGCTTTCCAACTATTGGCATGTCATCATTCATTCATTCTTTGCTATATCTGATTGGTTCTGAGCAACAGAGAGATGGTAGTGTTTGGTGTTAAGACAGAGATACTATATGTGTTACTCACAATCAAATCCATAATGCTTCCAGGGCTGACTAGACTTTCGTGGCTCCCTGAGGGGTAGAGTACCTCCTAGACATGAAGCACGATCTCAAGAATCATTAGTACTCCCCTGAATCCCCCCTTACTCTCAGCAGACTGTAGGATACTTTGTGCTAAACCAATTCTTTGTGTTCCAAATCCTGAAGTGACCCTGAATGTGCCAACATTAGATAAGCAGAGTTGCAGTGTGTTTACAGTCCTTTTCCAACCCGTTAATGAGATCAGCCCTGAGACCAATTTACTAGCAGGGAGATGTATCTGAATGCATTTTTAATAACCACCCACTGTTGATGAGAGAGAGAATGTATGCGAGTGTAATGTGCTCACGGACTTTCTCGCTTGTTTGTTTGCTGGTGTTTTTCTTTCCCAGTCTTCCCCCTAATGTGTCTGGTCATTGTCTTCTATCTTGCTTGATTAGGCCTTCTCAGATATGTGCATATGAAAATAAGTGCAAAATTCCATCGCGAGCACTTAAAGTCAAGAAATTGATAGCAGGGGTGAGGGAGAAGGAAAGAGGAGCAAATGGTGAGGGAGCTCAGAAAGATATTGGGGAGAGTAAAGATTGGGGTGGGGGTGGGTTGGCTGTCTTTTTTTCTGTCTCCAAGGGTGCTGCTTTTCCAAAAGTGCCTGGGGCTACACTCCAGCACCTCGGCTCCCCTAGGCCTTTCGGCTGCCTCTTAATAGCCAACCCCCATCTGTGTCACATGGCCAGATGATGGGGCGCTTCCCCCTGCTCTGCCCTGCACTTTTTTTCCCTTCCCTGATTTTTTTTTCAGAGTGCAAATCCAAACAGGTTAGAATGGCAGAGTTGCCAGGGAACAGTCAGAAGCCATTAGCGTTTGGGACAATTTGCCCTGCAGCGTTCCTTCTCTCGCTCATAAGAAAGGAGTGGGGGTAGATGCAAAGCACCAGCTCTCCTTTAGATGTAATGAGGTTGTGCAAGTTGGGTCTTTATTCTTTTTCTTCTTTCTACTTTCTTGTTCTTCTTCCCTCTTTCTATTTTCAGCTTCCGTCCACACTTCACCTTCCTTCATCCTTCTCTTAAAAATGAGTGTTCGTTTGCCGCGTTTAGTAAGTCCCAAACCAAAATCAACACTTTTGGCAAAAATGATACTGGAATGACACATGTCGGACGTGAGTACACATGCCAGTATGCACGTGAATGTGAGAGAAGAGAGGAGGGGAGAAGAGCCGAAAAACTTGGAGTCTGGTTTCACCCATGTGGGCCAGGGCAGGAGGCAGCGAGCATGCTGGGTAATGAAGTGACAGGTCAGTCCGTAAATACGTATGGGTTACTGTGGCCCTGGCCGGGGGGGGGAGGCTATCGCATTGCAGTGAAAATGGAAACGTCAATAAAATTAATCTGCCAGCCTTTTGGCCACTGTGTGGTTCCATTGGATGAGTCTGACTGCTCTCAGCAGGAGAGGGATTTCCAGACTAGCTAGAAAATCAACACAAAACCCAGCAGCACACAAACAAACAACCAAACTGTGTATCAACATTATTCAGCGAAGCTCAAAAGCACAGAAACAGGAGGAGGTTGGTTGAAATTCACAGCTCACTAGTTTTGTTGTTCCTGAAGTTTGGAAGCAAACTCGGGGAGTTAGACTTGACTTCCGTCTGGGTCACGTTTCTCAGGAAACCCCTCACAGTCAGGGTAGGGCTATAGCCAGACCAAAGTTTATTGTTTTAGGCTTTCCTGAACAAGGATTCGTACTTATCCTGGGATTTACGGCATTTGCCACTAATGAATGCCTATTCTACAATTACAACACCCGTAGTCTTTGTCCCCATTCCCATATGTCCTTCAGAAGGGCTGTTGCTTCTCTAACTTCACACGGGGAGTGCAAAGTCGGCACTTCTCTGTTTTCCTCTTTCCTGTGGCTCTGCACTAATGATGTGGAAGGAAAACAGTGAGAAAACACAGAGAACAAAAAATAGAAAAAACAAGGGGGAGGATAAAGAAGAAGAAAGTGGGGAAAGTAGCTAGAAGTGAGGTCCCCTACAGTCCTTGTAATCTTCATTTTTTGTTGCATTTGATTACTCCACCAGTCGGATAATTTTTCTTTCCCCCTTTTTAATGTTATTAGTTAAAATATTTATGGGAGATTATGGTTAATATAGGTGGCTGTGATTGATGTCTCCCCAAAAAGAAGAGGACATGCATATCTGAATTTTGAGAATGTCAGGGTCCTTCTCTGACTTGGTTGAGGAGTTTTTCTGATACATAATTCAGAAGCCCTCAAGGAAGGCTTTCAAGGCATTTGTGCCCGGGGGCAAGAAAAAATAACTATGACTGTTAAAAGTAAATAATTTTTGCTAATGCACAATTAATGCCATAGGAAGAGAAAGAAGAAGAAGGCCAGGGACACATATTGAAAGTTCAATTTAAACTAGATATTGTGTCATGGTATGTGTTTTCATCTTGAAATCAAACACTGACAAACATTAATGCAGGCGAAGCCGTCGCTGGCCCGTCATGCTAATCCTGTAGTGGAATGGGGAGGGGTTATTGCGAGGAAAGAGAATGGCAGAGGGGGACTTAGAGAGTTTGGGTTTGGTGTGTGTGAGTGTGTGTGTGGGGGGGGGGTTCTTGGGGTGGGCAGATGATTCCATTATGAGCATTAAAGCACAACAATGTACAACCCCAAATTATATCCTTACTTTAATGCGTCTCAACTGAATGCTGCGAATTATCGACGCTTTTGAGTTTTGTTTATATGTGAACATGGATGAGCACATGTTTGTGTATTACTGCACAACTCCTTCCTGCCTGTCCCCTTTGGCTCTTTTCAAAAGATTAAAAAAAAGGCTCTATATTACGTCAAGCAATGCAAATGTAATTGAACCAATGACATGGGTCCAAGCCTCTACTGTACGTGAAGGTTCACTGTCCTTTTTTGTCATCTCGCACCACATTTTTTTGTTTTCCTCCTCCTCCAGTTGTAGATTTTGAATGAGGAAATAGTGATTTAGGGTCAAACAATAACATCTGAGTGATTAACCTCTGCTCCCCTCTTCTTTACTCTGGGGTATAAAGCAAACCTGCTAAACCTCTGTATAAGCCTTCTTTTCACTTCACAGCACTTCGTCTCAGGCCATCTAAATCCCTCAAACTCCATATCTTCACTATACAACACTAGATTTGCTCCAGCTAGTTTCTAGGCCTTGGTGCTTTTGAATTCATCCAAAGGTATCGGTGGTATTTATCCATGAATCCATCTGTCATGAGCCTTAAACTCAGCTTTGGCTGTCTGTACTTCTTCTTTGGCTGTGAGAATTTTTAGATCCATTCTGTTCTCTTATTGTAGTCTGAGTCACTGGTGTGGTCTGGGATGCTATTTAACCCTTGGTTTGGTTTCCGTCCAGGAGATGGCTTAGACAACAGCGTTGCATCGCCTGGCACAGGGGACGATGATGATCCGGATAAGGATAAGAAAAGGCAGAAAAAGCGTGGCATTTTCCCCAAGGTGGCCACCAACATAATGAGGGCGTGGCTCTTCCAGCATCTCACGGTAAGGACAACCGTTACTTTTTGGAGATACAAATGTATAAAAACTAAGGCAGAGACACACAAACACTCTCAAAAACACCATGCCAAAGCACACTCAAACCTGTCACACATTCATTACTGGGAGTGAGTGATGGCAGTGCTATGATGCTCACCTGTCAGCCACCTGTCAGAGGGACACAGTGACCAGGTCAATCTAATCAGTTTGGACTGTTTACTCTGCTCAGCACTCTCAGTTAAGAAGCCATGGCCCAACGATCCCTGACATTTACTCCAATATGAGATGTACTGTTTGTATGGAATGTTTTTCCAGGGCAGATGAATATAAGCACTAGTAGTTGCTGGAGAGGGATTGCAAGTGTAAATGTGCACTAATAATTTGAAGTTAAATTGGTTATTTCTGGGTTTATAGTTTTCAAAAAGTTTATCATTCGATTGTGAATGACTTTTTTAATCAATTGTATAATTCAAAATGTGCCATACTTTGTCATAATTCTTCTTAATCGGATATGCTTAAATACACCAATCAGCCATAACATTATAACCACTTACATTTTAAGTCAGGATAACATTGATTATCCCTTTACACAGGCAAATATCAGTCAGTGGAATGTATTCAGCAGCAAGTGAATGTTTGTCCTTGAAGTTTATGGAGTAGAAACAGGAAAAGTATACAAGCACAAGCATCTGAGCGACTTTGACATTAGTTAAGACCAGATGACAGGGTCAGCGCATCTTCAGAGCTGAAGGTCTTGATTGGCGTCCCTGCTCTGCAGTGGTTGTTACCTAACAATATGGTCTGAGGAAAGAAAACAGGTGAACTGTTGGGGTCATGGGCACCAAGGTTAATTGATGCGTGTGGGGAGCAAAAGCTTACCTATGTTGGCCAGTCTCACAGAATAGCACATGGTTCAATTCAGAGCTGTTTTGGCAGCCAACAAGGGGTATACTAGGCATTAAAGTTTGAATGTCTTGGCCAATCAGTGTATTTTTTCCTTCATAGAGAAGATAAAAATAATTGCTGGCCAATCGACTCAGCCAGACAACTCATTTACTCCCAGTGATGCTGCATTGCTTGGATTTAATAATCAAATGCTACCTTAATTTGAAAGGGCCTGGTAAAACGTAATGGCGTAGCCATTTTTGTCTCTCCATATGTGTTCTTCAAGAAAAGGTGGTGGGCTACATGTCCTCCCACCCCCGCTAATGTCAGGACATTATCAGAACATCAGGCTGTATTGATTTTGCTACACAGGTCAGATTTCAGTCGGACGTAGCCAGGCCAGGACATGTAAGCTGCTTTTAGAGCATGTGGAAGCTCCCAGAAATGGAAGGACACTATGGGGGGGAAGGGAGAAGTATAAGAAGGGAGAAATAGTAGAAGTGGCTGGACTTGGATCATCTACATATTTAAGAGGGTCAGGTACCCCCTGTGCACTCTGTAAGACCCCGATCCCTCTTAGCAGTGCCCTCTCCCTGCCCAAAGCCCCTGTACCCTGATTACCTAACCAAAAGCCCAAGTAATGTGTGGCAAGCAAATACGGCCTAATTGAAAGGGCTGTAAATCCATTACATATTGGTCAGGGATAATGAGGAGTGCTTTAATCACTTTTATCTATTCAGGAGCACTGAAGCCGCAACAGCAAAGCCCTGAGCCTTGCAGGCCTTAGCGGCTCTACCACGCCAGTCTGCATGCTTATTATTCTCATCATTATCAAAATGACTTCACAGCTGTTCGCAGCTCCATCCTGACTGGAGAGCTCTCGCCAAACCATATAGACCATGCTCCTTTCAAATGCACAGGGTGAGAGGGACTCTAAACTTCCCTAATTATTAGAAATTGATTCCTTACTGCGTTTCCTTTCTTGAGCTTGAAGTTAAATGTTTGTGTATGACAAGGACAAACAAAAGAGCAAAAGTATTTTTGCTGCATATTCATATATGCGTGAGAAAAATACAGGAAAAAGGCCTTAATTATTTGACAGCTTTTTTCACACAATCTCAAAACTTCCCTTCTGCAAAAGATGCAGAGGTTTGCCAATAATTTGAAAGCTAAATGTTTGGCACACTGAGCTGGGTATTTAAAACAGAGCAGCGCTTTCAAGACCCCCCTTTTCACTGTCCTCCTGTCCTTTATCACATCCCCTCCTTGTACATGTTCGCTCCAATTTTATCTGTTTCTTTTGTGTAAGGCCCTGGCCAGTCTTGGCCAATCCTTCCCTTTTAACCTGTCTTCATTTTCCACTGAGGAATAGGACTAATTTGATTATCCCCCTTCTCTCCTCACCATCCAACTCTCCCACTCATGAACTCTCTCTCCCTCTCTCGCTCTCTTTCTCTCTCCCGTACCCCCACACATACACACACCCATTAGCCATTCTTCCTTCTTTTAATTTGTTAAGCAAATGTATTTGCTTGTGGTGGATGCGTTTTTGCAAGGGTGAATTCTTGGGGCCTTTGGCCCCTGAATGGCCTACAGCGGCATTCGCTCCATTCATGCATTCATTAACTGAGGGTTGAGGAGTGAAAGGAGCGGTCTTGTATTTTCTCAAACCTCGGGGCCAGCATGGAGCTCCTGATCCATGAGCCACAGGGGTCTCTCTACATATGTTCTCAACATCCAACCATTGTCACATCTTCTGAAAAGCTCAAAAGGACGGGACCCCCCTTCACACACAGGAAAACAACACAGGCCAATAGTAACAACTGTTGGCTTTTGGATTCAGCATAACAAAATCCCCCTTTCTTTCTCCCCTACCTCCCTCACTTGCTTTACTTTGACCCCACAATCTCTAGGAGGAATCACAAGGTTTTTTCCTCATGAAAGTTACGTATAAAATTTGCCTAATTTTCAACTCTTACTTACCATAGATCAAACAATATCAGAATTACAGCTGACACAGAAAATGGTTTTGGGAAACAAAGACTTCTTATAATATTACAAATTGGCACGATTCCACAGTATTTGATGCCATATACACTTGAATAGAACATGTGTGCTGGTAACCTCAAATTATGTAAAATATGTAATTGGCTAATGGATTGACAGATCAACTGGAGTTGGCTGGCAAAAGAAGGTCAGAGTTTCTCTCCACCGCATCCCAAAAAGATGATTAGACAGTCCATGCCCTCAAAGGGCATTGCTAAAATTACTTTTAGTGGGGCCCAGCACTGAACCTGTATGCCCCAGTGCAAAAGCCCTCCTATATTCAGCAGTTGGTTTTGTTGATAATTTAATTCAAATGGAAGGTGATGGAAATATTCTTTACAACCATCAGGGTCTTGAGGATACATTATGGTTGCAAAACCTAATTATGCTTATTGTAACTTGTGCACATCCATCAACATTCAACAATATGCGTGTATTTTTTTCAGATTTATGGCTTTTCCAAAATGAAAAATGGTCGTTTATGGTCAAATGCTCACAAAGTGCACCAACTCAACCGTTCACCAACTGCTTGGGGATACTTTTGTTCTTTTAAATGATATACTTATATACACTGTAAATTAAATTGGTTGATTGCAGTAATGGAATGATTGTCATGGTGAAATACTCTTTGCTCTGAAGTTGTTTTATTTATCAGGTATTTTTCACGTGAAATGCAAAACATTGCAAAGTCCTATCGTTTGAGTCATGTTTTGTTATTTACATATGCAAAGTATTATTTTTAAGTCAGAAAAAAATCTTGTTGGGAATGTTCATAATGTACTGTGAAATGAATATTTCAAAAATAATTAATATCTCCATACTTTTATAACTGGAGTTTAGTTGCAGCAGTAGCAGTGCTATATTTTTATACTTATTCTTGCAGGTGCAAGAGGTAGTGGATTAAGCAAGGGCAGTTGATACAAAGCTTTCTGTAGCAAAGGGGAAACTATAGCACAGGGCATTCTATCGCAAATTTTATTCATGCAGCTGGATTTAAAAAAAAAATAAAAGTGATTTTAGTAATTCCCCACCCTCCAACGTGATTCGGGATGTCGTTCAACCCCTTTGGGGGGAAGAAAAATCCCAGCCTGTTGGTATAAACTTTTCTGTACCACAGCGAGATTATGTTATCCGAAAAATAAACTTCACTGTTAGGGGTAAAGTATTCAGGAGGAGCGGTAGACAGAGGGAGTAAAAGACAGGGGAAGAGCGAGGCAAGCGGATGAGCTTTTCGTATTTTTGCACAAGGTGATGCCCTCTTCTTTGGTAAAAACAATCTCTCAAATCTACAATTAGCCTTTTCTTGCCCCCTGGCCTTCCTTCCATTACACCCCCTGCTAGCTCGCTGCTAGCCCTTGCTAACCCCTGTAAAGACCAGGGTCGCCCCTGCAATGAAAACAGGAAGCACTCAAATCCAAAGATACCACTCTGGGACTCTGGCCTTGTCTTCTGACTAGTGCGGGCCTAAAAAAACTGCTATTACAATAAGTAAGGGAACTAAGGTGCAAAGCAGGCCAGTTGACAGTTTTGCACTTGTGTGTGTGAGCCAGAGTGTTGGAGGGAAGTATTGGGCGAGAGTGGTCAGTCCGATGAGTTAGTTGGTAGCCCTCTCATGCATCAAGCGTCTCAGGTTTTGCTCCGGGCCACCCTTTGGCCTGGGTGTTTGGGGAAAATTCTGTTAAGCTGCTAAGCCAGGTGTATTGGTCCCCTGGGCTCCTTGAAAGGAAAGTGATATATCCCTTGGTCATTTGGAAAGTCCTTGGAGCAATGGAGCAATGGAACTTGGTGTTGAGATGAGATATGTTGACAGAGGATGAGAGGGTAATTAAATATGGTGTTAAATACAATAAATTACTGTCTCTTAAGTGTCTAATGTAAATTGACGACTTGACATGTCATCTGTCATGTCACTGAATTGGTGTTTATTTTCTTCACCCACAGAAAAGGGGGAAAAAAATCTTTTATAGAGGTGTTAACCACACTTTTTGTAGAGATGAGTGCTTTGAGCTGCAAACATCATTAGACGTAAGCTACCCCCCTACACACACATACACACACACCAACCCTATCCAACATACCATTAGTCTCCATGACAACAGGGTGTCATCGCCAGGTCGAGCCCTCCTAGCTGCTCTCTCGACCGCCCTTATAGATGCACATAAAAGAGCCAGCAAGGGTCATTCACAAGACATGGGAGCAAGGCCAGAGCTTGGCAACGGATGTTTGTCCCATACGATAAACAAGTGTACAAGTCCATCCTTCAAAAAGAGAAGGCATGTTGTTTGAGTAGACTAAACAGTCCATTCTGTAGTATCCCCAGTTTTGTTTAAGCTCCTCTAGCCCTTCTAATCCGTGTGTGTTGTTCCAGTGCAAGCTGCATTGGACTGGTGGGGAAACACATCTACCAACAGTTTTAAAAAGCCAGGCTTTTCTCCTTTATATGAAACTGCTGAAAACTGTTTTTACACATTTGCCGGTGCTCATTTTATCTGTCCTTTATACATGGTATATGTATTTTAAATTTATGGTTAGTTAGCGTGTTCACATACTCAAAATCACCATTTTGTGTTGATTCGTTTGGACTTTTCAAATGAAATAGAATTATACCGTATATGATAGAAACTAACATTTTCTGGTCCTAAAAATTATGAAGAAGCCACTTTAGTATATTTGTCAACGTTGTGTTGTTTTGGAGTCTGGTTGAAGTTGAGATGAAGAGAAAGGATAAGTGGGGAGGGGGCTTTAAGAGTGAGGAGAGGGGGTAAAGAGGGAGTTCCTAAGGGTCACAGAGGTGGAAGCCTGGAGGAGGCCCACACAATAATCTGTCATGTGCTCATTTGCCTCGGAGCCCAAAAGTCAGTTCTCCAGTCACCCATAGAAACCCAGGCGACAGTCTGGTTCACTGCCACTACCTGAATGTGTGACTCGCTCTGACAGACACAGGAAAGAGTCGTCACCTTACATGTTTGACAATACCCGTTGCTTCCTTTTTTGTTTATTAGTGACAGTATGATGGCATAGTTTGTTGAGTCATTGAAAGTCACTGATACTGACTTTGGAGGGGATCTTTTGGGTGTGTGGGGGTATTGATCTCTTGCTTTTGTCTAGTCACTGTTTTCTAGCATTGGCTGCTCAGCCACCTAAGTCTGTCATCTGTTCTTCCACGGACGGACTAATGCAGAGGGGCACCCACGCCTCAAACTGCCACTACATGTCAACAAGGCGCTTTTTGTACAAGATCAGAAAATAGAGGGAAAGATTAGACGTGGGATCCAGCAACTTCCCATCTTCATATGCAGTATAATCATACGACAGGCCGCGTCAGCTTGCCATTTAACTGCAGAGAGTCCTTGTAGTAGATTCTCAGCAGCGTCTGTCTTCCAGCTCTGTTTTTCTGTTTACAGTGTGAATTTGCAAAGTTGGTAGCCGTTCCAGAGGTTTAGTGCTGCGTAAGAATGTAATAAGACCTAATTTGTTTCGTGCTCCGACATCAGACCTTTACACTTTGCCCCCTAATCCAGACCTATCATAGTTCCACTTCAAAACCAGCTCACTCCACTTGGAATCCCCTGATATTTGAAGCATAGCACATTATCCTTGCATAACCAATATGGCGTGTCTGCCGCTGTAAAGAAGGGATGCTTTTACTCAACTTTTAATATCAAGATGAGGATCATGCAATTGTGAATGTGCAAAAGCAGCGATTGCTGCATAATCCTCCTCTCCCTCATGTTTCCTCCCTTTTCCCTCCCTCCCTGTTAATTTTCATTCCTGCCATTTGCATCTTAATGCAGGTTGTTTAATGAAGTAGCAGAAATGAGTGCTTTCGCTAAGGGACTGTTTATGACATGTTCCTGCTGGATGGAGGTGATTAAGCTGTGTGTAACTCCACAGTGTTTGCCAAAGAAGAAAAAATGACCAAACCCCAAATTGTGCATTTCTTTAAATTAGGGTTTTACAACAGGGGTGTCCTCATAGAATGCAAGGAGAACAGCAGGAGTTTGACTGGCCCCAGCAGAGGTGACTGCACATTCCCTGACCGCAGCAGAACACAAACAGGCTCGGCTTATGGAGGGCCGTCAGATTTATTAACTCACCACTCTGAACAGTGAGGGACTCTTCCAAGAACGCATGCAGAAATGTTTGCTGTAATACAGAGCCGAGGAGACTTCTTTAAGACCCTGTGCTTGACTGAGAATAGGCCCCAGCTGGGGTGCATTTCCCAGCCTTTGGCACGGCAAAGGAATCCACTGCTGCTGTAGTCAAAACACTGATCCATTGGCTTGGACCTGGCTGCACTGACTCTGTTAGATATGGGGTGGAATGACGTCATGTGTAGTAAGGGACTCCACAAAGTAGTCTGTTATAGCATACAGTACATGCCCCGGTGGGAAAGTAAGGTTATTAAGATGGAGGTTGATGTGGGGTTTTTTTTCTGGCATTTTCCCTTTCCTACACTTTTGGGGTTATCTTACTCATAACAAGATATATAAGAGGATTTAGGTTTCATGTCTTAGAGCTAGTTTTCTTAAATTGCCCTTCCAGGGTTCCCACCCTGCAGGCTAGCCTCATCCCCCAGTGGTTGATTGCGGGGTTGTGGCAAAAGCTGCGAGAACAGTGGCTTCTGCATGCTGAGGACCATGAAGGCCAATGAGATTCTGCTGCAGGCCTCAAAGCTGCCCCAGCATTGCTTTGATATTCATCTCACACCAAAAGAACAAAAATGCAAAGGGAAAGGAGCAGCACAATCATGTAAACAGCAAACCGGGTAAAAGAGGGGAGAGAGGCAAGGAAAGAGAAAAGATTGAGGGATGGAGACACAGATTGAGCAGAAATCAAAAACAGACCTTGTATTTCTCTGTTTGGTTTGTCATGGGACCCCGGTTTCACCAAATCCCACTCCTGCCATTTTTTTGTGATTTTTTCTCCCCTTCTTTCCGACTCCTCTCAAATACATGCTTTTGTATTGCCCAGTGCTAAGTCCGGGAGCATGCAGTGGGATTCCAGCACAGTGGGGTCCTTATAACTGGGAGCTATGCTGCTTGTTCTCACCTCTTCCACCCCACTTCCTCCCCCTTTCATTTTCCCCAACTGATATCCCTGTTGTTGATATTCCCCTCTGAACATATGGACTTTTTTTAAAGAGAGAACCTAGTCCACATCAAAGACTGAAGATGGCCGGTCAATTTGTTGCCCCCCCCCCGCCCCCCCCAACCAACCCATTAGCCTCAGTGGACCCTCTCTGCACTGCAGACATGCACCTTGAATGCTTCACTGCTCTATTGAGCCATGTGCTGCTGGCTCCAAATTGAGTAGACCTATATCACTTCAAATGTCTGAGTTTCTCTACCAACCACAACTCTGTCAGATGCTGTAAGGATATGGAACGGAGCACGTGTGATGGCTGGGATCATCGCAATTCCCCCCCCAAAAAAGGCTCACCAAATGCAGTTAAGAAAAAACATATGGGTAGAGCAAGAGGAGAACAAAAGGGGAAAATAAATAAATGAATGTACTTAATCCAAATCCAGGCAGAGCTGGCCTTGGCTCTAGATGTGAATCTATCTGAATATTGATCATGGGGAAAGCCAGTCCCCCATATTCCCAGCGCTGCAGCGAATGACACACAAAGCACCTTAAAGCCCATAAACCAGCTTGTACAATTATTTAGATAAAGAGGGTGACAACAGCAATGCATGCCTCCAAGTCATGCGCCTCCTCCTTGGCCCTGATCCTCCTACTACTATTCCTGCTCCTCCTTTTCCTCTTTTTTCATCCTCTATGAAGATGAAGAAATTAAGAAGGAGGGCAAATTTGTAATTAGCCACACATTTCTGAATCCTCCTTAATGTTCATTACTTAAACCAGGGGCAATTACAAGTTCAAAGGGGTTTAGGGCACCAGCAACCTGCATAATCAGTCTCAAATTAAGCGCAGCTCATTTGTCACAGCACAGCATGTACATGTGTATGTGCCCACAGAAAAACACACATGCATACTGTTAGAGTTGAGTCGTAGACAGGCTGACAGGCATCGTTCCTCATGCAGGCACAAATCTCAGCTACCCCAAGGCACTGGGCTAGGTCGGCCAATCCTCTTATGCTCTGATGCTTTGTTTTTACTAGACAACAGCAAACACCAGCGACACCTTCAACTTAGCTTGCTTGACATTATACTGTATCCTGCTTGCATTCATCCTCTTATAGGTGTCCTGTTTGCTGTTGCAATCCCTGCCACCACCTGTCCTGTCCTGTCTCCATTCTCAAGCTTTTTTTAGACCTGTATGAAACAGAGGAAAAAGACTCATATAATTTAATTAAGGAAAAGTAGGAATACCAAAATAATAGCCAGGTTTCTGTATAAAGGTTGCACCATGTGGCTAATACTGTATCATTGGTCTCATATATTTTAAATATATATTACATAATTTATTGTAGTATAGTTTGTGGATGTCAACATTGATCGCTAAATCTTTTTGGATATTATAACACTGCGATTGTATTGTTGATTTTGTTTTATATTAATAGGAACAAATATCAGGAGAATTTCAGGTAATTACACTTTTCAAAATGCCCTCACCTGGCTGTGTCTCTGCAACACGTGACAGGGTGTGAATCATTTCTGTCCCCGGAGGTGCATCTTGGTTACCTCTGGGGCCGAGTCACAATGGCTAATCCTATCTTCAGGTGGCTGTTCAGCACACTGAGAGCAGACTTGTAGAACCACAGGTGAGCTCCTGTGACAGTACTCCCTGACTAGGGGTCATCGTATGCATGCGCAGCGAAATGAACACATGTCCTGACGGAACGCTTGCGTTCACACACACACAAACACACACACACAGACAGTGTCGTTGAAATACACTGAGCCTGCTTATCTCTCCAAGGTGGCTCAGCGTTCAGCTCCTAGTCCTCCCCTGTTCTTCTTTATCTGTCTACTGCACTAGTCTTCTTCTAGTCTTTCTCCGTTTTCTCTCATTCCCAGATCATTCGGGCTCTTGTTCAAATTAGGATTCCCTGATATGATCTCCATGAGGTCTTGCACTAGTGGTCATGCGTTGCCTGCGCCTGGCACCCTCATTGTTTAAGTTGCTCTCACACAGGGACACAGTCAGGTCTCCAGTGAATTGAATGAAGCCCTATCATGTGTGGCTCAGCATAGTGGGAGAGACGACTCATTTTTCACTAGTGGAACGACATCCATTTCAGCAGCCAAAGCTGGCTGTTTCATTAAGTATCCCATCCAGGCAGACAGATGTGCTCTCCATACAGCCATGTTTGCCTATGCAAGAGCGTGTATTAACCCACAATCCTTTGGGGGAGATTAATGGTCTACCAGCCCCATTCCATTGATTATCTCCATGCTATTTTCCCCTCCTTTCCTTGGCTAGATATTAAAAACTAATGAAGCCTATTGAAAGTGAGAACTGCGAGGCTCTTCACGGATCATTTTAGGTTATTTGGACTCAAACAGAGAGGGTTCTCTTTAAGGCACAGTTTGAGTCGAATTAAGAAAATAAAGGTGGAGAGTGGTGTTGAAGAAACAGGAGGAAAATCGTGTAGAGAGTAAAGAGTGTGACTGTAAAAAGATGTGTGTTTAAGAAAAGACAACTCTGCTCTAACACATGGAGCCGAGGCATGGCAGATGTTAGCAATTCCAGAGCATAGATAAGCATTCCTAGTGTTGGAACCATGTCCTAATTGCCATAATGGAGGTGGTAAGCGCTGACAGTAATGGAGTCGATGGAGGGATCCATCCCCAACAACCTGAATTAGGGGCCACTCGGCAGATGCACTCCAAGATGGCCTGTTTTTATGTCAATATACCCTTGTGTTTACCATTCTGATTTTTTTAAATCTTGTTTTTACTGACAGAATTGTTCTTTGGCATCACTAGCTGTCTCTCTCCTGCCTTGAGTTTGTTGTTCAATGTTGGGCAATGTTGTTCTCAATGGAGGTGGTTGGCATCGTGTACACTTTGAAGATAGATGTGAGGTAGATGAGTCAGAGCGCAGTTGGCTGGGAGTGAGTAAAGAGTTAAAAGCGTCCATGTGATAGGCTCACCTCTGCACCATGCCTGGTGAAAGGCGGCGGGGTGCTGTCGGGGAAAATGACTTCCTGAGACATTACCATCAATCACCAGACAGGTCAGGCCCCCCAATCCCACCATCAGGATGGAGAGAAGAGGGGGATGGTGCAGGAGGATTAGACTAGAGGGGATGAAAACAGGGAGGAAGACTGAGTTAAGGCGTGTTGGGGAACAGACTATTAACAATCTCTTTTTCTCACTGTCTGACTGTTTTATGTCTTTCTCTTCCTCCATTTAGCTGTCTCCATGCTTCAGCCTTCCTCTCTTTTTTCCAGACCTCCATAAAACCGCTACCAAGACATTTGGGAACAGCCCCTGCTGGTCAGAGTCCTCTCCTCTGCTCAATTGCATCATTAATTATTCCTCTGGGCTAGAAGCAAATCTAAAGAGAAAGAGAAATGGACAGTGAGCAAGAGTTAGATGGGGAGATGTGGGACAGCTGTCTTAACACCCACAGTTGGGCTTGCTTTCGTTGTCTTTCTCCCTCAGTCTCTTTCTCTTTCTGTAAATGAAGGATGGGACATGGGAGGGGCTTTGGTTACCTCAGTGAGCGGTTGTGTTACATTCCTGAGAAGGGAAGGGGTTGGGGGGGGTTCAATGAGTTGTTGAAAAGAACACAGACGCTTGTCAACAGCTTCCAAGCTGGGGAGCCATGATGCCTTGCTTTAGGCCCAGAGGTCAATGACCCTATGTTGCACCCAGATAGAGAGAGGTAGAGGGAAACAGACAGAGGGAACCACCAAAACCTACAACTAACTACTGTCAGCTATGTGTCACTGCTTGTCCGTGACATAGCTCGCGTAAAAGCCTAAAAAAAATCTAAATCCTCCCCTTTCTGTCTTCAGCCGTGAAACACTGTACGTGACCAGTGACTGTGGGCGAGCTCTCTCTGAAGTGCTACTAGTAGAAGGAGCCAGAGAGAAAGGTAGAGAGAGACAGCGAAAACGGCCATGGCTGGCAGTCATGGCAAAATGGACCATTAGATTAAAGGAGTAAAAGTTCATCAGCTTTATTAATGGGAAGGTATATAAATGAAGTATGAATTACTTGACTTTTATGAAGTGGCAAGAGTGAAACTGGAGTGTCTAATGATATAATGTTTTAGTGAGCTGTTCTGAGCGCTCTGATGAACAGGCTGCAAAGAGGAGGAGAGAAAGAGTAGAGTAAGGAGAGAGAGAGAGTGCTGGGTCCTCAGAGTGGCTGGAATGTTGCCGGATTGTTGCTAACATGCATAGCTGATCAAGTTAGCTTTGAGATAGGGTCGTTTGAAGCTTCCAAGCGTATTCTTTGTATATCATTAATTGTCATCGGAGAATTTGCAGAGAAAGATATTGAAAGGTCAGACACCTTTCCGATTTTGTCTCTCTCCTTAAAAAGATGCATTCAAACACGTGTGCAGCCACTATTGATCATGCCTGCAGTTACACATGCAGTTGCAGGAACATCTATGAACAAACATGCATGCACATGTGCAAGTGAACAGACACAGACACAGACACACACACACACACACACACATGCACCCCACCGTCCTGTAATAAGCAGTAAGCTGAGCTAGCTGATGGTCATCCTCCCATGGGGATGCTGGGTGGCTGCCAACTTCCTGCCTGCTTTGTCAGTGGATAAAGCCCCTAACAAACGAGAGGGCTGTAGCTAGGCAGGCCAGCAGGGTCAAAGGTCACCTCGGCCCCCGGGCAGGATTGAGCCTAAGAGCACTACGAGGAGAGAGAGGGAGAAGATGGAAGAATGCCCTTAAAGATTGGTTACTTTTAACCAGGTCTAAAAGCTATATCCCTGGCTTCACTCTTCTCTTCTCTTCTCTTCTCTTCTCTTCTCTTCTCTTCTCTTCTCTTCTCTTCTCTTCTCTTCTCTTCTCTTCTCTTCTCTTCTCTTCTCTTCTCACTTAACACAAGCATTTTAACTCTCATCACATGTCAATTCTGCTGGGAGGAACATTAAGAAAGTAGAAGATCCTGAGGGCATCTGTCAGTCCCCACAGCCCCATGCAGCCAGCCGCCTCTGGGTGTTGAGCAATGACAGGAAATATTTCCTTGACTCATACATTCCTCGATGAAAGAAGAGCTCAGAAGACATGCATTTCTGAATGGCAAAAGTGGTATTGAGATAAATAGGACAGACACAACAGGTAGTGACAGGGTGGTGACTGATCAGGGATTGTCTGGCTTTGTTCCATGCTATAGTGGCTATGCTCCTCTGTGGCACTGACAGCATCAGGATCTGAAGTACCTGTCTGACAGAGGCCAGTCAGCTTCCCTCACTGGCAGAGGTTACAGGAAAATAAAGTCAGCACAGAAAAGGAAAGGAAATTTTTTTCAGCCGTCTATTCAGAGGGAGAGAAAATTTGACATGGTTGACTTGAACACATTTACCATCATTAGCAAACAGGAAGTGTCCTGCAGTTGTTTTAAAGCAGGGCAGAAGGTGTTCCTGCCTGCACTGTAATGGACAAATGCTGCCCACCAATGTTAGCCTTTGATTTTGACCTGAAAACGAAAATTGACATTACAAATATCAATTTGTCATTTGAAATTCCATAGCTGTGCCTGAGGACGTCTTGTTTGTCCTATATAGCTGCTTGTTATTTTGTCCCCGGGCTTGATATTACAATGTTCCTTCCTTTATCGCAAGAATTTTTGAGTCATAATAAGATAGAGGGAGAGACTGGAGAGAGCGTAATGGAACTTAAAGAGGTTCTGGTTGTGTATGTTAATACGTATGGCCATTAAGTTAATACACATTGAAGAGAGAATCGTCAAGTGGAAACTCTCAGAACCTTCAGTTTCTCTGCCTCTATCTGTCCCTCTCTTCACAAATTAATCTGTTTCAATTTAAGATTAGCCCAACTTCACATTGACTTAGGACATCAAACAAAGACTAAAGAACACAATAAAGAAAGTGGATAAACTTTAAGAGCCCCTGTATGTTAATATTAAGTCCTTTTGCCAACAGACTTTATCAACATGCTCTAGCTTGGAAGCACTTTACTATTTTGTCATCTCCCCTCTGCTGTCCCAACTAATAGTAGCCTCTAGCTTCAGTATGCCTGAAGAATGTCTTGTAACAGTATAGAATAGACATAGTTAGAGCGTAAAATGAATCTGTGATAACCTTCGTGCTCCACGCACGAAAGCTAAGGTTTACCTAGGACAAGCAACAAAGAAAATAATTGCTTTTTTTTTTACGATGTGTGGATACATCATTAAACAAAAGCGCTAGTGTTTATTCAGAGGCTTACTTTGTTTAGTGCACTTACGTTCCAGCATTTTCTTCCAATGACTTTATGACTGGCAACATTTACAAGTGTTGTGAAGAAGAAGTTGTCCAATGCAGACGGTTGGGTGGGTCTTCTTTGACGGGCCCATCAGACTCCTAATGATCTACTTATAGGCCCTAAAAGTCACCCTAAAAATCCAGAGGCTATTTACTAAAATGTCCCAACTAGGATTGGAGGATGTAAGAAGTGTTGATTCAGTATAAGAGAAAATAATATAACAAAGGCTACATTTTAATTGTAAATAATTTAATAGGAAACAAACTTTTCGAAGGCTGACTTTTTGGCTCAGCTGTAGTCATTACAACAAAAGGTTTTAAAGACTTCATGTGAGCAAGTAGTGAGCCTGGCTTAATGTTGACATCAGGCGATCTGGAGACCAGAGCTGAACAGAGATTGGTGCCCCTGAGCAGGCAGTTACCGCAACAAAGCCAACAGACAAGGCCAAAAAAAAACAAAAAAACAGACCAAATTCCTGCCCTCTAGGTCCTGGCTTAAAGCATTTGCGGAAACTTTGAAAGGAGGGGCACAAGATGAGAAGAGAGGAAGAGAGAAAAGGTAGAGTGAAGAGGATATAAGGGTTAGCGTGAAGTAAGAAAATGCTAGCTGCTGGTGTCTATGGAGTACAGCATGAGAAGGAGAGATCGACTGAATCAAGAAAGAGGCGGAGAGGCTGAGAAGAGAGTAAGCCCCCTCTGTAAAAATAAAGGGATCATATTCCTATTCTCGAAAGTGGAGGGGCAGCCGTGTGTTGGAAAAAGAAGCAATGAACTTGATCTGTCGATCAAATAAGCACATCTCTATGGCTGCAGGCCACAAACGAGACCCGGTCCACAACACCGCTCACAGAGTTTGTGAATGTAAATGTTTCAAAACTCACTTCTATAGATCCACCGGTCGAGTTCAATTTAACCTCTTTTGGGAGTTTGTTTTGCAGATTTCTACATAAATAAATAACACAGCTTTATTTTCCTTAATCGATCAAAGGATACCATATTATCATTAGGCATGTTAGTATTTAGAAAAAAAAATCTCTCTTTTCTTGGGTCGATCCGCTAAGTCTGGAGGTGCATTGGGATTGTGTGGGAGTGATTGCTATTTAGCCTCACGGTGCTTGGTACAATCAGATGCCTATTTCTCACATATCCTCCAGGATTCCGTCCTTACCCTCTCCCTCCATTCATTCCGTGCTCCTTCCGACTTCCCTCACCCACTTTGCTGTCTCTGTAGCTTGGCAGACGAGCAGGGCAGTTATGCCGTAGAGCTTCTCCACAACCTCGCACCATCTCCAGTGAACATAAATTAATGGTGTAGAGCAAACAGGCTGCTGGCTGAGGGCCAGGAGTTGGCTTCAGGAGCCCAGCCAGCAATTGTTGTGGCGGGCCATGGCAGCAACAGCAGCAGTAGTACTGATGCACTGCCAACCAACCAGCTAGCCAGCCAGTCAGAGAGGCAGACAGACAGACTGGGGGCCGTTTTGCCCCATAATAAATGCCGTAGGCTTTGCCAATGCTCCTTGCATTTGCAATCATCGCCGTTTTACTGTCAGAGGGCAGTCCGCTGAGAGCCCTTACTTATTGTGGAAGCTGCGGAGTCTGGATGGAGAGAAACAGAAGTGCAGTGGTATGTTCTGAATGCGTATCTTGTGAGGTGTAGATATGGATGTACTTTCATTTGCTGTTATCAAAGGTTGGCATGCAGTGCGCACAGTTTGTGGGTTGGCAGCATGTGAGCTCTGTTTATGAGTTGGCTCTGTCTTTACGTGTTTATGTGTGTGTTTGTGTGCAATCAAGGGAACGAATGAGAGGTTGAATCATTGAGCCATGTGACATTCCTGCCTCATTTCTGACTGTTTTCAGGAAGTAGTGTAGTTCCATGTTAAATTAAACAAACAAGCATACCTCCCTCCCACATCCAGAACACACAGAGAGGGAGAGAGAGTTTGGGCAGTGGAGATAAAGAAGTTGAGCATGGAGATAAAATTTTATTTATTTATTTAATTTTAGTTTAAACAATCTCTTTAAAAGAAAATCTGATGGCGTTCCTCCTGTGGACGCGGCTAAAAGTGAGAATTAACATGATTGCAAATAAAGCTTTATTATTTCTAAGCAATATGATTTGAATATGACTCAAATATTTCTTTGTACTTTATGCTGATACATTGGAAAAATAAAGTACTTAATTGTCACTGAAATATGATAAGTGTATTCTTTTAATTGCCACTTTTCAATCTATTTGATGTTTGCTGAAGAGATTGGGCTAATTAATTATATCCCTTCCGTTAAACCGCAGAATCTGGACCTGAAGCTAAAAGACGACATATTGCTCTGTGCATAATAAACACTTGTCAAGGATTGCAAAACTCCAACTGGATTTATTTGTCATATCTGTTTGATCTCCCAGTAATGCTGATATGTATTCAATCTCATTGTCATTTGTCAACGGAGCCAAGTGTAACATTATTAACGGCAATTTGATATTTAAAATGTGCCAATCTTACTCCAGCCCCACGCAGAATTCATATTAAAATTTCATTCCTATATTTGATTGCATTTATTTGCGACAGTGAATATTATTATCATCCTCCAGTCACTTTGATTAAAAGCTAATAAGATTTTATTCAATGCAAAAAGTGGGGTTTATCAAAGGGAATCTTGCTGTAAATCTAGACAAACTCACAATAAAGCCCATCAGAAGCTCCCAGCAGATAGTGACATCACTATTAGGAATGTTATTATATCTGCTTTTCCATTTACACCTTTATGTAGTCCAATATTTTCACCAAAAATGTATGCAAATTACCTCATAATATTATCCCAATGACAAAATATCTCTGGCTAAATCACACCAATCATCATCAGCTAACCCTCTGTGTTGCCATGGCGCTAGGGTAAACAGCCAATGGGCTGTGATTTCCTGGAGTCATTAGCATGGAATAGGATTGCGAACCACTACAACCTTGTGACCCGACTCTATAACTCATGTCACAAACTGATGATGTCATCCATCAATTGGGTCCTCCAATTTTATCAGGCATAGGGCTGCAGGGTTGCTGAGCGGAGGGGAAGGGGCAAAGCGGTGAAATTGATGAGGGTTGAATGGAACGGCCGGGATAATGATTAGGTTGTGAGATTTGACGGTGGTAGAAAATAGGTGTCAGAGAGTATAAATCTGATGTGTAGCAAGCTGAAAGAGCAGATCGGAGGCGTCGTGTGTGAGAGATTCGAAATATGCCAACAGTCCAACAGTAGTTGGTGTTATTCTATATATGGTGAAATGCCAAGCTGGGCTCTGGGGCTGTCTAAGGACTGAACACAGTTGATGATGGAGCTACCCCTGACTGTAATGCTCAGAAACCATAGGGGCCAATACATTCAGCACTACCAAGGAGCACAGAACACATCACACCGTGTAATTTAGCCAGCAGTCACTCACACATACACACACAACTCAATTCTCAATGACTGGCGGAACGCAGCCCACCTGGTTACGGGTCTGTGTTTGTGTTGATGTTTAGAGCACTGGTTGCATCAGTATAGCGTACAGTTGTGCACATTAACAGGCTTAAGCATAATTAACAGAGCTGTTTCGATCTGAAACCAGTGCTGACTAGACAATACATTGAAGCTACTCATTTCTGGCTTAATTATAGACTGGTTGTTTTACATTTTGTGGTCAGTCCTCTTTTACAGATATTGGCCGTGGGGTTTGTAACTGAACATTTTGAGCAATCCAAAGCTAGTGGGGGGATTATCAATACCATATTTGCTCTGTCTTTGGGTTACTTCCATTAAATAGCAATGTTGTACCGTTTCCTATATATAAGATTTCTTACACATCTATTCAAAGATTCATTTTGCATTTTTTCTAAAATAGAGGTAGCATTAAGAGGTTACTTAGAGGCCCAAAGAGCTCTTCTTCTATTTCATGGGTGCTGATGCCTTGTAACCGCGGCAGTGTGTGTGTGTGAACGGGAGTGTGCGTTGCAGCCACCACCTCACAGTATTTCCTCTTGCTGAGAAGTAAGTGTGCCACGTTAAGCAGCATCGCCACTATGTTAAGTGTGGCTGGCTAGCAGTTACCGCCATGAAATGTAGGTGTTTGTGGGGTCTGCTAAAGAAGGAAGGAGAGGGAGAGTTGGGGATTGTTGTAAAAAGGACAGGGCAAGTATATAAGCATGGTGTGTTTGCTTGAAAAGAGATACTGTATGTGCAAATGCAAGCAAGACATGGGGATGCAGGAGGAGGTGATCTATTCTGACACAGCCGAGGAGTGGGGGAATGAGAAAGGGCTGGAAGGTGGTATGAGCTCAACGAAATAGGGCTGTTTTTTTTATAGTGTCGTGCCTATGTGGTCAAAGCAAATCTCCTTACTCAGGGGTTTCGTGTGTTAGGGGGGCTTTAACGTCCTCACTCTCTTTGATGAAACATCTTTCTTGTTTGTTCAAACCATTCATTACGTGGTGGATACTGGCGAGCTCCGCCACTGGCTGGCATATTTATCACCAAGCTGAAGCGAGCTCCGACTGACAGTATGCAATTGATGACTGCGATGGATCTGAGGGGCCGAGGAAGCCTCCATACAATGTAGATGGCCCACTCCCATTTTCAATTTAGGTTGCTCATCTCCCAACACCTCCACTCCACATCATGCTTAGCTACGCCTTACTCGGTGGGTTTACATGGGACACCTTTTCTCCTTTCCGAATTAAACCTTTCCTAATTGCAATTTCGGTATTGTGAAGTTTTTTGACCTGGTGTTTACATGCATCGAATCACCTAATCGGAAACGCTTTCAGATATGTGCAGACGATCCACATTCCCGTTTATAGGATGGCGATAATGTTTCGGTGAGATGGGTGCCGACCGCCAACATCCGCCCAGAAGAAGAATACGACAAAGAGGGCATGCGCGATAGTGACTTTTCGTCCCATCTACCCGTCCAAATATGTTAAAATATTAGTTGCAATGAATAAATGACTCTTCGATGGAGACCGGTACTGTTTTGAAGTCGGCGTATTTAAAATGCGTTACAGTTGAAAAAATAGCGGAGCATTACGTCACGACGCTGGACGCTGGCGAAGATACAGTTCAAACAGAGAGCTTTCCAATACAAGCGTTTACATGCAGCGACTGGCTATCGGAAAGGCTCTCCGCAAGGATTTTGACTGCCTCCTTGCAAAGGAATTAAACCTAATTCGGAAAAGTTCTTTCCATTCTGAAAGGGGTGTTTACATGCAGCATTTTCTTACCGATTAGACGTCTTTTCTGAATCTAATCGTAACTAGGCTGTCCATGTAAACCCACCTAATGAGTGTATGGATGTATTTGTGCGGTGTGTGTGTATAAACACCCAGGGAGTGAGTGAGTTGTGTGTCTGTTTTATATGTGAACATGTTTTGATGGTGACTGAGGTCATAGGTAATGTGAAAACACATAGGAAGCCCCAAGAGTTTAGAGGAGGGGGGGATGTACTCTCATTACATGTTGTTGTCCAGAGCGGACACACATAAACAGTCACGTGGTTGCAAATACAGACACACACAAAATAAAATTCTCAGTCTTCACAAGCCAAAGAAATGTCAGCACTTGGCAATCAGAAAATGTATTCCTATACAAGCATAACATGTTTCCTTTGTTAATGATTTTAGCATACTGAAACGATGTACACATGTACAAATCACATTAATCCCTCTCTGCAGCCTGGCCTCATTATTTGTCCAATCTCAGCCGTGTTTGTTATTAATTGACCAAATTCCTTAAACCGTATTTTCATCTCACCTTTAATTAAAATAGACTGCATATAAACAGACACCGCTACCTCCTGTCTGCTGATACGAGACCTCACTTACATCAATTATTTTAGCGGTAAATGGGAAACCCGTTCTTGAGCAACTGTTATCATTTCACGTTAAAATTGAATTCAATTAACCGAGCTAGGCAAACATTAACAGCTTTATGAAATTTGCTTTCTCAATGATTCTGTAGGAGGAAAGGAGCATACAAAGAGCATAAGTCACTCTTGTGTTTTTTTTCTTGAAGTATAATGAGTTGAGCTTGAAAACCGCCAATTTCCTTTTCTTGTACTGTGAGTTGCAGGTGTCATGTCTTGGAGTATTTATTTTTTTCTGTTTGCACATGCTGATGTGCGTGTGAGTGTGTGCATGGATGCTGTCTGTCTACAGTGGCTGAATGAAACTCATACTGTCTCATTTGTTTCGTTTGCGTGCGCCCAAACTCCTAATCTGGCCCTTAAAGACATCTGTCACCAGCGATCACTGTTGTTCTGTCATGCTTCATAGAAGGCCCAGGGGGAGCAAGGCAGCCCAAGGTCTGCCATTTATATCAGTCCATGTTCTGTTGATTGGACCTGACACAAATAGTATCATAGCAGCTCTAGTCGCAGAATTACATATTAAGGTAAAAATCTTAGCAAGGCTGTGGAGGATATTTCACGGAATTTTGTGCTTTTAACATCAGCCTGTATTCAACTGCTCTTTATGAAGAAGCTACAGCCCGGATGCATGTCAGATATTCAAGGAAAGATAAATGCATGTGTGTGTGTGTGTGTGTGTGTGTGTGTGTGTGTGTGTGTGTGTGTGTGTATATTTTATTTCTGTGTGTGGTGTGTATGTTTGGTTCGTACATTATGTGTTTGCGTGTAGGCGTGGTTGGGATAGATAAAGGTGAAATCACAGTTGACAGTTTTGACAAACTTGTTTGGCCAGCTCTTTCAGATTTAGAACCGAGTTGTGTGTGTGTGTGTGTGTGTGTGTGTGTATGTCTGAGTGCTTGTGAGTGTGGGTGGGTGTGTGTGGGTGGATACCTGTATGTTATGAAGTACACAGTGCAAAGGAGGGGTAGGGTTGGGTGTCGGTCACGAGAATGTACAGTCTTGGGTTACACAATACAACAAACATGGAATGATATCGAATACATAGAGTAACAGACAATAGCCAGGACCCGGACTAAGAGCGTGTGTTCCTCCGTCGTTTGTCTCTAAGAGTCTTTCACATGTGTGACTTTCTGGATTAACCTGTTTGTCTAAAATGTTAACGTGTCTGCTTCTGTCTTCTTATACCCCTGCAGCACCCATACCCTTCTGAAGAGCAGAAGAAGCAGTTAGCCCAAGACACAGGCCTCACCATCTTACAAGTAAACAATTGGTGAGTCTGATCTCTGCTCGCTCTATCTCCACCAGCAGCATCGCTCTTCCATTCATTTTCAAAATCCCTCGCCTCCCTCTCCCCGTCAAGTGTGAAAACCGTTTATGTACAGCCCTTCCCATCACATATAGACACACACACAGATGACCACATCTAGACATACACACTAACAACCTCTGTAGCATAATTAGATGTAAGCTAGTAGGATGTTCTGGTGTTATCGGCAAAATGTTCCACGGCTAAGCAGTGGTCTTTGTGGTTGATGCACATGCATTCAGTAGGATATATTTAAGGAAGAAAAGGAAAGATCTTAAGCTACTCCTACAGCCCTCAGACCCACCCCACCCCTGCATCAAAAACCATACCTAGCACCAGCAGTGGTGCCCCCACAAAAGTCAAAACTGCCTTCCAACCCGTCCCCGTTTTTACACGAGCTATATGGAGGATTAAGGTTTGGTGGCCAGGCCAGCAGGGCCTTTGTAGATGGATTAGCACATAACTGGGGGTGGTGGATTAAATAAAATGATCACAGAAGCAAAGAAATGATACAGGAATTACTTATCAAAATACTAGCCTAGGTTTTATCTGCAGCTTAATTTTGTTCAGTACATTCTCAGGGTGATGTTCAGATTAATTGAACTGACAGCTTCCTTTCACATTTCCAGCAAGGTATTTGCACGGATTTCAGGTCTTACACAAACTTAATTATATGGAACCCCATTTTATCATTCTAATTCCATGTAGCGGGGGTTCTATTTACAAATGACAAGTCTTTGCCTTTTATTCACAGCTTTCCTTAATATATTTATCAAAGCAGGTTCATTTACAAAGTGCTCTATCTGCTGGGTACAGGCAGGCCGACATTAACGAAGCTTTTAGGTTTATCAGACTTGCAGCTTGACACGCCACCCGAGGGTCAATTGATTTTTTGGTTCTGTGATCCATTTTTTTCTCATTTTTTCTGGATCACAATGAGAAACATGCCTAGAGAATTAGTCTGGTTTGTAGGCCTTATCTATCAGCCCCCCCCTTTCCCCGTTCCCCTCCATCCTATCATACTCGCTGTGTCTCTCTCTCTCTCTCTTTTCTTTATTCCCTTCAAGCCAAAGGAAGTCAAGCTACTTAAATTGGCCACAGGAACCGCTGTTATCAGACTTTAATGCACCCTACAGTGTGGATAGCATTTCAATTACACCAGTAACCAAAGATTAGCCCCCCGCTTTCCTGTTTCATGCCTCGTGCCACCGTTTCAGGACACCACACACCTTACCTACAGGAGCAGAAAATTGAGTTGCCTTGCCTGTGTCATGGTGATTAATGCAGAAATAGTCTGCAAATCTGCAAGGAGAGCGAGAGAGAGAGACATAGACTTATTAAGAGTTGCTGTTGTCTCTGAGGCCATGAAATCCAAGCCCGGTGTCGTAATGCCGAAATGATCGGTTTATAAAGAGGTCCGAAAGAATCCGGTACTGGTTAAAATCTTCACAAACCTTACTTCCACGCACAAATACAGATAAATGCACATAAACTTTGGTGGTCATGGAGCTGTAAAAGCAGCCATGTTACACCCGGAAGTCAGGGGTATTAAGGAATCGTAATTGTAAAGCGATAACGTAAAACTGTTTCTTGAATTATTTATAATTAGTGAGAGGAGGGACTGAATTGATTTTGGGAAAGGTCAGCTGCATACTTCCACCCCTAGGGGGAGCTTTTTCTCCTTTTCTCCTCAAGGAGATCTAACCTGGATTTGTCATGTATTATTTTGCAAAAACACAATTTTTTTTACTGCTACTATCCAACCAAAAGTCCAGTTCTGTGTAAATGTAGCTGATATGAATTGACACAAGGAAATCTATCTTTTTTTATTACTGAGCACAGAAACATTTGTCAACTGTATTTATCTTCATCATTGAGTCCCTATGGGATATTATCTTAGAGCAGGTTATTGCTGACAACCATAAAAATATTTAGGTGAAGACCTAAGGCCTAGTTGTGCTTCACCAGGTATCATCCAAGATATGACAGAATTCCATGTGAAAATCCTGTTTTTAAGGGGAAAGAAGCTCTTCAAATTCCTGGCTGGCCCTTTGCATTGTTCTGTAGTTCCCTTTGATGCATGTTCACTGCCATGTAACTGGTCAAAGAGAGAGAGAGAGAGAGAGAGAGAGAGAGACGGACAGGAGAAGAGGATGACAGGGGTAAAAGGGAAGGGATGGCTGCCGTCTTTGGTTTCCAGAGCACTCCCTCGGGGAAAGGATGTGCTGAATCAGGGCTTTGTCCACCAGCACAATCACAACCCAGCGAGGGCACAAGGGTGCTCTGTGTGATAGTCAATAGACAGTGCATCTCGCTCTCTCCAAACTCGCATTAAACCTACCCAAACCATACGTCCAGCTGACACCTCCTTTTAGATTCACCCACCACTCACCTGCACACATAGATAACAAAACCTATAGAAGATAACCTTTTTGTCTCTGTACCTCAGGAGACATGTCACATCAGTATCTAGTCTAGATCATTAGTTGGCGGCCTCACCTGTTTATATCCCACACCCCGTTTGCTTGGTTATGTTAATAGGGCGCAGAGTTAAAGTCCAACAACTCACAGAGCTGATGTTTGAAGATGGTTTACTGATCGTCCAGCGTGCACAATTGGGTGTAAAATATGCTTGTTTTATACTTTATTACAAATGGTAAAATTCGCTCTCAGTTTGTACACAAATGTTATTTGTGTGCGGCGTTTCATATCACCATTAGTTGACCATTCATCTGCTTACATTGGAGACAACTGGCGTCATGCTTGCAGAAAAGGGGAGTGGTCTGAGATGTAATTGCGTTTGTTTAAGATTGTGTGAAAAGGTGAGGGCCATGTCACTCTTGACATTCTGGGATAATGACATGGGTAAAAAGGCCGACTCAGGTGCTGGGTGGAGAAGTGTTCAGAGTTTACAGTATCTGGCGGTGTATTTGCCTGCCTCAGCAGCTCCTGGTGTCCCACTATCAGTCTGGGCTAAATGGGGCCTGACCAAATCCTTTCATGTCTCAGCGCCAGACCCAGCACGATATGCTCTCAGTCACTGTCATAAACACACACAACTATCCCGCAGTTATTTACCACTGTGGCAAAGCACACACACACACGCACCCACACACACACACAGACACACACACACTATGCAGTATTATTACGTTGGACTGAGAGTTGACGCTGATGACAGATGACTGAGAGAAGCAGCATCTAAAAAAAGGAAGGAAATCGTCCCCTCATTATTCCCTCATCTCACAGGCAGACAGTTGGTCATTTCCACGGCAGAGAGAGAGAGAGAGAGAGAGATAGGAGGGAGGCCAAGCGGGTCAGAGAAAAAAATCTATCAATTCGTGGCATCAATGACTGACTGCTGTGCTACTGGAGCACTATTAACAATAAAGAGGACACCAATCCACACTTTATTTTTACATCCCTGCCTCCTTTCTACAGCCCATGGGGGAATACATGCATAGACACATGAGCACACACGCACACAGACACACACACGAGGGAGAGGCTCTAATTAGAGGCAGAAAGGAATACAATGAGTGAGTTATTAAGACACAGGGGCGTATCACACTCAACCTTTGCTCCCTGTCGGAGCACAGGTCACATGATAGGAGAAGGATATCCGCCAGACGACGGCGCCAAGCAGCCTGTGCCCACTGAGAAGATGAAATAGGCTCAATCTCTCTGGCCGTTGAGGGCTGTGCATGGTGCACAGCACCTTTTCTCTGGAGAATCTGAAACAATCATCACATAACTCCCCATTTTTGTTTAATTACATTTACATGTTTGCTACATCTTAATGTTTACATTACATATTTAGTTTTGTCTAATTCAGATGAGCTATCACATAATTAGTTCATAAAATTAAGGTGATACAGACTAGACAACCAGTGAACTTTTAGGTGTTCAGACGTTGAGCGGGTTGGATAAATAAAGTAAGAGCTAGGATACTGAGCTCAAGAGGATATTATAGTTAAAAAAAATACTTTTGAAAAGTCATTACACGCAAATACCTTTACGACTTTTCTCTATCTCTGTAGAATTCCAGATTGCTTCTGGCTGTAGCGCAGCATGCGGATAAACTGAGTTCAGCAACCTCTAAACTGCCTGCTTTGTAGCTCTCCTCGCAGCAGGTGCCCCATTCCCACTCACATCTGAATTTTTCCTCCCTCCCTTCCTATTTCTCCCTCTTTCCCTCCCTCTCTCTGGAGAACAGAGAGAGGGAGGAAACGTGAGTTTACCTCGTCTAAATCATAGAAGACGTACCGTATGTTAACATGCAAAATGTTGGTACCTGTCCAGCACGTTTATTTGTAATGTCTGAGAACAAGACAGAAAATGGTTTAGGCCAAATTTTTTCCCTGATCTTGCAACGCATTTTACACCCTCCCTTCCTCAGTCCAATGAGACACTTAGGAGCTGCCTTCTATATTTTATATCAGAGTATTTTTATGATACTCTGATATGTCGGGCGAGGCCATTATGTATTACGAAAAGTAACTAATATTTTCCAAATGTATCATAAAAGTATGAAACTGGCCCAGTCAACTCCGTTTTTTTTTCCATATTCTTTATAAGTTTTCTGAATCTTAAATCAAGCTCTTTCCCCACCCCCTTTCCATACGCCTCATCATATCCCTACCCATCCTTCACTTCTCTGTCCCTTCAGTCCTGCTACATTGGTGGGCTAGTTGTGTGAAGTTGCTGGTAATCTGTCTAACTTTGACCCAAATGGAAATGTCAGGCCTTTTTTTGGCTTCAACCAGGGACTCTTGGCAGTGGCCATCTTATGCCCTTGGCTTTCTAAATATACAGCTGGAGTGTGAGAGGTTGCAGCTGTGCGCATGTTTGTGTGTGTCTGTGTGCGAGTATGAGTTTTTATGCGAGTCTGAATGAGAAAGAGACTATGAAGGCACTGCCAACACAAGCATCATGATCCCTGTCATTTAGGGACCACTAATTGGCAGTTAATTAGCAGGATTGACTCTGTTGTCAGATCCCAAGTGCCAGCCTCCAACCAACACCCCCTACCCACTAAATTCATTTGATCTGGCTGCTTTCTCGGTGCTGTAATAATAATCCCATTTAATCTGCTTTTGTGGGGGAGTACATTTTGAAAAATAGATACTTTCTTTAAAGAAATAGTAAAATAGATGAGACCCCTGTTTTACATTCTGCTCAGCAGGATGATAGAGACACAAACATCTGTGATTTACATCTAGATACATGCTGTATACGCAGACTTAGACATGCAAATGTTGAATTGCTGATGCTTGTATCAGTGTCTTTGTTCATATGTGGGCACAGCGTGAAGAAAAAGAACCACTTCTTGAGGCACTGTGGGCATATTGGGTTGGAGCAGCCCAGTGTCCTCCTCCGTTTAAGGCTAGGGTTATGAAAAACAGGTAGTGCTTTAATAAGATTGGCAATATCCAGCGATCTTATACAAAAATTAATGCGTTTTTTACTTGTTTTCCCATTACAAGCAGAAGGCTCTGCGAGACTGTGAAATTCTCCCAGCATTGTCAAGGAGAGTGAAGCTAGACAAGAAGGCGAGATAGAGAGGCAATGAGCTGAAAGATGTATTACAGAGAAGAGAGCGAGAGAGATGGGAGGTCTTTGTGCTCCTCTGCTCCTTTTGGCACTTTTATTCCTCAACGGCTTGGTTTTATTGGTGAGTCGTTTAATAACAAGAGCTCTGCGTTTGAAATGAAGTGGAGCTGCATTTGAGTGGGCGAGCCTTCTTTTTTTATTTCAAGATGGTAATTTCTGTATTGGGGTGAGTGAGAAAGAGAGATAGAGAGGGAGAGAGAGAGAGAGAGAGAGAGAGAGAGAGAGAGAGAGAGCAGGAGGGTTCGAGTGTGGGAGAGGGATAATTCAGGGAGAATACAAGGGAGGAAAGTAGGTTAATTTATTTCATTTACAAGAAGAGAGAGAACTTAAAAAGGAAAGAAAAAAGGTTGGTGATAGTTAGAAAGAAACTGTAGGATGCTGTTTTCATGAACGAGCAGCTTAATGCACACGGGCAGCCACAGTAAGCCAGCCAGAATCTCCCTGTGCCTGAGGCCATCTGTGAGCAGAATAGCAATTTTATTACTTTGTCATTAAACCAATTTCACAGCAGTATTGTTTGTTAATGAGCAGCCGCAAACGAGTGGAGATGTCACGTACTAGAATAGCAGCAAGATTTGTGACCCTACTTCTCCTCTGCCTCATCCCGGCAACCTGTATCTCATTCATATTCCTCCGCTCTTTCTGCAGTCGTCTTTTCCCTTAACATCTTCGCTGTGATCCCCACTCTCTCCACGCCGTCCTCCCATCATTCTCTTCTCGTCGTTCTTCTCCTTGTTATAAGGGTCCCTAGCTTAAAAAGGTAAAACTGCCGAGAAATAAAATGCAAAGTCTATACAGTCAAGTCTATGAGATTCCATCAGATTTTAGAGCTCATTGGAATGAATGGTTTCTCTGTGGGCTTTTAGGGGATGTAGCAGTGAAGCCTGTGATAATGGCTAGATATTTTGCTCCAATGTCTAAATGTATGCTGCAACGAGGGCCCACAAAAAGACGAGGTATCTGAGTTACTGCCTTAGACCATTGGAACGTATGATATCTCAAGAATTTTATATGATGATTTTTCAGAGATTCTTGGTCTTTGTGTGGCTTATGGCAAACCGACAGAGAGAGAGAGAGATTGAGGGAGAGAGAGAGAGAGAGAGAGAGAGAGAGAGAGAGAGAGAGAGAGAGAGAGAGAGAGAGAGATTTAAACTGAGGCCCCAGAGGATCAGACAACCTGACAGAGTAGATTTGGAATAATTAGTTTTATCAGTGAGGGAGCTAGCCAACGGAGCTGTGTGTTAGCCACAGGGTGCTGCTGTGTGTATCTCAGTCCCAGTGTGTTCTGAGCAGCTCAATGTTGTGTATTTAGGTGAGCTGCGAATGTGTATGGAATGAGGGGTGAGAGTGTAGGGGACTGAAAAGGATAAAGGTGACCAGGTGTAACAGAATGGCCTTGAGGGTGTGTGTGCGTGTGTGTGTGTTGGAGCCATAGAGGACAGGAGCTCCTTCTTTGGCTGAGCTCTTTAAACTCCGTGAACTTCTACAAGGTATTTTCTCTCTGTCCGGGCATGCTCGTTCTCTCTTTCTCTTTCTCCCTCTCTCTCTCTCTCTCTCTCTCTCTGTCTCTCTCTACGTCCCTCCTTCACACTTTGCATTCCCTCTATCCTTGTGTTTGGATATACACTAACAGCATGTAAATAAGCACGCTCGTCCACCTCCGCTTTGTTTGTGTGGATTCACATTCAAAATTACCTGCACAGACGCTCCTCCCTTTCTTGTGATACACAATGAAAGTGAGTGTTTTTCAGGGAGAAAGGAGTTGTAATCACATCCTTACCAATACTCCAACGCCTTATTCCTACCTGTTGTGTTTGTTGGTGTCTTTTCTGAAGCTGTGATTCATGGCTTGGTGCCCTCTGTGGCTTTGAGGTGCAGGCCAATAAGCCCATCATGGAAGACCCTATAAATCAATATGGCCTTTTGTTTGTTTAAGCTACACTCTGCTCCAGTTCAGGCCTGTTATGGATGAGATATCAGTGGAGTCGGTGCCAAGCAGAAAAGGAGAGGGAGAAACGGAAGGAGAGAGGGATGGAGCACAGGGTTTCACTACAAAAACAATCCTTGATTGGAACACAGCCCAAATCTTGCTGATATCAAACCCGGTAATTTGCAATTTGGCATAGGTGAGAAATAAATGGCGCAGCCTGCTGCCAAACTCTCTCCATGCATTCAGCAGCGCGCACACACACAAACACACACTTGTGTGTTTAGGCTTTGATGAAGTTAAAGAAGTCACTAGAGGAATTAGCCACTATTAGCAAACACTATTACATGTGGAACAAGATGCAGAAACCCCCTAAAATCCTAATCTAGGGTTTCTCTCATCCCAGCCTTATGAATATTTATTCCTCCCATTACCGACAATGATGTTTCAATTGGGAGACGTGTGCAGCCAGGGGGGAGGGCAACAGAAATGTGCTGTCATGATTGTCTGTAAACCCCGGATCCAAAAAACAGAATTCCTTTATCGTCTTTCCTCAACTTTGACACAGGTGTAAGGTGAAAAATTGCCATGTCTCCAAAAACAATCCCATATCTGACTGATAAGAAGTTCCACTTTCTCTGAAATTTGAGCAGATATCATTGGAAAACTCTTCTCCAGTTAGGCATTCTTTAACCTGCAAAAGAAAATATTTCGATAATGGCGTTACCTCTATTTTAGTGTTATTAAAAGGGGAGCCATCGCTCGAGACAGTTCTCAGACTAACTCAAGGTCTGCGTTCTGCTCTTCAGGTTGAAGTGAAGAGCTCTGGTTTTTGCTCTCAGCCTATCACATATGAAGGAGACCAGTCAAAGCTGCACACAGTCGGGGGTACAGCTGATCTGAGAGGCAGAGGCAGGCTCACTTCAGGCCACTAGAGTCCCTGTGGTCCACTCCACAGTGTCAAGGCTACTTCTGCCAGCAGTCCCCTAGACAAACAACAGCTATTTTTATCAACGGCCTGCTGCTGGGAGTTTTAGCCCTAAACTCTGCTCCATGGCTGCAAATGTGTGTTTGTTTGCCTTATGTGTGTCAAAGCGATTACATGAAATTGAAACTCATATTAATTATTCAACTGGAAAGTCAGAGGCAACATTGGACCAATGGCTCTCGTGCTCACTAATATGAACTACATGCAAAGAAACGTACACGACAGGCAATCTGGCTCTAAAAGACTTTAAATGTACTCAACCGCTATATTGGAGAATCCCAACACTCTATGGGTGTCAATGCATTATTGCTCTAACTGCTGTGTGTTTTTGCTGGCTTAAATTCATGGTTCCCATGCAACCGTTAGCAGTGAAAACTAAGTAAGAGGAGTAAGGGGGGAAACCTCACCTACATTACTTCCCTTTTGCTCTGATTTCTACCAATACATTTGAGATTCAGGAGTTCATAAGTCCTTCTACTATGTGCTTGTATACTTTATGTGCAGCACATGCCTGCACACATGTGTACCTGTGTGTGCGTGTGTGTGTTTTTGTGTGTTGCGTAAGGATGTAACAGTCTCGGCCCCTCTCGGCAGGCCCCCTTTTCTTCTATTTGAGCTGAGTCCATTACAGCCTTATTAAAGGGGGGAGAAGAAGAGGCATTTGATATCAAGCTAAGGAAATTATTTCCTTCCCAACGGCTGCGACGCAGACACTCATGATGGGAAGACGACTCAGGCAATTGACACTCAATTTTGTTTGAAATATTACGCCTAAATCATGTCATTATCAGCTTCCAAGGTAATTCACAAAGCTGCCCTGTTTGATATGTGACAATAAGGGGGAGTCGCAGAATCTCTCGCTCGATTACCAGGCAGAGGCGGAAAAGAAAGATTTGAGAGTGAAATGAAGCAGAATACGATAGAGCGAGAGACAAAGAGCGGGTGAAAGAAACAGATATGGTAAGAGACAGAGGCTAACAACGTCACACATTTGTATGATAGCCGAGAGAAGCGGATGGAACTGGAGATTGTACCTGCCCTCCCCACAGATACATACAAAGGAGCCCGACAGGACTGGGAAAGAGAAAATGTGGGTAATAGGCATGGTAGTCTTTACAAGTGAGAAAATTAGTTGATTTTGTAAGCACAGCCACACATCTCAGCAGCGTTTATGTGCAGGTCAGGCTAATGTGCTGGCTTCATTGTTTTTTCTATTCCTTCATATCTCCAGTTTGTGCGTGTGTGTGTTTGCACAAATCTGTGTGACAGTGTGTGCAAGCGTGTGCAAGCATGTGTGCATGCCACACCAACAACATGCCTCTGTTGTATACCTCACTGGCCTTACATGAAAGCCTGGTGTCCTCACCCAAAAGGTGAGATGCTGGCTTAAGTGTTACCTTCCTGCGTTGATGACCCCTGTCACGTACCATCTACTGGAACCTTTATATGGGGGCTATGTTGTGCGTTCTCAGATGCTCTTCAAACAATGCAAAACACAGCTGTTGGTCCCCCAGGTTCTGGGCGGGCAGACAATATTTTTTGCCCACCTATACACGTTAATAAGCTGTTGTCTTAAGGGAGGGAGAGCGAGAGTCAAAGAAGACGAGCCGTGTGACTGAGGGAAAAGTTGTTCAACTGTCTCTCAAATCCTCATGTCTGCTGGTGGTATTCAACAATAACAGGGTTAGAAAAACATTTCAGGGCAGAGGTGCCAACCTCTGAGGGAAGGGAGGTTAATGACTGGAAATCTGGAAATATTAGAGGGCCAGGGGAGAAAGAGAGAGATGATTCCACCCTCCCTCCTAACATCAGATAACTGGTAGAGCTAGGGTAGGTTAGCCATGTTAGGTTTCTGCAATAAGGTCCTTTTATACAGGTGTGTTAACGCTTGAGAATGGAGGGTGAAGCAGCAAGATGGAGATGCCTGAGAGCTGTGTCAGGGCCAAGAAAAAACCCCCGCTGCTGTTGTCGAAGCTTGTTGTAGCTGAGGAAAAAATGGGCAAGTTTGTTTAACACCCCCACCCCCCCATCACCCCCCTCATTTTTTTCTCCTCACTATTCTCTCCCTCCACTTCTGCACTGGATTTAGTGTTTTTGTGCCGTAGGACAGAGTTTGGTGAGGAGACAGAGGAACAAAGTGCTGCTGTGTGGAGCAGCAGCTGCTGCTTGCCAGATCAAAGGGGCAACAAGCGTAGTTTTCCTGGCCCAACGATGCTCTGGTGGTGTTTGACGGACAGTCAGCAGCTGAGCCGCAGAGCCCGCCATGTAGGGGTCAGGCTGCTGGACTTCAAGACCCAGGGGTGAAATGCCTTTGCCGGACAAGAGGAAGAGGGGAGAAGATGTTAGGTGGGAGGGCAAAAAGACGGAAAGATGTGTGTGTTTGTTTCCTTTGTTGTATGTCTTGCTGTTGCAGTTTAGTGGCAGTGAGTTCTCAGTTATTCATCCTAAAGTGTAAGCAGTATTTGAAGATTCTAAGATAGCTTTGCTCTCCACGCTGCAGCGCTCCATCGCTTTGGTGCTGACAGAAAATCCGAGCAAGAGAAGAGAGACAGGCAGAGAATGAGCGTACTGCAGTGATATTGATTTATTTTAATTAGCTGCTACTTAAATTGTGTCAGTTTGCAACACAGATATATAATTCTTTGTCTGATTTTACGCTCACGTCTTAATGACTCACGCTCCCCGGGTTCAGGGAGGAATGACTTTGGCAGCCGGAATGACAGAGCAGTGCAAATGTTACTCATATAGGGATGGGGGGGTGCCACAAAAAAGGCACCGAGTGGAGTAATAAAAAGGGAAAGAAAACAGGTCAGTGAAAGTCCATGGAGGAGAGGTGAAACAGTCCTCCTTTGAGAGGTAGACAAAAGAGTGTAGAGGCAGGGGAGGGGGGTTTGCAGCAGGCAGTATGGATGAGAGAAGGAGGGAGAGAGAGACAGAGGTAAAACTATGTAAACACAGCGGTTGCCCTAAACGTGGGCCCTCTCTGACGTTCCTAAAAAACGATCCTGCCTCGTTCTGCTTCACATCTGCACTAAATCAAACACGGGGGTGAGGTAATGTTCGCCCGGCTTATGTATGTTGACTCCTGTTTTAACTTATAGAAGGGAAAAGGGGATAGAAAAAGAAAAGGATAGAGGCCACGATAGGATGAGCTTCAGGAAGCCCCCTGGATTCCAACCCATCTCCTCGTCCTTTATCTCCATCATGGAGGGAAGCCCATGATAAGCTCCTTTGTGATAGTTTATGATAAATCCACAGATACTCTTGGTTCAGTCGGGTGGCTAGCTATGCATAAATGGATACAGGGGGGCTTGTCAGAACCATGAGAGCTGATTCAATCAGTGTTGTTGACACTACAGCAGATCAGTGTTGGAGGTTCAGTAGCCCCAGACAGCCCCACTGTCTGACTGGACCATAATTAGAGTTTGCTTATACTAAACACACCCTCCTCATGGGGTTAATTTGCATGCACTTCCTGGTCAAAGGACGCTGAGTGTTCCCTTCTGACTGTTTTTAGCAGGGGGGTCAAACTAAAACCTTCCTCCTTTGATTCCATTGAGATATGACTCAATCGCTGGAGGTTTGGAATCTTTATTTCTGTCTGAAGCAGAAATATGGAAGCAATGAGCTTTAATAAGAACCAGAGGACAGTCATGTTTGCAAGCAATGATAAGGGATTGAGTTCAGCATGTTCTTATTCAGATTGTGTTGCCTCTAATCTTTCTGCAAAGACCGACAGGGGCCCAAATATTTGACTGACAAACGACAACCCCCCCACCTGATGAACGCAACCTCAGCACGTTCATGTGCAGGTCAGCCATGAAGGCAATACGCTGTCAACAGTTTCTGTTTCACAACTTCAGATCTGTCTCGCTTTTTAGGCACCCGTACATTTAGAGCAGCCTTGCCGTAATTTTCTTGGAGGAGACATGTTGAGTATTTCTCTGTAACTCTCCCCTGCCTCAGTCTAGCTCTGGCTCGCTTTCTTTCTTTCATCACAAACTCGTCAAATGACTGACGCTACTTCTGATTGGCTTGGTTCTCCCTGATCTCCTCAGCAATTGGACAACCAAGCAGCAAGTCTCTCCTTCGTTCCCCCTCTCTCTCGCTTTCTCGCACGCTCTCTCTTTCTCTCTTTCTCTGTGTCTTGGCTGTGCTCCGGGCTAAGGTGGTTTGACATGACGATTTCTCAGGGAAGGAATGCTGACAACAGGAGTGAGTTACCAGGTGTGGCTCCAGTCAGTTAACAAGAAACAAGGCCTTTCTGACAGATTAAGATGAGGAAGCACAAAAGAAAAAAATAACGTACCAGTTTAGACAGACTTGTTTTTCGTTGCTGGTGCTGTGAGATGGTGTGTTAATCCTTAAAATGCACAAACACTCCCTATTACCCATCAACTTTTATGGACTTTTCTTTTATGACAATAATGATTATGTAGTAAGTGTCTTGCTTCAATGTCATAAATCCGAAGTATATTGTATATTTTTTGGTCAGAACCTAAGTCTCGTCCACTTATTCTGACTACCCACCCACACTGTGTATAGCAGATCATTGTTTGCTAACCAGGGTATTTAACACCTCAGCAGAAATTCTCTGAAGCCCTGAACATCATGTGTGTAAGCAGATATTAGTCTCCGTGTTGGTTCAGCCTGGCGGAGACCCTGGGTCAAGTGGACTCCTGCTGCCCTGGCTCCATCATTCATATCTGTCTGTTATTTCACTCTCCGCACTGCACACCACCAAGCACTTGTAAACTTGGCACCCTCTATTATCGTGGAGAAGGCTTCTCAGTCTCCCAGTGGAGTTTCATCTTGTATCTAAACACGTGTCGCTCGCGCCATTTCAGGGTTTGTCGGAGGGAAATGCAGCTGTGGGCCACTTGGCTCCAGTGTGTGAAGAATGCGCTGACATGCACATGCAAACATATCAACTTTAAAATGCCTGCATATTCAAACCCATTAGTTTGAGTTTAATTAGTCCACATTAATCAAGAGCGGACCACTGCCCCCACTGGTCTACTTTCTAATGTACAAATTCCGCGCCGTATCCCCAGGAATGACCTCCACACAACCCTCTAACCTTGCCTTTAATTATTTGTTCGAAGACAGCATTGAGCTCACATGCTGAGAGGTAGTGTGTGTACTGTGTGTTCATGTGTGAATGTGTTTGTGTGTGTGTGTGTGTATGTGTGTGTGTGTGTGTTGGTGTTTCTGTGCTGTAACACTGAGCAGAGGCAGGCCATAATAAGCTCGACCACCAGATGTAGATAATAAAACATGGGCTTCGGCTTGGAGGTTTGTAGCTCGTGTCCCCTTTGAGCCTCCTGTCCTCTGGTTAGCCTGTAGACACACCAGCGGTGGTTGTGGTCATGTCCAAATGGTGTCGATGTGTGGATTTACAGCATGCACATATGTTTTAGTGAGTGGTGAATTCTGAGTCCCTGTGGTCAACCTATGTGTCTCTCAGTGCAGTAGGTCCTCAGAGCTCTCCATCTATCCATCCATCCATCCCAGATGACTGGCCTTCATCTCTGGAGGATTCCTGGACGTGTTGTTCTAAGCACACACCATTAGCAGCTCACGGGTCAAGGGAAAACAGTGCTATCAGTCCAGGGTCTGATAATCTCAATTGGCTTTACTCAGACTGATAAAAGGTGCTCTAAGGCCACAAGACGGGCCCAGTGGTCGCACCCCCACTCCCTTCAGGGCACAACATCGCCTCCTAGTTACTGTGGCAACATGTTTGGCGTACAAAACAGAGCATTTGTGTTTGTGTGTGTCTGTGCGATGTGATCACAGTCAGCCAAAAGGGAATGTTTCCATACAGCAGGTTCATCCGTGATGCCGGTAATGGGGAAAGTATCTGAATGCCCATGCATTGCAATGAGCTGTTTTCGCAATAACATAATGAAAACATTCCTCCAGCATGTCATACATTTCCCGTAAGAAGTAGGATAAACACAAGAGGAAGAGACTGTTTTTAGAAGATAATTTAAGGAAACTTTGATCATGCAGCCATTCCCTCCAGAGCTTAGAGTTTCCTCTGCAGTCACCAAAGACCATGTGGGTAAATTTAGCACCTGGGACGAACATTCCTAATATTATGTGTTTATGGTTATGTCCCAGGATAGGTAAGAATGCACATGGTTGTGATTTCGAGCCCCTTTGTGTGCCCGGAATTGACAAAAGTACTACACATATTTCAGCAGGACTTGCATTTGGAGGTTATGTAGGGTGTGTGATACCAGGAATGTCTCACTGTTTACTTGCTCAGCTGGTTTTGATGCCGGAAGCGCCTTTCTCTCTTAATCACTGCAGGTATATTTAACAACATAGCTATCTAAAAGTCCCTTACCTTTGTTTATCAAAAAATAATTCAACAGTCAATAAAGGTTAACCTCCCTTTCTCTCAAAAGTTACTAATTGTGCATACATTCTCAAATTCGACTATCCATATCTCTTGTTCATTCACTTCATTCATTTTCTGTTATTCTTATATGGATGCATTTCATATTTTCTTCTCAGGGTTCCACAGCACCCTTGCATGTACCTGCACTCTGGATGCCCCTTGGCAAATGAGCGCCGCGTCTCTCTTTTCCCAACCGTGCATTTTGTACGTTTAACCATGTCACTTTGACCAAGGCAGATTACAGACGTTTAAGTTCATTGGAGAAGGTAAGGGCAGGTATCAGGGCTTCATGGGGGATTAGGAGCCCAAATTGGTTCCAGCTCTCACTCCTTTCTAATGACGACTTCTATAGCTGCACTGATGGAGCTGTGGCCCATACGTTAGGAAAGGGCAGCTGGGCCTATTTTCTCTCCTCTGCTTTTTTGGAACCAGTAAAGGACTCCATGCTGGACAACTCCAATGTGATTTGAAACCCCTTCTTAATATCAACCACATGGTGGTACCTGTAGGGCTCAGCTCATGCTATGTTTTCAATACGTGAAAGCGAATGAGAGGAAGACAAAGAGAGTCAAAGAGGTAGAAAGAGAGAAAGGTTGGAGTTCTTGCTCGACCTGAATGGGCAGCTTCCTTTGACACGGCCCTAGGCATCCCATTCCAAGTTGAAAAGGTGGGCCCCTGGCTGGCAGTCACCTGCAGATGACCTCTGGCTCCACACTGGAAAGCCACAGGAGCAATGCCGGCTGGGTAGGCTTTGTGGAGCTGCACTTATGCGCTGCTGTGGTGGTGATAAAACTTCAGACAGCCTAATTGATGGGCTCGCTGACATAACAATACCTCGTGAAAGCACTGAGTGGGCCATGCCTGGTCCTCATTTCTGGACAGCTGGAAGGGGAACAGAACCCCCTACAATGCAGCCAGAGTGGGGGTCTCACAGAGGGGAAGGGTGGAGGTAAACCTGGAATGGCAGGGAGTAACGAAAGGAACCATTTGTATCATGCACTTTACTAACTTAAAGCTTATTTTGAAACTCAAATGGATGACGCTCTAGAAATAACTTTGCTTTGCAGAAATAACCTACACTACGCTACTTCTAAAGTTTGGTGTGTTACGCGTGCGACTGGCTGGTGGAGTGACGAAGAGAGATAGAGCAAGTGAGAGCGAGGATTTACCATGATGAGGGTTCTTCTGTGCCCAAGCTGCACTTAATACTTGAGGAATGTTTCCCTGGTGCCTATAGCAACCAAACGTAATCAAAAGCTTTATTAAAAGAGGGGAATAGATCATAAGGAACATTAAAAGTATCCCTGACTGGGTTCCCAAGTTAGCTCACAATTGCCCTTTTGTTTGTTGCTGTTTTGTTTTGAGCACCTCTCGCAAGAATGCTGCCGCTAATGTCGCCATCAAGTCATGCAAAGCTGTTTGTCATTGTGGTGGCTTGTGATGAATCTCTCTGAGTGTGAATGAGGAGTGATTAACGTTTGTTTTTTTGCTGTTTTTGTCTCCTCTCTGCCAGGTTCATTAATGCCAGGAGAAGAATAGTTCAGCCAATGATTGACCAGTCAAATCGAGCAGGTAAAAAAAAAAAAATTCATCCGATGCAACGAGGCTGCTGTTTTTCAACCTTTCTTTCCTATGCAGCTTGAAAACAGCCTTCCAAAATCCATGACATGCTGGAAGTAAACCATGTTGTTTTTAAGTGGTACCTTACATCCTCCCCCTGTTCCACTCCCTCCTCTTCCTCACACTCTCTTCATCCCATTTCCCATTTTCCTGATGAGATGTGTTCAGCGGTGGTGTGGGCCATTTGCTGATTGATTCTAATTGGAGATTTCCTTGTCTAAGTGGAGAGAGAGGTATATTAGCACTCTCTCTGTGAATTACTAATTGGACACAAGAGGAGAACCAGAAATGCCAGCAGCGTTTTTCGAGTTATCTCCCTTTTTCAGTCTTTTTGGGCATCTCTCATGTGACTTCCTTTTAATTTTATTTCTTAATGAATCCCTCAAAGAATCAGCGTGAATGCTGATCTTCAACAGTACGCAAATTTAGAATATCAATGTGGCTCCATATCTTCTTTTCAGGTTAACATTAATATCTAATGTATTTTGAATACAGAAAACTGCTATAGGAAGGAGAACGACTTTGGATCATCAGATCCTATTCTTTGCTTTAACGATTCTACTTCTTAAAAAACCATTACACAAAGCTTTATATCGTTAATTGCTAACATATGTATTATCCATATCTAAATCGGAAAAAACAGATCAAACACTCGCCACTGTGTGATACTGCGTAATTCAGTCACCAGAAGCTTTATTGACTATGGAGTTACCATAAAGAAGCCACGTACTTTATCTCGGGGAGAGAAAAGCTGTTTTTGTTGATTGGCAAGAATCTAGTCTTAAAAAGGGCCCTCCACACCAGGGCGGAGGTTGTTCCACCAAACATGAAGCATGAACAAAATTAAATGCACTGACAAATGTGGGTGACTCTGTAATTAGTGCGCTCTTCTGTGGAATATTTGTCAGCATGCAACAACTGTGCCTCAATCAACAGTCTCTTCAAAAGCAGCATGACTAACAGTTCCCATAATCATCACAAATTAAAGATTATCCAAGATAATGCTGTTACAGTCCTAAAACACACAGTCTCCAAAGAGCATTAGTTCATTAGGAATAATAATAAAAGGAACAAGTGAGCAAATTGATTGCTGCTGCATTTTCTGCATGGCAGAAAAAAAAAGTAAATTGTCCATAATAATGAATGATTTCCCAACTCTGGAATAGACATAACTGCGGTTGCGAGGACTTCCGCGTGAATCGCCTGCCACGGCAGAAATTCTTCTCTTCCTGTCAAACTGCTTGTTTTCTGCACTCAGATAAACAACAATGTATCTCCTGTAATTGTGGTTTTTGAAAGACGGTGGATGTGTGTGCGTGTGTGTGTGTGTGTTTGTGTGCTTGTGTGCACTGGGCCCTACTGTATGCGTGTTTGCATGCCACGCGTCAGTCAATGCAGTCCACAAACATGAGCACAATGTCTTACAGTATGTTTGGGCTGAAGCTGGGACAATTGCTGATTGTCTGGTGTGTTTTCTCTTCTTCTTCCCCCTCCCCTTTTTCATGTCCACGTTTTGACTACAATCAGGTTTTCTTCTTGATCCTTCAGTGAGCCAAGGAGCAGCATACAGTCCAGAAGGCCAGCCAATGGGCAGCTTCGTGCTGGACGGTCAGCAACACATGGGGATCCGACCGGCTGGTAAGCTCTTCTGCCTTTCGTCCCTCTTCCCTTCCATCATGCCTGCTTTACCGGAAGTCGAATCCTCTGTAGCATTAGCTTTAGTGACCTCAGCACGAACCGGACCCGGGGTCGGACGTGTAAACCAAATGCTATTAAAAACCACAATACTGTCTGTTACCCATGTTTCTTGTTTTTTCTCTAACACTCTGGGAATATTCTTTACAAATAATCCTAACAAAAAGATTTATAGGATGCTATGCAAAATAAAAAAAAACACTGATGCCACTTCTTTCCATCCTTCCCTTCCCCTTCCCTCTTCATTTTCCATCAAATTCTAACCAAACCTCATCCTAGATATCAATGGGTCTTTCTGCGATTCAAGCTTCTTCTGAACCTTTTCTGGCATTTATCTCCTCTTTCTAGGGCCTATGAGTGGAATGGGGATGAATATGGGCATGGATGGGCAATGGCACTACATGTAACCTCCATCTTGTAAAGCAAAACGCAAAGAAAAAGGGGAAGTAAGTACTGGGCTCTTTTCATGTTTTTTACTCTTTGGGTCTTTGGGTTTTATCCTTTTCAACCGCAAATCCTTTTCACTTCACCAGAACTATCCCACCCTGGCTACAAAAATGCGGCCACCTCTAAACCCCATACTCCCTAGCACCAGCAACTATGAACTAGCAAGCATTTGGTGTTTCAGCAGGATGCTTTATGGGGTAAAAAGTGATCAGTCGGCATGGATGAACCTGAAAGACTTGGGGGAAAACGCGGGGAAAATCCTGGGGCAGGTTGGCCGTGACTTGTGGGGCCAGACAAAGGGAACAACAACCGAAGAAGGAGGGGGGGAAGAAACAACCTGGCATGGCATGCAGAAATTTATTTATCACAACAGCCTCATCGCTCTCCTCATCCTGGACAGCCAATGCAAATGTTAGACATTTAGGGAAAAAATAACATCTCCAGGGGAAGGGGCTGACGGGGAGAAATTAAGCAGGCTCCAGTGAAGCGATAAAGAAGGAGAAGTGAAACTGTCCTCTGAGTGACATAAATCTGTCTTGGGAAGGATTGATGCCCAAATTATCTTATATGCAAAGACGGGAACACCGCAGTACATTACGGTCCCTGAACGAGATATACGGGCCATGGGTGACATGGTCGATCCTTCATTGGGGGTTTGGTTTGAACTGCGTAAAGGGAGGAATGAGATTGTACGTGTGTATGTTTGGGGGGGGGGGGGGGGGGGGGGGGGGGTTTGTGTTTTGATTATTTTTTACTGGAGGGAGACGATTCAAGGGAGGGCTGGGGCCAGTGACTAGGCTGACCTGAGACAAGAGCACAGAGGCATTGAGATAAATTTATAAGGTTGTAGACACAAGCATGACTGCATCTAAAAGGAGGGAATCTCTTTCACACGTACAGATACAGTCTTTCTGGGTCGCTGTCTTTCTGCCACTGACACACACACAAAGCCCTTATACAACTAATGGCGGCAGTCTGATTAAGCTGGCCATTCCATCTCCCGCTAGTGTCACAGTGCTGACATTTGAAAAATCATACATATCACATCCCAAAAGGCGACAGGCCAGCAGAGATTTTATTTTAACACCTAAACTCCCTTGCCCAATGAGGCACAATATAATAACACTTACCTTGATTAAAAGAACCCTTTATATGTAAAGGGAGACTGGTTTTACCAAAGGGTCACAGCAGCAATTCTGCCGACAGAGATCATTTCACCCACTAGACTTTGCTTCCTCTCTCTATCTCTCCTCCTCTGTCTCTCTCTGTCTCACTCATTTTCTCTCATCCCCTCCTGTCTTGCTAATGGCAGCTGGGAGAAAAAAATCAGGAAGCAATGTTCCCTAAAACAGCCATAGAGAGACAACATTTGCTCAGGTTGGCTAATTCTTAATATAGGGCTATATAATTTTGAGACTATTTAATTACATAACATACTTTATGCTTCATGACCAATTACATTAATAGCTTAATATAAAGGAATATTATCCTCTCTTGATTTGATTACACAGCCACACAATATGGCGTATTTGGTACTTAATTATGGTCAGCCATTGAGCAGGGCCGCTGTGCCATAACAGAAGTGCAGCACAGGCAGTAAGGAAGGTCTAGCATGCAGAGGTGGAGAGAGAGGCCCGGTTCGCCCTCAGTTATTGTCTTCAGATGGTTTTACCACTCCTATTAATAAAGGAGGGGGGTCTCAGATCTACTTAACGGAATGACTGCAGCTTACAAGACTGGAGATTACCAGCTTACAGTGTCAAAAACATCTGCTGGGCCTTTTAACAGGAGCTGCTCTAGGTTATATGGAGGTGAGGCCCCCATCATAACCCAACACCCTGAATGATTTATTTACTTTATGACCCCAGTAGTGAGGTTTTAAGAGACCTGCTCCAACAAACATGTGCATTTCAAATGAACTGACATAGACGGGGCGTAATACAAAATGGCCCAGCTTTCAGCCAATGAGAACGACCATTAATCTTGGCCTTTGCTGTCCATTTTTTCCTCTCTCCTCTCTGTCCTCCTCCTCTTCTTCCCCTTGCCCGGGCCCTCCAGTGTAATTACTTAATTGCAGTGTACTAAGGTGGAGGAATGCAGAGAGTGAGCATGCCTAGTGACCTTGCAGCGACCTCTCCCCTCATATTACAGCTTCTAATCCCCCAGGGGTTCACATTACAAAGCAGGTCGGTCCAGACCCAATCCCAGACCCAGGCCCCCTGGCTCCGGCGGGACCCCCTGCTCTCTCACTTGTTTCTCCCCAAGGTCCAGGCCTCTGTACCAGCTATGTTTCCATACTCCAGTCCCTGGCTCCAGGAACAACCCCCCAAATCTTCCTTTCTTGTTCTGATTACAACAAACAGCAAAGTGAAAAGCTAAACAGTTGCACTGCTGTGCCAGCTCTGTGTGCTGGGTCCCGTCACAGTGTGAGACATCCCAGCATGCTGAGGTCTCTAGACAAATGAAGCACAAGTCCACCTTAAGGGGCATCAGTATACCCCCACTTACTCTTCTTTTATCTCTCCATATATTCCTTTTATCCTTTCAATCCACTGTTTATACATGAAGAACTCACTTTCCAATTGACTAAGAGCTTACTTTATTTGGCATTAAATGCTTTATTTCAGTGGCAGAACCAAGCATCTTATGCTCACTGGTCCTAGAGTCCTAAAATATTTAGTCATTCTAAATCAAATATGTTCACAAAGGCATATTCCCCTGAGTTAGTGTCTGTTGGGTTTGTTACTCCAGTCAGCTGGGGAATCGTCTGTAAAAGAATTAGCACTTCTCCACATCAATACGACCGGTGGGTTTTCCTCACATCCTCCCGGACTGCAGTGCCTGTGTAGTACTGAGGATCATTTTCCAACCTGAGACCTGACCACAACGCAATTGGGCATTGTAAACCACTCACCATAGCCTAAAATAGCCCAGTGCAGTAATGTCTCTATTAACTTGATGCTAGAAGTGCTGCCGTCATACTGTCATAAAACCTGATAAGGTCTTTGTTGTCTAGGTTTGTTTTTAATTGAATTAGGGCCTGTTAACGGTATAGGAAGAACATGTCAAAGCTGTAGTGTGCGAATAGTTTTATTAACGGCACAAATTAATTTCCTGCTTATCTTTCAGGTTTGCCAGGCATGCCAGGGGAGTACGTACCTCAGAGCGGTCCTATGGGCATGAGCATGGCCCCACATTCTTACACCAACCCTCATCAGATGACCTCTCACCACTCCCAGATCCGACATGGACATTCTCTACATGCGTACCTGCCTGAACACACCCACCACCTTCATCACCACCCCCACCACGCCATGCTGATGCATGGAGGACCCTCGTCACACCCAGGAATGACCATGTCCGCACAGAGACCACCTTTGCTCACTCCCATTGACCCCAGTACTGGAGGACAAAGCCTGGACATCCATGCCCAATAGTTAAAGGGAACTCTTATGACAATAGCAGCTACTACAAGAAAACAGTTTAAAAATAAAAGAAAGCAGCAGCCCACATTAAATTCTATTTTGAGGCTATTTTTAAGAATTAAAAAGAAAACGAACACTTTTGACTAGAATCTGACACTAAAGAAACAGAATTCCAGATGAGCTGTGATATTTTTAGTTTTTTTTTTAGAATTGTCAATTATGTTATTTCCATCCAAACGGAGGACCAAGCTGACAAGAACACTTTGTAAAGTCTTGGGCTTTTCGTATAAAGATCAATAGAGGATGTTCTCACATAGACATGTGAAAAGGACGGACAAGATACGCGCACACTCACACGCACACACACACATAAAAACACACATTTTTGGCACACTCACTCACATGCTGTCATAAATATGTTCAGTACGCTTTCATGTGACATACTGAATAATTTCTAAAATAAATCCACTCTGGAAGATTTAAAAAAGAAACAACAGAAAGACTCCAAGAGTTATAACTACTGTAGTATAAAAAGTATAGATGAATAAGTTAAAACTTGTGCATTTTTCGTTGATCACATGGTTTATGTTTCCTGAGCTAGTTTTAGAATTAAAGGTTAACCTTTTCTCTCTCACACTTTGTGTGCTCCTTTTTGGAGGAGAAACTGTTTGTCAGCACAGCACTATAAAAGAAAAAAAAACAACAACAAGAAGATGGAACATCTCAAAAAGGCTCCATACCACAGAGGGCAATCAGGTCCTGTCCCCCATAAGAGCAGGGTATGATGGGAAAAGGCTGCTAAGTGACACCGGATCTCTCAAGAAGATTCAGTTTGAACATTTGTCATGCTCCTTTTTTTGGTTCATGAATGAATGTTGCCCCGTAGGTTTTTAAGGAAAAAAGTTCTTTGAATTGCCCAAGCACTGGATTGTGTTGGTTTTATACATTTTTATTTTATTATTATTTTATTTTTTTGTACCGTGGACTCTCGTTGGTAAGAGCCTGTTGAAGGAAGCTTAATAATGGAAAAGCAACATCCTGCGGCGCTTCTTTATCTACGGATCAACATTCTTGTTACAAGGACAATACTGACACAAACGTTGATTCCGTGGGACTGCAGAAGCATTTGATGGTTGATGCACCAAAAAACTTTTAACTAAAAAAGAAAAAAAAAAAAAACTTAAATTATGAACTCAAGGCTTTTGGGGGTAAAAAAGCTGAGAGAATATTGTAACAAACTTCGTACAGAGTTCAGTCTATTAATTGTTTCATGTTAGATATTCTATGTGTTTACCTCAATTGAAAAAGAATGTTTTTGCTAGTTTCAGATCTGCTGTGGCATTGATATTGTATGTCCATGAATTCCTTCCTTTTTCAGCACGTGTTCCTCACTAGATGATAAGATGCGTCTCCCTTAAGCTTTGTCAAAAAATACATTAAATACTTGTATGAGGACTGTGACGTAATGTTTAAAAGGTGTTCAGTCACAAATGCTGTAATAAATATTTCATTTTTGATTTTTGTTAGATTTATGTGTGATTAACTGTGTTATCAATAGTCTTTATTCACATATACTTTTTATTATTATGATTATCATCCTCATTATTATTATTATTATTATTATTATTATTATTATTATTACTATTATAAATAATTTCCAAGTTCCTTGTTTCCTATGACCAAATTCTTATTTTTTTGAAAATTGTCAATAATGATAATACGTTTACTTCCCCACTTTTCAAAGCACTCTATAATGCAATTTTATCAGACAGTCTCCTTGATTATTGAAACTCCTCTTAAAATGACAAAGTAAGAAATAATGTTGAAATACATCTTGCTGTGACAATTTATTGAGGCACTGAAATAAGTAATTGGAATTATAAATAACTGTCTGATGCAAACGAAGGGTGGAAATTAAAGAGAAAATTGAACACCAGCCTATTTAAGTTTCAAACAAAAAGATAAACTACCTGCAGCGATATGTTGGAAAATAAATGGGACCCATCTTAATCTTCCTTATCATAATGAATAAAAATGGCCAGTTAAATAATATTAATATAGGAAGTAAATAAAATGACCTTTTCTGACGCACATTTATGAAGCAGGGAATTTTCTTAGAAATATTCCAAATTTCAGGAATCAATACTAATAAATGTAATTGTAGATAAAGTGACATTTTAGATATTTATGTCTATTTAAATGTATTTCTTTGTGGAAACAAACATTATAAGATGGATTCATCCTCCTCTTCGCTTGTGTTCAAACAATAGAAGAAGGACTTGTCCCCGTTGTAATAGCTGCTGTAGTGGGGGACATGGCTGGCCCCCCATCTCTCTCTCCCTCTCTCCCTCTATCTCTCTCTGCCTCTCACACTCTCCATCTCGCTCTCTGGGCGCTCTCTGCTCAGTTATGCCGTTTAACAGCGCCGCCTGTCGGCTGAATGTGGACTCGCGCGCCAGGACACGCTCAGACGGACTCTGACGGTTCATCTCCTCTCCTTTTCTATTTTTCAACCTCTTTGCCCGCGGCCATCCAAGTCATAGCCTTAAACCAGAAACGACAACATCACTTTGACTGAAATATTTTCACGTCCTTCACATGTTCTGCGGTGCCCGATTCCCGCCCTTCAAAAATATTTGTATTATTGTTTTTGTATACTTTTCATTTTAATGCTGCGCCTCACATCTACGAATAAACAACCACAAACTTGGCATTAACTATCACAATATTAATAACTACTGTAATAATAATAATAATAAATAACATTGGATTATCAGCGTATTCATATTTTATTATGTCTATTTTATCCACCCAAACAAATATGGCCTGTCTGCATTTTCGTTTATAAATTCAGCTATTTATTACCATCATTCGTACTCGACTTTCATTATTTTAAATATATATATTTCTTGCGATTGCTTTATAAATTAAGAAATTAAATAAAATGTATTAATTCTATTTAATTTGGCAATGAATCTTAATGATTAAGATTTTTAACAGACTTTTTTATCCAGCAGCTATAGGCCTATCCTTTTATATTTATTATTTATCTATTGGTTTTATTGTGATTTTTTTGTTTTTTAAAGCAATGAAAATCCTACAACAATTATTTTTTCAGAATCCTTTACACAGTAAATGGGAATAGTGTGTAATTAGCGATTGATAATTTTATTTCCTGTGTTTCCATATTTCTTCATTTATTTTTAACATTTGATTTCATTGCATAGGTTGTTTATTTTTTAATTTAAATTCCGAATGTGGTACCTGCACATCTCATCACATCTTTTTTTTTTTAAAAAACATTTCAGCCCAAACAGAGACAGGCGCACGTGAGGCCTTAACCAGGTATAAGGGGATACATAAATAGATATTTATTGGTTTTGCATGAGCGTTTCGTTCCTGATGGACTTTTTTCTCTCAACTATTCAAAACCTATAAAATGCCTGTTTGTCTGCCTGCTTGCCCTATTATTCTCTGGATAAAACGGAAGGAAGAAGCCCTCCGTTTTGTGCGGAGATTATCAGATGAAAAAGAGAGAAACGCGAGGATTACTGTGGAAGAAGAGGATTTTAATATTAATAGTTTTTTTCTTTCTCTCTCCCCCCGCGCACCCTCCACCCCTTCTTCCCCCCGATGAGACAGAAGGTAGATTGCCTCTGCTGCTTTCCTTTTGCCGATTCGGTGTGACAGGGATGATGGATGATCCAGCCGAGCTAAACAACTCCTCCCCTTCATCTCCTCCCTGTCAAAGCCAGTCCGGGGCTGCTGCAGGAATAAAATAAGGAATATATTCCCTCTGCATTGTTATACAATGCAGCCTGCCCTTCCGGAAGACGCTCACTTTGCAACAATATTAAAACTACACACACTCCCCCACGCGCGTACACCTGCTAGAAACATTAGGTGCGTGTGTGCGCGCGCCATAGACGCAACATGTTAATAAGGCTCACATTATTGGCTCTGTGTTGTTCCTCACTGAGCATCTGCAGCGCAAATGTGTATTTTTAGACGCACAAGTGCTTATGCTGGCAAGGAGGAGGATAAAAAAAAACTTTTGTTTATGCTTTGTTTCCCTTCCATGTTGCTGATTTTGATAGGTGGCATGGACGCGCGTGCAGGAGCTGACTGTCCTTGGCTTTGCAGCTGGCTCTACCCAAAATGGCTTGCTCTTGGGGGCAGTTTTTAGGTTGTTTGTGTGTGTGTGTGTGTTCTGCCCTGCTTAAAAAACATTTCAGCAGTTTTCTCTTCTCCTGCCATAAGGTGTTTCTATGACTACGTTATGTAGGCCTGTGCGCGCGGGTCAGAGGCGGGGGTCCCTGTGAGAAAAGGGCCGCATTCGGCTGATCATTTATCAATGTCAACCGCATAATGATTCTCCCTGCAGTCCCTCTATTGATGAGGATAATTACATTAGCTCAGAGTGACTGATCAATAAAGCCCAGGGAAAATGGTTTATTATAGCACCACCGAAAAGGCTTTCTTTAAAGATGGGACTGGCTGCTCCTTCTTCTTGAAAATAAAAGCCGGGGTTGGTCTCCAAAATGTAGACATCTCGAAGTAAAATCGATGGAGAAACTAAACTTCATTTGGAAGTAGATTTAATTATGTGATTTGGACTCTCGTGCTGTTTTCCCAAGAGTTTTTTTTTTAATTATAATTTTGATTTATTTTTTCCTTTCTTGTTTATTCCGTGGAGTTGAATCCTTTTTTCTTTTCATCAAGTTATAGAAATATTTTTTTATTCTTCTTGTGGTAAAGGCTATAAAGATCCCTCTTGTAACATTATTTTATTTTTCAAGTCAAACTTAAAACACACAACTATCACATTACATTGCAAGCTGAAGCTGAGGGTTGTAATTTCACATACACGTATGTTTTTGTTCAGATATTTATTTTGATTGCTTTATGAAAAAAACAACAACTGATACAGAAGGCAAAAATAAAGCAGATTTTTAGTTAAAAGTGCTAGACTGAGATGAGGCCAAAAGACGGCTAGCAAACGACCCCCCCTCTCTCTCTCTCTCTCTCTCTCTCTCTCTCTCTCTTTCTCTCTCTCTCTCTGTGAGTGTTCGCTCTTTAATTGTCAACAACTTATCCCCTGCAGGAATGTTGCTAACTCTTTCGCCTTAATTCTCCGTGGTGCTTCGCGCCAGCTCCCATTTACCGCTGATGAACGTGTCTGCAGGAGACAGCTCCATTATCTATTTATCATTTATGATGGTATTTTCTCAGACAATGGAGGAACAGTCCCGCCTTCAGAGGGAAGAAGTCGCTGCCCTCTCACAGACGCGCACTGGCCTGTTTTATTTTATTTGTTTTCCCCCCCGTTGGATAAATAGAAAAATGAAGCTTTTTATCTTGAAAAATAAAAAGCTCTAAAAATGTTAATTGATCTGAAAATGAAACCTAACAACAGATTATTTTATTTTAGCAATTTCTTTTTTTATGAAAGTGGAAAAAGTGATTTTGAACGGATAGGAGGTTTTAAAAAAGAATATAAAGAAATTTGAATTCTCTAAATGGGTGATATTCCAGATTCTCGCCGTTGAATTATGGGCGACTTATTTCCCTTCATACATGAACGGTGCTTGTCTTCTTAAAAATGAGTGACAGTCCCCCCACCCCCCTGACACACGTACACACACACACACACACACACACCCTCCTCTCCCGACACACATTCAGCCCGCCAAATAAATCTTGATGATGTGAAAATCCTAATTAGTTAAATAATATGGCTATAGGGCTTTGCGAGAAGCAGAAAGTGGAAACTGTTATGGCCAGTGGTGGTGAAGAGGCAGAGAAGGAGGGCACGTGAGTGCAGAATAAATAAAGCGCAATAAAAAGGAAAATAGCCGGAGTTTAGTGAAGCCTTGAGGTACTCAAACCTTTATTTCAATCAGTTAAGATTTAATTAGGCAAGCGTAGGCCACGAGCATCTCTTTTTTAACCCTCATTATGTCCCCATCTTCTTCGGGGCTGTGTTTCCCTGACCCAACGGTTGTCAACGTTTCGCCGGTTTTTCCGCTGAAGTAATCACGGTTTATGGCCTTAGACGAGCAGATAAATCTCAGATTGATTCCCCTATGAGACGGAAGTCTTCACAGAGCGGCGAGTTTATCGATTCGCCTTAATTTTTGGGGGTGTTATCTAAAGGTTTTTTGTTATTCTTAATTTCTTTTGGTTGGTTTTGAGAGCTTTTTTAAATTATTTTTTTTTATTTATTTTTTAAATAAAAAAAATCTTAAGGGTTTTCATTTCACAAGAACTGCAAACAACAGGAGAGTGCTTAGAGAAAGAAGAAAAGAGAATCTAACTCTTGAAATTTGGGAGTATATTCATTGTTTTCTTTTTTGTATAGGCATGGTTTCTAATCAATTCATTATTTAGACGTAGGGCTAATTAGTTATCAAAAGTAGAGCGAGAGAGCGAAACAGAGAGCGCGCGCTCGAGACCCTCACCCCACCCCACCTTTGGGTGCACTGTTATTACATGATGGCGACCCCTTCTGGAGGCCAAAGCAAAAAAATGTGCTTATATAAGAAGAGGAAGATGGAGAAGAAGAGGGGGGGGGCGAGGAGGAGAATGAAAAATAATTAAGGAAGAGAAGGGGTATCAGAAAACAAAGCGGTCTCCTGTGGAACAACGGCTCCTGAGAAGCTTTGAATATTGAGATTTATTAGCTCCGCACTGACATCCTTCACTCTTTGATTTATTTATTCCCATTACAAAAATCATGCAAAGAACACCTCCTTTATTTTTTTTTATTGCTATACCTCCTCCTCTATAAGTATGGGGGTCCGAGATAAGAAGCTGACCTTCTGCAGTAAATGTGACCTCCAAAGGTTCTCATCTCATATTTACTCACTGGTATTAAGCTCTTTATGCATGTATTAGGCGGGCACGCTGATGGTAAAATCAATAAAGATCCATTGTAGGGTCAATATTATGCTTCCTAACTGGGAAACAGTTGCCCGGCTCCTTGTTCTGGTGTGCGTGTGTGACACGGTGGGAGAGAGCAATTCATAGTGTGCGGCCGCAACATCTCTGCAGGAGCCGTGCAGGGCCCAGAAGATGTGTGGTAGAAGGCAGGAAAGGAGATCTGCAGGAGCAGGACAGCAGAGCTGAAGTCATGCAGCCAGAGGCCTGATGGACCCGGCCAACGCTGACATCATTAATCACGACCCACTTGAAGATTATGGCTCAAAGTATAGAATCGGTAACCATTATCGTCTCGCATTGCAGTTTAAACCTCTCCTTATTTTTCAAAACAGTGTAATGGCAGCAAAGTCTATGCAAGGGAAAAAATTGGCAAAGGGAGAAGGAGGAGAGGGAGACTTGTGTCACTTGGATGGAGTTACACACTAACGTTTCCTCTGGAGGGAATATCAAGTAGACACAGAGATATGAGACACTTCATATGTGGCCTTGGCTGCTTAAATTAGCTTTAGATTAGTAATAGCATACTAATTATCATAATCACGTTAATAAAACAACAAAAGCACAACATGGATTCTAATAATAGTAATAGTATAAAATACTGCTATTATGACTGGTAGAAATAACAACGACTAATAATGATGATACTAATGATAATAAGAAGTGGCTTATTATTGTGATGTTCTTATTATTTTCAATAGTTGAATTCACCTTAATTTTATAACCCATAGTTGTGTAAGATGTCTATACAACACTATTATCATTATATTAAAATAAACACTGAAAAGGACTACAAATATGCTGCAGAAATTAAATCCTGCCGACATCCTTAAAATTATTTGAAAAGATTTTGACTGAATAAATAAATTGGTTTGGAATAATTTTGACATAAACTTGTGGCTTCTGACAGAATCCCTCTAAAATGTACACCTGGTGTTAGAAAATCATTCTAATAATAATAATAATAATACATTTAATTTATAATGCACTTTACATTTGGATCAAATCTCAAAGTGCTAAGGGATGAGGATGAGATCTCATGGCCTGTCTATAAAATGCAGAATTAAAGTTCTCCTCGTTTCAACTTATACGTTAGAGAACTATGAAAGAATCAGAACGCCACCACAAACGTTTCCAAACAACATAAACGCTTATTGTTAGTGTACAATATGTCTGGAACTTTATGGTAGATTTGAAGGATAATTCAAACGTGCATTTCTAGATCTGTATGTGACAATTTCCTCCAGTCACGGAAGCTGCAGTGATGAAAAGCCTTTGCTGGTGTCAAGAACTTTTTTAGCAAATCCCTACAGCTGCTGGGAATAAATAGTATCCAAGTGAAGAGCAAGAGAGGGGAGGAGGAGGAGGAGGAGGGAGGGGGAGACTGTGACATAAAGCTATTTGGGTGTGTGACCACAGGGAGCCTGAGTTTTCATATCTCCTCCACACAATAAAAGCCCTGTGTGCAACTATCTCACAAGTCCAACTTTGTTTCTCAACAAAGAGTGTAAACTGTTGTCAATATTCAGATAGCCTTCATCTGCCAATAGTGACAGGCAGCTGGCTCACTATCTTATCTGCGGGCTAGGTAGCGCCGTACCTGGGGGAAATAACTACTGCGATAAAGAGTGTCTTGGCCAATAGAAAGACTCTTTTTTGTCTGTGAGGAGTTAATGGAGAACGCCACTGGAGACAAGAAGTCCTCAGAAACTAAAAAGCACTTTATTGCGCACCTGAATGGCCTGGCATAGAGTGTCTCTCAAACCCAATGGGAAAACCACATTACAGGTGCTTACACCGGGTCATTACAACAGGCCAATGGAGTTCAAGTGATCCATTGCATTTGAATGACAACATCACATCGCTCCATTCATTCTACCCTCTTGTGCAACCTGACGATGTTCCCTGTGGGACCGGGATGTTGTCAGTGGAGTGATGTGCTGCAAGTACAGTACAGCGTGAGCCAGCTTTCAAGTTCTTCTCAAACTACAGAGCACGTGTTAGCTCCTCCGTGTGTCACCAACTCTGACTCAAGCGATTGTGGTGGCTGCTGCTCTCATGCTGCAACAGGTTCATGGGCCCATAACCACCAGTCCACTGCGACATTACATCATCAAGCCTCTAAAAATGAACTGCTACATCGATCCTTTGCAGGCTGACCTCCCATAAGTGAAATATAGATTATGTGGGACATCTGTTTGGATGGAGTTGTATATTTACCTGTCACCAGGAACTCAAGGACATGGCAGCAGTCAGGCTGTATCCAGCCCCAGAGTGGAGTGGTTTGTGGTGAAAAGGAGTTGTAAAAGTGATAAATGGCCAACATTTTTCTAGCCGAGGAGCACTGGAGCTGACACTGGGCTTTCAAACAGTTAATTGCTCAGCACAGTGACAGCCCAACAATACACTTGTAAAAAGAAAAAAAGTTCTGTACGGTCCGGTGAAGCTCCACCATTGAACAAAAAGTCTTCCAGATCACATCTAGAATGAAAGATTCTGGACATTTGTAACATCTTCTGGACACCCAGAATCAATCTATTCTGGTCGCCAGTGGACACCCATTGTCCAGATATGATCCTGTCCCAATGGACATGACATCTTCCTTCTGTCCTCCGCAATTTTGCAGCAAAAAAATATAATGTAGTTGGCGGCGGTAATTCAGCAAAAATAACCAATCACATCTGCTCGATCAAATATTTCCAAAATTAAGCCTAGTCTGCAAATAATGGCGGAGTGGTCTCATCTGCAAAGTAGGATTTGATGCTCGGGGTTATTGTGGTGCGATAAATGATCTGAAGTCTTATTCTGATTTTGTGAGGGTACTTCTGTATAAGCCATGGTCGGCACAGAGCGCAGGCCCAGATCCAATGCTATCAACTGGATTAGTGGTTCTGATTATGTCCTGGATCAGAGCTTTGCTCTCATTACCAATCAAAACCTGTGGTTGATGCATCCCATAATAGCACCGCTAGTCTCCATGGCCTCTGCCACCCATGCACCGTAAGTTCGCCAGTGTTCTTATTGCAAAATAAGAGGGCTGCGACAGCTCTCATCAGGCAATCAGGCTCCTAAACATTGAGCCAGAATTTGTTTTGGCCGAATCAGATTTTGTCTCCAAGCTCTTCTAACTAACCTTTTCCCGGTGGACGACTTCCACACTCATAATTTCCTACCACACAGCGAAAATATTTTGGAATTTCAATGGTGCTCATACCGCTGCAGTCTCTTCTTCTTCTACCCGGCTGTTCTCCTTGTCCGCGCCCGCCCCCCTAACACCAGCCCTGGTACCTGTACCTGTACATGTTACTGGGCCTCCCCCGGATCCTTGCTGAGAACCGGAGATATCACAGTTTCTGGGTCACTTCTGTCACAGCCCAAATGCCACTCAGGGGGGGGCTGACCTTTTCTCGTGGTTGGTGCTAGGGCAGGCAGCCTCGGAGCATGGCTGTCATCCCCGTGGTTACAACCACAAATGCACTCTCTTACCATTTCACTGACAGACCTTCCCCCGACCCTCCAAACAACCCACGCTTCTCTGACGCATCGGACTCCCCTACTTTATGCTTGATACAATACAGTACCTGCTGTGACACAGGCAAGAGCAGAAAATATGCCAATTAATATGACTAATGTCTGACATCTTGGCTAAACTCAGGATAGCCACAGATACACGCTGTATCACGTCACACTGGAAGGAACTCCAAATATGCTGCCTGGAATTTTAGAAAGTGTGTGTTACCCATCCAACTCCACCTACCAATGTAGGTTTGGCTGTAAGTTGAAGACCTCAATTAGCAAGAAGCCCAGTCAACAACTTCCTTTTTAACATGGTGTACTATCTCAGAAATTTGGGTTCCCACTGCCAGGCAGTAACTTTTAACGGGAACCGACCACAGTTGCTCACTTAGTGCTGTCATAAATTCAAAATTTCAACGGCCCGGCCCTGGCTCAAGTGATCTGATGTCACATCCGTGTCAGGGAGGGTCATTGCAGCGTGTCCAGAACTCTAAATTCTTTGCTGTTTGAAGCTCTCAGCTGTGTCTCTGCCCATCGCTTACTTCAGTGTGACTCATACATCACTAAATTGGCTCATCATTGCATCCCCCCTCCCAAAAAAAACCCCTCTGAATGGATCTTGTGTCAAAATTTCTCAGTATCCCTCAAACATTCCATCTGCCCTCCATCCTGTCAATCACAAATCCACTCCTTTGCCCTTTAAAAAACCCCAGATCATTTTCCTTATGATCCATTGTTATTTTTAAACAACAGCATCTGATTAGCAGGCAAAGTTTTTCTAAAAATAAAAGTGAAATCTCATTTTCTGCCTCAGCTCAGGGCAGAAAGGCCGCCTCTTTCCCAGTGTTATTGAAGCCCTCTAAAAAGGCTTTTTAAAATTTCAAACTGGCTTCTCTCGCTCGTCCAGGAGAACTTTTATTTATTTCTACTCTGTGATATCCTGCTGGCTCAGGGAGGCTGTGAGGATCCATACGAAAAGCGCTATGTTGCCGGGGGCAGAAACAGGCTCGAGCTCTCATCACATAAATAACACAGGAGCGTGGAAGAAGCCCGTTTGGTGGTCTGCTGGAGAGACAGAACCTACCCATCAGTCAGTCTTTGGTTCTGTCCTTCTTTCACATTCTCCGCCTCTCAGTGGTCAATCTAGCAGCTTGGCTGAGGGGGCATAAAACAGCAGGATCTAGAAGAAATTGAGCCAAGATGTACATCTGAGCGGATAGTAGACTTCCAATAGCCTGCGGGCCCAGTCCAGACAGAGTGGATGATGGGAACTGCATCAAAGTAATCTGACACCTGGGAGTCACAGATTTAATAATTGCAATCAATATTACAATATTGAATAAAATGAGCGACTAAATTGATTTGTATGTGGTTTCCAGCCAAAAAAAAAAGACGATTAAAATACTTTTAATTCTTCTTCATATGAACTTGATTATCAATAATCCTCATTTCAAATTGTACATTGATGAAAAGATACTGAATGTTGATGTTTGCTCTTGCTGAATGACTCCAGAGTATCAGATTTCTCCAGAACACTGTTGCTCCTGGCCCCAGGAAACAACCTCTCCAAACAGGCCTTATTTGGAGAGCACTTGAGTGTCCCATTGTTGTGACAAGAACAATGAATCTAAAAAGAGGCAGGAGACAATGACAAGGGAAACACAAAATAAAGACGTCTGGCTCTCAAATCATCAGATGGAAGTTTTTTGTCCTCTATATTTGCACTCACATCATGGAAATACTGTCAGCTGACGCTGATGTCAGACCTTGCCTTTGAAGTCAAATTAAAAAAAGTTGTATTTAGTTTGCATTGTGTGCAGAACGTAATTTATAGGAGTTGACCCTAGCTCCTCTTTTGTGCGACAGCCATCTTGGAAAACAATGGCAGGAAGGCTTGAAACTTGAGCGGAACTGAATCTGCTGTTTTTCATGTTTTCTGTTCTTATTCAAACGGAGAATTTTCCCTCCCTGAGTAAAATAGCTCTGTTTTTGTGTCCAACAGGAGCCATAAACTGATGTCTAAGCATTCCACATCCAGGCAATAGGGCCGAGTTTAACTGGACACATGGGGACAGTTGTTTTGTACCACATGGAACAGGGGGCCTGACAGAGGAAGTCATGGCCGCCTGGTGACCTTGCAGTCACCCACTGGCCTCTTCATGGAGGGATCAAGGCCTAGATGGGAGCCGGCTGAGGGTTACAGGTTTAAGAGTAACAAATCAAGCAACACTTTAATGGTATTTAACCCCTACATTCCATATATCTCTAACTGCGTGAGCGGTGCATAACTGTGCGGTACAAAACTGTAAACTCCTTATTTATAATTAGTCCTCTTCAATAGCAGTTTGAGTGGATCAGTAGATTGGCCTCGATAATAAAACAAGAACATCATTAGACATAACCTTTCACTGTTGTCAGTCTGAGTCATCGCTTTTCAGTAGAAGATGTAAGTGCTGATGGTCAACTACCGCCATCCGGTTACAAGATGACCCATCTAAACTGGATCCTGATTGGAACCACTTTAAGCTCAAATTCAAACTAGTCCAGTGGTGGAATAAGACATTATTGATCTGGTGCTTCTGGTTTTATGGTGCTTTTTGTTAACAGTTTTCTAAAATATTATTATAATTCTGTATGTATTCTCTTTTTGAGTTGTGAGCTTTTCTCTTCTTCATGTGCGGTTGTTGTAACCGTGTATGTAAATCATCCAAGGCTATAAATGCTGTGTTGGGACACTGGTTTATTCTACATAAACTCATGAAAGTAAATACTGTCTTTGCATTGGTTTCCTCCAGCGTAGATTCTACTCCAGCTTCATCCTGCATTACAAAAAACCCCCAAAACAAAACAAAACATGCAATGTAGATGAATTGGTTTACTCTTAATTGCCAGTATGTGTTAATGTAAGTATGCACAACGTTGATTGGCATAAGCTGCAGCCCTCTGCAGTCCTGAACTAGATAAGCAGTGACATAAAAGCCGTTCTCTGGCTAAAACATGGCTAAAACATAGAATGTAATCTAAGCTTAGTAAGAGTCGTATTGCTTCCCCTGTTTTTCGTCACTGACATATTAACAAGAAAGATGTTTAAGTGAACGTTCAAGCCAAAAGTCTCAAAACTCTGGCCCGTTTCCAAGACAAACAATCAGACAGTTTAGAGAAAAGATGGACATGGCAATATTTTTTCCTTTTGTGGAGTTCAGTGAGAATATCTGGCTGATGTGCAAAAAAAAAATGTTGCATACTAAAGGAGAGTAGTAATACTCAACCAAACACAGAGTACAGTACGCAAAGTACTGGGAAGACGAGATAAACTAGCAAGTGAAATGCACCTTGTGTGCTTTTTGGTTATGACAAAAATAAGATAGTAATAGAAAATACAGAGTCATTTTAAGAAGTAGTATGTTATTTTTTTTTGTAGTATTTGAATGTTACCCCTATGAGATTACAATACTAGCAGTGGCCCCAAGCCAATTTGAGTTTGAGACCCCTTGTTCAAGCCAATCACATGACAGTTTCTGTATGTAAATGACCTAAAGTCCTTCTCATGAAGGCCACTAGGCTGAGACAATAGCATTATTGTTGACAAGGCTGAAATACATAAGTATAACTGCACTGAAATGTTGTTTGTGCCACCTTTTCACCTTCCATGTTGGCATAATATGCTATGGGTTTAGCAAAACAATAATATACTGGGAAGCCAGGTCTCCTTCAAAGATCTCAAATGATTTTCTTTATCGGTGTCAAAACTACACAATGTGCATGTAAAATCATTCCCCTGGTATTACATGATGTATTCTCTGAGGTGGTCATACCTTCTTTGCCTTTTAGCTCTCTTTCCTCTAAGCATTTTCTGTGCTATAAAGAAAAGGACCGGACAGGGACCCCCTATAGATAGTGCATATCTTCCTCTAAAAGCATCACTCAACTTTATGTTCACTTCTGCTTCTCCTGGCCGGGCTGAGATTCTTCCATCGATGTCTGCTCATAAAAGGTAGTGGGGTAGTAAAGACGTGCAACAGACAGACAACTGGAGGAGAGTCACACACCTTCACATGAAAATCAGGTGTTTATACATACCTGTAGACACAGTAAATAAGTACTTGACAAGAGTATACATTATTATATCAAAAATAGTTTATTAGTAATAAAGACATATAAAAACTTGCAATGTACAAAACTTTTTCTTTTGACAATCTTACTGATAATTCCTAAATATACAGACCTAATTAATTCGCATTTTTTTCGTTTGTCCCTGACCTTGGTTCTCTCCGTCTCCTGAGCGGAGAGCAATGTGACATCAGTCTCCTTGGCTTGTTAGTTTTGGTTAGCAGATGGAAGCTAATAAAGTTTGTGGAATCCATATTCAGCACTAACTTTAGGATAATAAATCTGCACTTTGCTCAGTGCTGAATCCTTGAGTCGATCAGTGAATGAAAATGCAGACAAACTTCTCTAAGGTAAGGATGTTCTTATTTTCTCTGCATTAGGCCATAATAAATTGGATATCTGTACTTGGTTTTGGATTTTTGATTTTAAAAATTGATATATTTTTTTTCTGGGTTAGCAAATGAATTAAAAAGAAATAAGAATTTCTTATTTCGTGTCTGTGGCACAAAAAACGTATTATGTGTACATATGTTGACTGAATAAAATAAACTGAAACTGAACTGAATTTTATGGAGGAAGAAGATTATTTAACAATGCTTGTATTCAATCATTCATGAAAAATAGCCAATGAAAAAAACAGACAAACTTGTCGCATAATCGCTACAAACCGTAGAAGTTAAATTAGGAAGATTTATTGTTAATTAATTATAAATTATTATGGTATCTCTTACTAAAACAGCAGATAGTGAGAACCGAATGTCATAATGCAATTTGATCCTACTTAGCCTCCCGGAGAGCGACTGAGAGAGCACTGAGTGACGCAGGTGAGAGTCAGGCAGCCACCCAGACCCTCCGGACCACACCTCTCTTATCTGCCAACGGGGCAGAGGAGGAAGGAGTGAGAAAGGCCAGGCCTTTGGGTGTGATAAGGAAGGACCGTATGTCCTGCTTTGGCCCTGGCTCTCACCCTGGCTGGCCTTTGCGAGAGGTCGCCCAGGGGACAGGAGCTGGATACCACCAGGAAAATTTGCAAGATGGTGCTTTCATGCATGTGTACGAGATCTTAGTTTGTCAGATACATAGAATGCTGGGTTGTATTTACACGCCGTAGCTTCCGGCCAGTGAAAGAGAGGGAATGAGGGAGAAAGGGAGCAGACAGAGACAGAGGGTCAGGTGGAGTTCAGGTCAGATTTTCGCCAGGAGGCCCACACTGCAGGAAAGCTAAATTGCTTCCGGATCTAGGTATCCACCCCTGCTATTCCCCTTCCCGCCTCCTCAACTTCCGCTCTCTTTCCTTCTATTCATGCCTCCATCTTTAGTTTTTTATTCAGGGGTGCGATTCCCATCTTTTCTCACTCTTTGTATTTTCTAGCTCTCGGGGAAGTCAGTTCACGGCGTTGAAGAGGGTGACGATGTCTGTAGGGAAGGAGTCTTTGAGCAGTATGCCTCTGTCTCTCTGGCAGTCCAGCTCTCCTATGAAACCATACCAGTAGATTACAAGACCTGGGCCAAACCTGCAGTGTGAGGGAACATAATCAAAGCCAGTCTCTGTTAGAACATCACTTCTGTTATCTCAGAGAAGAATGACATGGCTATGAATCACTTGTGCAGTACTTTAAAATTCACATTCATGACTGTTCACTTTTGAAAAGCAGGAATAAGCAAGTGAAGACACAGGAAGACGGAGCACTACTGAGATTCATCTAAGAGATATAAGGCATTTTCTTTTGATCACTATCCAGGATACCTGGATTCAACACAAAGTCTGACACTTGAACACACTGCATCTGCTGGTTAATGTTAGCTAGTCCAACAGTGTCCAGCTGTTTCACTCACATTCACTTTGAAAGCCAGGGAAACTTTGCCTTAGTTGGCAAGCATTGCTTTTACTAAAAGCTATAAATAATGATTGCCAAGCAACTGAGCTGTTAAGCTCAGACTATTTAAACATAAGGTTTTTTTTCATACCCTTGCTTCTATACTTAGCTCTTTTGCCTTTTGCCATGTTGTTGCTTTTGCTTCTTAAAGACAATCTAGTCTCTATCCGCGTATCTGTTGGTGCGAAGGTATAGAGACGATTAAAACAGAGGAGTTCTGCAGTGGGAATGTGCAAATTATTTCACTGCCTTTCCTCACAAAAGCCGTGAATCATTTTAAAGCTATTTTTTATGCCCCTAAGAGCCACCAATGGCCACCTCCTGCTGGCTCATATAGATCATACCTGTTCTTTGAACATAAGCTGCCATGTATAAAGAAGTGTCACAGTTGAACTCTTAATGAAGAGCACCTCAGTCCCACCTGCAAGACCTGATTCGGGGTCTAACAGTGCTCCGGTCGCAGACACTCTATCCTCAGACTGTTAACAGTGTTGTAAGGCCTCTGGAGACCTAGACAGGAAGCGAGCCAAGGGCCACGGAGAGCAACAGAAGTTCAGCTCCAAGGTAGAGTACATAAAACCTTGAACCAGCGATCAATCATTTCATATTAAAATATAAACTTAAACACCCTATGGTGTTATTTCAATAGTAAATCTGCGAGTCTTCTGTCTTTTGTATCGTTATTATTTATGAACTTATTTGAGATACTTAGTGGCCGACCCTACATCTTCAACAAGGTATTTTAACCACATAAATTATAAATGATACATCACAGCTGAATGTGTACGGTGCGGTGTTGACTTGGGCTTGAGGCATTGCATGTTTTACATACACTACCTGTATGGAAACAGACACATGCATGAAATAATATGTGACTACACAAGCCTCCCTCTGAGAGGCCCTTGCAGCAGTGCATGCTGCTGCGCCCCATCCCCACATTCTACATTTTACAGTGTGTGATTTACGGCGCTGTATCTATGAGCAAACAGGCCAATGCTAACAGCCCTGGAGAAAGCCCACAGATGCACACCGAAAGTTCACCACAATGTCATACTCATAGCTCAGCTTCTCCGCCACGCAGGGCTCAAGCCCCCAAAGTCTCATCGTCTCCACAGTCCACATGGTCGCCAGCTCTTAATATGGAAATGTTATGGAAACAAAACCTAAACATTTACATTATATGACTTTTGAAAAGGGGTTATGCTCCTCTTTTTATTCAGTCATGTGCTGCATGTATTTCCTGTTTGCTGGTGGGGAACGTGAGGCTGAAAAGAGGAGAAAAAGGGACAGCGGTCTGCTCAGCGTGGAGAGAGGCAACCTTCTGTAAAGGTTAAAACTGTACATCAACAGATAAGGCAGTGGTGTACCATATATCATGCCCCAGGTCTGTCAGGGGAGGCCAAGCACAAATTGAAACACACAAAATTATAAACACTGGGGAGCCGTGTCACCAAGGCCTTTCTATACCATAAAGAAAATAAATGGACTTTGAAACCTACTCAGAATTAAAACAGGTTAATACTACAGGGACCTTGAGGTAAAAACTCCAAACTGGAAATACCAACAATAACATGGGGGGGAGGGGGAGCTATCAGGCAAAGACGGAGTCTGCTGGCTGCAGAATGAGACTCTTAAGGCAAAGTTCTACGCAACATCCAGACAATGTGGAGAGCCATCTCCACATTGTTTGTTGTAGCACATCAGAAAGTGAATGGGAGTTCAGTTTGAATTTGTAGGTAAATTATGGTTTATTATGAGGGCTGGCTTATCTTAACCTGGCAAGTGCTTATTAAACGCAAGGCACCTCAGAGTCGGTTAGCGATCTTCAAATAAACACCTCACAGTGTAACGAGATGGTGAAATTGTTTGTGAAACGTGGGTCATTTCACCAAGGGGACCACTTGACGAGTCGGGGTGTGGATTGCGGCGGCAAGCCATGCTTTTTAAGTGTTAATGAGTGGGTGGTGGTCTCATTTAAAGCAGGTGCCAAACAGCTTTCCACGGTAGCAAAGGAACAATACCCTCAAATGGAGAAGAGAAATCTTATTAGTGTCTGCCCGTACACACAAACACTTACACACGCACACACACACAGAGAGCAAGTCAGTGCAGCAAAGCCTGACACAAAGCACAGCATTTAATTAAAACTCTGTTCTAAAAGCACAAGTCATACAGAGTAAAATAGGAATAATGAAAGCTTAAAAAAATAACTACAACCGTTGCTTTCTTGGATTTATTTATGTCTTTTTTTATTTTCTGGGAAGTTTGAAGTTGATGAGGGTCAGTCAGCACCTGCCCCCTCCCCCAAATTACTTTCTGTTTAACATTTATACCAAACACAAGGATGAAGTCGAATTTAATCAGTAACATTTGGTGAGAAAAAGCTTTGCTGAAAATTCGGACGGAGCACTTCGGCCAAAACACGTTGCAAAGCATGATGAATTATCAATAAAATCAAGATAAATTTATGCTCCACTTTAAAACGCTGTCACTTCATTTTACATCTTCACCGTGCACACCCGTTTTAAACAACCGCCCCACGATGATTTAGACAGCATAAGCCTTTACCTGAGGGTGAACTCTGTCTCCGAAGTCTCCCCACAAAGACCTCTTTGTCTTCAGTATCCATGCATCAGTTCACAAGGTAGGTCCAGAAAAGCGCTGCCAAACATTAGCTTTCGGCAGTCTTTACTCTGCGCCGGTCAGGTAGGAAACCTGTTTAACATCTTTTTTAAGACAGGTATCGCTGAGAGTGATTGGGATGAGAGGGGCAGAGGAGGCGCAGAGGAATAAAAGTGCCTGTGTTAGAGGCAGAAGGTCTGTGTACTAAGCCAGTAACAGAGATAAAATGTGCGCATTAGTGACAAATGGCCTGTTCTTTCATGGTCAGTCCGTGTTATAGGTAGCTGTCTATTGTAGTTTATTTACAGGCCGGTTTGGTGTGTTTGAATGAGAGGAATTTTAGGGAGGTAAAGTCACCAAGAGCCCGAATGTCGGGCGGTATGTCCCTGCAGCTGATCGTTGTATATCCAGTCTACTTTAATGGCCTCGCTGTGGCCGTTTGTGGCAACTGAGACAGCATTATGATGAAGACGCCCTGATAACACAAGCCTCCATGCACACAAATAGGATATATGAAGGCTGACATGGCCTGGAGGGGTGTCCACAAACAGGGTGGTAAATAATCCCTGCTGTAAACCATACACTCACCTGCCCCATTCCATTCAGCATGAGAGTTAACCTCCCACAGACCAGTTATAAGAATCATCAACGCTAGATATAGAGAGCTTTCTTGTACTCTCTCCACCTCCCTCTTTGCAATAAAAAAAAAAAAAAGTTCGATTCTGCTCAGGTTAGTTAAACATAAATACAAGGCAAGCGTGACACAAGTTGTTTAACCAACACAAGCGGTAATTATGGTGGAGGAGAGGGTAATAATAAATTTAAAAAAATCTTCCACCAGGTGTAATTCTCCCAGACGTTTTTATGTCTTTGGTCTATAAGATATGGAAATGGAAGGTGACGTGGATGTGTTGTAGTGTAATCTTTGGTTTAACATAGAGTATTCGGGTGGGGGAGGTCGAGTTAAGTCAGCGTGAAACCCGAGTGAGTTGTAGATGAACAAGGAGCTAATTAATGTTCACTGATGTGAGATTCCAGTGCGGTATCTAGAAATCTGAAACACCCCACTCGGAACCATCATAAAAGAGGTCATCTCTAAATTCATCTTTAGCAATGGAACAACAGAGCGGTGTTTCAAGTCTCGTCACATTTGGATTTTTATGGAAGCATATGTTTTGCGATATGCCTTATTATGTGACACATTTCTTTTAATATTTCCATGAAGAAGTGGAAGTCATAACAAACGTAGCGTCAGCGATCAATAGGGTTGGACACCTCTCAGTTTTCAACTGAAAGGAGCAAAAACCCAACTTTACCTTTTTGAGGTTATTCACTCTCTTTGTAGGGAACAAAAATATAGAAAACTTTTTTGAAAAGATATAAGTCAGCCAATATATTTTAACTCCAGCAAAGCTGCAAAGGACAAAACTATCCATAGACCTGGGAGCAGTTGAAGAAAAAATATGATAAAAAGATATAGATTACGTTCTAAAGGACCGTAAGTTAATTAATGGAGTTACTACCGAGGATTTAAGCCATGCTTGGAAAAATTTAAATGCACAATATTTCCTGAATTTTAATGTTTTTATGAGGTTGTATATGTGTATACGTGTGAACACAGATCACCCATTACATTATAATCACCAACTGGATAAATCCGAATAATATTACAATGTCACCTGTCAGTGGGTGGGAGATATCGGGCAGCAAGTGAACATTTGGCCCTGAAATCATTGTGGTGGAAGCAGACTTAATAGACAAGCGTAAAGATCTAACTGGCCTTGACAAAGGCCAAAATGTTATGGCGTGGTGAACGTGTGACGTCAAGGTACGGTGAGGCATGTTAGGAACAAGATTGGGCCTGTGTTTTGTTCGATACAAAAGCATAGCTACTGCAGGACAAATTGCTTATAAAAATTTACATCTTTCTGAACGATATGGTGTAAGAACACAGTGCAGTGACCTACACAGTAGGTGACAGGATGTTATAGTGTTAAGGTAGGTCATTGCAAAAAAGATTTGGGATCCAGGATCCATGCTCTATACAGGTGTCGCTAACTGATTGAAATAAGATTATTTTTCGGTGGCGCCTGGATCCGCTGGATGCCCACTGATTACATCATGATCATGATGTTGAATACAATTAGTAATTTTGTTGATATTTTTATTATTATAGTATATTATTTTTCCACAAGCCATTGCTCGATGTTATCATATTACCATTATTATTATTATAAACCTGGGATCCCTCTTGACGCCACGGCCCAACCCTGGAGAAGCGGAATAAAGGGGATTAATATAGCTGGTATCAATGCTGCTCCCTGCCAACATCTGTCTCTCACCTTCTTTTTAAACATTATTGTTCATGGCATTTGGCCTTCCACCCTCAGTTTGGATCTGCTCGAGGTTTTCTGCCCGTTAAAAGGCAGTGCTTGCTCACAAAGGAATTTGCTGGGTCTCTAACCCAAAGATAATTACATAAAGAGTTCTGTCTAGACCTGTTATTTCTAGAAAGAACCTTGAGACCAGAATTGTTGTGTATTGGAGCTATAAAATAAAGATTGATTGATTTGTAGTGCGGCACGGTGGCGCAGTGGTTAGCGCTGCTGCCTCACAGGAAGAAGGTACTGGGATCGAATCCGCGTCTGCCGACCTTTCTGTATGGAGTTTGCATTTTATCCCTGTGTCTGCATGGGTTCTCTCTTGGACCTCCGGCTTCCTCCCACAGACCAAAAGCATGTGATATTGGTGACACAAAAATTGCCCGTGGTTGTGTGTCTACCCTGCGATGAACTGGCAACTTGTCCAGGGTGTACGCTGTCACACGCCCGATGTTAGCTGGGATAGGCTCCAGCCCACCCATGACCCTGAACTGGATAAGCGGTAGATAATGAATGATTGATTTGTTTCCGGTTGCCAGCATTTCCTGTAACCTTTTCAAAAAGAAAACCATAAGGCTTAAGGATTTTCCTGAAGACATTGACATGTATGATACTTAAATCAAAAAGACTGTTTGAGTGGAGTATAATGCCGTCAGACAGAGTCAGGGGCTAGCTGTGTAATGTATTTTATTAAGAACCTTTGACTCCTCACAGCCTTAGCTCACCCCACATCACTATGCTATGGGGGCCTTTATCTCCACCTAACAAATTATCACTTTCTCTGGCCCCGGTCTCCCTCACAACCTCCTATCACTTTTGCCACCTTCTCATACTCACTCCAATCTTATCACCTTACACAAGCAGAATCTGACACACTCTCCTTCATTCACCTGATTGATAACTGGGCGAACACATGATTATGTGAATGAGCACAGAGAATGCTCCACTCTGGAAAGCCATTTGGTCTTTGTTACAGTTTACATTATCATACTTCCCAAACATCCTCGAGTCTAACAGAGGAGTTTCAATCAATGTTTGGAACTTGTTAAGTCCCTTAACTCAGCATGTCGCCTAACACATATGTGAGGGACAAGTGTGCGCTGTGTGTGTAACATGTGTCTGTCCCCTCTCAGATCTGCTCTGCTACGGTCCAATGCAGTTTGACATACACTGGTCTGCTTTGGCTGTGGAACGAAACCAAACAAGGTGTGGTCGGGTTTTGGCTTTGTCTGTTTAGTGTTCAGAAGTAAGTCCAAACGGTACCGAGGACACAGTCTGTGACAAAACAACCTACCAATGACAGCTCTATGATTTCACCAATACAACATCCAAGTCTGGTTGGAGTCAAGGAGAAACACATGTTTCAAACAAAAAAACCTTTGCGCATTTTTCTTGTAAACCATATGGTGGTTTAACATCCAGGCTTTGGAACAGGAATCAATAATAAGAATTATACATCTGTCTGTTATCGCTGGCAGTGTGTGGGTTAACATTCAGACGTTCAGAGCTCACCTGCTCTTTTCCAAGCAATCGACTCCTCATCCTTTTTAATGACCCTTTACATCATGGAAATAGCTTGATCTCTACAGTTATGACACACTGAGTGGGTATTCATTAACACTTGATGCTGATATTATTAAATTCTATTATGGCAGTGGCTGCAAATGGTGTCCTCTGTGCAAGTAAAGTATGGTTATCATGAGTAGGCAATAATTGTGCCTGTGAGTGCATGAATAAAAATGTAGTACTGCCCTGAATTCAGATTATCTGATTTGGGAATTGAAAACAGCAGTAAAAAAATTATCTATGGTGTTTCTGTTTCCATGTGAGGCTTTTTGGTCTCCAAAGCTGAACACTGTCCAGAGTGCTAATTTGGAGATCATTCCAGAGAGTCGCTCTTGCCTTTGATGTGTACCCAAGTTCTGCTCGGAGACGAGAAGCTCCCGACAGTGGCAGCAGACACTGGTTGGGGGCTGGGTGCCTGTGCAGACTGAGAGGACCACAGCGTCAGGGGGATACATGCTCCTTTAACCTGTTATTGTGAACTCCCAGCAGCCTTAGCTGATAATTGCCACCTATCTCTGGGGGGAGCATAGTCAAAGGCAGGCAGGGCGACAGCCATTTTGTGTCTGCTGCGGCTTCTCACCCGACCTAGCTCTGGTCCTAGTCCTGCTCTTGACCCTTGCAGCTAATGTGTTTTCTATATAAGATGATCCCCCATGACATGCATGGCCCTAATCAACAACAGTTTGCATTGTAACCTTATCTGCCCTTGTGAGGGCAGCACTAGCCTCACCGGGCGCCTGCAAACCTGTCCAGCAATGGAACAGGGTTCTGTGTGTGTGTATATATATATGAATGATATGTTTATACGTCAGGTCATGTTTGTCTTCCACATCTCATTACTGTATGCTATCCAAACAAACACATTCCACACACAAGCAACAGCCAATCCTCACAAAAGCAAGTTAGAGATGAGAGAGTCAGTCACCTTAAATATAAAACAGACTGTAGAAGTAAGAGCTCTATAATTAAATAGACATTATTTTTGAATCATGTAAACTTAATGCTGTAACTGCTTATTATGGCTCTTTCAAATTTAATCTTATATTGTTTTATTTTTCTTTTATTTTGCATAGGAGCTTGTATATATATTTTGCAGATACTTCATTGAGTCAAATGAGTGAAAAGATTAACAAAAAATAATTGATTGACCATTAATAATTTACACAACTCTCTTCTCAGTTTAGTGAATTTAAACAAATTCATAATGATGATATGATTAGTTCTGTGACAGCAAGCAGTGAAGTTCAGCAGCTCAAGAAATTCCCGACAGTCCATCATGTTTAACGGACATCGTGTCCTTTTTTCTCGATAAGAAAAAGCCTCTGAGTTATTGCCTCTGTTCACACATCACCTAAGCCTCTTATACCTTACATAGTTTTTATGGGGAGGACGATGTGTTTGTGTGTGGGGGGACTTACATTGTACTACAGCTGTATGTTTAGATGACGTTGACCAATCCACATTCACAATTTTACTCAATGTCGGACCACGGTTGCACACTGACTTTGCAGCACCGAATGTTTTTCTGAGCTGCCATGCAAAAAAAAACAATTTCCGATAAGACATTTTAAATCTATTAAATTCTGGACGGGAACAATTGACTACTCACAGTTTGATTTTCCAATTCAGGGCATAATGAAAAGTTAGGCATGGGAAGCAGAGGTGAATGTTTGTATTGTAAGGCTTCTTGCCTCTGCATCCATGAGAAGAACCCTGCCCCAAAATTAGAGTGTGGCCTCTAATGTCTCCCTGGGAGAAAAAGAGGCCTGGCTTTCATCCAAGTCAGCACCTTTTGGAAGTGCAGTCGTGTTACCACCACTAAATCAACATGTCATCGCCCAGAGCAGTGAACTTCTTCGCCCAGACTCCACCGCTTACAGCTACTCCACACACCTAATGAATTGGTGTGAATGCCCATCTGTCTGCTACAACAAAAAGCGAGAAAGAGATTTGAGGGGAATGTGGATAAATTGGGACAATTCTTTTTCCGTTGTTGCATTTGGAGACAGCAAATATATTGATGACACAGACACTTTGTATTAGCTGAGTTACTTCGACTGAGAACTGCTGTTAAAAGCAGCAAAAGTCAGATTAAAGTATGCACCCCAGCAACCTTGGCCCCTGAGTCCAAAATGGAACTGTCCCAGATTGGGAGGATGAGTTTAGAGATGGACATAAGCGACGGGCTACAGAGAGCCATGTGCTTACTCTGCAGTTTGTTTACATTCCTGAGGGTAATTTTAGCCCTCAGGAGGGGAGCCGAGCAGGGGGGCTGACATGTCATTGGGCCTTGTCAGTGGTCGACGGGCGTAGCGGTGGCAACTGGACATGTGGGTGGTACATTTAAAAAAACTCACTTGTACGCAGACTTCCAGCAGACAAATCACTACAACTATTATCTGCGTTTGTTATAATAAAGCATTTAATAAAGATTTAATAATCGCACATTTAAAAAAGAACCAGCTAGCACTTTGCATAAGTAGCCACTTTATCAATGGCTAGTTTGTGACTGGACAACTATTCAGAAACACAAGCTGAAGGAGAGGGCTTGTGGAAGGCCATAGCAGTGAGGGTGTAATCTTGCTAACAGGCCTACCAAAGAGCCCCATTGGCTCTGGACACACTGGATATCCCCAGTGTTTTCACAGATGATCTGGGGCACAAATCTAATTTCATTGTAGTTTTAAAAAATTTGCTAAGCAAACAAAACACTAATCCTGGTTCAAAAATCACCAATGGCTTCTGTGCAGATGTTAGGATTTGTCTTTTTATTACTTCCAGCCCAGAGTGTCTCTTCAAACTGCAAGGAAGCATGATATCTTTGTGTGTTGTCGGTGCTTGTGTGTTGGTGCCTGCGTAAGAGAGGGTGAGGGAGGGAGAGAGAGAGAGAGAGATGGAGTCTTGAAGCTTATCGAAACTAATTAGGCGGTGGATCAAGATGGAAGTTAAATACTGGGCTACATGTAATGAAAGAAGCAGAGTGGGGGACATCTAGGGGTCAGGCTCACACCAAACAGTGGTCCTCGGGCAATCTGGTATTGATTTTCACTCGTTTGGGGATGAGGGAAAACGGGGGGGAGAAATGGGGAGAGGCAGTAGTGCAGAGTCTAAGGGTCTTGTGAGATGTCAACTTGACAGTTTAACCCCTTTTGGAGGAGACCAAACAAACGGAGGGATCTCCTGGGCTGAAAGGGTTGGTCTGTCATAATGATAGCACAGTAAAGCCCCACACAATGCCCACATGGCAGACTAGAATGGGGACGAAAAGAAGGGTGTGTGGCCTGATACAGATGTCCTGAGGCACAATCCTTTCACCTAAGAAGATGCTCGTTCTTCATCTTCTTAACATCTGGGATGTCGAACTATGAAAATCTGCACTTGTAAAAATGGAGAAGCGGAAAAACTCAATAGGGAAACAATATTTTCAAAAGTGTGTGGGTGTGCCACAGCCACACAGATGTCAGCACTTCACTCTTGTCACTCAGTTTGTGAAGGCCGTCACCTCGAGCACCTTCCCTCTCATGTCCATAAACACTTGAAGAACCTTTTCTCTTTTCCCCTCAGACTCCCTCATTGCTTTGTCACATCGCCAAAGGGTGCTCCATTAGCCTGACCGTGGTGCACACATGCCCCCAACTCACACTGAATAGACCCACGTGCGCACGCACACACCCACACACGGAGGCTGATATGCGTAGCTAAGGCTGTCCACATCAAATTAGAGTGGCCCCTATTGTCCCTATTACAGCCTGGGAATGTTCGATCATGACGGATGCTATGGGGTCCCTCACTTGTCAGGAGTTGTCAGACTGATAGGGAGTCTGGATACACACAACTGACAGGTAATCTTAATGTCTTCAATTAGCCCAATTAGGCCTGTCATAAACAATTCGATGAGTGCTCGACCAACACAAACAGATAAACGCATGCACAAGCACATGCAGACGTACACACTGAAGTCTGCAGGGTATTAATGAGAAAGCTAATGGGTATATCAGTGGATGGGTGACTTGTCTTTTGTTTCATGGAGGGGGGGGTGTCCTAACCCCCTGCTCTCAGCTGTGCACTGCTGGCTGCTACCTGGTCAGTCCAAATTGTACTATCTCCTTTCATTAGTGCATCACTGGCTGAGAATCTGAAAGGCCGTGACAAAATTAATTTGAGACGAGTGGGAGCAGATTGCCTGAAGCAGGTGCTATAAGGGAGTTAAAACAAAAGCAGCACCTTTGAGAAGCTCTGTGTGTGTGCATGCATATATATATATATATATATATATATATATATATATATATATATATATATATATATATATATATATATATATATATATATATATTTTGCTGTGTGTGTGTGTGTGTGTGTGTGTGTGTGTGTGGGTGGGGGTGAGAGAGAGACTTTTTCCTAGTATTCACATTCTGTTCTTTCCTTGCCATGGTAAATGGGCAGTGACAGAAAAGCGCTTTTGAAAAAAAAAATTTTTTTTTAAAAAAGACAGGGACCAGAGAGTAATCTGTCCAGCACACACTAGCAGCATTGACAAAGCTGTGGTGAAAACTAAATATTGTTTCAAGACTGACTAAACAGACCAACACCTTTCCAAGCAGAGCTAAAGTGTTTGATTTGGTCTCTCCTTTATAATATCTTATCACACCAAGCGGTGACACCCACACTACATCCCTGGCTTTTGTCCTCTAGCCGTTTCTTTAAATCCATCTATTTACACACACTATCAATTTCTTTTTCACATGTACACAGGACACGTTTCAGCAATTGTGAAGCACAAGCTAATGTTTGCAACAGAGATTCCATAGTTTGCAAATACGAGAAGCCGGAAAAGTTAGCATCAATATTTAAACAAGAACTTCACATCATCACTGCCTTGGTCTTGTGCACAGGGGCCTTGAAATTCCCCCACATTAAGCAACAAAACCGACACTGTAAATTCTGTGCGATTGAGCTCATCTCTGGGCATTCAGGTCAATTCTGCACAAAGGCAAGAATAAAATATGAGCTAAATGCAACCAGCACTGACGGAGTCAAACTGAGAAAAGAAATAGCCAAACCAACTGCTATCAGCAAGATCTGTGATGGACATGGAATTCCACTTGTGATCTTTAGCTCAAGTGACTGCTGGAATGCCATCTAAGAAAAAAAGAAAAGAATTAAAGAAAGAGAAAAGCTGTCACTGGGAAGTTGTAATAGGAAATTGCTCTTGGCAACTATTTGTTCAAGCACCAGATTTTTTTCATCTTTATGCCAACCCGGCGAGCCCCCATTGGAAAACAGGGCAGGTTCCCCTAATGAGTAATCTATTTCAAAGCAGTCGTGTCTGAGCATGACAGTTTACTGAGAGGCTTGAAGAACTGGTAATTACCAGTGTTACGGGGCAATTAATGCATATTACACCGCTGCACTCATGGCGGTGACTGTCAGCTCCCCAATAAAAATGAGCACTCTTCAGCTAAAGGGTGACATTAATTGGGCCCTTAATGACTATGCAGAGGAACCAAGCCAAATAGGAACAAAACAGGGGACTCACTCTGACTCCAGCAGAGGGCTGGAAATTGGACTAAAAATGAGATTAATTGCTCTTAAGAAAAAGAAGAAGGGAAAAAATGGGGTAAGGGGAAGAGGGAGAAATAGGTTGGAATTATAGGGTGCAGGGAACAAGGGCTGCTCACACAAATGACAATTCAATTAAATATTTTATACAGTACGAGTATTTTTCTATAAGTTGCGGACTGCAGACAGGCCTCAGGCCCATTCTCAAGGAACTATGTGTATACTATAAATACATTTTCGTAAACAAACCCAAATCTATATAAAGACTGTGAGTAAGTATTTAAAGAAAGTATTCATAGTTTTGGTGTGTTACACTTTTCTATGAAATGAAACCTAAGGCCCTTAGTTTTCCTGTAATAGGAAAGAAAAAAACTTTAAGCAAAGCTTAAGAGTTAAATGCCAAATTGCAGGACTTCCCCCCCCAGAAATGTTTGTTTAGAAAGAGATCAAAAATGCGGTGAAGACAGGAAGAAATCCTGATCAAGATTGCTAAAGCAATGCACACACCCAATACCACCTGAATATGCAAGCCCAAAATCATAAAAATATCAGCATGCAAAACATGCCATCATTTGCATACATTTTTGATTTTTGATTTCCTTGCTATTTAAATATGCGGTTAGAAATAGTCCAGTACTGCCTCTTGCGCTGTCACGCTGCACACTCACACTGTCATTGGTCCTGATAGAACTCTTCTGCTTCAAAGGGAGCTTTGCAATGGAGAGGAAAATGAGCAAATATTTGAAATGCAAAAACACATCATCTTGCGAGGGGATAAAATTCAAGACTTTTTAGAGTAAAAGACCCCCCCAGCTCCCAGTGAGATCACCCTCTGCACGCAGCACAAAAAGTCAACATATTCATAGCGTAAGCACCCGCTTCACTAATTTACCATATCCAAATTTGTGTAATGAGATATGACACCTTTAAGAGGGGATTGTAAAAAAAAAAAAACTTTAATTTGAGAAGAGAACCATAAAATGTTTAAGCTTTCCCTGTATTAACTGAAATCCAGCACAGAGATCCAGGTTCTACGACAACCTGACGTGGGTTTGATTACAAACTGAAGTGTAATTAGCTACTTAAGTTATCTTATGGTAGGTAGAGGTGAACAGTGCTACCGCCTCAGCCAGTGACTCCAGCGTAAATAAAGAGACCTTTAGACTCTGCAGGAATACCTTTACCCCCTGGATTCAGCATAAGCAGTTAACAGCCATTTACATGCAATAACTCCAGGAGAATGTCTGTTGGCTTCCAACTTTGCAAAAGTTAGTGGGAAGAGAGTGTAATAAATAATCCTTTCGAAAAGTCAATAATGTGACTCATAACATATTTGGAAGTATGAGCCTCCCAATCTAATGCCAGAATAAATAGAGCATTTTAGCCAAAAGTTATAATTCCAGCCAAGAAGGCCATGAAAAACATTAACAGCAATAAATACCCATCTTCAGACATCTGAAAAAATACCTTTGCAAATGGGCAAAGACTGTGTTTATGATAGTAAATTTATTTATCGCAGTCTGAGAACTACCTTGAATTTTAAATCAGGGGAAATGTGAGCATCACACAGACTCAGGCACGGACGCACGCACCCACAGAGAAAAGGTCTGGGGATACACAGAGAAACGTCATTAATTGCTAAATAAACTTTGGAGAGACAGGAAATCCACTGCTGGAGACAAAATAGCAACTATGGCAGACATTTAACAAATAGTTTGCGGGTTCTCTACGGTAATTAGAGGATGAAATTAAGTTATACATGTTACTGTAACTCAAAATTATATTGACATATCCTTGTCAACTTGTAATCACAGTCTTAAAATTGTTGTCATCTCTTAAAGCACAGTTAGCATTACCCAGAGCTTCCAAAGTCCCCGTCACACCTCTTAGCAGTCCAAGCGTCTCTTGGCCTCTACCGCTTATGCCTGTGTGTAGACAGCATGGAGACAGGTCTGAGCAGAAATCAAACCAGGATGATGGATAGCGTTACTGCACAATGACCTCTGTGACTGGGCTCTTGCCCTAAATCAATGCTGGCGATAAGGGCCCTGCGCTAGCGCTCACCTTGGTATGTTCACCAACAGACCTTATCTATGGCAGGAGGAAGTGTGAGTAATAACTACAGACAAGCCCCGGCAAAACCACTAACCCCACCTTGTCAAACATAATTTATTTATTTTATTTTATGTATATCCCTTTACCCCCCCCCCCGGCTGTTGTAAAAACAGTAATTATGAGAACCGACGAGATTTTGGGTGTGTTTGTAGGATTAATCGTTTGTAGAACGGTGGGACAGCTTTGCACATATCTTTGGTCCAAGTGGACTTAATGCAACAGTCTGATGACATGTCTCTACATATTCATTCAAATACTATGAATGGGATTACATTTGCCATTCTTCAGTCTGCGTTTCAGTGATGCACAAAGGGAGAAGTTGAAACTGAGAAGAATTCTGCAGGAAGTAGGAGCAATGACTTTATGAAGATGACAGCATCGAGACCTCAAAGACCCTTCAGTGGTTCCTCATTCTTTCAGTGTGCGCACGATGCAGTGTTTGTTATACAGAGAGCAGCATGAGAGAGCAGGCGCGTTTCAAGGCTGCTCCATCAAAACGGAGAGAGAGACCAAATATGACATCAAACGTTGCATTTAGCTGACCCCTTCTCCGAGAGTCAGCACTTGAAAAGCTATGCCTTTAAAACCTTGATTAAAATATGTTTGCTTTCTCACTCAAAATGGCATTGGACAAGGTTAGTAATATTTCAACTAACTGCAAAAACATTCTTGTGGCCTTAATCCTTTCTTTCCATCACTTTGCAGGGGCGCAGGTAACCTCTGAGTGAGATTCCCATGAACTCAGTGCAACAATTTGAAAACAAAACGGCTGGGCGGGAAAAAAAAAAGAAGGGTAGTTCAAAGTTCCACTCAAGTTTGTTTTGTTTCACCCGGGCAGTTGAAGTTAAATGTTCTGCGATCATTATTCAGAGAATTTCTCTCCTTCAATTCAAACCACAATGAATATTTAAAACAGAGCCAGTAGTCTTCTCTTTGACCGCAAGGCTCCAGAAACTCAGGGGGGCTAAGGACTGTCAGCAGCTCTGGCGAACTCCTCAAACTGTTAAATCCCCTCATCACCACATTATGAAGGGTGTGGGCTGCAGCCTTCTAAAATGGAAAAATAATATAAAATGTAAAACTTTAATGGTGCATGACATTATAAGATGTAATGATATTTTTGCGCGGGGTACAAAGCGGTTACAACACTGTGTTAACCTTGACATTGCAAGTCTAAAAAAAAAAAAGCACCATGCAAACTTATGGTATTCTGACTATTTGACAAAACAACAGGTAGGGCCAGAAACTCTGTCTAAAAAATACAGTTTTATATCTATTCCACCCGCAGTAGAAGAGAATGTGACGTACTGGGCTGGACGGTGAGCCAGCCGGGGCTTTGCTGCAGCTGTGCTCAAATTGAAATGGCACTTTCTATCAGAAGCCTTTCCCCAGACAGCTCTATCATGCACTTTGTCTTGTAACCTCTTTGTGACTCGGACAACTATTACGAAAAATAAGGGAGGTATTTCAAAAACCCACAGTTGTCATGAAGAGACAGATTCCACTTCGAACACAGCGGAGGAGACATGGTGACAATGTGCAAACGGATATATGCATCACTCAATATAAGAAATATATTTCTGAAGTATCGGCAGCAGCGATACAAAGCGGGAGGCATAAAGCTCTGAACTCTGTACTGAGTTTATATTTCACTTATTCAGAAATGTATGCCTCCGTTATCTTGCATCAGTCCAAAGAAAAGGCTTGGGTATATCCCGTTTCAAGTTTCTGCTATGATGAAACGTTACATCGACAACGGACAGAGTTGGAATTTGGATCATGTTATTTTGCTTCTAACTCCTTAAATCCTTGTCACAAAGATTTGGTTTATGGTGCACATTTAAAATACATAACAATGAAAGAAAAAGGAAAATAACCCAACATATTATTATTAACACACAGAGTGTGTAATTCCACTCTGCGTGTTATTAACACACTGAGTGGAAAGAATATCTTAGCGGTCATATTGAGAGCACATTTATCCTAAGAAGTTATAATGGGGTTCGGTGGCCGAATGCATTTTTTTTCTCTAATCACTTACAGACCTGCAAGAGCTCACAGAGACAAATCTGTTGGCTTGATAGATCCTGTACATTAACCCCCAGAATTGATGAGCAAAATCAGAAGGTCAGCACTTGGACACAGGCTCCTCATGTGTCTTTGATTACACACTCCTACTAAGGGATAGGCAGGCAGAGATGTTTAAGCTATCAGGCAATCAGACCGCCACGGGATGTGAAACTCAAACCAGAGACAGGAGAGGGTGAGGGCTGGCTGGGAACAAGAATGGGGGAAGAGGGGCTTGATGAAGCCCTTTAACAAATGCCAGGCCGGTAAGGAAAGAGTCAGATGTTCTTCTACCTCGTTCGGCGTGCAATGCAATGATGTCAATTAATACCTAAATAGAAAAGAAAGTTCATCTGGTAAGACATCTGAAAAATGCGCCAGCAAATGGGGAAATGGTGTCACCTCTTCATCTGGCATTTAAATTTAGCTATTTATGGTACATCACTCAAAATTACTGCCATGAGGTCCAATCAGATAAAGGTCTTACATGGTGAAACAAACAATTCAAATCATACAATCATACATTGTACTAATGTTGTTCTGGGAGATAAATTAGGTCAGACGGTGAATGGAAACATTTAAAATCTCTACTTAACTAAACGTAGGATGATTGGTGGGAATTCAGAATAAGATTGCTGCTTTTGACACTACAATGGAACGGATGCAGAAGCTGATTTTGAAGCAGATTTGTTCTGTTACTCTCTAAAATATCCTTATTTACTGCACCGTGAAACGGTTGGCCCATCTTGCTTCAGAATATAATTGGTTTTGTTTATGGGCATAAATCACCAAATGCTTTTAGGAATCTTTCTTTGTACAGAGGTCAAACAGAGCAATGATAACACTCAATACTGAGAACTTTGGTGCCCCATGAGCAAGTGTTTGCACATGTACCGAACATATGTGGGATTATATTTTTGCAAGCGACGCATTTGTTCTAGACTGCTACTGTTTACACTGAAAGTCATTCAGCATGTGCTGGGAATTGCAAGACAAGGACAATATTTTAATGTCAGCGTGGATAAACAAGAAGATGAAATCACTGAAAAAGAAGGAACATAAGCAGGGGTGGTAAATGAAAAAAAAAAAAAAAAAAGGTTACGAGGGACATTGGGCCTATAAAAAGAAGCCTACTGTCTAGATTATCTATAAGGAACCACTTATCACAAGCTACCAGCTCCACACAGTGACTGATGGGCCTCCACAGACCATGAGTAGGAGCACATTATCTGGTACACACAGGGCTGCTCTTTAAACACAAAGGCAGAAATATGAAGCATTGTTTCCTTGGCTGTCATTTGGTAGAAATCTATTTATTCTTGGTCTTAAATAGAGTGTTTACCATTACAGGGCTCAGAAATACAAAAGACAATGCAAACAAATATACAAATTAAATTAGAAATAGATTAGCCAAAATAAATCATTCATTTCCTGCGTGTAACAGAGCGCTGATTTGGCCTCCAGATAGTTCTTAAAACGATCAATTAAATCAGACGACACAATTCATGAACCGACATCCCTCACAAAGAGACAACTCAACCAAACAAAATAAATAAATAAAAAAAAAAACATAATCCAAAAAGCTGTTAAATACTTGCCTTGTCATGAAATCTGAAGCCCAGAACTATAAAAATGCATTCCTTGTCCATCCATGTGTAGCATGCTTAGATGAAAGCTTCCTTCCTCTCTACCAAAGGCCATTCCTTAAAAGAAAATGTTAGGATTTGGTCTACATTTTTTCCAATCAATTGGGAATTTAGTACCGGTAAAGAAAATATTATTTTCTGCAGCACTTTTCTTGTCTGCATTCATTCTGGTGACAGCCCACAGGAGTCATGGTCCAGTGCTCTGCTTAGGCCTTGGGAGGACACTGGAAGAATCATTCGCTGATGCATGACTTTCCCCCGTCATCCTCTACGGAGAGGTTAAGACACAATTAAGCCCTTTAGCTCAGCGTTGTTATGATATTTTAGGAGCAGCTGTGGAGATGCATGAAATAAAATACTTAAAAGGCCTCAAGAATCAAAGTTCCTTGCAAGAATTAAATCCGTCTTGTGGCTTAAAGAGTGCATGTGGAGAGAATGGGTTTTTGGGAAATCCTTTTACTCGACCCATAGATTCAGAAAAAATAATCGACAAATTATATAATCACAACCTTTATATGATAACTATCATTATTTTTCTATTTCTCTTTATGCCCCTTTCCCCGTTGCGATATCCAGTGTGCATTATGTGCATATCATTGTGACTTTTGTGTCCTATTGGGTCTAAGGTGGACCTGAATAAGTTATCTAAATTCTCTTATTTCATTTAGTTTTAAAATAGCTGTACTATTTCTTGCGCGCTTCTCTTTGTGCATTTGACCATGCAACCTTGAATGGCATTTTAGTGGGGAAAAAAAATGGTGGAAGGAGGCAGGGAGACCGAGAAAATGAGGGGAAAAAAGTGTGACTGTTTAAGTCTGATGACATACATAGTGAAAGCTGACAAAAAATATCCGTTAATCTTTAAAAAGTTCCATGGCAAAACGGAATTCCATTGAGTAGATGTGCTTGCCCCCCATTTTACTCGAGGCGTCCTTCTCTGTCTCACAGTGTCAGGAGGAGGGATACGTACTGCTGGGGCGCCACTTTCTGTCCCGCTCCTCGTTTATACACACAGCGGCCGTGTCAAAGCTGCTCTCACACTCAATGGTAAATGACAAATTTGGATAATGCACACATTCAACCCTACAAAAATAAATATGAGACATGGAGGCTTAACCACAGCTAAATCCCAAGGCTGCTGGAGACCTGAGATTGTGGATTACACCCCAGACGCCTTAAACAATGCACCCAAATGTGCATCCTTAAAAGCATGAAATCCTTGAAGCATCAGAGCCGACTTGTCATTTGCCATTAATATCCTGAGTTGCTTGTGCTTTGGGGGCCAGCATTGCACCTCTGCTTTCTTATGTGCCCTAAAACAAACACTTGCAAAGCCCTAAAGGAATCACCATTGAGGATTTTTCTAGCTTTGGAATATTCTGCAAGGGGATGTCAAAACAAAAGAAACAATAAAAGGGGCCATGTTCCTGCGCTGCATGGGGTAACCATAACTATGAATAGGAGGAAGGTGATGTCAGAGACACTTGTGGTTTAATGGGAAAACTGATATTTTCGCTCTCAAAAAACCGATGAGATTAAGCCCTAACTAGAATATCCCATGTATATTACATAAACAACACATTTGGAGTCTTAATACCCTGAAAGCCACCTCATAAAAACGATAGAAAGGAATAATAAACTAAACCAACTTCTTGTAGATGCAGTAATGAAACTATTAACATAATGGATGATTCTTGTAAATATTACTTATTTTCCACAAGCCGTTATTGCGGTGTTATTTTTTTTTTCCTCTTACACTTTCACCTTTGTTGTGCACATGTCTGACAGAAGATGGTGTCAAACATACTAGCGCACAACTCTTAAAAGTGTTGCGACGTCACCCCAGGAGTACCAGCATGTGTCCTCAGCGATGGCCATGTAGTGTCCGGCCTCATTGTATCAGATGCCACGATCTTTGGGCGCCCTCACCCAGGTGACATCCCCTATCTGCTCTGTCTGCTATGATGGACTTGCTGCACAGGCTACTATTACTCTTGTGCTTCTGTTGCGTTACAGTGGACCAAATACGAGGTTTTACAAGCAATCAATTAAAGGTACCCTCTTAATGTGCAAGCAATTACTTCTACATACCAGCAAATGGTTATAATCTCACTTTTATCAGGCAGACATTTAAACGAAAAATATGTGCACATCTAAGAATGGGGGCTTGTTTTAAGATAGAGGTTTATCACCTGGATTCAATAAGGGCCGCCAACATCATGTTATTACACTTATTTAGCATTCCTGTCGTTATGGCTTTGGGAAGTTCAACAAAGAATGATAGACAGGATACAGTTTCGGATATAATTTTGAGTTCAGAGAAGACCACAAGATGTTTAATTGCAGCTAGGTCAGCTTATAAAAAACACATAAATCTGATTGTTGTATGTTCGTTCGCCAATGTGTCAGCGAGCAGGATAAGGGATGTTGTACGAGGAATCCTCAGGGTTATGACTTCCTAATTGATTGTAGTTTTGCTTCTATTATGAGGACCAAAAAAGGGCTGAGCTGAAAAAGCACCCATTCTCATAAAACTGATTTGAGTGGAGATCAATATGCATTTTTGGAGCATGATGTTTTCTTGCCGGTAATTATGGGAGGACAAAGATTATGACAAAAATGACAAGAAAACAGTCAAATGCAATTTATTAACCTGGGTGTGCATTTGATTCTGTAAGTGGTCAAAGCGGATGATGTATAATGGCAAACACAAAAGTCTCAACCCCCATTTCATATGGGAGAGAAATGAGGCATACTCTCCCATTATATTGCTATATATCATTTATTGTGGATGGCTGACAGCTTTTTATCAGGTCTAACCTTTCGATGTCTCCATTAAGAGAGTTAACCATTTCAACTCATTTTGCAGTTTACGAATCTCACAGCTGATTTGGTTTGGAAGAGGGCACACTGCTGTTCATGGTCGGACAAGCTCTGCGTTGTCCTGGACTGGAATGGGACGGGGGATGAAAACAGGAAACAGCGAAAGGGCCCTGAATTATTTTATTTAACGTGACTTTTTCCTTTTTAATATGTTTTACCACAGTATACTGTAGTTCTTGTTGAGGAACAGTGGTTCTGTGGTAAAGAGTGTATTATGATTCCCACTATTGCTTCTCTCTTTGTATACAACTGCTGAATAGGAAGTAATTAAGAGCCACAAACTTCCCTCATAATCTTAAAAATTAGATGAGATGTCTGAGAAGATACACAATGAGAAGCAAAGACAGACTGTCTTTGTGACTGTGGGTGTTCATGTTTTGATTGGTTTTGGTTTGATAAGAAACCCCCCAGCTCTGTGCATCAGTGTCTGAATTCTAAATTCACAATAAACCAATTTTTGTCATCATACAATAAAGAATTAAACACAATTGTAGATTTGGTCACTGCGGTTAAAAATTGCGTTCATTATGTCAATTTGTGTGTTTTATTTTAACTTACTATAAAAGTATTAATGAATTTTGTATGTTTAATATCTTTCTGTTTAATATCTGTTTAATATCGATTTCTGGTAATCCCTTTTTACTCTGCTGCCACCGTGACCCGGCCCCTGGTAAGTGGAAGAAAATGGATGGATGTATGATACTTTTGAAACTAACATTTTGGGTTTCTGAAGAACCCCAGAGCAGCCCCAAGAGTACCATTCCAGAAACATCAATCTATAAAACCAATTATCTATTCATTAATCAAGGACCAAAATGTTGGTTCCCTTTCTCCTCCTTTCCAAAAACTCAGCCTTTAAAAAAAAGGGTGTCACATCTGTCAGACTAACAGCAAGTAACAGTATTCATTAATTTTTCCAATTTCAGCCAACATTGCAGCAAGTTGTAGTTTTTTGGACAGGATTTGTACCCCTTTGTCAGACACTATGTCATAATGGAGCCACCACTACAAGAATGGTCAAAATTTTCAATAAGTAATTAAAAAAACTCAAATACACACAAGTTCAGAAATTCAGCATGTCAGCCAATTTTTGTCACAATATTAATCTATTCAGCATTAACCACTTGATAAGACAAACTTATCAGACAAGAGCAAGTGCAGCACTTTAGTTGCTACTTGAAACGTTACGGAGGGAACTTTGACAACCCTAATTGATTTAAGTACACCATAATCAAGAAGGGGCCATTAAGGTGGCACCACGCAAGGTTCCATATTTCATTACATGCTGCGTTTAACCTTACCCATTCCTTCTAAAACACACAAGAGGCTTATAATGTGTTTAATATTCACCAGCAGGTGAATAATTTTTATGCAACTCTGATAGTTGGGCAAGATGGATAACTCAATTATCTGTACATCCGTCAGAGCAGAGAGCTCACTGGCTCTGGAACACCACCAGCTAAGATTGATGGCTGAAGGACACCACTAGCTGCTGCTTTGCCATCTCATTCAGGCGCTGTGCCCCAACGTGCCGTTTGGATCTGCAGAAGAACGTTTTTCTCACAATTTTTCCCCCTTTTATCTTTTTTTCTAGGGAGCATTGTAGTTGAAGCGTCATTACCCCTCACTCCACTGAAGAGGGGTTCATTATGGGGTCAGTGTGTTGGCAAGACTGTTGTTTCGATGATAAATGCAGTTGGTGAGGGCTGTAAAGGGAAAATTGTGAATTTTTTTCTTGTCTATTAAAACTTGGCCCTGTAGCTCAGTCTTCAATGCCTGAGGGCTAACCAAGAGCGATTAGCACGAGCAATGGGTGAAGCAGATCGCTCAAAGCAAATTCATGGAAAACAAGCAAATCACTGGAAAAGTCAATCTGTGGCAATGAAGTAATTGTAAACTCTACTGTTTCCGCACTTCTCAGGGCAGTCAGAGAAAAACCTGAAACATATCTAGTCAATCACTGAGGCTTGATGAATGAGTGATTGGACACATATCTGAAACAACAGTCCTTCAGGGCTCATCCGATGAACCACATTAAATTCATGAGACATGAAAGAAGGTGAGTTCTTTCTATTGCTCCGTTCTATAATGGTTTATGTGTTTGTGATTATAAGTGCCAGCATCAAATCCACTGCCTTCACTTTACAAGAGACAACTAAACATGTATCGCAGTTTGAGGTAAAAGGGTAAGCCTACACTGTGTATCATAACTTACAATAAGATGAATTACATTTTAAAATGCCAGTAGCAAAGGTAAATTCAAAATTACAAAGTGCTGGCAAAGTTAGGGTCTGAACACACTGACGCGTCTTCCTTTCTGACACAATGTGGGCGAGCTGCTGGTTAACATGATGAGATCTACCTTGTCAGTTTTTAAATAAACTCGCACATGGCCTGCCCCATGAACACCAATGAAAAATACCCATGTGATTAAGCTTAATGGTCTAATCATACTGTTAGTGTTGTAATATTTTGGCCTAGTGTGTCACAAACACAAAGGAGAAAGGCCAAAGACAGATTAATGCTACTTGATTCAGTCTAAAAACAAAGTCAATTGATCTGCACGGTAAAAATTTTTGTAATAGTAATTTGATTCTATTAATGGAGATATCTGATTTTAATGTTCTGCCGTCTTTGGTCAAATTAGTTCTTCTCACAATATTATAAGTTTGCCCTGATTGAGAGAACAATCATCATTTAATTTTCTTATCCAACACGCTCTAGAAATGTTCAGGAGCTTCTTCTTAGAGACTGTCTTTGCCACATGTACCAAGACCTCAAAAAATGCCATCTATAAAAAAAAAGGTTCTTCCTTTTAAAGTCCACACCTCAGCGACAGTCTTGCCTATTCTTATTCTGCGGCTTCATATTTTAGATAAAAGTTGGAGAAAAGTTTATTTTTACATTATTTGTAGCATAATGATGCCTTCTCAGATATCCAGATCAAGTATTTTAATACACCAATCAACAGTAACATTGTAACCACTGTACGGGTCAGATTGACTGGCTTATCTTGTTATAAGGGCACCTGTCAGTTGGTGGGTTATATTACAGTGTCAAATTGCAATGGCAAGACGACTGTGTCAGAGCATCTCCCAAACAGCTGGTCATGTTGGGTAATCCCATTTAGATGTTGTTGGTACCTACCAAAGTGATCTGAGGAAGGACAACTGGTGAACTGGCCACTGGGTCATGTGCATCTAAGCCTCGCTGATATGTGTGCGGAGTGAAGGCTTGATGTTCTGATCCAACAGAGCCACTACATCACGAGTTGATGAAAAACTTGATGCTGGTTCTGACAGAAAGGTGTCAGAACACACAGGACATCTTAGAGCGGTTTTGGCTTCATCTTATGACTGATCAATGTATATTCTATGTATATTCTAAAATCAAAAGTTAAAGTTAAATGAAAAAATAGCAATAATACACTAACAACATTACCTAAACCCTAATACAAATACGTATTTACAATAAAATGTCTCAGAGACAAAAGAGATGTTTTAGGTGAGAGAACAATTAATACAAAAACATACGTCAACATTCTTTAAAAATCAACAGAACAAGAACTGTTGAACGATGTTTGAATCTGATAATGACTTGGATGTGTAAGTGCATCAAGAAAAAAAAAGCTGTGCCTGGGGTCAGGGACCTCCTGGCGCTTCAGAACCATGTCACAACATGTCAGCTAACTGTCACGGCCGAAAGGGTCCGAGGCCAGAGTAAGTAAAAAGGAGGAAGTCTTAGCAGGTTTTGAAATTGGCGACTGGGACCTCATGCCAAGGAAGGCGGGGATGTCAAGCCCATGTGAGTGACCCGGACTCTTCTCCCTATGCTTGCCTTAACATAAAAATCACCGCTACCTCAGTTTGAAATTAAGTTGAACTGAGTCCTGTGCTTCCATTTTTGATAATGATAGAACAAAAGGGCCTAACTATCTTTCAGCGTTCTGTGCATATTACTATTTTCTAGTATTAACACACACACATTCATACATATTCACACGCACACACTTCTGGTGTTCCTCAGGGTCAGACCACTTCTGTCAAAATCTTCTCCTGACAGATAAAATGAATTAATCACCCTTTTCCCAGTTTCCATTCCAAAACAATATAATCTTGAAAATAATCAAGCATACAGGGTGTAAATGGTTCCAGTGACAGGAGTGGGAGTAGTGTGATATGGAGATGTACTATTTGGGAGCATGGGTTTACTGTGGCGTATGCCAGAGAGGAAGTGGTTATTGTCTCTAGACATATTATGAGTGGCTTTAATGATAAGCAAAAGCTGATTGTCGTTAGTGGTTACAAAAAATAAGCTACACTAATTGGGAGAATAGAAGTTACAAATTTACATTGGTCATTACCTCTGCAAATGGATTTTGTTGGAATTTTCTTACAGGGTGGACTTTGAGCGAAGAATGAGCCGATTATATTTTGAGGCTTGCCTTGGAATGGATGCAGATTCTGAATAATTTTGTCTCTTTCATAAGCTTTGGGGGACAGCATTTAATAATAGGGCAATCAATATAAGAAAACTTTGGGTATAAATAACTCGTACTCCCCCACAACTATAGTCAATGAACGATTGACAGTGCCACCACTGTGTAGCTGAGATAATGCACTCAGATGGATTTAATGTGACTGTGAAAGGTAAGAAGTCATATGTAGAATTAGATCTAATGTTCTTATGAATCTATCATTGTTGTAAGACCTCCTGATAAATAATTGCTAAAGGATTTTGTTTGGCAAAGCATGGAAGCTATTTCCAAATAAAAAAACGAAGATAGGAGAAGACTACCAGAAGACTCACCTGTTCCAGTAACTCCAGAACTGCTCGTTGAGATAGGTGCGATGGCTATGGTCATCTCCGAATGAGGCTTTGCTCTCAATCCAGTGTACGATGTGTCCTTCCACAGCTTTTCAAAAACACAGCAATATCAGTGAAATGAAAGCTAAACAAGCAATACCCAGCAGAGGAAGAGGACATTTGAGTGTTATTTCCCCTTTGTGAATTGTAAAAAACATCCACATGACAGTGTTTTCATAATTGCATAATCATCTTAGAAAACAATTAGCTATGTTTGACAGGCACTTATTTCGTAGATAAAAAGGAATGATGGCTTTAATATAAATACTGACCAATGGGAACCTCCAGGATGATATCAGGTGTTTTATCATAGCCCATTGCTCTCAGTTGGTTTTCGTCTATGGGAAGATGAAGTGCAGAATTGTAACATCTGACCCTTATTTTGTAATAATTCCCTTCAATAAACAATTTCTATTAAATAAATCACGAACATGTAACATAATAGGCTCCACAAAAGTGTAGCTAACAAAACCCTTTGGTGTTAGCAAAGAAGAAATAACTGCGGAGTGGGGCAGACACAATAAAACAATTAACGACGTCTGCCACATATTTCTCATCATTGCATAAAACCTGTAAAGCCTGGTTAAAGAGCTGCACTCCAGTTTGTGGGTTTAGAAGAGCATTATAAAAGAAAAAGATACAGCAGGAGCACAGGGATAGCATTATAGATTCTGCTTGCACTGGCCACAGCCTTTGTCCTTGACTTCTGGTGCGCTTCGGACATTACCCCTACACCTGATTTCTCCATTAAATCTCAGGCTGACCTGGTCATTGAGTTCCAAGGGCCTGCCTCTTTGTCTCCAGACCAGCTCAACTAATGGGGCATGGAGGGAATGGAGGAGAGATTGAGGGTGGCAATGTCAGTGGTGGTGAGGAGGTAACATCCGCCAAAGGGGGAAAAAGAAAGCGGAGTGAGGTCAGTGAGGCTACAACAGGCCTGTGGTACTTAGGGGCATCCCGGGTGTGGTAACATGGGTTGTTGATGTGGATGTGCTAAGACAGGAGCCTCAATTCATACCTACTAGGCTGTTGACAATGTAATGTGGTTCTGATCACCTTTTTACATCACCTTTGATTAAAATTAATGGGCCATCCCTGCTGTTGGGTAGCCTATTTCCAATTCATTTATCAGATGGGCTGAGGCTGCATCAGTTGCCCTCGTGTCCCCCGAACTCTGACAGTTTTAGAACAGTCCTCTGTGCAGCTAGGAGGAAAGGTCACCACTCCAGGTTCAAATAAATGATGTGGTCTTAATGGCAGAGGGAATGACTTTTACCGTTCATCGCTCATTTGACCTAGGGTATGGTGATGGGGTGGGGGTAATGTTAGGAAGGGAGGGTTAAACAATATGTCCTAATTTCACACCTGGACACTCCACCTTGATTTTATATTACTGGAACAAGAAAGCGGTGTTAGGGAAGTGGAAGATATAAAAGAACAATCTTTAAAAAAAAATTAACTAGATAAAATATTGGTTAAAGCATAAACTATAATCACATATGTGGCCTGTTTGCAGGAAAATATGCCTTAATGGCTCCAACATGAAATTTCCATTAGGAAATGGATATATGGCCATGTTCATTCTTTTATTTAACAAAAGAAAGAAAAAATGGATATAGAACAAAAGCCTGAAATTACTAACCAATACCACTAATGAAAAAGCCAAGATAATTGATAAAAACTCTTTGTTGTTAGCAAATCAATAACGGATAACATCCGACGGCGTAGTCATGGTCAGGCTTTCTTTAGACAACTTTCAACAGAATTATTTTATACTTGTAATGGAAAGGTCTAGAGGTAGCTTACCTAGATAGGAAAGGTTCCTCTCCTTCAGTTTGTCACAGAGCAGCACCTCATGTTCTTGTCCAATAGCACTGAGAATAGAGAGTCAAGGAATCTTCCACCAAATAAACAACAACAAAAAAAATCCACCAGTGTTTGCTGAGGTTAAATCATGAGAATGCAGATATGATGCTTTGTTAGCCAAACTAAACGTGATTTAGTATGTTTCACGTCACTTTAAGTGAACATTCTGCTTTTCTCCAATTTTGGCGAACGATGCAAAGGGCAAGGTACTTCTCTTCTGCCAATGTATAGAGGGAGTGAAACGAGTTTTCAGGTCGACCACTATCTGCTTTCACAACAAGTCTCCCAAATGCATAAATGACGAAGATGAAAAATGACGAAGATGAAACAAATTGAAATTTGACAAAATGCATAGACCTCATTCCTCTAAAATCCTTGAAGATAAGCGCTTTTCGAATAAGTGTCATTATAAATCAGGGTACAAGCAGCTTGATGCCACAGAAAACAGAAAACTACATTCACAGAGGCTGGACTTAGGAATGCACAATAGTGGATTTTTGCCAATATTTTCAGACTCCCTTTGGCTGATTGCCATCGACAATACTGTTGTACGGACAGATGTTTTTCCATGAACTTGAGAAGAACATAAAGTGTTCCCAGCAGTGGAATTTACATATGGCTACTCTTATCTTGACAGAAGATGCAGACCCACAACGCTTTACAAAACTTCACAAGGCAAAATAAGACCACTGCTTCATCACTGGTTTGCATAGCCTGGGCTTAATTATAGTGTCACATCAACAGAAAGGTAATTCCAGGGCGATGCGTAAACTCAGGTGATAATATTAGTGTGCATCCCATGCTGGATGCCATATCTACCAAACTTATTTTCTCCTACATAGAAAGGAAAAAAGGTTTTATATTAATTCCTCAAAGTTGTTTAATTGATGTATATCGTTACTGGCTCACATGCACTAACAGCTATTGCTGTGGTGTGAGGATGGAGCTCTTGGTGGGCGGATATCATGAACTCTCTGTTGTGGAGTGACTGACTTTAAGTTGACACTGACAAGAGGACAGCCAAAGAAAAGTCAAAAGAGGGGGATGTGGAAAGGGGCGCAAGATGGGATAGGGTTGACTGGCTATGAAGAGAATGACCCGGCCCCACAACACACGCCAAAGCCTGGGTAGACACAATAAGATGCAGACATACGCATGTACACTCTTTCAAATAATTCTCCTCCCCCAAGAAATAGTTGGTCTGCTACCCAGCTGCTTGTGGCCGAGTCCCAGACTGTTAGACGAGGAGGGGGCTGTCTGTTAGGCAGAGTAAGGGAAGGAAAACACAAGATAAGGAATACAACTGAATTATGAAAAACAGTTAATAAATTAGATAAATAATACATCATTTAAAACTGTCTAAATAAAGGTCAGCATGCTAAGACTTATCAGAATTAAAAAAAACTATCATATTAAAAAGTATTTAAACATTCTATATGTTAACATAAATTGTTGCTTTAATAATAATAATAAAAACATCCGTCTTAAGTATGAGAGAAAAGCAAATATCCACCACAGGGCTTATGAATGATTTTTTCTTGTATCACAGACCATTGGGTCTGATCCACTGTGTGCATATGGAGATGCATTAGGATCAGCTTCTCCTCTCCTCCTCCTCTTCTTCCTTCCATCCCCTTCCAGACCCCGTATCAGTGATGGTGGGTTGGCAGACAGGATGAACCACTTCCTCTATGAAGCAGAACTTTTATGTCAGGTGAAGCCAGACACATCTCATCCCCTTCAATAGCTCCTCATCAATTTCAGGCTTAAAATTTTATGGGATAGGATACTGTTTGATGCAGTCTACCATCGGTCCATAACAGCAGTCATTTATTGTGCACTGAAAGAGGGGGAAGAAATATTATGGCATGGGAAAAGGCTGCGTTGGTGAGCGGAAGGAAGGTATAAGAAATAAGCTCATACAGTGAAAACACAGGAGATGCTGGCAGACTGGCAGGCGTGACCGCCAGCTCTCACATGACCTCATCCCAAAACATGAGTGGATGATGCCGTCTGTCAGTCACAATGTTGTTCACAAACAAATTGCATATATGGTGGGTAGTAGATTTGATAATGGAAAACAAGAGAGTGGAAGCTAAAACCAATTGCTCATTTTATTAAAATGATGTTGAAATTCAGATTTTAAAACACTTACTTGGTAGATGTTATTTGCCAAAATCTGGTCCGGAATTAAAGACGGATCCTTCAGCATGCTGTTGATGACCGGTTTAGAGGCTGATAAGACATAAAATTAAATTAAATTTAAAATTTTTTTTTTTTTTAATTTCTTTCAAAAACAAATTCAATTCAGAGAATTGTTTGATGAACTCAAAAAGGTAACACTCTGATACTTAAATTAAGTATCTACCACCTAAATTGATTAGTTAGATCAAATAACAATAATTCAAGCTCATTAACAAGTCGTTTTTTGACAGTGCATGATTAGATCCCCAAAGAATAAAAAAGTAAAATTCCGGCTTCAAAAGGTCTTTAAATCTCTTTCCACAAAGGTTTGTTTTTTCCATGGCTTTATCTTCAAAAAAACCTGAAATATGAAAGGTAAATAAATGCTTGTTTATTATTGAGGCGCGATTCTAACCTTATTGTTTATCCCTGCAGCAATTTAAAGACAAATTGAACACTGTTAAAAAAAAAAAAAGTTGTCGATTTAAAATAAATAAATAAATAACTTCCACTGGTGGCACAATTCATTTGAATATTTACAACCTGAATTACATTAAAAAGTACTTTATTTAATCGATGTTACTAGTTGAAATATTTTCTTTTAGTTCATCTGCAATTTCCTTTTAACAGTGCATGATTCGACCCCAAGAGCATAAAAACGGAAATTCTTCAAATCACTTTCAAAATAAAATATGTCTAACTTGAGATTCCTTTATGGTGTGTTACCAGTGAACAAATCCTTCTTTTTGGGAAAAAAATTTCACAATCTATAATGGTAAATAAAAAAATAAATTTGAACGACAACCCTGAATTTAAAGCAAACACCAATGATGTACAGATAAAAGACAAGCTCTCCATACTGTAAATAACCAGGCCACTGTTAGTGCAGTATTTCCGTCCTCGTCTATTACATGGCTGCGTGGTGTCTATACAGATTTTCTGTAGATAAATGTTTCAGTTCAGAGCACAGGAGCCCCATGTAGTTTATCTATGTTATGAATGCTGACTATCCTGCATCTCTCATCCCCATTCTTGCTCCACTAACATTATAAATCAGAGAGGAAAAGCCTGCTGGATTGAATCGCTGGCATCGCAACAGCAAGAATTCCTTAAATCATTTCTTCAAAAGATTTGGATTAAATGGATTGAATCATCGTGTGACGAAATGGTCGAGGCCCGCCATTTTAATGATACATGGTTCTGACATACGTGCAACATTACAGACAACATGAGGAGCATTTTTATTCATATTCAAAGCATGGGTGGCGCTTGCACCAACATGAAGCTCATCTAGGACACCGAGCTAAGTCTGCAGGAAACATGGCGATTTATTTGAAGATTTAGAAAATTGATAAGAAAAAGGAGGGGTACTTGAAAGCCCCCAAAATAAGAAATTTCTAATTACTGGTTGTATTATTATGTACCTGTTAATGGAAAACATGATCCATTTTTAGCCTGTCTTCATTGCAGACTCCTTGAGAGAACTATGACAGGGGACAAACAGTACTGTGATTCTTCATCTACCTTACGGTGAAATAGTAGCAAAAGGGTGGAGAAGAACAAAGCCCATTCACCACGCCCTCTTTTCTTTCCGTTTCTTTTTCTTTGTCTCAATCTTCCTCTGCCACCTCTTTATTTTTTTTTTGCTTCTTCTTCTCCGTCTCCCCCCCCCGCCACGGTACTCCCCCAGCCCTGCCCATAACCCCGCACTCACTCTTAGAGCTGCAAGGCACAGAGCTGTGCTTTATTTCTTTGCTCATTTTTCTCAGAGATTGGTACCTCCACACGCAGATCCATACCATGCTCCTGTGCAGTGCGAGCGGCAGTGAAGAAAGAGGGTTATATTTTTCCCTTGAGTTAGGACACCTCATGACAAATGATAATGGATAATCAATAAAGCAGGAAATATGAGGCAGCAAACTTTATGAAGCCAGGAGACATATTACTCCCCAACAACACTGGTTTCCCTTAACAAAGTCACTACTCGACTGTGCCTAATAATCTGAAGGAAAATCAAAGGACCCGCTACCACATCAGCAATATTGGCAACTTATTCTACTTTAATGGCATTTTGATTGATTTTTTTCCCTCTTCCTAATGGTCGTTTTATAGATTTGACGCTGCTTCTGCAAAACAGTAGTGTGTAATAAACCTCCCTGAAGGCAAACGGTAGCCATTAAAGCTCTTGTCTTACTAGCACTCATAATTGGAGGTTGACCACCACCACATTTTGGTCTCTCACGTCAGATAACACACAAACACACACTTCTAGGGCTTGGTTTCTCCCTCTCCCTTTTCATATCTCCAGACCTTTGATATTTTTGGTGGTTCATAATAATTGACAGGATCCTTTTCTCCTACTCCTTTTGAGCGATGCGGTCAAAAATAATCATAAAGAGTAACCTTGGCTGACATTGTGGAATTTCAGCCAAGCATTGACCTGATGAAAATGGAGGGCCAGGCCGCTAATAAATCAGGATGCTTTTAAAATGAGTTTACCCTAATGCTCATTCATCACAGGCTGTAATGCCATTTGGAGGCCCAGGATTCGCTGCTGTGCACAAACACAGCAGTAAATAACAACAGGGCCCTTGCATCCCTCGCATCATTGCAGTCTCCAGCATCAGCATACATTTATTAAAGACGCCCCCGCCTTGCAAGGCGGCACTTCTCTGACACCCTGAGCTCCACTCTGCCACACACACACACACACACATACATACAAAATGCTCCTTAAATACACAATCTCAAGGCGCACAGAGACACAAACATAAAACATGTACAGGAAAATAAAAAGCATAATCTGAGGAACACCAGACACGGGGAACAAAGCCCTGCAGCTCGACTTTCCACCTTGTAAACATTCACCAAATTTACTGTAATTGTCCCGTGTTGGTATAAATCCTGACTAAGGCTTCATATCACAAAGTCAACATCACAGGAGATAGAATAGAGAAGAGGAGAATAATAGATGGGAAATGTTGAGCCTCCATTGGGATTTGCTAAAGAAAACAACCAGTGTAAACAAATCGCAAGCCCTGTTTTCATATGCAACTCAACAACAAGATAAATTATATCAGGCGAGGTAACGGCAACATAACTTGGCTTGATTTCTCATTGCCTACTTGTGTCATTTGTAAATACTCCTCCACTCTCCACTAGGGTGAAAAAGTCATTATCTCTAATGCAAGAAAATGTTAGGAAACCTCATTAGACGGCAACATTTGTTGAGGGAAGACCGTATTATACAATAACAGATGACGATTGTTACTGGCCCTGACGCTGATGAGCTCCTCTGCAAGTTTGTTTATTAATTAAAAAACCTCCTTTTTTCCACGCATGACAGAGTGGGGGCTTACATATTTCCTCTACGTGCCCACACCCTCTCACACTGCCCATGCACCTCATGAGCTGTGGAGGGGCACTCGTTCATCAAACTTCATGGAGCAAGGGAGAGACAGGTCGTTATAATGTGCGCTGCTAAAGCTGATTTTCCATGATGAATCTCGGAGCATATAAATTGGCTAATATCTGAAAACATTTACAGATACTAGAGGAATTGACTACTTGTGGGACATGATGGATGAGGCCCTGTGACGCTGGCCGACAGCTCTGCAAATCTCTGCGGCTGCCTAAAGCCCTCATTTGATTTTCCAATTTACTCCTTTCAAATTTATCCTCTTGTATTGAAAAAAATGGGAAAGAGAGAGAGAGAAGAAGAGGGATAAAGAAGACGGAAGGATAAAGAAAAATGTGTGTGTTTTCCTTTAAAGATCTGTGGTGGCGGTTGATCTGAGGTGGTATCTCCTTTGCAGGAGGAGCCCAGTCCCTGAAGAGGTTACTGGGGCAGAACTGATCTGCTTCCATCTGATTCCCCCCGATAGCAGTGGGATGAGGCTACATTTCTCTGTGTGTATGTGCACACATTAATGTGTAAGTGTGGCAATAGTAATAGTAGATCTGGGGGGGGGGCTCTGTCAAGGAGAAAGGCTTCCTAAGTCAGGCCTTTAAACTGGAGCTTCTCTGCTGAAAAGCAGTAATTAGTATACTTGTCAACTGAAGTGCCACGCTGGTGCTTACCTCCCTTGCACCCACCTCTAGCACGCATGCACGCACGCGCACACACACAGCCTCTTTACCTCCTCCATTCTTACTAATGAAGTGGCCTTGCACCAGCTCCACCAAAGTGGAGAGGTGAGAGAGACAGAGGAGATGAGCACTTGAAGACAAGAGGGGAGTAACCATAATAGACACAGTGGAGGGTTGGGATTTTACTGGATGGAATTTAATACAAAATTCAGTTATCGACACATTTGATCAGCCAAACACTGGTGCTATTATAAATTCTATCAAGGAACCCAAGGATTATGGTAGACGCTCACATTCTCACAATGTTTACATCAAAGACAGGACATCTATAACCTCGTGAGTACAAGGCTTCTGTAAAGGAATGTTGCAATAAATCTTAAAGGCACTTGAATTACATAGTTAAAAACATTGAGCGACAATCTAATCTGGAGCTAGGCCTTGGGAACATGGAAAAGGTCAAATAGCTATCAAAATTGCCTCCTCAAAAAAAAAGTACATCTACATCTACAGCCGCATCAACTCCTGTCAAAAAGTAGGAGCAGATAGAAAGATGAAGAGATAGCATTAGGGGGACAGAAGTTCCCACACTGTGGCTGCTAGTGACTTGTTCATTAGTATCGACTGACACAGAGGTGGGATGACAATATTGGCTGTTTATAATGTAATTGTGTCATTTACAAGACTCGTCAGTGGGCAGACGTACACGGTGTGTAAACATGATGTGGGTTTACTCCACTTTACCATATCTGAGGAAATAAACCTTCATCACCGCCAGCATTAACATTTTAAAAACTTCTGAACACACAGGCGGGCCAAAACATTCTAAACACTATTCAAATATTGTGTACGTTTTTCATTCGTTGCCAAAACATTAAACAATAAACATCATTTATATAGATATATTTTTATTCTTTCTCAAATTTCTGTTGATCTAGTCAAACCATTTTTGTTTATTATATATTTTCCTACCTGTTGCTGTTATTTCCAATTTCTTTTTTGAATTGTGTGTGTAAGAGCGGCTGATTGCTCAAATTTCCTTCAGGATCAATAAAGTATTTATTTATGCATTTAGAATCTAGAAGCATCAACTTCTCCAGCAGTTTCTGCAACAGAAGCCCTTCTGTGGGAGCAGACAACATGGGCTAGTCATCATTCCCCCCCCTGCATCAATGAGCGTTGAGCGCCTATGACACTGTTCACCAGTTGTCTTTCATCAGACTACTATTGTTAGGTACTAACCACTGTAAACCAGGAAAACCCAACAACACCTGCAGGTGTGGGAATGCAGTGGTCTAGCCATGGTAATTTGGCCTTTGTTAATGTCGTTCAGATCCTAACACTTGTCGTTTGTTCTGCTTCCAACACATCAATATTAAGGAAAAAATGCTAAGTACATTTCTGTAACAAGATGATCAATGTTATTCTGGCCTCATTGGTCACAATGTTATGGCTGATCAGTGTTAAGAAAAAAAAATCTCACAACAAAGCTAATAAATACAGTAAACCACTCACATCCGTTTTCAATAATCAGGGTTAACTGTTTTTAAAATCACTAAGTAAAAAAAACCTTGTTCCAGCTGTTCAACATGTTTAAGACACTTACAAATGGAATCACTTAATTATTTGAGCCATAAGAAAAAAGAGGTCTCTGAAAACTCTGAAACCTTATACCCTGAAGTTGCCTTAACTGGTTCAGTGTGTTGTATTTTTCAGTGTAGCTTCTAGAGACTTAAAATAGTGGGTATAAACAGTGTAAAAGTGCCCATGTTCTTCTGCCTTTATGGTCTGTTTTCAAGAGACAAGGAACATTATGGGTGTTGATATCATATTCAATACGTGATAAAGCTGCTTTGAATGTATTGATTTATTTACAAGTACCAACAGATAGTCTTTCAATCTGCTTGACAGCTGCTCCCTCCAAGGTGTGGTGCTATGTGAAGAGAGTGTGCGAGGGAAGGGGGGTTGGAACAACAGCAACTGAGCAAAAGAAAACAAGGAAGGCACAGAAAACAATTTAAAACTCTGTATTGATCCAGTACTACTGATTGTACATATATTCCCTGGTCCCAACGGTCCCATTCCTGTGTCTCTTAAATGCAAAGGGAAAGAGAGGGGAAATAAAAAAAAAAATGGTGCTAAGGAAAGGCGAGCCACTCACGCAGCTGGGGGTAATGTCCCTTATATAGAAGTCTATTGATCTTTGTAGTTATCTTGCCGACCCTCCCCCTGGAGTCTGACAAAAACACACAAATGCACACATATACCCACTGGAGTGCAATCTGCTGCTGGAGGAGGGCATGACGGATATTCCTGACAATACCACTGCGCCAACCTGTTAGCTAAGTGCCAGCAGAGACAATTATCTTTGCATTGTTACACAAACCACTATATTACTGGAGTCTAATACAGAGAAAGAGACTAGATAATTTGACTGCGTAGTCCATGTGCTCAGCAATTAATTTGCAACGGCCAAACTGGTCATAAGAACACTACAAAGGACTACTCTCAAAGCAAAATAATTGGACAGTGTTTTATGTTCTTGTGGTAGGTTAGATTCAAGCTATTTCTGAAAGTAATAGTTGATATTAATCCGAATTTAATCATAATGTTTGGTCACCACATGTAGGCGTAGATAGGCTGATCTGGAGCTATTACTATTCAGTCAGGAATCACTCAAGAACTACGACCGCTTTGCAAGCATTCAGTAAGTTTCATCTGCTATAAATGTATTCTGAGCAATAATAAAGCATGTATTCACTGTATGGACACGGAGGGATGTAGTGTGCTATTATCTGAGATAGAGTGCTTTTCTTGGATGAATGCTCTGTTCTACAAGTTGCTCAGACTTGTATTTTGACAGGCAGTGGATAACAGTGGGTCCAATGCAATCACATCTTCGACTTTGACAAATGGCTCTGCTGTGTTGCAAAGTTGAAAATAACACACATCCACTTTAATCTCTTTTTTGATTAAATTGGAAGCACATCTTTTTGACATGATGCGACTCACACTGGAAGCACCGACTACTACGCCCGCTATCCTCGAGTCACGTGTACATGACGGCGGGAGCTCACAAGTGCTAAAAAAAGAAGAAGTTATAGTTTTTGTATTATCCAACAACGTTTCCCTGTAAAAAAAAAAAAAAAGGTAACTGTAAATTATGGAAGAATTTGGTTTCTGGTCTATCTAAACAAATATAGTTCGGACTGGAATTTTGTTCCCCCAAAGCTTGCCCATCACTGTTACCCCATTTGCTTTTTCTTCCACACTTTACCTCAACATGTTTTCTTCACAGAAGGAATGGGGATTGAGGATGACTACAAGGTATGGAGGGGGAGGGATGTATTGAGGGATGAAGGAGTGTGAGGAAATAAATCAAGGCTGTTACGAATAACAATAATGAGGTGAGCTACCACTGATCCACAGTACAGTTTGGAGCTGGACAGCCATTCCAGGGCTTAATTACTACTTATTTGACCTGGGATGAAGCTAAAACTAAATGTGGTCTGTTTCTCAATTGGCTTGGAGAGCTTGAACATAGAGCAGCGAGAGCTGGAACTGGGACTCAAACAGAAAGATATGTAAAAGACAAAGTATGACAGTTAAGACTGATGGGTGGAATGATGAAAAGGACAGAGTGGGTAATGGAAAAAGTGTTACTCACGCATTCCACCCTCCAGGCCTTGAAGGAACCTGTCCAGGATAATGCGAGCCATCAGCGCAGGGGAGAGATCTACCTTTAAAGAGATTGGGTGACAAATAAAGAATATTTGCTTTGTAAAAAAAACAGGCCATGACGTCAACAGTGAGCTACTGCTACTGCAAAACAGATATGGTGGAACTATTATTACACTATATCCCACATATCCAGTTGGAAGTGCAAACACATTTCAAAGCCTAAGAATTACCGCATTGAAATTACAGTCATTCTCCCCACAGCTGATGTCATTGATAACAAGGATTTTAATGGCTCAAAATTATATTATTCCATTTCCCAACCTTAATCTTACTTTTAAAAGTAAGATTTGAAAGCCTCACTTTGTTATAACCTTTCCTCAGGAATAAGGGAATGCCTATTACAAAGTCAGGAGACCCAGCTGAATTGCCTTTGCCTCTGCCCAACTGACCACCTCAGCTTTTCATCTCGTATAAACCAGTGGCACAATATGCTAAGGGTAGAGACAATGGAGGATAATAATCATAGGATCATCACCAGGAAAAAACTGGTACTGATACAAATCGGACACACCAGAGGGACAGTGGAAATATTTTGTAGTTGTTAATAGGAAGTATAGGACCAATGGCTGCAGTGCTCTTTGAAGAAAACATTTAGAGGCGGGAATTGTCTTTGGTTTGAGGGCAGGTTGAAGCCAAGAGAAATATGAGAGCACCAATGACTCACACGGAAAGTAGTAATTTGACGACATTATTATCAGCACAATGAATTTACACACATTAACATGAGATGTGAAAATAGATATTTTTTTAAACAATACATACATTGTGAAGAAGACGAAGCATTAAGTCATCCACTAATACATTTCACAGCCTTCTCAGAATGGGGGGGGGTTAGAATACCACTTGAAGACTGCCATTCCTAGCTGGCTCATTAAGGGAGGTTCTTACAGCCAAAGTTAATGTTTTCTCTTGTTAGCATAATTGGGTAGCAAAAAGTGGAATTGGCCTCAGCCTATTGAGAGAATGTTGGGATTCATATTCTCTGTAAAGCTTCCTGGTAGTGCCGACAGCAGATAGGCCTCTCTCTAAACAATGTATTTTTACCCGCAGTTTTATTTGCTTACTCTATAACATTGCACTAGGAAGGCATCTTGTAAAAAGGGCCAAAAATGTGTAAAATAAATCTTCATTAAGACCTATGATCTGTTTTGCAGCCTTTGCAGCTTAAACCTACGGTAGCTCTTGTTTCTTTTCCCTAAACCTCCTCATTTCCTTTAGCTTTCCTCTCAATCCGCTCTCCATCCTTAGCTCATTGGCTTGCGCTCTACTTACACCTTTTGATAATGAGAGCGCATCAGATTCCTTGTAACCTGCATCATTTCGGACACATGAAAAATGGCAACATTACCGACGTTGGCACAGCCAGAATAAAGGCCACCTGATTAGTTCAGGTACTTGCGTCTCCCTAATTTTCATATTAATCATGAGTCCATCTCGACTCTCCAGTCAGATTGCAGTACTACTTGAGTTGCACAGGTGACTAAGACTCACCAGACCTTGAATCTATGCAGAAAACAATAATTGTTCGGTAAAACTCTGGTTTTATAGCTTCTAGAGGTAACAGGAGTGACCTACAGCACAGCACAACTGTACCTCCTCTCAGCCTCATATCTTTAAGTAACCTTCTCATAAAATATCATATGAAGCAAGCAAAAAAATAAAAAAATGAAGAAAATGCTGATGTTTAGATGCTTCATTCTTGGAAGACTTCTAGAGGCAAAAACGTAATAGTTCATTTTTATTAATTTCCCTGAGTTGGAGATATATTGTCTCATAAAGGGATGAAACTGTATCAATTAGCGGTCTGGGAGAACATGAGTGCTTGGTTTAAATGTTAAGTTGCATATTAAAATGACAGTTAAATGGTTCACGGACAGTTATCTCTGAGAAGAATTTAATCCTTTGGAGGAAAAAAAAATCATGTGTCAATTAAATGGCAAATGAATAATGGCAGTTAGCTTTGAGATGCCACTAATGCATGTGAATTACTCTGATTTTAGAATAAGAAACTCTCAAATCTCATTGCCTGTTGTAAGAACAATATTGTAAGGTCAGATGACAATTCAAACAATCAAAATATGATGAAAGCGCAAGAAGAGTAATAATCATTAATAAATAAAGGGGCAGAAAATTGTATCTTGCTTTGCAAAACTTGCAGATATGCAGTGTAAACCATCTAAGCAATGTAGCTGCAATGATAGCTTTAAGAAAAAACAATTAACAACAGGTAAATCTATTTCTAACAAAATACAATTTAGAAAGGTGTCATGTGTTTACTTAAATGTCTTTAAACATAAGGCTATGCTGGCAAAAACATCAACCACTTGAATATTTAAGTTCACATGCATGATCATTGCTTCATCTGCAACAAGACACACCTCACACCAACCTCCTAAAGTAAACATTGCTGTGATAATGAAAATAATTAACTCGTGACCCTAACCCTCACCTGTCCCCAGTTTGTGGCAACTCCTGCCTGAAGTGCAATTTGGAAAATTGCATAATAAAACACAAAAAGTATTTTCACAACTGCTTAATGGGGGCGAGACCTAATTGCATTAAATAATTGATAATGAAGGGGACCATTTTACCAATCTTGATAATCACTAACAGACAGGGGAGAAAATCAAAAACTGCAGGCAATGTTTATCTTTTCATCGATAGACAGAACTAAGCATTCGCTAGGAAGGTTTTATTTGTTTATTTTTAAACAAGAAAGAAATTTAGGTTTGCCATTACCTCGATGGCCAGCTCTAGCAGGTTGGGAGCCGTGGGATGTACCTTGACTTCGCTCAGATACCTTCATTATTAAAAAGAACAACAACAGCAGTGAAAAAAAAACAACACGGACCACAAAGGCAGACAGAAGGGGTAAAGGGGACTAGGCCGGGCTAGCCAAGACATGCTAATGTCCCTGATGACTTTGCCCTTGGTGGCATATGGCAGGCTCAGTGTGGTTAAAAAAGCACTGCTTAAAAAATGGGCTTCAAATTTCCTTGAAGCTTGACAACCATATGATAGTAAGTTAACTCCTGCCGCCTTTAATGTTTTTCCCCCCTCCCAGTTAAAACTACATTTTCCCTCGGATCCAACCCAGATCACCTGTGAGGTTTGTTGTTATAAGTGGATTAGAAATGCATTATCCAACACTGTTTTCCCCAGAACAAAAGCCTAATAAGATAGATAAGGACTAATTGCCATATGCAAAGAGGCTTTCCCCCTAGATCCTGTTTTTCTCCCTTTAAAAAAAAAAAAATTCTTTATTTATGAATTACAGGTAATAATCCCAACATAATCCTGTGTAAGGGACATGCCCAGTGGCTAGTTATTTATTTATTTTTCTGCTTTCAATTTGACATCGAGAACAGGGCTTCAGCTTTAGCAGGTGCAAGTGGAGGTCTGGAATGAATCCGGAGAGTGGTGATTTGTTTGAAGGAGATTATATCTGTCATGGTAGCCCACCTACTTTATGACTGAGGAGGGGACTCAGAATGGCAAAGACAAAGAGAGCACACATGAGTGGGAGGCAGAAGACAAAAAAATTGTGATAAAGATGAGCGGAAGATAAACACAGTGCTTGAAAATAGGGGAGAATAGCATCCAGTGTAATACACTATGAAGTAATACAGCACCTTTGGTAGTAGCTTTCAATAACCTCTGGCTTATGGTGTCTGGAGATTGTTCTTTTGGTTCGTTTCTATGAAGAAAGGAGCACATATTATTATTGTTTATTATTATTAGTATTGTACAATTAATAACAGTGATAAGCCTTTTACATTTATCCAGCCCAATTGAATAAAATGCATCATCAGCCCCTCTCTATATATTCTATATCAACAAGCACAAGAGACCTTGGGTCAGAGTAATTTAATTTCAATAACTTTGCTGAGGGTCAAAGTGTGTCGAAGCAACCTTGTTCTAATACCCTATCCCCACCTACCCCCTCATTCAAACCTTGTATTAATTTCCCCTTTTCAATCAAACAATGACCCTATTCCACATTCCACACTCTGACATTTCCATGCAATTCAATTGCCATCTTTACTGAGGAAGGAGGAAGACCGCTGGTAAAAGACCGGGAATATTGGTTAAAAAACAACTTATTTAAAAACTACTACACACAAAAAAAATGTAATTCCACAGAGACAGACAGTGTGACTGACACCTGTCAGGGGGATGATAAATGACTCCATTTTCTGCCTGTGCTGCCTTCTGCCACCGGCGGCAGCGGCCATTTATCATCATCCGCTGTCAGCCGTGGAAAGCAGCAGTGACAGTGCGAGTCAGCAAACATTTAGCACATGCAGCCGCACTACACAGGGAAATTATTATTGTCAGAATAATAATGGTTTAGCATAATTTATTACAGGTCCACCAAATAAGCAGGGGCTCGATGTTATTAGACAGATGGATGGGAAGACTTGGCAGAGATCCACTGAGGCTCAGGCAGTCAGGAAAGCAGGCAAGTTCCCTAAACGTGAACGTGAGGAAGAAGGGGGTAGGGAGGTGCAATAAATGGGGGTATGATGTGTGTGTGCGCGCGTGTGTGTGTGGGTGTGGGTGTGGGGGGGATCCTCCAAACCAATCAGAGACCTGGCAGTTCAATTACAAAGAAATAAAGGGACATTCATCATTCAATTAGGCACCTGTCAGGGCTCACAAAAGAAGAAAACTTCTAACCTGGTACTCCAGGGAGAAGATGCTCAGAAGAGTGGACTGCGAGTGACTGGAACAAATAAAAGAAGGACAAAGTTAATTACCAGAGTGCATTGCACAGAGACAAAGGGAGAGGGGGCGCTTCAAAGCTGGGGCCAGCTGCCCTGTAATCTAAAAGAACATGAAAACAAGTGTGGCAAAGTTGTTCCAGATGAACACCTCTGACAAAGGATTCCTGCAATGATGGCGTTGGGGGCGGGAGATGAGGGGAGGTTGTGTGTTTGGTATGAGAGATAAGGAAAATATTGGCCTTTTTTATTCTTTCACTCATTCATAGATACCAACTTCCATTCTCCTTCTCTCCAGTGCTGAAAACGAAATGGTTCTTAATAGAAGTTGAATTGCAGTTGAATTTCTCTTTAAACAACTTAAGGACAGGAATGCTCACTCAGACAAAATGTACAGGACATTAGGAGGAAATGTCCAATCACTAATGAAGCATAAAATTCCCACATTGGTTTGGTAGGTGTCTGAGGTTGGCCATTATGAGGGTCTGTATTTGTTTCTTGTTGGTTGTGTAGCAATACACTGTTTCCAGAACGATTCCTGCTAGACTGTCAATGCTGGCGTTTGGCTGTTCTCGGGCCTCCCCAGTGAAACTGATGGGCTTTGAAAATGGAAACTTTCACTGCAGGAAGTTTAGGCTCCAATGGAGTTGGTTGATTCCATGGGCTGTTATAACTTAAAATCATCTCCAGTTCCAGTGAATGTCCAACACCTGGCAGAAGAGCAAAACTGGAAAATAGGCATCGACTCACCCTGTTCAATAGCCGTAAACTTCCAAAACATGAACTGAGTTTATGACATTTAAAGCAGCGACAGATATTATTCTTATTGTATGGTACATACACCCACCTTGCATAGTAAACAATAAAACATGTTAATATATTACATAAATGTATGAGCTTTTATGTGATCATCAAATAAACTACTCTCAATGTATTTCAGTGTAAAATTAAATTAGAATTTTCATTACATCCCACCTGAGAGTGGTTCAAATAAGTAGATTTATTTTAAAAGAGTTGTAGTGTGTTACAACTTTTTGGGAGTTAACACAGATGGAAAACTCCAATTCAATTGTTTGGTTGCTTTGGTACATCAAATGCAAACTGAATTGATTCGCAGTTTATTTGTTTTGGCTGTGCTGGTATTTGTTGACGTATAGTTCTTTTCTTGTGCTGTTTGAAATTACATTTATATATATATATTTTTTAATAATAATTGCTACTCATGTTTGACTGACTGGTACCCCTTTAATTTAAAAATAATCACACAAGCTATGAAAAGGTTAAAAACAAATGAATAATTCTTTCAAATACAGGCAATTGAGCCGCCTGCTCAAAAGAAATTCATTTATTTTTCACAATATATATTAAATATGACAGAATTGGTAATTCCCCAAAACCATGCAGCCCTACTATAAACCAAGAAATAAGCCTATGTAAGTGCACTTATGTGGCACACTTTGACAACAAGGAGCATTAAATAATAATAATAATAATAATAATAATAATAATAATAATAATAATAATAAGGTTTCCTTTATCTTTATTGATCACATTTAGCTATACACTGTACAACATAGTTAAATTATTTCTCTGCATTTGACCCATCCCTGAGGGAACAGTGGGTAGCCCAGAAATAAACACAAAAGGCATGAAGAAAACATATTCAAACAAAATAAAATATAGAAAATAAAATAAAAACAAAATACAAGAGTATAAGTTACAGTGCAGTAATAACTGAATAATTAATTGATTGATTAAAAGGAAGTGTGCCACATGACATTTAATGTAAGCCATTGAAATATTTCAACAATTTTTATAATTTAGCAGTTTCTAATGATTTACTCACCAAAGTTGTTTTGAGTTCATATTGGACCAGTTATAAAGAAAATTCACAGCATTGGCTTAAGAACTGCTTATTCTCAACCATTCAAACTCTATTTGGCTGGACACATAATGCAGACAAGTCGTTTTTGCCACAAAGTTACGTATAGTCTCAAAAGTAAAGGAATGAATGTTTGAAGTCGAGCTTTAATGCCACTTCAGCATTCATTTGGTAAAACGATGCTTTGGGAAGAAGGAGTCACAGCAATTAAGAGGGCCATTAAATGGTCAACTGTCAACATGTGGACACTTAAGGGAGGGAAAAAATGTCTTCCACACATCAACCTCACACCTGAGCGTTTCAGCAACATTAGAGCCTTATTGTTGGCATGGGACCATCACCATTCCCCCAGTAGAACAGACATCTGTTAGGTTTTAAATGGATTACTCTCTAAAATGAGCATGATTACGGCGTAATTGCTAAATCCATTCCCAGTTAACTTTAAAGAGACACAAATTGCTTTAAATATCTAGGAAAACATATCCGTTTCTAAAAACACTAAAAACTTTCGGGGACTTGTGTTTTTCTCTTTGACGTTTGCCAATATCACACCTGGACAAAGCATACACAAAAACACAAGCACAGAAAATACAGAGGAACCTACACAGGACCAAAATATACTAAGATTTTATCATGAGAGCGACACACAGAGACGTGAGTACACTGAGTTTTATAGTCTGTCGACTTTCACATGGTGTGTTACATAATGTCCCTTTTTCTATTTAACAGATATTAACTGTTATTGAAAGTTTCACAAATTTGTATATCCACACTGTGATCTCCTGGAATGAGTTTGTGCTTATGCTAAAATATACAACCACAGTCTCAGAATGGGCCTAATCTGCCTGCACAGTAGGGAAGTATCAATCCACCGCCTTGCCTCATAACACCTGCACTTGAGATATCATATCAGTGTTTATAAAATTAATAAATTGATTTACAAAGTCAGTATTCCAAAACCAGGTTTGTTTCTTTTTCTTGATTTTGGCAATTAAACCCCCCACCAGAAAAAAAAGAAATTAATCAATTTGAAAAAAAATATTATAATAAAAATATATATATATATATATATATATATATATGAACACAGCAAAGTGACATCCCAAAGTTGAGAACCTGATTTTCAAATATATTCATTAATTTACCGTAACCGCTTATCCTGTTCGGGGTCGTGGGGGCTGGAGCCTATCCCATATGACATTAGGCAAAAGGTGGTATACACCTTTGGTAATTATCCAGTTCATCACAGGGCCAATGTAGTTGTGCTTGTGTGCCATTTTTGAGTTAAATGACAATACTGTTCTGTAAGAGCAGTATGAATTTCAGTTGGAGTTGATTTATTTTTCTTGTCTTTATTTGATTTAAATGTCAAATTTTTTTTCATTATGTTATTCAATTGTGATTGGTATGGATGTATGTTTTGTACTGCCATCATGGAAGAATAGTCCTGCTTTGCAGAAGCTAATGGGGATTTAAAGGAAAAAACAAACAAACAAACATTTGTATCTACAAGGAATTTAAAGTCACCAATGCACCTATACTGCACGATTGTGAACTGTGGTAGACATTTTTTACATAACCGTTGGATTAATTTTTCGTTTTTTCTAAAACAATCAACTGATTTGAACAGATGTTGAGCCTGAACTGGAACTGTATTAGGAAAACAATCTTTAAGATTTCATTATAGTTAATCCATCTCTCACCTAGGTGATTCCATTTTTTTTTTTTTTAAGTCGGTTTGGTTAATAAAATGTATTTAATCCCACGATGAGCATATTTGGAAATGAAACGGCTGTGCATCATCTTTCTGTTCTGTATCAGAGAGGAAAAAACAAAAAAGTCCCTCACGGATGAAATTCAGAACAGGGGGAAACAGAAGGCTGGGAGACAGAACCGTGGTTGGGGAATCATTCACTCTCAACCTAATTACCCTTCTTTACAACACAAGACAGAGCATTAATATGCACTGGCACCCAAAATAGTAAGGCAGCAGATTAAATTAAAAACAATTAGGGACTTTCACTTTGTCACTGAGTCGGTATGCCTGTCTGGTCAGTGCTTTAGGCTCGATTAAGTTGGGCTGTCCTCTGATTATGGATCTGATAAATTCATGTTTGAGAGCTGAATTATCCCCTTGCACGTTCCGAGCGTATCAGTGTTTTAAGCGTGTGGCAGGAAAACAGTGAAGCGCCTAGAAATTCCCATCAACCTAATTAATGGGAGATTGGGGAAATTTGAGCAATCAATTATATTCAGAATCTTCCTATTTACAAATAATTAATTCTAAACAATAGCTGTAATTTCGGTAATGACAGCCATCTGGCTAATGACATTGGTATCATATGCTGCAAGAGTATTAAGCATTTGGTTGATCTGTGTGCAGAAAGTGTTGTATGATGTTACACTTTAGGGTATGGTGCTGGCTAATTGAGGCAGAACACATATTTTTGCTAATGGCAATGAAGCTATTTTCAAAACAGATTGGCAAGAAGGAAATTATTCATTCCTGCTTTTTTGTTATCCGCACCTTTTGCGAACATTAGTTAAAGATATGCTATTATGGCACAGATTTATATCTTGTCCAACAGTTATATTCAAGCCAAAGTAATGATGAGATCTTAAGCATTTCATTTGCTAGATCAATATTTTATAAAGTGGAGAAACAGCTGATTGTCGGTTTAACACTGGATATGCAAATTCTGCTAATTACACATGCTGATAAGCAAAATGCTAACATCTGTTTCTCAGCTAGGACGACCGTCATCTGCGACAAAACAGAATCTGTACCATGAAAAAAAAAGAATATGCATTAATAAACAAACGTAATATATTTTGACAAGATATAGAAAGAAACACAAATTTCAATGCAACATGCAGCTTCGAACAAATACTTGCACAATAAGCACACAAGTTTAGAATTTAAATTAATTTTTACTTTTTTCTGCAAAACTGCAAGGCCCTCTTCAAATTAGACTCAATGCAGACTTCAGTGAAGAAATGAATTAGAATTTTCATTTTAATTATTATTTTTTATTGCGATTTAGCATTCATTACAAACCAACAGTTTACTTGGAACAGTAGACTTTTTAGCCATAACTGAGGAAAGTTTGACTCAGAAGATTCTACTACATTTAATGACCTCCCCACCAACTATTCCGCTCTGCAGAAGGCCATACAAGCTTGTAGGTAACTGTGCACAAAAATGGCTTTAGCAGAACGACAACAGGGCACTGACTAGAAAATATGACCCCCACACAGCCCTGTTCACTTTATTATAATCTTTATAGTCTCTGTCTGTTACGGGACCCTGGGACGTCAGGACTGTTATATAATGGTGGCAAAAAGAGGAGGAAATATCCCACAATCATCGCTTTAATTGTGATTCCACTAGAAAGGGAAAGATCCTCATTACTCTTTCTGTGAAAAAATATATTATTATGGTGTGTTGCCATTGTTATAGTGTAATTGTCATTGCTGAAGTCTTATTTATCTGTTGAATGGCGAGCGTCCAATGGTCTCGCAAAGAAATACATTATACTGACCAACTGCCGGCTCCCTCAAGCGTTGCTGGGGAACTTGTACCATTGTGGGCAATTTGTTTCATTCTTCTTTGCAATTGATCCCAGTATGCAAGACAACCCAGGGCGAGAGACTCAACCATAGCTACTCAGCTGAAAGATTGCACCCTATATTGTAAGGTGGGAAGACATCGATGCTAAAGCCAATTATGAGGTGCACAAAATCTCATATTGCAATAATATAATAATAATTTGACTCCCTTGATAAGGGATGAATAGCACAGAGTTTTTAGGATAATTACCTATCTCTCATTTATTTATTATATATAAGTTAATCACCAGGCGATCTTGTAAGTTATGTAATATAGAATTATCAATCTTTTTTCACTACATCTAAGCCTATTTTACCATTAAGTGTGCATAATGATAGAAGACTTGGTTGAAAATACAGAGGCGTTTCCCCTGTGGAACATTAATTGCAAATTTTATTGTTAGATCACAAAACACCTAGAAAGAAAAACTTTTTTCTTTTTTTCTCTCTATTTATCGGCTATGATTACATTATTGGCAGACATTGCTGATAAAACAAATTTCCAATTATGGGGCGGATAATTCAACAGTCCCATATATGCATCATGCATCCCACCTTATATTGATAATAGTTGTGTAACTTAGTTAAGCAACAAGTTAAAATGCTGAGGGTTTTTAGTCCACTAAACCAGAAAGACTTTAGATGTGTGGAAAGTGTATTAACAACATTCCTGAGATATCATGAGGAAGTAGTCATTCCTGCGATTCCTAATAAAATAATTGATTGCATCTATTATTCATGAACTCCTTAGCCTGACATAAAGCTGTAAACTCTGCACAGCTTCTACTCTTTCTACATCTCTCTCCTCTGCTTACATTCCATTCATCTCTTCACCCCTCCAATGCTAATCTAACCACATAAAGCTGCCGAATTAGTTTGCCAGCCTCTCAGCTTTCAAGAGTTGTACCCCAAAGCCCCAACTGCCAGTTTGTGTTTTGTTCATTATGGGCAGCCAGAAGCGTTAGACCATCCACTGGAGGCTGTCAGGGGCAAAGACTCTGCACTACATCAGTCTCTGGGTAATGTCATTGCCACTTTCAGGCTACAACATAGTTTTAGAATTGTACTTTCAAAACAACTGAAAAAGTGAAACTGAGTTGATTCCACGGAGACATAAGTGGAAATCACAGTTAAACGAACAAACATTTTTTGCATTTCAGACACAGATTTAGCTCCAGTGCACTTCATACGTTCAATAAATTCAAAATGAAGACATTTATATGATTATGAAGTATGCCCTCAGATCCCCTCTCACCTTATAAATATTTATGTGTTTACCTTTAAAAACCTTTATCCAAGTTATTTTTCAGAAAGATTTTATGACATAGAAATGTTAATTTTCAGGTTACCGAGAAGGTCAGTAATTAAACAAAATGGTTGTTGTAAATAACTTGCAAAGGCAGGAATCTTTTCTAATTTACTATAGCAATATAACTTTTATTTGCATCTGTAATTAGGTTGTACAGTATAAACAGAGTATTATGTGACTTCGAAAAGTGAGTGGTCAAATCCAGTTGGAATAATTGAAATTATCAAAAGGCTATCATTTAGGCTAAAAGGCAAAAAATGTAAATGTCATACATCACAAATGTAAAATGAAATGTCATTTCATTTTTTGTTTCTTGAGCTAGAAAGTCACATGAAATGTCAAAAGAGCTTGGCAGTTTAATGCATCGCGTCTGTTACCAAATCCTTAGGTTTAACAGGCATGTAAAAAAAAAAAGATAACACTACAGCCACAATAAATAATCAATGAGCAGGTCCCTGAGCTTCATCCTTAGCGGAGATATTACCATTAAAAACAAAGTGTCTGTAGCCAAGAAATCACCATATCAATGGCACATGCCACAACAACCCTGTCCCCGCTTTCCTTCCAAAGATCATGCTAGATAAACCCCAAATAACAGAGAAATTAACAAATGCTTGACATTTGCTCAACATCCATTATTCTGACACTTCTTCAGAATTTCAAAAGGCTGAATGCATGCTTAATCAACATTCATATTCCCAGAGTGAGCCACGGCACCATATTGCACCCCGCCTCAGTGCTGATGAAAACGGCGCATTAGGGCCCGATTCGAAAAACGTTCAGGGACTCCTCACCAGGGATCTGTGAGTGTGTGTGTCTGTGAGTGTGTGTGTGTGTGTGTGTGTGTGTGTGTGTGTGTGTGTGTGTGTGTGTGTGTGTGTGTGTGTGTGTGTGTGTGTGTATGTTTGTGTGAGAGAGTGTAATGACAGGAAGAGATTGTGTTTACAGGGGAGGGATGATTCACACTTTTTAAGCATTTCCCAAAAATAGGCATCTGCCCATCTCAGGTTCTCACCCTTTTACTTCCATGACAGTGAAAGCCATATGAGGAGGCAGCTGAATGGCATTTTAAAGAAGGGGCGATCATTACATCCAAACTCATTCATAATATAGCGCAGAAGGACACAGAGGACTCTCATATTCCCTCCCTCTTTTCCTCGCCCTTCCTACACAGACTCTCTCCGGGGACAAAGGGTGGAAGGACTGGGGTCCCCTCTACACCCAAGGGAAGGCAGTCGAGCCCTCAGAGAGCAGCCCATCATTTCCAATTCTAATATGTGGCAAGAGAAGGACGTGGCGGGACTGATGTCAACCCCCTTCACCCCCCTACAACCACCACGACCACCACCGGTCTGCAATGAGCCCCCCTTGTTGCCTAGCCGCGGCCCAGATATGAGGCAGGACACGACGGCTGGCTAAGAGGAGGGCAAGGAAGAGAGGGCAGGAATGGGGACTGATATTTGCATGTCCCTCCATTGTGAGGACGGCTAAAAAGTGACAGCACTGTGTCCAATTCTTTTCCCCAAAGAGTAGCACGGGCTCAGCAAGAGAGGCCAGACTGACAGATGACTCTGAACATCTGTGTTATGCAGCCGTTACAGATGAGGGAGTCCACATCAGAATCTCTCCCTTTCTGTCTGTCTATGAGACACTCCTTCTCTCCTCCCACTACCCATACTTAAAGTACGACAGACCTCCCGTGGAAATTACCTTGAAATGGATGATAACAGTCTTTTTGTTCAAAGTTTAAAGCATCCTCCCTTTATGTCCCCAATACATAGCAATGACTACATAACGCTTTTGAACTCAATTCACAAAATTGAGGATAAATTACTCATTTACATCAATGGATAACACATGTGATATGTTCTTTTCAAAAATGTCCACATAATGTTGCAATAAAATCAATACATAAAAAGAATTGTATTTACTGATATCTACATTTGGGAAATTGAATTTATAATAAAATTTTCACACACCGTTATCGTGCACAAATATGTTCCTTAGTTCAGCATTGCAGAATCTAAAAACGAATTCCTATATTACAATATGGAAGAAACTAAGATTTCCCAAAGTGAACAACGTAATATTAGTTGCAAGTAAATACTTGCAATACATAGTACAGTATTGCAACATTATTTCATATCTCAAAAACCATCATTCAACAAAATATACTTATTTAATAAAAAGTGTCATAGTCAATATTATTATTGAATATGCAGCTGAATAACTACAACAGCCTCTGCCATGACACTACTAAACATGAATCTATACATTTCAATTAACTTTGCTGGCAAATTTGGAGATAAACCTTCGTATCTCACTATAACCTAACCAACGATTTCCCCATCCCCTCAGTGCAAGTTTGTCCACAACAAACCACTAAACCCTCTCCAACCTCCTCCCTTGCCAGCTCCAGCCTGGCCAATATTTACGCAGTGGCAGGGCTCCCACACAGTCCGAGGGGACAGGAGGAGAGGGGGTGGTGGGGGTGGGGGGTGACTGCCGTGCCCGAGCGCATGCTAAGAGATGATGGATGGCCTAGTCGATATGTTATGTCTTGAGAGCCTGATTTCCTGCCAGTCCAATCACTAACCCTCCAGAGCCCAGCACAGCTGATTGGACAACCAGAATAATTTTGCAGGCTGTGAAAACACTGCTGCCGCGCCTGTCTGTCAGGCCCAGTGATGAGACTCAGGGATTTTAAAGAGCAAAGGCCTCCCCAAGATTGTTGAATGAAATACTAACAATAACCAGCAAGACGTAACAAAATAGCCAGCACCACTGGGAGAGAGAGATCACACAGAATTATTGGATGAAAACCATCCAATGTTTTCCTTTAATTATTATACCCACCAGTACGTCTTTTTGTAATCCAACCGCTTGAACTGTTTGTTAAAGACAGTTTGGATTAGGAAAAATGAGAAAGGATCCTAAAAATAAACATTTGAAGGACCTGGTGTTTTACTAAAAATACAGGATATTGGATGAACTTTACACGCATGACATATTCTGCAAATTGATGACGGTGAGAACAAAGGCAAACTCTGCTGTGTCCCCTTTGGGGACCTGATACCTTCTTTAAGATTGGTGATTAGGGCACAATCGAAGTAGGAAGCTCCAGATACATACGACTTTGTAAGTGACCTCGCCAGTATGAGCCCTGGTGTCCCGATGGCCTTGGGGGATTACACATGTTACGTTCAATAAAGTGAGGGCCCTCAGTGTCAAGGAGAAAGGCAAACACAACCATTAACCTCTTGCTTCGATTTCTGGATTTGCGAGCATGGCAAAAAAAAAACTGGCTAATACTATGGTGGAAGCCTGTACATACATGTGTTGAATTAATTAGTGGTCCAAAAAAGTGATTAAATTGATTTATAATATCAAATAATGTGAGATATAAAACCGACACAGTTAATTGATGCTGCTGTGGACAGTTGATATATTGGCAGATTATACCAAAGCACATGTTTTGTGTATTTAAGTTACTTACTATTTATTTACAATGCACAAACTATGGAAAACTATCAGGCAGCTGTTGCTCAAGAGGTAAGAGCAGTCAGTCACTTACTGGATGGTAAGTGAACTCGTATTTTCTCTCGAGGTGCCTCACAAGGGATGTCCCCTCATCCTCAGTAATTGGTCAAATGCAGACAACAAATGTCACTACATTCGGCGGAGCATGATTCCATGTGAAAATAAAGGGCATTCATTACATCAGAATATGCTTATGCATAGCAGAGTAGCATTTCCATTTACTGGCATACATAAACACACATCAGTTGTACGCAGCATATAAGCACATGGAATACTGCATACTCACTTTGGAAATCTTTCCTGTAGCATCTTTACATATTGGCGGGTGGGTCTCAGTTGTTCGGTCCATCTCACTATCTCTTTGTACTCAGCTCGGGAAAGTTTCATCTTCCTTTGATCAACTGTTAAACACAATCGGAGAGGGACAGTTTGATTAATAGATGTTTCTATAGCAACCTGATCTGACAGCTGTCAAAAACAGCTGGAACTGCACCGCTAACCAAACAAACAGTGCTAACGGCAACCGCGACTTATCACAAATAAAACATGCAACGTCACTTTAGAAGGATTCAGAATTGTTGATACAAGGGACATTAACGTAAAATATGACTCTCAAACAATACATAAGATGAAGTATAGAGTTTTACCCTTTATTCCTGCTGCCTGTGAACAGCTCCTTTAGCAGCTTCCCGCTAGGAAGTTAAAGAAGTAACTTAGACGTAAGCAGAGCTCTAATTGGTCGATTCAGCAGCGATTCTGAGTATGGTTATAGCGGATTGGTCACTTTACAGTGAGAGGGCAGTGCTTTGCCAATACCAGTTTACTTTATGCGCCACAGAAACATGACTGGATGTCCGTTTATTGCAGGCGAGACGCAGTCAGATTCCTGAAGTGAATATACGGCGGCTCGTCGAAAACCAAGTACGACAAAGAAAAGCAAATAAACAGAAAGTGAAATGATTTTACTGTGTTGGGGGAGTTAGATAGAGTTTTATTGAAGAAATATAGGCACATAGGAGGTAGAAGCGCTCATGTAAATACATATACCAATTACAGTAAATACATAGACTGCAATCTCTTTGTCAGCATTGCTAATTGTATTGCAGTTCCTGTATGCAAAGAAAAAGAAAGCCAAAGTTGAAATTAATTAATTTGGTATTTTAGTTAATCAATCATTAAACTACCGATAAAGCTGATACGTTCTTATACCGGAGCAGTTTAAGAAGAAAAGAAAAGAAAGTTTACCCTATTCTACTGCCCAGGAACATCATTTAGGTGTATAGTTTGTATGGTCTCTCTCTCCCCTCCCCTGCGGTTAATCAGGGGTGTAGATAGGACCTCTGCCCTCCACTTCCTGAGAGAACATTGCTCTGGGCTATTGTTGATTAGTTTTCACAACCTTTCTCAAAATGTAGTTCTTTGAATTTCTGAGCTGAAATGAATAAATTACACCAAGGATGATTATATTGAGAGTTAAGTGCTGTAATAGAAAATCCTTTTTTTTGTGAAACATACATAGGTTAATAACATATAGATAGTCTAAATTAGAATAATGTTGTCATTTTTGAAATCCCTATGGGCTTTCATTTTAATACAGCAAGCGTTGTTACAAAAATATCAATTATAAACTAATATTTGAGATTAAAATGTTGCAGTTAATTAATCTTTTTTTTTGTTTCTTGATTTCCCTCTGAGCCATATAGATTGCTCCATGTTTTTGTAGAACAGTAGATTTTTTGGAAGATGCTGAAGAAAATCTTTAAGGTCTAATTTTTCAGATACATCCCTCGAGATCAATAATTTTACAATTGCATTGCTGTGTATTAGTCTTTGAACAGTGCTTAATCTAAGTCAGGGTTCCTCTTTAACATTTTGTCTACATGAATAGATGCTGGGAGGTCCAAATATATTTAATGGTGAGGTATGCCTTTTATTTTATTTTATTTTTCCTTTATTTGTTTGTCTTTTATTAGCAAAATGAATAATGCATAATTATCTCCACAAATAATACATTTTCCTTAAAATGTCCACTTATAATATATAATTTTAATCGACATTGCTGGGGTCCACTGTTGTAGCTGAACAACTGATCAGTGATCAGAGTGGCTCTATCTGACCTGTGGCGCATCAGAAAATAGAGCTCATTGTTGTTGGGCAGTAGGATGTCTGGGATGAGCTGAGGTCTCGGGTTGTGTGTTCACTGACACAGTCCTGGTGACTGAAAGGGCTCAGTTCGCTTTGGTGACTACAAAAGGAAGCTGTGTAGTGGGATTGGTATATCCAGATAAGATCAGGGCCTCTGAGGAAGTCTGGGCTGATTACAACAAAGAGCTGAGGTCAGGGGCAAAAGGAACAGTTTACTCATCTAGGAATCAGAGTATCAGGGGTTTGGTGGGGAGCTGCTTGTGTAATAGGTATATAAAGATGAGTGTAATGTGATGGCTTGAAAAGATTAGAATCAGAGTAGGGGTTGGAAGGCAGTGTACTGTAATGGCCCCCGAAAGCAATGGGATCAGAGATTTTGTAGTGTGTTGGTGTGGGTTGTGTTTATGTACTCCTGTGTGTGCTAATGCCTCAGTATTTGTGCATCTTTGGTGGCTATGAATACCACAGCGGGCTGTGATGATAGCTGAAGGAGAGAGCAAAGCAATGGAGGGGATACAGGGAAAGGATGCATGGGGAAAGATGAGTGCTTTGGAGGCTAAGTGTAAACAGGGCAGTTGTACACACAGTGCCGTTAACCAGCTGTGAAGCCTGCTCACAGTGGGAGATGAATTTACAAAGGATGTATCCCTCTGATATCCAGGAGATGCTGCACTGATCTTTGCTCCACTGCTCTCAGCACACTATTGTAGTGCTAAGCACTGTGCCACTAATGACACTTATAGGCCTTAATGCCTGGAAAACATTTACATTTTGCTTGCAGCAGAGGGTGTGTTTGGGTTTTATTGACAGCCTCTAAGGTCGATGAATCTAGGATTTGTGTGGTTGTGTAATTCCCTTAACCATACTCATCACACAGTTTAAAGGCATTGCAAGTCCTCCCATGTCTTTCACATTATTCCCTCCTTACCACACCCATTGATGTTACTTACCATTCAGACAGAGCATTTAGTTTCAACAGATTTTCAGCTCTACCCTCATAATGTCCCTTTTTATTTTTTTTCCAATTTTTGAATGGAGTTCACTCCTTTGCACCTCAGAATTGCTCTCTAACCGTCAGAGAGTCTGGGTTCTCAGCTCTAATATTCACAGTTTAAACATGAAACACGCCATAACCAAAAAATGCCCTTAGTATTAGCAAGGTATCAGATTCATGCATTCCCCCTGAGCAGCAAGACTGCCCCGGAAAATCCCACATCCATATTTTATATCATGGAAGACAAGACACATGTGTTTCACCCGAGCTTTCAAAGCTGTTTCTTCCATTTATTTTATTATCCTTTAATGAATTTAATTAGAGGACATGTAATTAAATGCAATTGTGCTCACCACCATAACACACTCACACACATTTGCACATAGAGACACAGATGCACGCATTTGGCAGTAAATTGCTCAAACAACATAAGTGCTGTGGAAAATTTAATGGATTAATAGGGGATTGATAATATTTTGGGATAGTATTTCACTCTAAATGACTGCCCATGAAAACAAAGGCTGCAGCCCAAGCTCATTAATCATAGTCAACGGGTTGCCCGGGTGCAATTTGCATGTCCAAGGTGGCTGCACAAGCTGCCGTTTGGACTATGTTGCTGGATCTACCTTGATTTGGCCAGACCTTTAACACCACGTCAATAAAGGATAACCTAATAACAGTGTTAGGGAAGACGATGGTAAAATGATTACGTAACCCTCCTTCCCCTCTCTCCCTTCCTCTGTCTGCCCAACTTTTTTATCTTATTTAGCACTTTTACACCGATCTGATGAAAAATTCAAATGCTCTCTTATATTTATAACTGAAAGTAAACATTCAAATTATTTTCTAAAAATTAATATTTCATTTTCCAACATATTTATATTTAAAATATTATCCACATGCGATAATATTCAGTTTGAATAATATATTAAATACAAATATTAGCTTTTAACATTTTAGAAATTTGGGGGGAAAATAAGCAGTTCATAAAGAAAACTTTTTCCTTATTTCTTTTTTGTCAGTCACAGATGGAGCATCACTATTTAATTTCAATTGAAGATAATTGGGTTGAGGCATGATGCACAGAAGTTCAAAATGTAATCTCGCCACATTGGCTCAACATACTGAATTCTAATTATCTAGTCGTGAACTTTTTGAAAGAGCAATGTTTAAATGACATTTTAACTCTATAATAAGTGTGTGTGTGTGTGTGTGTGTGTGTGTGTGTGTGTGTGTGTGTGTGTATATATGTGTGTGTGTGCATACATGTGTACTCGTGATAGAGGCACATATGCAAGCATGGGTTTCAATGCCGCACACTCTGATACTCGCCATCCCCACACACAGACATACAAGTCTGGTCTGGCGGTTCTACCTAGCTCAGCAGCCGAGGCTCACGCTGTGTTCTCCCCCCATCCCCTAATATCCTCGAGGCATTTTCCTCATTATCAAATATTGTTTGATGTCTTTGTTTCTTGATGATTAACCGTGGTCACCAAACACTGGTCTGGATTGTTTAAAATTTAATTCTTGAGCTCTGAAGTACCTGCAGAGGGGCTGACTGGTGGGGACATCCGTATTTTATGTATGCTATTTTTCACGCTTAAATGCAAGAAGACACATTGAAAACACAATAAATCCTGCAGGAGAATCATTAGCTGAATACTAGTGGTTTTTTATGACCATTGTTATTCAAAGCTATATTGAGATGCAGTAAATTATTCTGTTTATTATTCAGTCCCATTTTGAGAATAATTATTATGTTCCTCATTCTGCATAAATACGGCTCCTCTCTCTACACAAGAGAACAGCAATGCTACATATAAACTGTAAATATGCATTTCTTAATGGTAGTAATATTTATATTTTGTCACGTGTGCATCTTTTGCATATTATTTGTGTTTTGATTGTCCTGATCATCGAATATATCTGTATATTCTTAGCAATTTGAAAATCATAAAGAGGGACATTTTGCCTGAGGTATCTAAGATTTATGATGGAATCAATATTGTAAGCAAACAAATAGGGAAACAACACTCTCCCATAATGTCAGCATGTCAAAACTATATTGAATACTTGAAATATCTGTGTATCTAAGGCTGAATAGCAGCCATTGTACCGGTCTAATGATATTATCCTCTGAAATTTGGAGTGAAAGAAAAATGGCAGAAATGAGCCCTTGCATTGTCTGCCCCGTCTTATTTAAACAAATTGCGAAGCAGAGAGACACAGACTGGGAAGAGATTAAGCCAGGGAGAGGGAGACAAAAAGAGAGAGAGTGCTCTGTAAATGAAAGGTTATGCGTCGTCCCATGTGTTTGTATTGTCAATAACTGGAGAAGGCTGTCAAGAAAGTGGGAAGATAAAGGTCAATAACTCAGGCAAATGTGTTTGTATTTGTACACTCCTGCTGATAGCATAGCAAACGTCAGGGCCTGTGTCTGACACCCAACAACAATAACACAAATAGTGGGGCTAGCACTAGAATAGTCATTTTATTGTTGGTGCTGGAAATGAGAGGGAACCTAAGCACATGGATGTGACAGGCGGCACAGTGTCACTCAAACGTCACTCTATAATGAAACACGCCAGAGATCAGAACAGGCGATGATAAAATGTAAACAGATTATGCTGCTGGATCATTTTGATATTTGCCTTATTTTCTTGTCTCTGAATAAATATGATCATTAGCAGGTTGTTTTGGGAGAAAAAAATGTAAATACTGGTAAAATTCAGGCTGTTAGTTTTATTTATCTCAAATTTAAAAAATATCTAAAGATTAATGTTAGTCTACGATTTTTCATTCAATCCTGCTAATTAGGGGTACAAATAGTTAATAACATTTTCAGATTCATTTAAATGTGATTTTGTGTATTTATCTTTTTGTGTATTTTATTCTTTTCCAGGTTTATATGTAATATAGAATCTTAATTCATTTTCTACAATTCATATATGAGTCCTAGTGTTATAGTATTCCACAGCCATTTAGTGTGTATCTCTGTGCCCTTGACTGTAATAAATGTGCAATTAACAGACTTAACTAATTCATGAGGAACATTGTGAAACTAACGAAGGGCATAACTACTGTAAAGACACTGCTGTCATTGGTGGATATTGTTATTGTTCTGCTTTTAATTGCTGGAGGAGGTGGAGGCGGCGGAGGAGGAAGCAGCATGTTTTAAATAAACTTGCTTTTTAACCATAGCAAAAAAAGAAAATTGGCTGCCTCCTGACAGTTATGTCTAATGGCATAGGTATGTGGAGGTGTTAATATCTCTGCTTTAACCAGTTACCAAACAGATAACTCTTTTTAACATACAGCACAAAGAGAATGGACAGAAGCAGCAATGCCTCAAGTAACAGCATGAAATCCTCCGTCAATTCATCATGCTCTGCGGTCAAAGGAAAGATCTGTGTATTATTTGTGTCTCATTAACACACATGCTTCCTTTCTTGAACCACATAGAATTTCTGCTATGGGAACTGTTGTCACTGTGAAAGCAGCTTGAGTGTTTGTCTTCTTTCTTTGAAGAAAAAATGCAATAATCACAGCCATAAATCATTTAAAGTAAATAGAAATATACAGCTTCTTATTAGTACTTCTCATTCTGAACTTCAAGTATTTCTCGGTGTGTACCTTAGAAGCTTATTTTTTGTTGGATCGCCAACACAGAAGTTCACAAAATTTGCAAATGTTGCCTTATTTCTGTGAGCATGTGAAGCTAAATGTACTTTTAGTGCGTATGTAAAGTCCATATAGTGGGAAAGCAGACTCCTCTCCCCAGTCAGTTTGTTTGTTGGCTGTGCAGCCCCATAGAGGTTTACATTTCATATGATTATGTAAATCTGGAGCTGTCCCTGTGCATTATGGGCCAGTGCATTGTCAAGATCTTTTCTAAAGCAGTCAAGTAGCTATTTCTGAATTCTTTTATTATCTGAGAGTGCAACAAAGAAAGTCTTTTGTTCACTGTTTGCCGCACACACGCGCTCATGCATAAGCAAACCCACATACATGGGCCCAGCTCCTGCTGCTGTCTATGACTTACTACTGTCCCCTAGTGGTGCTCAACTTCACGGTCTCCCCTAACTCTACTTCCATCAACTTTCCTCTCGTCCCTTCACCTGGCTTCCCCCTGTCTTTGTCCAACTCCCCCCTCTGTGTGCCTTCTCGCTGCCTTATCATGCTCAAACATTTAAAGGCTTGATTTGATGTATTGTATGACAGGGAACTCAAATCATACGTAGCTCTGTCCACAGTGGCTTTGCTTTCAATGCCAGGCTCAACAGTGTCAACAAAAACAGGAACCCTGATGTTTTGTGCCTATTGTGAAGCCCAGGCTTGCGTCAATAAGGTATTGTTTGGCGGATTGTCACACCGAAACTGCACTTAGAATGTTATCAGACCTGTGGAAAAAAGGGTGGGCGCAAAATGGTGCTAAAATTTAAGTAGGATTGTTTGGTCAAGACCAACACAAATGAACAAAAAATTTGGAGCATCTCCTTTTCACATTTTTTTTATTTAGCATGCACTTTAAGCAACAAAAAAAGCCTTCTTGCATCTGTGACTTTATTTCATCTGTCCTATAATTACCGCTGTATATTTTTTATCAAGGTGAAAGAGCATCTGTTATTCCAGCTGTCACTGAGTCCATCCTCTATTCCTCCGCTAATAAGATGCATTTTTATACTTTTTGTTTCCCTGTATTTATCACTGTTATTACAGGCCTAATTGGTGGGCTCACCTGGAACAATGCTAATAAACAATAGGGTAAATGGGTCAGTCTCCAGTGGCGGTGCATGGACACACGCAGTCAAGTCACTTATGTCAAATGATCAATTATACAGGTTATAGAAGATGGCACTTCTGTCTAAAGTGTGGCCTTCCTCCTGGGATGGGTCTCCAACCAGAGGGCTATCACTCAAACCCAAACCACATTCATTCATTAGCCTGTTAAGATTGTCATCAATTATTCATTAAGAAGGTGGCCAGTGGATTATTTCTGTCAGCACTGGGCTTATTGTATCATAGGTTGATTATGGCTCGGTGGATTTAGTACGCACTTTGCCGACAAAAAAAAAAACCCAACTAATGTGGTAACACATTCGTCTTTGTGACCACAAGGACGAATATACATTTTTATGGTGCAGAAAAATGTTTTATATAAGTACATTTAGCTCAGAAATGTGTTTAAAGCCTAAACTTTAGGATTATTATTCATTCAAAATGCTCCCTGAATTTCACAGCAGCATCAGCTTCTTTTCCAGTTTATTGATATGATTTTAGCCACCTATTTGATTTTACTCATCACGATTCAGCCAACTTCCTCTGTATGAATTATGAGTAAAATATACCCACCCCGTTAACTTTATTATTCCCGTCCCTCCATAACAACTTTATGCGTATCGCGTTTTTTCTTCAAATTGCATCATCTTCAAAATCCACCACACTCACACTTCTCAGTAAAATCTTTTATTACAATGTTTAAAAGTCCTGTGGGGGATTTCTGAGAGAAACTCTATGAAATGGAACCAGTAAAATAGTCCTGCTGGAGGACTGACAGTGCCTTGGCTTAACATGAATTAATATAGTCTTTTGTAAAAAAAATAATAATAATAATAATAATTCCACAGTAGACATAATGGCTTTATTACATCATGTAAAATGGATTTCAACTAGTTCTTCACTTTATAGAAAAACTGAATTATATATGTTTGGGTTAATTATCTATTTATTGTAACTATTATTTTTTTCTCTTACATTTATTCAAATGATAAATCATGTTTGTTTGTCAAGTGAGAATCTCATCCATATTAAAAGCAGTCGTATTTTGTGCCTTATATCATAGAAAACGTTTCTCAACTCCACCTTATTTTTTTATCTTAAGCCCTGTTAAATGACAGCCCATTGACCTACTTTTTTTTCTTTAACCCACAGGATACCTTCTGAGAACATGAATGAGCAAAGTGCCATTTAAGTAAACAGGCCATGACTGAGGCAATGTTTTAGCAAATACAGATGGAGTGTTTAGGAGATTAGCATCCTATTACGACACATCGCAGCAAACTCCAGTGTCATGTTTGCAGGGTTTTTCGATGACAAATTTGACCTCAGACCTCAGAAGTTGCTCAAAGGAGCAGATAGCATTCAGAGCAGCAGATATGGCCTGTACATATACACCATGTAAACATTTCTTCCCTTCTTTATCAGGGACCATTTTCATACACTTTTAAGCTTGTTTTACCTCAAGTGACTTTTTCATAGAGTTTTTCAAATGTCTGTATTTACACAACCTGTCATGAAAAAAACACGTATTTGGAGGAGGACACATGGTTGATAAAATTTATTTTAATCAACCATGTGTCCCATGTGTATTACATTTTTCTTAAATGACACTATCCTAACAGGCTAGAATTGTACAATATGTTTATATTAAAAAAAATGGCAACCCTGTCTGTGGTAAGAACACTAAATCCCTGCTTTTGGTGTATTTTAACCTGGTGTTTCCTGCCTCCACCAACCCTAGCAAGTGTTAAAACAATATCCAAGCCTCATGCTGTCACACAATGTCACCACTTCATAGGTTAGAAAAATTCATTGTCGGGAAAAAAGGCATGGGTGTGTCGCTGCTTTTACAGTCATAATGAAGGATAAACAGTGAGACAAGGTGACAGAACGCAGACTTTGGACTTGGCCCGAAGCTTTGAGGCACAGCAGGCACTTCTACATGATGCAATGACAGCTCTTTGAGACGTTGGTCAAATTAGTTCTTGCTCGGTGCAAAGAAACTATTCATACAGCTTTTCCTCAAACACCATCTGGTTAAATTCACATATATACCTATACCTTATTCATTCACCTCCTTTACTCCTCTCAGTGGGTACTCTTAATTTTCTCTCTTCATTTTTTCTCCCTCAGGATTGTGCACTACTTGCGGAGTGAGACTCTCACTCAGAATGTGTCTAATTTAGTTGCTAAGAGGCAGATTTATACCTGTGCTAGTTATGGAGAAGGTTGCTCCCTGGAGAAGCCCAATGACTGTTTACGGGCAGCCTGACAATGCCTTAGTAAATGATGAAGCACCTGTCAGAGTTCCTCCCATGTCTGTTCCATCCCTCTCCGTCTTTCTGCTCACCTCCCTTCCTCTCGCTTTCTTTTTTCTCCCACCCGTCCCTCCTCTTCTCTTTCTCAGCTTTCCCCACTCACTCCCGTCTGCAGCCCTTTCTCTCGCTTTGTTCCTATTCTCAGCAGAGACACATCTTCTTCAGTTACCATGGAGTTGTGCATTTTACAACCATTCCAACCGCTTTCCCCAGAGAGTAGTGGAGCTAGCCCATCTCCTTATTCCATCTACCACTAAGAATAAGAGAGTTTTGTCCCGCCACCATTTTTCCTCCCTCTTTACACACACACACTCACACTCACACTCCATAGACAAAAGCAAACACACACACACACGCACACACTCAGCGACTGCAGAGCTGTGGTCGGGTTGTGTTTTTGACAGGGATAGGCAATATCAGGATTGTTTCAGAGTAGTGTCATCACGTGAAATGTATTGCTGTCTTGAGTATGTTTTATATGCCTGGGCTCTTGGCCGGAGTCATTTTGGGAAACAGAAAGTATACTATCGTATGACCTCCTCTGAAATAAAAGTAAACTATCAGCTGTAAATCTGATACACAAGTACTGGTGTGTGTTAAGCGGAAAGGAAGTGAGCTCTCCATGACATGGAGCTCACATGAAAAAGAAAGATCAGTGGTTTTTGCCTCTATTGAGGATGTTGGTAATTAGAGAGAAAGAATATTTCTAAAGGAGCTTCAGGCCCAAATCAAAAATTAAATTAAAATAGTATTTATATTTGCATCTGGAAGAAAACATCAGTTGATGGGAAAAATATAGCACTACTGCTTTTCATTTATGGGTTTAGCTTTTTACAGCACTTCTTCACTGTTTATTTATATAGAAATTTGTTTGTTAATGAACGATACCGGTAAAAAGAGAAACCATTTAAAACCTATTAGATTTGTTTTGTATATTTTTAATCAATGTATTTATTTATGAATGATGCTGATAAAAAAAAGAGAAAGTATTTAAAACCTACTGTCTTTTTTTTTCTTTAAAAAAAAAAATTAAATATATTAATTTATGAACGATATTGTTAAAATTTAAAAAATAAATAAATGTATTTATTTATTCACTAATAGAGGTAATTTTTAACCTATTAAGAGTGTATATATGCCTTAGTTTCCCCACAACTAGAAATAAAAATGAAATTCCCACAACTTAATTTATGATATCAAAAGATTAGTTTCTGTTGCCACTAATTATACATTTCTTTCAGTGAATGTCTTCTAAATACATTATTTATGTCTCTCCTCATGTCATTTGTGTATTAAATCATAAAGCATTGACCAGTTCTTGGTCACAGTCTTAAATTTCCAGGCTGCATTGTACTCAATGGGCCGTAACTCATTAATATATGTGGTATGATTTTGCACCTGTAATTAAGTGTCAGTTTATAAACACACACACTAATAATACCCAGAGCTTTTCTTTGGAGAGTCTGGCGGTGGCAATAAACCATCCATCACTGTCCCTAATGAGGCTCCATACAGACAAGTCAGTGGAGGCTTCCTGGGCCGTTCAGTCTTATTTTTCAAGCTGGCCATGATAACCACCCAAGTCCCCGGTAAGATGATATCAGCCAGGAGAGGGAAGATTATAATGTATGTGTGTTTGGTTGCAAACTTGCATAGACCTCCAGCACATGGGTACATTTAGAGTGCTGCTCAAAGTTCAGATTAACCTAGAATTTCATTGTTGCTAATGTAAATAAAAACCAAGCCCTTTAAGAGTGAAGTGGTTAATGAATATGGATTCTGTATTCTGTGTTGCCATAACATGATGCAGAGAAGTGGCTAAAGAGGTCACAGGTCATTTCCACCGGTCAGGAGACACCACCCGTTAACAGGCCTAATATTGGTTATGTCCGGTTTTTGCTGCCAAAACAGCTCTGCGATTCATTGTATAATCTTACACCTTTCTAGACACCTTTCTAGGCGGCATCAACTTTTTCAGCATTTTGGGCTACAGTAACTCTTCAGTGTGTTAGCATAACGCTGGTTAGCGTTCTCTCATTCTGGTGTCGATTTGAATAGAGCCAATATCCTTTGTAAGACCACTTTCATAGGCACTAACCATTACAGACCGGAAACACCCAAATGCAACTCATTGCAGTTCTAGAGTTTCCTTAACCCGGTCATCCAGCCATCAGAGTTTTGCCTGTGTCAAAGTTGGCAGAATCTTTACAAAATCTAATTTTTCTTGCTTAAACGCATCCATTCTAAGGAGAAAATGTTAATTTATTGCTGAATATATCCAGCCCACTAAAATTTGCCATTGTAACAAAAGGTTATATTTTTATGGCTGATCAGTGTTGGTTTACAATCTCAAAAGTTTAGACCCCTCTGCTGTAGGACAAATTTCATCCTCTGGATCATAACAGTACCAGGGCTGACATAAGGTATAAACTCAGCCCGTTATCCTGCAGATATGTGGGGAAGTTTCTGAAGATATTTGCAGTACTGACTGCATATTTTTGGTTCTTATGTTAACAAAGGTTAGTATTCCTGATGTTTGGGTCTAACATGCCCAGGCACTTGGAGGAAAAAAAAGATGTTTATTTTTCATTCATTATATAGCAGTGGCCAAGTTTTCTCATGATTGTCAGTCAAAAAAGGCTAGTCTCCAATCCATCGTAAGATTTTGTTGGTTTTTGGATCATGGGCGGAACCCGGAACCTCCTTGCTAAGCCTCACTTAGTGATTAGCATGCACTAATAAAGCATTGAGGAGAGACTACATTGAAATACTCTTGGCCATGATATTTTATGACAGTATGAAGGCAGTCATCGTGTCGGTGGATAATGACAGAGGAAGTGACGTCTGACAAATATGGCCTGCCAATGTGGCGGATTCTGTAAGAGCAAAAGGAGGTGGCCACATCACAATGTTAATGGAGGAGAAGAAAATGGCCATGTCACTCCTGTCAGTGTATTATGTTTTAAACCTAGACATTTGTTGTTGCTCTTTCAGGCCTATAATTGTATGCCATTAAAAGTGCCAGTGGCAAATGGTGAGGGAAGAAAGAAGGGATAGAGGAGGGCTCCAGCGTGAAAGCTGCGGTAAGGGTTCTCTACCTTGTGCTCCCTTCAAGACTGGTTCCCCGCTACTTTTGAGGTGGAAACTTTGGCAGTTCTTGAAAGCATAAAGACTGGTTGAGGCTTTAAAGTGATCATAAAGTCAATCATTTTGGCTTGAATTACCCAGCACTCTATCAATTAGTCTCCTCTTAGCCACGACGTGTGTGGGAGTGGGATTTAGATGTGTTCACGCGCGTTTGTGCATTACTTTGCATATTGTGAATGTTTGTGTGACATGAGAAGTAGTCAGAGAAGAAGTCAAATTAAAAGAGATGGCAAGTGAGGATAATCTCATTCTGTAACTGTCGAGCAAAATTGGTTGATTAATTGATTAATTATTTACAAAAGAATAAGGGAAAAACTAAGATTAATCAAAGAATGCATTTAATGTTTTGTAGAGTAACTTACCACATACGAACAAATCAAATTATAATGCCCTACAGGTCCGAGCATCTCTCAAACTTTTTTTATGATTCTGCCACTAATCGAAAAATGTTGCCAGGAATTACTGTCACTTGTTCTGTATTTGTATGCATGACAGCCTTGTTCATCTCAAAGAATAAGAGACCCCACAAGGTCTTTACATTATAGGCAAACATTTGCAATTATGATGAACTTCGCTAGCTTATCTCAAAAGGAACAGGTTCTTACTGATGGACAAGTAGACCTTTTAATGAAATAAACGGCTCTAAGCTGATGAAATGAAGATTGCTCTACCTCGGGGGCACACTCAAATTAAATTATCAAGATGACTGCACGCATGCCGCCCCCCTTCACTCAGGTATGGTAACAGCCGCTGCACTTGTTCTACATAGTTTTTGTGAAGTAACTACTTTATGTGGTGGAGGATGCTTTCCGTTCTCCACGCTCTGCCCTGTTTTCCAGCTCTCGACTGTGATTGCTAAAGGCCTCCAAGATACCCCATTCAGGGGAATTTACTAATGTTAAAACCATGTGTTCCCCCAAGAGGTAGAGCGATTGGACACGGTGATGCGTGCAGTTTTATGGATGCAGATAAACAGGAGCCCAATAGTTTGTTAGAAGCTGTGGAAGGAGCCCAGAGTCATCTGACTTAAAACAATGTTGGTGTTGGGGCGAGAGGGACTGTGACTGGCAATAGGAAACACCTGTGCTGGGGTGAGCAGCCGGGCAGTGCTCTGGGTTGGAAGTGGCGGAGGTTCAGGGGGTTTTAGAAGAGGAAGGGAAGGCAAACGGGAGGTATAAAGACAGTTGGAAAGGCCCTTACATCCTTGCCATTTGTTGCTGAGAAGTGAAGGTCTAAGTAAATAAGTTAAACTCTTGACCCTTGAATTATAACATGTGCTGGTAGCACAGCGCTGGTGCCGGAGTCTCAGTCTAAGAGTGTTCGATCAGGCACGGACTGACACATAAGATGAGATCACCTGAATTATGGCTTTAAGTATTGTGGAAAACAGTGACAGAATAAGTAAAAAATCTGCCATTTTCAGCTCTGATTGTGTTTTTATGCTGATACTATCTATTGCCAAAGCATTTCTCATGTCTGGAAATTTAAAGAATTATTTCCCATTGTCATGATACAAGTAAAACTGTGGACCTGTTTTTGGATTTAGCCCTGTATGAAGTACGTTCCACAGGTTACTAAAGCCACACAATAAATCAACAATTCTTCTGGCATACAAAAACCCATGGCAAGATTTCAGACAATCTCTACGATGAGGAAAAATGTCTGTTTTTTGACATTTTTGGCCTTTAGGGTAGTAAGATTCTAAAACAAAGCATCCTTATTTTAGCAACTTTCAGCGAAAAAGATACCATTCATGATATATTTTTCTCTCTATATACATAAATTTACATGTATCAATATTAAATTAGTCAATTTTATAATAGAAAAAGTAATTTTTTTATTGTTACTATAATAATAAAAAATTTTTTATTATATTAAAGAATGTGCGTGGACTGTGCAAAATTGCATCTCAAATAAGACTAAGAACAGAAACACACCTTTAAAGTCAAATATCATACCTATATAACAGCTGTGTATCCATCAACCTGTCTTCATCGGTCCAGCACTCCAAGCACCCACGAATCAAGCTGATCTTTCCGTCCTCTGTTTCTGCATCCTGAGGTTCGTGCTGTCAATTTATCAGACAGCTTTTAATTTCAGACTTTCCACGGTGTGAGCATCCATCTCCACCGTTAGAGGGTTCAGATTAAGGCCGTGTTAAACGAGCTGTTCTGTTACTCAGTACTGACGGGGAGAAGCTGGTTCAGGTGGATCTCATGAGAAAAGAAAAGGCTTCTAGTCTGCATCCCAAAAGGTATTACCTATTCTTACTGTACTTAATATATTTCTCACTATGCTGTTGATCCAGCTCATGTAATGTGAGGGATGTATTTGTTTTGCAGGAATGAAATATAAAGCTTAGTTCACTTGAGTGAACTGGGATTGAATCTATTAGGTGCTGGAGTGAAGGCAGAGCCCAGTGGTGCAAATGCACTTAGAAAAATGCCCTTTCAAAAATAAGTAAGAAACAAATGAAAACAAGGTGTTTTTAGCTTGTAATAAGTAAGAAAATCTGCCAATAGAACAAAAAAACATTTTCTTGGGAAGATTTCTTAAACTGAGACATGAGATTTAGATAAAAGTCGTCTTGAAATGAGAAGGTAGATCTAATATTTAAATATATTTGACTAAACTTAGGAAATTGTGTGGCTTCAGCCAGTAATACTTTATACTGTAATACTTAAAATTGTTTTTTGCAAGATTGAAACAGTATTATTTTCTTGTTTGGTATTATGTAATTTGTATTTTAGCATTGAGTTTTCTTATATATTTAAAAAAAAATTTTTTATCTCCTTTAACCAGCTCATAAGTTTCCCTTGTCATAATATAATAATTAAGTTTTTATCTATTTAGTTGTGACACCGTTCAAAATGTAAGACCATTTAGAATAAGATTAAAGAGTATGTTTAAACATTTTAAGATGAAATTTCACTTTAGTTAGCTGGAAATACTAAATTTGAGCTTTTGGAATATTTCTAAGATTCTTTGAACTAACAAATGCTCAACTGCCTAAACACAAGTCCTTCTATCTCTGTGAATTGTTCCTTGTTCTGTGACTGTGTCTTAAATGGATAAGTACATTTTGACTAGCAGTTAAACAAATACTCTTGGTAAGATTTTGAGTTTTTGCAGTGTGCTCAGTAGAGCAGGACAGTGGAGTATCCCGAAACCTCAGTCGACTGGGAACTTTGGAATAAGTAGAACCCACTTTGAGTCTCTAGGTAAGTTATTCAACTTCACTAAGTATTTACATTTGTCAGCTATCATTTCATTATTCACATCTCAGTTTTGGCAGGCCATTTTTCCTGTATATTGTGATAACTAAAACTCTTGGCAGGCAAATGTAACGTAATATCAGCCAGGGTACAAAACTGAAACAGCCTTGCTCTCACATGAGAGCTTGTGACGTTGACCTTTTTTTAAATGTGTACATATACATTGGTAAAAATTGTTATTTTCTCATCCAGCCAATCCGTTCTGAGCAAAAATCAGACTCAGTTTAACCTTTTGCTCAGTTTGCTTAGTTGAACCTTTTAACTTACAAATGACAATACAAATGAGAATTCCTTTTTGATGACACAGATTTGAGTTTTAAGTCATTTTTGGGTTTTGTTTTGAAGTTTGAAGACCATCAACCAACTCTGATGCAGTAAAGGACGCTGATGCAATACATGAGCTTACTGTTAAACCATTAAATGTCCTGCTCAACTCTTTGGTTGAGCTCATTTTGACTAAGTTGACAAAGATGCGTGCCACATTTTTTTCAATGTGGTGAGCTTGTTTACAATTTGACCCAGTGGCAGCATTTATATGCTAAAGAGTAAGGGGCCATGGTTGCAGCCTTGGGGGGCACCACCTGTCAAAGCAGCCACTGAGGTGGAGGCATTAACGATAGCTATTGAGAAAGTCCAATTTGATGAGTAGGATTTATTTGTGGCATATTAAAGCCTGTTCAGACTTACTAAACAGAATTATGTATATATCTTAATATCTGTTTTAAAATGTTGATATTTGGCTCCTGTTTGTTCTTATTTTAAAATGTTTTTTTTGTGGAACATACCACTCCTGAATGTGAGATAAAATTGATGGCAGTCAACATGAAAGTAATAAAGTGGGAGGATCTGTCTTTTTGTGGTGAAAGGTTCACTTTCACAATCACATTATAACAGTAAAAGAACATTTTCTAGGTAAATGAGGAGTATTTGTGTCCTATTTGTTTCCACAGACGGCGTCTTTCGCTTAAAATGCTCAAAATGACCAATCATGTCAGCTTTAGCTCAGTGGATTAAGCAGTTGTCTCCCAATCAGGAGCCTGGCAGGTTGGTGGTCCAATCCCAGCGGTCTACTTGTCATCAGTTCTTGAGCCTGGAGACCCTAAGTCCCAACATCCCCCCTGGCTGCCCACCTCTCTTCTGGGATGGGTCAAATACAGAGAAATAACCTCACTATGTTGTACTGTGGATTACTGAATTTGATCAAAAAAAGTTAAATTCTTATTTATCAGCCATAGTAACTCGGTTTACTTTAGTTTAAAATACTTATATATGACTAATTTATTTGAATTACAATTTTTCAGATTTTACAGTGTATATAAAGTCGTATTTGTGATCATTAAATGTTAATGATTGGCATCCAAACCACATACCTTTCAGAATATTTCCCAAAAGTTGATAATTTGCCTCAGGTAATTTGTGCTTCAGAAAAAGTGGGCTGTTAAGATGCCCCGGTTTGACACAATATAGACACAATATAGTTAAGAATGCTGCTAAATTTCTACAGTACTACTTACAGATCAGATATCTATAAACCAGAACAATGAAAAAGCAGGCATAAGACACAGTAATCTAGTAGATATTTCAGTATTCATATTCTGAAGTGACATTTACACTATCAGTGGTTGAATCTGGCCGTCATGCGGTCTAACTATGTTAAGGATTCATATGGATAAATGAGAAATCAGATGCATTTAAGGAATCGAGTGTGCAATCAGTAGATGACGTTCATGTTAAATTCCAATGGAATCATTTTTCTTCCTTTGACACATCCGACATTTGAAAATAAAGTTGATTTACGCAGGATTTGATACATAAAATATAATCGAGTATAATCTTAATTTAAGACCCCCAAACCCTCTTTCTGTAGTCCTCTCCTACTCTTCTCTTTCCTGATCTTTCTCCTCTCACTGTCTGCATCCAACAAAATTAATTACTGTATGTTTTATTTTATGAAGGTGTCAGGAAGAAATGATGAATGGCTTGTAATATCGAAAGATTAAAGGTACAATGCAATGAAGGACGCGTCAACTTGCATTGTGGTACTGCTTACATGCAGACGCGTGTACTCACACACAGCGTGCACACACAGTCTCTGGGGCCATTGATATCTAGTTTCATATTTGATATTAACTTACTGAAGGGGGCGAGTCTGGTCACAATGTCATTACCAGCAGAGGATGGAATAATAGAAGTGAACTTTTCAAAAAGGTCTTTATAATTGCAGCTTGGGCCTTTCTTGATAAAATTCCACATTGATATGTACACTGCTCCCCTCATTATTGCCACAGATGAAAAAGAGCATTTCAGTGTTCTCTAATGAGCACTGTACCAGTGAAGGTCATCTTAATGGGGCTCAACTTGCTGTTGGGAGCCAGAGCTAAGATTCTAATGAGAAAGAGCCACTTCACAACTCTAGTAATTTTGTAATTGCACCCATGGATGCCATTTTGTTGTTGCCTGTGCAGAGGTATTAAAGTCTTTTGTTGTCATTTGTAACATCGCTTGTTCTCTCTGGTCTGGTTTGGTGCTCCAGCAGAAGCCCAATGCGCGCATACGCACACAGTCTCATTAACCTATTTCAAATCCAATTCCCATGCCATCAAGTGTTTATTGGAAGCTACAGTTTATTAGTTGCTTCCTCTGGGTGAAGGTAAATCAAAGCCAAATACCAAAAGGAATGAGCATTAACCCATATCTACTGCAGTGTGGCAGGAGGAATATCCACATGCATTTGTGCATCTGCTTGCAGCGTTTGTATGTGCATGCGTTTATAAAATAAAATTAAAACGTTCTTGCGGTTGTTTTTCCTCGGTCTCGGTCTGTCGTTTACAGTAGCATAAACTTTCCATATTGCAATTTAAAAGTGATTTTACACTTTTATGCATTGTTTTTCAGGATTGGCATTGCTAATCAACATTTTCAAATTATTGAGAACAAAAACACGAGTGATCTGCTTTTTTAGTCCACATATTCTTCTTTCTTATCAAACATGTTTAAACAACAGTTTGCAATAGGATACTCTTTTTCTTACACCACTCTTCCAAGTTTATTTATTTTTTTACTTTTTAAAGCAGATTTGGCTGAATCCGACACAGAGTAAACAACTGATTCAACTTTTTTTGTGCCATTTTAAGGCTGTTTTTGTGCAAACTTAAGGGAACCCTGTGCCATATTAATATGGCCAACCATTTTCTGTAGCCCCTCATCCTGGTCAGGAATGCAGTGGTTTGGAAGCATGATGTACCCAAAGGGAACCCCTGCAAACTCCACACAGAAAAGCCTCATATGTGGTCAGAGTTAGATTTGAACCCATAACCTTCCTGCGCCAACGTGACTGCGCTACCCACTGTACCACCGTACTGCTCTATATTCATATTTATGTAATGATATTAACCATTTTTCTATCACTGCCTATCACAATCAAAGTGTTTATTCGGTGTATATCCATTATGTAGAATATAAGTGGGGAAAAACAAAATGAGTAGAAAACGCTGATATCACCCCTTTTCTTCATGCTCGACTTTCTCGCAATTATTTCTGATCTGTTTCGGACGGTTTAGGTCAGTCGTCATGTTTCGTCTTTAGTGCGTGGTATGCTCCGATGGATACACCATGATATCATCTTTTCTTTATGTTCTTGTCCCTTAATTCAGGCTGATACCAGTCTTGGAATGTAAGGAGTAGATAAAATTTGTGTCAAAATGTAGGGAGTCAAAAGCTGTCAGAAATTTAAATTCTCCAGCAAATCATTTGTAGGTTGTTACTTTCCACCCATGCTTTTAAGCTTGATAACCTGAAGCCCATCTGACGCACACTCTATGACATGACGTGAGGCAGATTTTTTTTAAACTTTACACAGCTCCCTCCAGAGATATCATTAAACAACTGCCTTTCAATAAGCACCAAAACCTTTAATGTGCGAAACCACTGAATTAACCCTCTTCATTATACATAGTTAAACACAGATTACATGTTGAGTGCAGAGTGGAAGTATGCATTCAGTGTGTCTGATCCCTCCTCTGCGGAACTTGAGTCCAGTCTCAAAATAAATGTCCCACTGACCCATGCTGACAAGACGAATGAACAGACCAGCGGCACGCGGTGCCCAGCTGCGGTTGCTTTGCCTGTTCACCATAATAACCCTCACATTAGCTCTAAACACAGCTGAGAAGCAGAGGTTTGTGTACTTTACTTTACTTTTGCACCAGCAATGTTCTGACTTACAGAGAAACAGTGAGTGAGTGAATCTCAGTCCCAGAGAACAGTGAGTAGGCCAGAATGGGTTTCCTGGTCAGCGCTGAAAGTAGATACATTATGACCTTGACTTATGAACACAACAATGGTTTTTGCATGAGACATTAACCATTGGTTGAGGCTTTATTCACAAAATAACGTCATTTATGCGGCATTTAAACTGGCAGAATATAACTGTTGTGAAAACTGTGATGAAACAACCACAATTCAGTCATGGCTATTATCTTTTCAACCAAATAGCCACCCACCTATAAAACAACTAAAGCAATTTTGGACTAACTTCTTTATTATGCGCGTGGTGATTTTGAAAAGTTACACCTCATCACTCGTTTTTTGATGACGCGGGTGCCCAAGGATCGTATTCTGAACCCGTCGTATGAAGGTAAAACTTTGTTAAAACACAAACAAAATCATTCCCACTTTTAGCAAAACCATTGTTGCCTTAAGAGGACTTACACTTTAAGACATAAAACACCAGATTTACTTCACCTAGGTATGGTAACTAGTCCCACCATTGTAGGTTGAATAAATGGGAAAAAGAATATGAAAGGGAATCTTAAGCAAATGTCCCCAGAATGTCTTAAGTTCTAAATTAGACAATAACCATTGATTTAATGAAAAAAAAATTAAATTTAGTTCATTTCATTTAGTGAGCATAATTATGTTGCATATACTAAAGATGTCTACGTTGGATTTTATAAACTTTATTATGCTGACTCTACCAAGAATAATTACAATTACACTCACTTGTTTCAATGTCAAAGATGCAATTAATTAACGCTCTCAACTTAAAAAAAAAGTAATGTAATGCAAACGACATCCATTTTTCAAGCGTGTAAGTTATTCATTTTAATTTTGAAAAAAATCTCTGAGGAAAAAGGTGAAAAAATAGTTAACATAATCTAAAGCTGACATTGACATTTATCCCATCCCCTTCCTGTCTACTCTATTATTCCCTATTTGCAGGTCATTTCATTTTAAACAAATACCTCCAGCATGACTTGTATGCACATCGCAGATAAACACCAGGACCGTAGGTCAAAGGTCATACAGCTTTTCTCCCTCTTGGATGCAGAAATAATTGTAACAGTCGCGATTCATCAACATTGAACCTCAGATCTAAAACTATTCCAGTCCAAGTCAACGATGAGGCAAATAAAACCTAAACATACAGAGTGAAAGCTCTGGGTCATGTCCTCTTTGGGGAGTTCAAAAATTAGCAATGATTCAAACTTTGTTCCAAGCACCGACGAGTAGATGTCCTTCTGTTGGACTCAGTGGACTGACTGTAACAAGGGAGTGTAGAGGAGTGAAGCTGCTTCCTATGATTCAGGTGGCTGTGTAAAGGTAGGAGGGATTTCTAAAGGTGATAGAAAAAAAAAGGCAAAGCAGTGAATATCTTCCTTCAGATAAGACAGGCACCCTGTTTTCCACAGGCTACATCCATTTTATCACATCTAGCAGCAAATTAAGGCACGTGTTGGGGGGATGATTGAAAATGAAACCCCAGGCTAAGGCTGCATTCAGCTTGACTGCTTTCTTCCCTCAATGCTGACATTAGGCTTTGATTCTCACATGAGATCCCTCTGATGATGACGATGAGCCATAAAAAATGATATAGCTCAATAAAAGTTCAAAAATGCGCAAGTTCATAAAGAGGACCTGAGGGCCATGTTAGGTTTGGTCCATGCCGATGCATTTCTCTCTGTTGGCTTTTTAGAGATGATTATGTTGGATATTTATGGCTGGAACATTTATTTTTTTATTTGGAGGAGGATGTGTGGCTCGATGTTTCTGTCTGCCGCTGCGCATATCCAGTAGGGTGGGTTTTCTCTTCCAGTTAATCATGATCTATGATCCAGTGCATTTCAAAAACTGGGATAATGTAGTTTGTTATCATAGCTGACATTATATAAGAAATACCGTTCCATATATGGGTGGTGATGATAGGACAAACGAGACAAATGAGGGGTTGCTGGAGTTATCTTGGTCACCTTGAAAATCCACATTGGCAGCAGTCAAAGTCGAAACATACAAATGGGTCAATTGCCTTCATATATCATCATCAAACCATTTCGATAGTTGAGTTTTGTGCCGATACGTTGCACAAAACCAACTGCCGTCTGCAGACAACAGAAAGGTACATGCCTTCTCTCCCCTTCATTGATTCTCTCGTCGTCTCTTCTCCAACTAAAGAACGCATGCTGGTGAAGGCAGACTCTGGTGAGCACCGGCTCCCTCCTCTTCCGTGGCGTGTGATATGACTTGAGCCGTGTGATCTCCATGAGAGAAAACCCTGATGCATACAGGAAATAATCAGGGCAACACAGGCAGGGTTCTGAGGAATGCAAATATTTTCAGAGTGCTTAAAATCAATACCACACACACATCACATCGCCAAATGCCCCCCACCACCACCACCACCCTCACACATACACTCAGACATTGTACACACATGTAACCCCAATACATAGCCACAAATACCTCATACAACAGAGGAACAAGAAAAAACAAACCAGCCCCCTGACAAAACTCGTCCCAAGTGCATTTGCATAAAACATTAAGCTTAACAAAATGATTACACCTGACAAGTTGAGTCGGAGGAAGAACATCGCCGGTGGCAGCCAGTTACTTGCAGATCCTGCAATCATTCTCTCGTCAAGGAACTGTTTCATGGCTGCCTTTGTAGGCACTGTCATGCCGCCGCATCATGATTAATCCTTCCCTTTTGTTTTCCTTTTCTCCCTTCCACCCCTCTCAGTCCCTCCCACAAATCCAATAAGTTGCCCTTAAATCAGGTTACCCTGCACCTTGTAGATAGGGGTATTGTGATGGATATGCCAAAAAGCATGCCAGGCAGTGTGTTTTTGTGCAGAAGCACTGTGAAATTGTGCCGCTGTGATTCTGCATTATAGTGCTAAGTGTTTGTCTTGTAATGCAATTAAATGTGCATGTAAGCCGCCCCCATACTCCCCGAACTATTGTGTGCTGTATTTAATAATTTTATATACGCTCTTTTGTGACATTGCCATTTAACCCGAGGTAAAACTGAATAAGTTAGCAGAGTATTAAAAGAATAACTTTACAGTGTTTGCAATAGAGAACACAAGTTGGATCATTTAAGAGGGGAAAAAAAGATGACTATCAAAACATTAATATCCTTCTCACTCATACAAGCCTGCTGAAAATTCCTCGCACTGCATACTTTGCTGAAGGATAGCTCGCAGATAAAGAAAGAGAGAGATTATTGCCTCCTTTCATTTCTGCCCCCCTGGCAGCGGTAGGTATGGTAATATGGTTTTTGAATATTTGCAAGTATGAACTTAAGAAATGAGTGCTGATAAGGAGTGACAGCAACAGAGGCAGCAGAGATCTCCAGCATGACAGGCGATGTCAAAAATCCCGGTGACGCTGTCACTGTGACAAACTTTTCAAAAGAACAATGCACACACACACTCCGTTATTGAAGTGAGCTGCTGCAAGCCTCTGACAGTGTTGTCCCAGCAGTTAAAAAATGGAAACATCACCTAATTATGCACTCCATATTTTCCTCTGCATACTTAAGCCTACAAACTTTCAATGTATGTCAATATAATTTGTAGCGTGCCCGGCTGAACAGGCACGCTGGAGGAATTTAAAGCTTTAAAGCTTAAATCCAGAGATTAGATTCAGAAAAATCAAGCAGCAGAAGGAGAATCTGTTAATTTGAAGGTGTTTTTCAGTGATGGACATAAAATATGGTATTTTTTTAGCGAGTGTACTGTGTGCCCTGAACCTGGCGCTGACACCCCCAAAAAGCAGGTGTCTGCCTGATCTGCAATTTTACTCTTCTTTTAATCTTCGCCGTACTTTTATTAGCAACTCTGCAGACCCTGTCATGTCTGCGAGAAGCCACGAGGATCATTACTTTCAAAAAGATCCAGCTGGCCCATTGTTTAGGTTCTGCCAGCTGTGTCTATTTTCATAACCCATTTTCCTTTTGTCTGCTACAACCCCCAATAAAAGGAGAGAGACAGGAAGCCAGAGTTGTATTTCACCATTTTCTTGAACTTTTAGCCTTATGTTAGCCTAATGTTCAACATTTCCCCGCAGACGTGTAGGCTTGCATGCACGTATACGGCGAGTTCGCATGTGTGCCATTGTGCATGTGAGAGTGACTGTGAGGAGGAAGGCGAGGTCTGTAATCACCTAATCCAAACATACACTTGGGGAATCTCATTACTGGACCTAACAGTTCCATTTGAACCTTATCTGGTTTCAATCAGCCGCCTCTGGTTTGGAGCAAGGTACAGAAATTTGATTCCTTTTGTCTAGAAGTCTCCGCTGTCACTGGTCTCCTGTTTGTCTTGTCTATCACCATCTTTTACAGCTAAGTGCATTTCAAATTTTCCATCAGCGGTGAGGAGAGGGACTTTGGTGGCAGTAAAACGCTGCTTTTCATCATCCAGCTTGCAAGTAGCGGTGTGTGACATCGCAGGGTTGTGTGTTCAGAATGGACGACTGCCATTGGGAACTCCTGCTAACCCCAGTTCTTCCTCAGCCACCCACTCCCTCAGCCCCCATCCACATGCAAACGGACATTAAAACGAAACCTGACCCTGGCCCTGGAATCTGTAAGGTACTGTTTTTTTTTCCTCCTTTTCTTTGTTCCTAGACAGGGAATCCTAGAGCTTGTGTGTGTGTGTGTGTGTGTCTGTGTGTGTGTGTGTGTGTGTGTGTTTGTGTGTGTGTGTGTGTGTGTGTGTGTGTGTGTGCGTGCGTGTGTGTGTGCTTGGGTGTGTGTGTGTGTGTGTGTGTGTATAGTCAAGCAGGGGGTCAGAGAAAGGTGAGCAAAGAGCGACGTCAGCCACTGCAACTGTCTCAGGAATCCCCAGATTAAAAACTCCAGAAGGTTGAGAGTAAGAGATAATCACAGGATCTGGAATTCACAATAACAAACTGGCCATATATCTACCTGTCTCCGGCCTTCCTCCCCAAGACAGCCACAGGGTCAACCAAATGGCTGCATTCCATCAACAGCTCTTTTTTTTTCTCCTGCTGGGCTCCCAATGAAGTGTCTGGAAAGATCAAATATGGCCTCTGAAGCTAAACTTTTAACTCTTCTCTTACTGTCTCCACCTCCCAAACCAGCATTTCTTTTTTTCCATCCGAAGTGGGTATTTATTCACAAACACTGAGAGCTGAAGTTGATTTGACAGTGCCACTTTATCACCCTCTGAGGTTTGACTGAAACAGGAGACTCAAGGATTGGATCTTGGGCCCACAGGAATTTAGGTAGATGCTACGGAGACCCCTCCACTGCAGCCTCGCGAGCGTTACTCCAGCTAAGGGTTTGGAGCAGCGGCGAAGAAGCTGAGGTTAGAGGTCTGCAGCTTTGTGGTTGGGGTTAGCAAGCTTCCTCTGAGAATTAGATTGGAGCCATGGGCTCTGCGGCTGTAGCAAATTCTGGGTTGAATTAACAGTTTAGCAGGGGAGCTGTGAGTAGTATCTGGACAGGGGCTGCTGGGGTCTGGTGGAGGGTCTAGTAGGGAAGGTATGATTTACATAGCTGTGAGAGACTCCAGGATCTAAGTCTTCCCAGACGCCTCCCCAGGGAATCTTGTTGAAGGAGGTGCTGCATTGTGATACTTGTGTGATTTATGGGCCCCGTGTGCTCCAACTTCCACGGCCTGACGTCTTCATTATTTATTTGTGTTTTTTGTGATTATTTGCTTTAGCACAGTTGAAGATGCTGTATAATGTATGGACGCTAACCTTGGGTTGAAGCGTAGAGATTTGACTGCGCGCCTGTCTTCTCTTCAGATCTGTTTTCCGTAGAGGTTAGTCTTTGTTGTTGCCTGTGTGCCCGTCTAGACACTGAGGATAATTTGTCCCTTTGCTTCCTCCTGTGGTTGCTCAGTTCTCAGCAAGGGAAATTACCTTACAAAGAGGGCAAGGGTTGTCAATTGAAAGTAAGTTATTTCATCAGTGTAAAGCGTAATAAATAGCCGGAGGTTATGAGAAAATAATGATATACAGTGTTGTCCAGAGGGATACTACAGACACACAATCAGAGCCTTGCAGAAAACTTTCTGAAATGCTTTCCGAGTATGTATTCCATCATGTTAGATTACTACCGGTGATAGCACCACCTCTGAATGAGTGTATCCTATCCCTCTCCTGTTGCCCTTGCATCATGCAGCAACATTTCTCGAAGGTAATGCATGGATTTTAGGGCTGCAGGGTATATCTAAATTCAGATATTGATTAACTTTGCAGCAAAAAAAAAACCCCAAAAAAACCTGATGGACCCAGTAAAGACATTGCAGTCCGCAGTTACATGGCAGAATGCTTAATTCCCCTCTCGCTGCTGCATTCAAATGATGTGCTTTCACAGTCGAAAATCGAACTGTTGTAAAAATTGACTTCCTGTACAGCCGGGGAGAAATAAATTTCAGCACTATTGACAGCAGAAAAACAGAAAAGCTATTGCCCAGCATTTAATTATTGAAGACATTGATCAACTAAGTGATTTATTTGCTGTGGTTCAGTTAAAAGGCCTAATTGAGTCGCAGTGCTCTGTAAAAGGCTTTTATTTGTTCATTTGCTCTGGATCAGATTGCATGATGACCTATTACAAAGCTGGAAGACTGTTTAGTTTCAATGAATGCATCTAATGAAGTTCTTTTTAAAGCAGTATTTAATTTAGGTGTGTTAACAAAAGATGTAAAAATGACAGGCTGGTTATTGATCATAGAGATAGAGATAGGCAGAGAGACAAAGTGCTTCAGAAACAGGGCAGAATGGACTGTGGAGATGATATTTATAATGTAAACACATCACTGTACCAAGGATTGTTATGTGATCTAGGAATATTCTTAATTTTTGCCCAATAACATTAACTGTAATCCAGACCCTCAGATTAAGAAAGTTAAGAGTTTATTTGATCCAGAAGAGGGACCTTATATTGCCAGCTTTTGCACTGCAATGTTATTACACTGCTATTACACTATTACACTGTCTTTATACAATTCAGTTTTACCAACAAGATCACTTCAATTTTTGTCAATATTCTAGATGATAGAAGAATCAATGTTTTCTTAAACTTTTGGTACACATCCCCAAATGGGTTTGTGGTCAATAGAATGTGGTGGACTAATTAATTCACGCAGAGAATTTGTGAGGCATACATATATTTAGAAAGAGGATCCTTGTGCTTCACTCTTAATATCGTCTTTAACCCTTTAATCTAGCACTTTGAGATTTGATCCAAATGTAAAGTGCATTATAAATTAAATGTATTATTATTATTATTATTTTAATCTCTGCACCAAGTGAAAAATTGCTACGTACTTTATGGTCATTACATATTATTTCTTTTGGGGCCTTTTATTAATATGATATCTCAAACACACTAAATTTATCATAAAACCACAAATCATTTACTCAAGCATGTTTTTAAACAATTTAAATAAAATTGTTTCATTATGAAATTTTATGTTTCATGGAATATGATCAATTTTAATTAGACTAGCTTTTGGCAGAAGCATGTTTTCAGAAAACTATTTGACCCTTATTAGACTTTTGGTTTTGTCAAGTAATTAACTATATCCCTGAAAAGTCAGGGAAATTATGGAATCGTCATTGATTCCGCAGCAGATTCTTCATGTGAAGGCGATAACTCAAAAGCAATTCCAGGGATCATTTTCAAATTTTATCCCCATATAGACCTGTGAGGAACAGTTTTTCCTCAAACGAAGGTCTCGTTTACATCGTGTTTTATTTGAATATTTCCTGATTTACTCACTAGGGGGAGCTATTTACAAATAACCCTGTTTGTAGTACATAACTTCCTAACTGTTGGACTGATTTAGTCCAAATGTGACACATATGAATGAACTTGTGGAGATCCATCTTGTATCTAACATATTTTAGTCTAATAGTTCATATTTTACTCACTTTGGGGAACCTGTTTTACCAAAAATACAGTGGAAATAACTTCACATGTATTTTAAGGGATTCAATCAGGGGGATTGCTTGTACAATGAAGGGGATTGGGGACTTTTCAGGGACAAGGGGGTGTTGTCAGCATAGGTCTAGTTCTGTTCCTACATAGGCAATAGGACTTTCTCAATAGCCATTGTTAATACCTCCTCCTCAGTGGCCTACATTGCTCCATCCCAGTCCCCTTACTCTTTAGCCTATACATGTTGCCACTGGGTCATATTATAAACAGGTTCTGTCAGGTGGCACACATTAATCAATAACAAATAGTGACTCCAAAATGTGATCAACTAAACATTTTGAGCAGTACATTCAAGGGTTATATGATGCATAAAATAATGCAAAATATTTTTAATACCATGAACTAAGTTATGTCCTTCAATGTAAAAGCTGCTTTTTCTGCAGATGTTTGGGAAATGTAAAGAGTGGCGTCCAACGGACGGCACCCTTTTCTCTAGCCTCTCCATCCATCCTAGACCTCTGGCTCACACCAACAACACTCGGAGGGAGGAGAAAGCAGCAGCAGAATGTTTTCATCAGAATTTGTCTCTTAGCTCCACAGCCAGAGAACCGTCTAATGATCTCACTGTAGACAGAGATAGGAATTTCGGGATTAATGGCATTCCAAGAGGAGGGTTAGAGCTCCAGGTTGTGTCCCCAGCACAGTTTGAGACTGGAGGGAAGAGTCAGACAGCAGGACTGGAAGAAATTATGAGATAAAGAGAATTGAAAGAGAGAGCGAGAGAAAGGTGAAGGAGGGGTGGTGTCAGAGAGAGAAACCACGGGAAAAAAAACAAAAAGAGCGCTGTTCATTTTTCTCAATAGATAGATCAGATGGAATGGAACCATGCCTCAGAATGAAGGCAGCTGCGCTTTTGGCAAGGACTTTTGTGGGGCACACAAGCATATAAGCACCCACATGCTCCACAACCCCTCATAGACATCATACGTTTAAACTCACACACACGCTGCACACATGGATGTAAGGGGATCATAATGGACAGGTGAGGGTTAGCGTTAGTATTAGGTCTTTGCTGCAGGCCTGGATGAGCTCAGAGGCTGATTTCACCTTTATTCTCCCTCTCGGGGGCTTTAGCTGAGGGAGCAGTGTTTATCGGGCCCTCAAGGCATGGAGCCATCCAAGTCCTGGAACTGCTTCCGATTACCTGCTGTGTTCTTTACCAGATAGTGCCGCGTGTCTGCAGACGGATCGTGCATATCCTGCGCTTTATAGCTTTCCATTAATTTTAATAGATCGGTATCTTAATTGAGTCGTGCAGCTCATATATTATCTTTAAGTACAGATAAAAATAGATATGTCCAAATTAAGGTAAAACATACATTCTTGTTTACCTCTTGAGGAATGAAGCTGTACAGATGTTTCTGGAGAGAGATTTTTGCTTATGTATTTACGTTATATGAATACCCCAAACTTGATTTCATTAGGCTTTATTGTTTAGGGATTATGGTAGAAATCAGAGATAAATGTTGTTGGACTAAGATTGAAACTAAAATGCGAGTCGTTTATAGTTTTGGCAAACTAAATCTGTAAATGAACATCGTGTAACGAATGTTTCTAAAATGGTTGTGATCAAACATGCAGTGGTGCAGGGTATTTTATGAGATAGTTTGAAAATACATAATTCCTTAAATAATTTTACTATTATGAATTTAGTAAAAGGGCACGTAAATACATTGTTTATATCATACAGGTCAACCGCATGGGATACTTTGAAATAGGCTATTTGTTTGAAAAATACCTAAAATTTTCAGGGCAATCTGTAAGAAACAAATAATAACTCCATTATTTACTAATTTCAATATCCTGCTTAATTTTATTTAATTATATCTCAAAAAAGTCAGGGGTGTAATGGAATCGTCATCGCTGATGCCTCAGATCCTTCATGTTAACGCGACAACTCAAAAATGTTATCATGGATCATTTTTAAATTTGGGCTGCCCTTAGACTTTAGTAGGAGGAAGAACGGGATTGATTTTGGGAAAGGTCTGTTGTATATTTATGACCAAAGGGGAAGCTTTATCACAAAAATTTTGGGGCCATAATTTCTCAACCATTGGTCCGATTTAATCCAATTTAGGTGCGTATGAATCAACTCGGGGAGCTCAATCTTGATGATCGTTTTATGCAGATTTTTATCAAACACTTAATATTTTACTCACTTTGGAAAGCTCTTTTTACTAAAATATTTTCAAAATAATTTCACATTTAATTGAAGGAGTTCAATCAAGGGGATTGCTTTTACAACAAAGGGGATTGGGGACTTTTTGGGGGTTTACCCTTGCGGACGGAGTAGGTCTAGTTCCAATAAAAACATTTTGTGATAACTATAAACTTAAGAAATTTTGCAATCAAACTAGTTAGTGTTATTTGGTATGAATTGGAAAATTATGCAAAATATATTATTTTATTTTTATATATCATAAAACGAGAAGATTTTGTTTAATGTTGCGTAGAGGAGGGCTCAAGCTAGGCAGTCCTGGAACGAAAATGAAATGTTATCCTTGGAAGTGGTTTTACTGTACTTAGTCACACGGCCATTTATCATGAGGTGATAAATCTTTTTGAGTGAAGGTTGGTAATCACTTTGAGAGACAGCGGTGGAAGTGCTCCGTCTCCTCCGTTAGGCACATTGTGATCTTAGTTGCAAAAGACAGAGCTATAGCTGGTATAATACTTTACTTGGCCCAGTGTTCCCGTGGGTTCACTATAGTGGAACAATTTGCAGACTGAGAACCCTGGCCTCATGCTGGGCCTCTCTGCAACCAACAGTTTATGGAGCCGCCACATATAGACTGACGCTGGCAGTCTGATCTCCCCTCGCCACCTCTTGTACCTTCCTGTTTGAGAATGAGGCTGTCTCTGTCAATATTTATTTGACTCTTTCTTTTTGCCTCTTCCCCTCTCGTTCCTTATCACTTTCTATTCCTGTCTGTTATTCTTGTTCAAAAAAGACACTTTAAAGAGCAGGCCATGAACTTTTTAGGCTTGACTGTGTTTCCTGAGTCTGCATGATTTCAGCCAGGATATCACTTTTAAGAAATATCAATGTGCAGTAGAGTTGTTTAATATTTCCTTTCCTCTGTAGATATGGACATAAGGGAAATATCATCTCCTGGGATCCTGACCCCATAGGAAAAATCTGTATTCCATGCCGGAACTCAAACAATGACGTTTGAACTGGGCAGGGGGCCTATTTGTAGTAACGGGTCACTTCCGAGGCTTCAGCCCCAACCTTTCAGGGCCTTAAACCTTAGTCCATTTTTAGTGATGAGTGCAGTAAAAAATAATCATCAGCAGCAGTTTGTCTTTTTACAGCCTTACATCATTTCCTGCCTCACCCTTAAGTCTGATCACACTCTCTCTGATTCCACTTGAACGTGCGCACAAACAAACTCGCGCCACACTCCCAACTCCTTCGTCTTTCCTGTTCCCTTCTAGGCCTAATGAGACTTTCAGCTGGCGATGATAGACTTGTATTTATTCTCTAGGCCGATGGTTTTAGGGAGTGTATCTCCACTGACAGTGCCTGGGGCCTATGCCAGGGACAGATCAGCCCCAGGCAGAGAGAAGAATGGGTTTTTTCGGCATCCACCTCCTCCTTGCCAGTTTTTTTTCTTTAGAATAAATATAAGCACCATACATGAGTGTTACTTCATTCTTCGGAGATCCTCACCACTTGAATTTTTTTCCAAAGCAATCTACCCTCAACATATAATTACACAAATACTCTAATACATATACATACACACACTGCTAATCTTTTTACCTCTTTACTTACTGACAACGGAGCAACCTCAAGCAAAAGTCAATGACTTTCTGCCCTGTAGCGCAGCAATATCATATAAATGTTTCCTGCCTGTCATGGAGTCGGGTTCAAGTTTAGTTTTGCATAGAAACTTGAAAAGTTATCAGCGAGTGGCCATAATTTGTGAAGAGAGACCCACGGCATGATGGAAAGCGTAAGGCTCGTGGGATGGAGCAGCGCAGCAAGATAAATCTAACATGCCTCACATAAGCTTATTAATACAACATTTCAGTCCATGTGGATGAGACTGGGAGGGACTCTCCAAACAATATCCCTCCGCAGCAGGGTCTGGCGCTCTGAAGAACTCTCTATTTACTGAAGGCCTGTGTTTGGACTTGTGCCATGTAACACTTTGACCCAGCGAGAAAAGATTGTTGAAACTTGTATCCATGAAAGGAAACAGGGAGCTATTGTGAGTATCAGCACAGCAGGGTTTGGTTTTGTTTGGCTTTATCATTTTCTCAACTTACTGACACATGCAATTGGTGGTCTCGCTGAAACTTCACATTCGTTTCCACTATGAACATTATTTATGATTTTCATTGTTACTTCATTCTCAAATTTTTAATAGATTGATTGTTTTGAAAAATATACATTGATAATATTCCACTCTTCCATTCTATGTTTAAAGCATATATTTTGTAATTGACTAAATTTGTGCAGGGGAAAATAATTTAATTACCTTTTCAGTGATTGCAAAGAAAACCTAACCCAGGCCAGTTCACTGCTACCCTGCCGCCTCTTGCATACACGCCTTTACCTCTGACTCAATACTTAAGATTCCACCACTGCTTCCAAACATCCCCTTAGTGTTGACATTGGATCCATGGGATCAGCGTTCCCCGGGGCAGATGGTCTTTGGGGAGGGATAGCTCAGCTCCCTGGATGCCTGGAATTGAGCTGGAACACGCAGGACGAATCAGAGCACCTGTGTTCGTTTGGTCATAGCTCCTTACATCACATGATCTGTCTGAGGCAGGACGGGGAGAAGAGTAGGGGGGTGCAGTTAATACAACCTTGATGTCCAGAACTTGTCCTGCCTGATCAGCATTCTCTCAAACTGACCTAATCTCGATAAAAGAAAAAGCCTGCTCTTACTGATGACATCATCTACCTTATTTGATGTTTTATGTTTGATTCCTCTCCTGGAGTTATAAGGACATGACAAATGCATTGTATTTACTGATTGTATTTGTTCCATAGAATTCATTTTTACTTTTAACTTATCTAAAAGTGGAAAAGTGGTATTTGTGCGCTGGAAAAAACTTTCCCTTCAAAAACAAGTATAAAAAACCTAAAAAGTTTTTTCGCTTGTAATAAGTTAAAAAAAAAATCTGCAAATATATCAAGCAAAAATATGCTTTCTTGAAATGAGAGTTGATATTTAGATGAAGGCATTCTGGAAATGAGCAGGGAAATATTTAACTATATTTTTTACGATTATTGGGAGTTGTTATTTGGGTTTTCTTTCATCTCTTTTCTTGACACTGTTCTAGATTAAAAACCAGTTCATGCCTGAAATAAGAATAGGAAGTGATATTTAAGAATATTAAGATAAAATATGTCTTTGAGTTTGCTGGAAATAGTGATATTTGAGATGTCTAAAAACAAATCTTTATATCTCACTGAAATGTTATTCGATCTTATATTTAGTGCAATGACATAATTCAAGATTTTGAGTTTTTGCAGTGTTCTATTAAATGCAGCTACCGCTGTCTGTAGGTTTTTCCTCAGTCAGCAGTTCCACAGATGAGCTTGCCAGGCAGCTGTGTCTATTTTAACACACAGTAACTGATCTAACTAAACCCCACTGACACAGTTATTTAGCACTAACTATTTGAGAGTTTCATATTTTACATCTGCAGCATGTAAAACCATCATTCTCTATATCCATATATCTTTACACGGTTTCATACGTCCGAAGGACAAGATTCAGACCATAAGGCTTGCTGATCAGCCCAGCTACTCTTTCATCTTTGTGATACCAGGTGCTGCAGCTGGATTTCTGGCAAGGAATTTTGTAATCTCCAAAGTAGCACAATGCTGTCCCCCAAAAAAGGACAACTTTGTGCAACAGCATTGCAGTGTTGTGTTTTTTCCAGTGTATCAATCCCAGTCGGTTTATGTACAGTCCCATGGACAGACAGGAAAGGGACACTTGGAAAAACTATTTTTGTTGCCTCCTTTTCACCTCCAACAAATTTCCTTTTAAATTCTTAGGTTAAAATCTTAGGTTTATTTATCATAATATTTAAATGACTCCAAAACCACGTTCTAATCTTTGGTTTAAGGTTAATAATCCTGAATATCCATAGCCCCTTTTTCATTAACTTCCAACTCTATTTCATAAAATGACTATAAAGAAAATATAAAACAATGTAAAAAAAGTTACTCATAAAGTTAGTATGTTAAGTTAAAAATGTAATTTGTATATCCTAAAGCAGTTAGATCCCCCAGCTACCCTATAAAGCCTTCCTGTCAGTAGACATGATGTGTCCTCTGCCTTGTTCATCCCTACCGTCACAATGGATGACAGGTAAATGACCTCTCATAGAGCACATACTGTCACTCCACTGTCATAAATGCCCCGGACCGTGCAAAGCAACATGCATATTTATGATGTTGCATAAACATTGTCCTTACGTCACATCATCATGCACATGTGTGCGTCAACATACCGTCGTCTCCTACCCTCCAGAGCCCGGATGGCACAAGCCTCCCCATGGAACAGACGTCAAAGAGAATACCAGCCTTTATCAAACTCGATATGGTGAATTACATCAATGCAGGCAGCAGAACAAATACCCTTTGATCTGCTGATCAGGGAATTATTCCCGAACACTCAGCGATAGCAGTGTGGTCATTTCATCCTGTTTTGATTTAGAGGCTAATGATGGGATCTAAAGGGCATGTTGAGGCAGTGGTGCCTGCTGCTGTGAGGTATCCATCATCCTAACCTGTCAGAGGTGAGAGACTTTTATAAACTCTGATGATAAGGGGATGATGAACTCAGACACACCACTGACTGACAGTTTCATCACCCTGCCAAAGTCTTAATCCACCAGGAATGACGTTAGGCGAGACTGTGTATTAATTCCACAAGTGTTATGTTCAAAACAACAGGGATCCAGAAAAGCTTTCCGCATTTGAGGGGAATTTTCACATTAATGTAGAGCTGTTGCCCTGTTACTCTCATACCATACTCCATTGCACACATCATCATGTACCGGTGAGGTGGAGTTGTTAATCACCAGATATAAATTCTGCAATAAGCCCAAAGAATTGGCCACAATTGGTGTGAAATCCTTTATGGTCCCCAGTGAGGTGCTCTGACTCCTCCACCACACCTCAGTCCATCTTTCCTCTCAGTGGGGTGTCCCCTATGACACCTCCGGTTTCCCCTCACAGAGCAGCCAGACTTCCTGTATCTTTCAGAGACATCGCAAATAGTATGTGCAGTTGTTTTAAAGAGAATGGCATGAACCTGCTCTTTTGGAATGTATCAGGACAGAATGTCCCGTCAATACAATGTTATACATTCAAACAGGCATCAATATATTTACTTGTTCTGGATATTTTTTTCTTCACTACTGTTGTGCTGACTTGATCTGTTGGAAAGTTAAAAACAGAGAAAAATCCTATCAAGTACGTAGATGTAGGTTGGGGCAGAATAAAATGTTGCATTTTAACGCTCTCACCACAGTTGAACCAAATTGCTGTTTCCCCTGAGCAAACCTTTATGAAAACGAATGCTCTCTGACCTGTGCCCTTCCTCAACGCTGCTTCCCTACCTCGAACACTGGGTGAAACTCTTTCAACCCCTTCTGAGAGGTCACTTAATAGTGGAGACATTTGTGAAAGATGCTTCCCGAAAACGTAATGTATTGAAAAATGTGTTTCCTCCCTCACTCACTTTTCACATAACCTCTGCTGGTAACGACACTCTCACAGCAGACAAAATGGGAACAACAGAAAAGATTTGAGTCTGTGTCCGCACTAATGAAAATATTGTCTGCTCAGAATTCAGGTGATGAGAGACAACTTTGCCAAATTCTAATACCCTGAGGACAAACAGTATTTGATATTTTACTTTATTCCTTGTCAGTAAATAAAACATTGATTCAAAACTCAAGGATTTAATAGTTGGCTTTTGCATGCCAAGCTACTACAAAGGATGCAAGAGCCACATAGAGCCCTTTTTGCAGCTTACGTGACTCATCCATAAGATTAAAACTACTGGCAGGTGAAGTCAGAATAATATTAATTATCTTGTTACAATGACACCTGTTTGTGGAGATATTAGGGAGCAAGTGAACATTTTGTCTGTACTGTTGATGTTGGAGGCCCGGAAAATTGATAAAGTGGATCTGGATCTGGGTAGCTTATAGTGACTGCAGTGGCTTTTGTTCTGAAGAACAAGAACGGGTGCATCAGCGACAGAGTCATGGACCAAAGCTCATTAATGTGTATGGGAAGTGAAGGCTAGACATTGTCTGATCCTACAAAAGGGCTAATGTATCAAGCAAAAGTTCAAGCTGGTTCTGACAGAGGTAGCTGAGGACTGATCAAAGTGCTCATCTGACCCATTTCCACTGCCAAAGGAATTATACAATATAAACAATGGGCACATCAGCATCAGAACTGGACTACGGAGCGATGGAAAGAGATGCCTGGTTTGAAGAATCATATTTTCTTTTCATCTTGTGGATGGCGATGTACATGTGAGTTGCTTACCTGGGGCAGCAGAATGCACAATGGGATGAAGGCAAACTGGGAGTGGCTGAATGCTGCTGTGGCTAAAATTATGCCAGAAATCTCTATCCTGCCACTCAAGTGAATGGGACTTTGACTTTGACGCTTACTTCAGACTTTTTGCAGACCAAATATGCTCCTTTATGGAGACAATATTCCGTGATTGCAGTAGTTTCCATTGGCAGGGTAAAAATGGTCACCAAATTGTAAAAATGGTTTAAGAATGGTTTGAGGAGCACAACAACAAGTTCAAAGTGTCAACTTGACCTCCAAAATTTCTCATATCTCAATCCAATTGAGTATTTGCGGGATATGCTGGACAAACAAGTCAAATCGACAGAGGCCATACTTGGCAACTTACAGGACTATAAAGATCATCTGCCTTTGCCGTTGTTCCAGATACCATCGCACACCTTTATAGGTCTTGGGAGTCTTACCTCGACAACTCAGAGCTGTTTTGGCAGCACAAGGGGGAGCGTAACAACATTAGTTAGGTGGTCATAATGTTATGGCTATTCAGTGTATTTCAAAGCAGCACCGGTTAGGCATTTATCCTTGTAGGTGTGAGTTGATTGGCAGGTGCTTTGGAATGTTGCATGAAGCTCTTTCACAGTTCATTGTCAAGGCTGTGGTGTATCACACAAATCATCGTTAATCGTAGCCCCTAGTAAGTTCCACCTGACAGCGAGAAACTCCATTCACGATAAATTGTTGACATGTTTTCCAAAACCCGCATGCCCGGCACATTATTTTCCCTTGAGCCTATTCACAGTAACGTGAAGTGCTGAAAGGATTTTGATTGTCTGTTAAAGTATTTAATGCACAGCAAATATTTTAGACACTGCTCATGGTGCAGAAATAACACATACAGTTTCCAGCATTCTTGGTTAATCAAGCAGAACAAAACAAACTAAGCCAGTGGGAAGAAATTAGGAAAAAAAATATTGGCCTTTTGGGTCGCATGGATGGACTGGTTCTAAAGGAGCTATTATTTAAACTTTCTCAGAATTCTTTCCTTACTAATCAAACTTTGACAAGTTTATGAATATTCACCTTGTTCCGTTTGGCTTGTAATAAATGAATGTTGAGAGTCTTTTCTTGGTTAAATTTAACATTTCTCTGAAATGAATATGTCTCTGCCCCATGGGGTTTTAAAGGATTACTGGAAAAAAACAAGATCTTCTTTGTCAGCACTTAAGGTCTTTATAGCCGTGCCTCAGGATATCCGTTTCCCAAAAGGAAGGATTGTCCCATTTTATTTTTTTTCACATTCGTGCTGCTCATCACATCAACACAATCACACAAGTAAAAACTCCTCTTTTACTATACTCTATTTTACAATGGTGTTCAGTTTTTCAGCCTGAGACGAGATAAACGTTTTGTTTGTTTTGATTCTGCCTTTGTTTTTTTTTTCCTGTATAGATTTCAAATATTTGTTGTAAAGTAACTCTTACTTCCGTTTCCGTTCCCACACAGTCATATATTCCAGCTGGATTGTGTGTGTGTGTTCCTTGTGATATCCTCCTGTCTATCTAACACCTAAGGTCCTTCACTCACCCTTCCTCCCTGTCCCATTCCAGATTTTCCCTCTTGACTCCTCTCCATCTGCCATTCTCGGGTCATCTCTGACAAAATCAATAGTGAGTCCATTTGCCATATCATACTGTTGCGTCTCCCCAAAGTCCGGATGGTAATGATGCAATGATAACCCTAGGGTGAAGCACGTAGGGGAGAATTTTAGCCTGATCAATACAGCTGGTTTACAGTATGACAAGGTTTGAATAACAACGCTCTATCCTTTTGTTACTTGCTACTTTTAATATATATATATAGCCTTAATATTATAAACAAATATGAGAATGGAGTATTTGGCATTGGTAGAATTTTACATAAATTACCCTGCATATTATCCATCATAATTAGCTGGTGAAGGGTCAGGTTATGGGTCACAGACTTCAATTCTCCCTGGACAGTAACAGTGATATGAGCCACCATGACATCACTGCATTAATGTTCCCCTCAGCCAAAGAGAAGCAGAGAGTGACCCTTCCTTGGGGGAGATTTCAGGGTGGGTCTTTTGTGTTACGAGCTGCTTGAGCAAAACCCACTTAAAGCCAGGCTTCTGCTTCCTAAACATGGATTTAATACCCTCATTAATGATATATGACAAGAGAGATCAATGCGGACTGCAAGTTAGAGCCCTGAATCGGTTTGTTTGTGTGTGTACGTGTGTGCGCAAGCATTTGTACCTATCCATACACTTGTTTATATGGGTGCGTGTGCACTACTCCATGCACTGTCGGTAATGGGTACATGCTGTTGAACATCATAGAGACCGGGCTGCCTCTGGATATGACACACCTTATGGAAGAACGGCTAGGAATTGCAGACTGGGATGCCTTCGGGGGTAATGGCAGCTCATTTCAAGAGTAATAAAAAAATTGTTATAAGGACATTTTGTATATTTCTTTGTCCAAGCACCTGTCCAATTGTTCCTAGTTTGAAGACAAAACAGCAGTCAATAAAGTTGAGAATTACAATTTTCAGATAAACGATTGACTAATTTCAACAAGTAGAAAACAAAAGCGCTCAGAGAGCACAAACCTCTGCCAAGGGCTACAATCCAATTCGGAAACTACTTTGTAAAGTATAAAACATGAAAGGAACAAGGCACAACATTACCCAATGTTTAGGAAAGGTTCATACAGATTCATCCATTAATGCCTGAGTAGTTGCCAGCCTCTTACTCAACAACTCCAACATCTCTCTAATTGTCTCTCAAATACTCAGTAGCTGTTAATCTTTTGCGCCTTCCACTTCGGTGTACCTGTTCAGCCCACTGAGCCCCCATCTCCTCTCCAAAGGAACATCAAAGGACAAAGGAATCAAAGGAAAAAAGGCATCAATAATGTACACTGTTTCAAGAGAGCGCCTTGCCACATTGTTCCACATTGGTGTCACAACACCAAAAAATGGCTTAGTATATATATATATATAAGAAAAAATTTCAAATGCTGAAAGACACAAACCCCCAAAATGTAATAATCTGAAGGATATGCCTTAACCTACCTTTGGGTATAATTTCATGCAAATCCGTCCTGTAGTTTTTCGGTAATGGGGCTGATAAACAAACAGACAAAATAATAGGAGTGAAAACCTCCTTCCTTTAGTAATATTAAAGGAGGTAATATTTAGATTCAGCGTAGATGAATATTTCCCAGATCTGGGTGATTCCTCTCGTTTAAGAAGAATTAGCCAGGACAATATTCTAACTAATATATATAAAATATAATATAATATAATATAATATTGAGATTTGATCCAAATGTAAAGTGCATTATAAATTAAATGTATTATTATTATTATTACTGTAATTTTTACAGCATGGCATCACTTAATTTTGAAAATCAATGTTTCGCCTAAGGCTCTTTGTGTAAATCAGACAAATGCTTATGTGGCATCTTTTTAACTTATTCTTATCTATATTCAGTCATATTTCCATATCAGACTGAAATTTTGATGCAGCAACCTATTTTATACACAGTTTTCTGTAAAGGCACACTGCCAGACATCCGAATAATCTTCAATGCTGGAATTGCATTTTTATAGTTTACAGAAAATCAAGGTTAAAGTATGGGTTTTTAAAAGCAAAGCTGGAGTACTTTCGTCTTGACCCAGTGAGGGTGTATTTGAAGGGACACATAGCTGAGGTAATAGTATGTAATAAAGCCCAAAAGATCAAAGTTGGGATTTGATTTTCAGCCAGCATGGTCCGATGAACAGGATCCACCAAGCTCATCCAAAAGCTATGGCAAACATTCAGCTCTGTATTTTCTAATAAGATTGGTCTCCCAGAATTCCATTTTTGAACTCATAGATCTGGCCAGTGAATCACCATTAAAGGGTCCATCAAGCTGTCAGGACAGCCAGAGTGCAGGTGCAGTGCGGCATCTCCACTGTAAACAAGCGGCACAGACCCCTGAATAATGGAGGTCTGGACGGTTTTATGTTGTTCAAGTGGACCTGAAGAGATTCATCTCCAGCTGCTTTTCTCTGAGTTTGCTTCTCAACTCTGAGCAGAGCTGTTGAATGTTACACTTTCACCCAAGGAGAAGAGGAAGGGCCATGGAGAAAAAGTTTGCATGTCTGTGAGAAGAGACGGCGCTGTGAAGAAATGGAAATTGTTCCCTACATTCAAAAGACAATCACTGTGGGCCTGTGCCAGAATGCTTTGTTTTTGGAGAGCGGTCTAAATGGAGCATTTTATGCCCGGCTGAGCACTGACACTAAAAAGCGGAGACTTTTCTTTTTCATATCTGCCAGATTTCCTTTCATTATCTTTTCTCCATAATTTCTTCAGGAGTAAGAAGGGCTGTGATTTTTTTTAGAGCCGTGAAATGTCTGACTTAAATATTAAAGACACCAGATAATTGCCCACCGGTCCTCGTTCTCCCAAGGTCAGAGAGAGAGAATTGATGTGCCCAAGAAAAACAAACGTACACCATAGAGCAGTTGTCACACACTCCACTAACACATGTGAAGGCTAGCTCCTTTTATGTACTCAAATAAATTGCCCTGAAGAAGTGCTCAGGCTGGAATGTGTCCCACATAAACTGTAGCAAGAGAGGCATTTTTTATGATTTGAGAAAATGGTCCTCAGAGTTTATCTTTTACCATTGAGTTTGAGTGACATCACCCCTCCATTAGATTATTACACACCCGTTTTTTTTTCTAGAAAACCGGTCGGGAGGAGTTTTTTCAAAGCCTGATGAAAGGTTATGGAGCATGTTTGCTTGTAGAAAAAAAAAGGACATGGAAAATGGGACACTTGTCCCAAAAAAAGGGAGAAACGGAGCTTGCGCTGCATAGAATGATCTGAGAGATTACCCATTCCAATCCAACTGGAAAATGTTCCCTAGCAAATGTGTGCTACATATAGCTCTGTGGGGTACTCGGTGGGGTAGTTAGTGCCTGAGTGCCCTGTCTTTTAGGGTGTCTGGTTGTCATTAGGCCTGATGTGCAAGAGTGCAGGCAGGTGGGGCTTAGCACTTTAGTTCACCGACAGTTTTGTGAAACTGTAAAAGATATCATTCAAGGGGATTGAAAAGGGCCCTCAGCAGGTCTGTCAGGGAGGACGGACAAGTTATAACAGATGATGCACATCCCAGTTACTGTCCTATCATTTGAGTGCCCAGATAGTCATGCAGCTGCAAGGAACCCTGGGTTGCCACATCTGGTCAGGCTTACCTCTAGGCAGAAGGCAGGGGCCTGGGGCGACAGACAGTGGAGAATAAAGGAGACCAGTCAGAACAGAGTAAACAAAGACTTGCTTGCCACTGGCAGGCTAAACGTGAAGCGCACCAAGGACATGGTTTAAGCTTCTGTTTTAGATTTTCAAAACAACACCTCACAGGAAAGTGGATGGCTTTGATTTCCATGTTTACAGTATGTGGCAAGCCTCTATTTACAGAAGCTGATGGAACTGATGTGATAATGCATCTTAGATACCGAAGGGGGCACACGCTTTGCACAGCTTTCACCGATAAATGTGATACCATAATATGGAATATGGAATAACTTTGACTCACTGACATATCTTTCATTCAAAGACATACAAGGGCAAACACTTCTTGAAATATCATCACATAATGTAACCGAGACAGCAGGACATTTCCTCAAGCTGTAATTACACTTAACTGTGAAACTCGCAGAGTGTTACACATCATTGAGATTACATAAACAGTGAATTATTTATAGGGTAATGTTGTTAGTCACAATCAAACTGCTGGTTTTCCCCTCTCTCTTCATGGAAGTCCAGGCTTGTGGTCTCTGGCTTGCGGGTCTTATGAGGGGAGGAGGCCAGAGAGAGAGCAGGACAACATGGGGTGACTGAAGGACACATTCTGAGGTCACATTGTGGTTCTTCCTGCTCGGCATGTTGCATGCCCCAGTGCTCCAGAGGCCAGAGCCTGATTACTGCGCTGGGATCCAGCCGCAGAGAGTTTTCATTAGAGAGGGCCAAAATCGTCCAGGAAGGTTCCGGCCCATTAATACATTTGAAACGTCGAGTGGGGGGGCTGCCAGGGGGCTTGAAAGGAGGCTGTGGTTATTTTGAAAGGGGAGAACCCTGTGGATGACCATGAGAGCCTTAGTGAATAAATGCCCTGGATCATCTTCGTTCTACTTCCCCCCCTTCTGTCCTCCCTCTAAGATCTGCAGCCAATTTTCCTGCAATTTAGGATAAATTGTTTGTGAAATCCATGTCGATCCTTCCACTGGGAATCCATTCAGAAAAGAAAGAGAAAGGAGGTCTTGGTTGGCTGGATAACTGCAGCGAGAATGGGAACAATGTATGGAGAATCAGGTTAATGACATCATCTGATAGCTGTTTCAGACTTATGCATTACACACAGACAATCATTACATGCCACAGAGACATATTTCGCATTCACACTTGAGGTAGCTTAGTGATCAAAGTAGCTTCATGTAAGATCATATAAGACACTGGCAGATGTTTGCACAAAGCCGTGATACTTTTGATATGTGGTTTGAGGTGCGGGGCTTGGGGTCATTACAAGCCTGCAAATGTAGGAACTGAATTTCCCAGGGTTTGTATTACTTAACGTGCCGTCTGCTCAAACACCCTGAGCTTCCTGTACTGAAATTGAAGAACTTATATGAAAGCAGGTTGATCCAATTAGAATGAATGTTAACTGTGTGTTTTTATTCTCACTGGTAAATACGATCTTTTCCCCAGCTTGTAGTTGCATCACTGTAGGTGTTTATTACTGATAACCATATCATATCCTTCCCCGCTGGAGGTAAAGGAATCTCCGCGGCTCGGTTTCCAAACTAGTTAATATTTTATCCTGTGTAGGAGTGTAATGACTACTATTGATTTTTCATCATTTCTTATTAATGCAGTCTGGTGCCAAGGCAAAATGCTAATTATATATTACACCTCTCTGCGTTTTTCATGTTAACTTCTTCAATTATTGTAACAAAACGTGAATCTTAACTCAAGGTCTTCTGAACAGTTGTGTGCATTGCTCTTCTAGATGGGTATTCAACTTGAGTTGTTAGACTTAAAATGAAAATATAAAACCTCAAAGCAGCCAGCAAGGGAAATAATTGTTGCAGTCCAGTCCATGAAGCTTCTTCATCAATATATTAACACGAACAATGGAGACCAAATATGACCTAGTATGCTCCGCAGGCTCAGCACACATCTCCAACAGTGACCCTGCCAACAATACAAAAGCCGGCCTAGGGCCCGCAAAGCCAGGGCAGTGCGAATTATTAGAGCCTGACGTGTGTTTTGTCATTGAAGCACGACAGGGAAGAGGCTGACGGTAAGTACTGAGCAGTGCTCAGTGGGAGCAGGAAGGGTAAAAAGTCTCTGTGACTTGGCAGTCAGGCTGTTGGTCTGTGCCAGCACAGCTGTCCAGCAGGCATCTCATTCAGAACTGCTCCTCACACGAAACGCAATGACCGATCGATCACTGCGGCAGCAGGGCACGCAGGGACACAAAGGTGAGAACCCAGCCAGAAGAGAGGAAGGCCTCAGAAGTGCAGCGACAGAGCACGCACACCACGGTCTGTCCTCAAAGACTTGCAGGTGCTAAAGAGAATTAATTGGCTTGTCTATTTGGGCAGGACGCTGGCAGAATATTCTGGCGTCTTTATGATATCTATGGGTCAGATTTGTAATTACAGTGAGATTTTTTTGGGAAGATACCCAACATCACAATGATCGTCGTCCTTCCATGTAACGCGCCAGTTGGTTACTCTGCCCTGTGTAAACGAGCCATCAACACGACAAACTAGGACAAAAGCTTAGTTTAGAAGAATGTCATAGAGTCAAGTGTTAATAACTTATAGGCCAACAGGCTTGTGGAAACTTTTAAAAATAAGAAAAACCATAGTGAACCTTTCGTGGGTAGGCATTTCTCTGTTTTTATTTACAGTTTCATAATATCCCCACTATATTATATGATGCCTGCATCCTGGGTCCAATCTCATAGTTGACTTTTAATCTCCTGACGCACTCAGCTCACTCCCCTCTCTGTCCTGGGCAGGGAGTCAGAGTCGGGTTATATTACAGCACATGAATCAAGGCTAAATGAAATGCACTCTAGACACTTTCAGAGGGTTTTAATTTATTGGAGAGGCCTGCGGATGCTGAAAAAAATGCATTAAATGTAATCTGATCTCTTTATTCGATGCTGAATTTATGGCTGAGGGTCTGACTGAGTGACTGATTTTAAAAATAGACATTGTGACACATTATATATCTTTAACAACAAGATTTGTTGATAATTGGAGTAAGAGTAAGAAGACTATTTTATTAAGTGTCTGAAGAAAAGTGCTATTATAAATTAATTGTATTATTATTATTATTATAAGAACAACTTTCACTCACTTGTTTCAGTTCAGGCTCCAAGGTTTTGGGATTTAAAATAGTCCAGGGTTTATTGAATCTATTCAGCGTTTCTACAAACCCACCGAAACGAGATAAAAGTGCTTCAGATATTTAAAACCAGCCACTTGAGTAACTTGTTTGATTTTTCCATTGCCCATTTTTGCGGGTATTGTCTTTCTACATCTCTTCTATTGTGGTCTGTGTTCCATTGATGTCTCAATTGTAAAAATCATCTCTCATTCTGTGTCCTCAGAGATCAAATCAATTTAGGGGAGCTAAATATCTGTTGTTGGACCAAACCCATTACGGTCAATCCAGCCCAGAAGGGCATTTGGCATGCACATTAAGAGGTCCACAGACATTTACAGTGAAGTGAGGAGACGCATCATGTTTTAAAGCTCAAAGCCACAGAAACCAATGAGGGATTAGTTTGACACATTACATGACAGTAATGCCTACTGTCATTCAAAAAGAGGGGCCAAATGTGAATATTGTTACTTTATACACAAGTTATCGGAGGTTGTTTTCAATCTTTTGCTCTGTTGAGCAGATAATACGTGGCCACAAGCAAAACATTAAAATACAACCACACTGTTTGTTCTGCCTGTCTGCTGGTGGATGAAAAGATTTAGGAAGTGCATCCATCAGCAGTTTGAGGCCTGTGCTGAAAAACAAAATTGCCTCTTCCTTCCTTCAACACTAACCCCAGTGCAGCCAGAGACACCTGGTGAGCAAGGATGTTCCAGTGTCTGCAGAAGGATGTGTCTCATATGTACTCTATAGTATTTGGGAGAAAAAAAAAACACTAACATGTACTGTAAGTTCTCAGGCTTAGACAGAGTGTCTTCATTAAGAGGAGATGTTGATGCTCCGCTGACAGCAGCTTGTGAACATCTGTGTGAGAAAGCTTTCTCGCTTTCCCCCCAACACGGATAAATCAAAATCGACTTCAGACTAGAGTTCTCATACCCATCTGCCTGTTCTCTTCCTCTGCTTCATGGATACATTCATTCTTCCTCTTTGTAACAGTAGAAAAAAAATACCCTTGTTCAAACCTATTAGTAGTTTTAGCCATGTCATCTTTTCTCCTGTAACTTCTGAACTTTGTATAGATATTGCTGATCCCCAGAGGATGAATGAAGACTTTACTCCCAGGAGCAACAGCAGGCTGTCATCATCATCATAATAATATTATTAATAAAAATAATGATAATAATGATAGCAATGGTAATGATAATAATATAATAATAATGATAATAATACTAATAACAATAATAATAACAATAATAATAACAACAATAATTATAATAATATTTGTTATTATAATGATAATGATGATAATAATGATTAGAATAATAATGATAATAGTGATAATAATAATAATAATAATTATTATTATTATTAGTAGAATGATAATGATGATAATAATGATTATTATTATTAGAATGATAATTATAATAATAATGATAATAATAATAATTATTATTATTATTACATAGAGGGTAATGATGATAATAATGATTATAACAATAATAATAAAAAACATTTGTAAAGCACTTTTAAAACAAAGTTAAGACAAGGAATTAAAAGACACAAACAATGACAGTAACTAATTACAGCTATTGGATTGTACTGACTAATCAGACATGACAACTACTGGATCGTAGGACAGACTAATTGATCTAATCTCGCTCGTGATTTTGGTTTCCCACAATCACATGGAAATGATGGAGCGATATTGACATTTAAAAAGCTCCGCTGCAAAGCATAACAAGTGTTCCCTAAACCACAGCCTGGCCAATGAAAGCTGTTCCCTGCATGGCGCTGCCTGGGCAAACATTTCCTGGACGAAGTCCAGATGCGCAACATGAATGGTAGAAAATCGCAAATATCCATCAGACAGCAGATGGCTGAAATGAAAATATAGTGCCTGAAGGGGCAGAAGGTGAAGTGCTAGCCATCATGAAGTTGATAGTTTTGATATTTCTTTACAACTTTGGCATGGATTTCTAAGATTTATGTTACAGCACAGGGAGAATGGTCATAACTTTGGTTTTCAACTCACCATCATAGGATCAAAATTAATGTTGGCATGCTAATATGCTTGATGAATTTGCCAAACATTGTAAATGATATGCCAGTAAAACAGTCGGCATTGTCATTGAGAGTGTGAAAGCATGTTGATTACACATTATGATGGGGTCACCCCTATTCACTACAGCCTCACCAAAATGGCCCTTTTAATACAGTGATGCTCTGCAAAAGAGGAATGACGTATCGCAGTGGCAGTGTCTGGCAGCAATTTCTAAACAATGAATTAACACAGAATAAAACAATTTTCCACCCATGTTTAATGGCGGCTGGTCTTGTCCTCACTAAGGGTAAGGAGCTTCCAGATGTGGAGCTGTACCTTCAACATTTTAGGCTGATCTTTCTCCTTCTTTGAGCTGGCTATTAAATGCTCATTCTAAGTCTTACACAATCAGATACACTGATAACATGTAATCAAACGTCAACCTTCTCCCTGCCTTTCTGCCTCGCACTGACACAATTGTATGATTCATCTCTGTTATTACATTTACTCTTGCATCAGAACAGGCGCCCCATTGCGTTTATACAGATGATGTGGTGGAGTAAAGCCTCATCAGGCGCACATTCATGACGTCTTCTTTCAGTCATTTCACATATTTTCTCCAAGTTTCATCCAAACAGGCGTGAGGTGACGATACCATCTCCAGTCCAATTTCTGTGTGAAGCTGTTTGTAATCAGAGAGATATTGTAGCAGTAGAATCAGAGTCCATGCACTCAGCAGGGACAGGATGTTCTAGTGTATTCTGTTGTTGTTTTTCTGTTTATGATTATGACTTCAATCAATAAATCACCTTTATTTTGAATAAGACCCATGAGGGAAATCTCTGACCTTTACTGCATCATATTACATGACTGATGCAACTTTTAAAAACTTTATCCTTCATCTTAACTAAACTACACAAAAAAAGCGCATACGGCAAAGTCAACAAATAAAGAAAAGTTCAGTTTACGTCTGAAACCACAAGAGGAAAGAGAGTATATCTGCAGATCTTTGTTCCAAGATGTTGCATGAAGACTGGAAGAATAACGCCTCAGAATGAGGCAACGATTGTCAGGGTTCTATGTTATAAAGCCTTTGCCTTGTTATCCCAGCTGTAAAGCACCTATCGTGGAGTAATTGCAACGCTCGTAAGCTCAAACGGGAGAAAAGGCCCGCATGAACGTAAACAAACTTTGGCGTAGCAGAACCACAGTCGAGCAGAATCACATGTTACCTTGTTTTGACCATTGCATGATTAGTGTCCACACACTCGTGCGCTATTTTACAATTAGATGAGCTAACTCGTACCCACAATCCCTTTCAGAGGCTGTCATCCTGGATTTTTCTCTGCCTGTCTGCTCACATGTGCTCTTCTTTTAATATCAAGTTCTGAGCCCGTATTGCAAACTTTCTTCAGTTAAACAAAGAGAGACGAAAACTGTATTCCAACCCTTTGGTTTTTCCACTGCGAGTGTTGAAATTGTTACGCTGACTTGGTGGTTGGTTTTGTTAAAAAAAAAAAAAAAAGGACTTTTGGATGTTGAAGAAATTATTCACGGCTGTAGTTCAGAGGAGCTCTCATATGATGACTGTGACAAGTGTACGGTTCTAAGCGCGTTCTGCAGACACCATTAGTGCTCTGAGCCGAGAGAATGGCTCTTCATCACACTTTCACCGAGGAGCAGGAGGATCCTGGTAGCATTCTGAGATTTGAGCTTTGTTTTGAAGGACTGCCAAAGTCTCATATATGATTTAAAATCTATGTTTTGCTTTTAGTCAAGAATTTTCATGTCGTATCTTCTCAATTTTATTATCCCATTTGTAGATGAAGCAGCAGCACTTTTTTTTTTTTAATGTTTGATAAATTTGTTTATCACTTCAAGTCCCAAGTATCAAGTTACTTCAATAATGATTTATCCACACAGATGACCGTCAATGGATGGTGACATACTTGCTAGTTTTTGACACAAATTGGAAAAAATGGACCAAAAATTCTTCCAAAATGACTTCAAGACATGCTGGCGTTTTGTCTGTAATTGCCCTGTCCTCTGTTTTGAGGTCCAGACAAGAAGGGTTTATTCATTCAGAGACAATAACGAAGGAGCTTTGCTTTAGGCCGAGCATAAGGACAATGACATGTCACTCTTACGAGCACACATCAGAGAAAGTGATGGGACTGGAGCCAACCCAGACTACAATAACGACCCTGCACTTTCCTCTCATGCATGTATTGAGTGAGATGTGTGCGCCTTTGTACCTTTGGTCTATTATCTGTCTGCGTCAAAGCCTCCAGCTATCCAGATGAGTCGAGGAGAAGTTGAGCACGGCCACAGACCTAGTGGTGTCTGATGGGGAACAAGAGGGTTCAAACAAACCCAGCCTGTGAATTAAGGAGTAAAATTTGCTCAGAGCATTGTGTAAATTACCCTGGTTACATATGCACAGGCCGCCTTGTGCCCAGAGGTTATAAAACTAAAGACAATGGTGACACCGTTCAGACCTTCTATGCTTTTGTTCAGAAAACTGGATTAACACAGAAATATAATACAGACATGGATTCTATATTTTCCATTTTTACACCAATGTAGAGCACTTTCTCCAAAGTCTTTGTCTGGGAAGTTTTCTTTTACCACTTTCTGGCTATCTGTTTCAATCGTATCAAACAGAAAGTGACTTTTGTCGCAAGATGAGAGAGAATGGCTGCATTCTCTGGTCAGGTTGTTATCAATCGTTTTCTCAATGTCATGTCAAAATTAGATCTCATAAATTGCAAGGGTTCATATGTTGTTCATCAATCCGGGAGCTTTGAGCTGCAAGGAATATCACTGACTGATAGTCTACCTTTAAAGGCATTTCAGTTTGACAGTGTCAGCATGAGAGGAAAGCAGCCAGGTCAAAACCAAAGAAGTCGGTCTGTCAGTGCGGACTCAAGAATGTGGAATCTTCTCTTCACTCATTGCTGTCTCGAAAGAGCAGAAATCTTATCCCCAGATAGAAAAAAAGTAAAGATTAGAACACGGGTGAAGTTTTGCGTGAAATTATGTCTGCACCTCTTGCATTAGGTTAAATTCTTTACCCCATGAGAAAATAGGCATAACAAACCATTTAAATTCCATGAAAAGTTCATTATACAGCTTTATCCTTCATTTGTAACTACCAGCTTGTTTTTAGTAACTAGATGTAAGTAATTAATGTAACGGTTCTGATGCTTTACAAGAATGTTTTGTATCATTTGTTATGATAACATAGTTCCAACAATTTCTTACCAAACAACTTCATTTTATTAATATTGTTAAATTTTTATCTTTGTCAGCAAAGTTGCAATTTTGATATGTTGGTGAATTGTGAATAAAAAAAGGACATCTCTGTTAATAAGTAAAAAAAAAAAAAAACTCTGTCATGTTGATATATTTTCAAAATATATGCGTAAAAAATACCAGAAAATCTGTATGTAATATTGTTCGACACGAATTTCAAAAATGTGGTCTATTTTATAGCCCGCATAATCATATGGGTCTCAAGAGTCAGGTCTGAACAATATTGCCCATGACCATATGTATTACAACTTTGTCATAGGCCAATCAAATCTAATAAGCTTTAAATACAGAAACTGTAATCATGTCAAAGAGTTATATTATAATATTATTCTTTATTTATTTATTTCTCATGTTGAATATGAGGCCATATAGCAAGGAGACGCTTCGCCTGTAGAGTAAATAGTGTACAATAACAGATGTTCCAAAAAGTGTTTCTAAAGCTAATTGACATGGAACCTTTCACATGTTTTAAAAGGCATCTTGTGATTTACATAGAACCCAACCCTTTTTCCAGCTTTATGCTTAAAAAGGAATTGTCAGTTCTATAAGTACAAAATGTATCTACAAATCTTGGGGTGTCTGTATACATCTGTAGAAAAAAGGCGTATAAAAACTTTCGGGACACCCGAGGGGGCTCAGTAAAGTCTGACAACTGCCTCAAGGGATGTCACTTGCTCAGCATTTGGTAGGGCTGTAGACTCGAGAAAAAAAAAACCCGGCGGATGTGGACTGAGGGAAGAGAGAGCTCAGCAGACCTCTGCAGCCTGTCATCTCTGCTTGGGACTGGTGGCTGGAGGCTACAGCAGGCATTACAGGCGCAACACTAGTACAACGGACTGAGGTGTTTGCAGCTTGGTTACTTCTTTGTAGGTTATGAGGACGCCAAGGTTTTGAAATGGAGGCGCCAGTGAAATACAAAAATAAAATTAAAAAAATTAAAAATTAAAAATATACTGGATCAGATTTGGAGTCCGCACTTTAAATTGAAAGGCCGATGTCTTTGCATTACGTTTTATGTAAAGAGAACCAAATAATTGCAGCTTTGACAATTAAAATAAGAGAGTTTCACTGCATTAATGAAATATTAAATAATTTTGAAATCACGTAATGTGTAAAGAAAAGTCATCTTAACTAAGTTGATCACAGTTTAGTAAATAAAACATAATTGTATTCAGTAAATGAAACATGGATGTAGTTGGCATCACATGACTTTGTTTTACTGTTGAAAAACTAAATTGCTTCATCTTTGACAATTAAAACAATGGAGTTTAATTGCATTAAGGTAATAGTAAACGGGTTCATAATTATGCTTGGATGAACAAAACTAGTGCTAATGACACGATAACGCTGATCATATTTTCAAATGAGCTGCTGCATTAAACAAACAAACAACAACAAAGAACCTCATGGCATCTGCAACAATGCAACCCGTCCAAAAATTCCCCTCCTACACTCCTCAGCGTAACACTAAGCCTTTAGATATTACCATAGATTGGAATAGGTTTTATATCTTTATATCAGTATAACATGATCTCTACAAAATGACAATTATTTCTTCAATTTCTCAAAAAATGCCAGATTAAAACCCTTTAATGTCCCTCTCAACTGTTTGGTTGAGCACATTTTGTGTAGCTATTTCTATTTCTTATTACAAAAAGTGTGCCATACGACTGAACCTGTTTAGTATGAACCATTGACAGCTCCAAGGATGGAGCCCTGGGGCACTCCAGAGGTCAAAGGTCACCGAGGAGGTGACATTAACCATGGCTGCTGAGAAAGTCTAATTTCATAAGTAGGATATTTTTGGAACTTGCTGCAATCAAAAAAAAAATGTTTAGGATCAGATAATTCAATAAAAATAGTCTAGGTCTTGGTTGAACTAATCTAATTAAAATGGACTGTTTTCCAATAAATATAACGTATTTAGTTTTTGCTTTTTTTTACTGTTTAAACTTGCTTGACCAAACAATTTGTCATATTATAATAAATGTATTGTCTAAGATATTAAATGAATAAATGCCCTAAAGAAATAAAATATGCAGAGAAATCATTTATAATCAGTTTTTCCTCGGTGAGGAAATTATCCGGTTTAAGGCTTGTACCCTATAGTGATCTTAGACTTTGGGGGATCATTATATTTTTGTTTGTTTATGGTGTACTATCCAGTGCATTTTGTGCTTTTTTCATTTTCTGCACTAACATAGACTTAATTTTTGCAATATACAATACTATGTGAATTAAAATGCAATTTTCCAAAGCTTCATTTTATATGAATATCCACTAATATCTACAGTTCGTGGTCTTATGATAATATATAATCAATAAGTGGTATTGTATTCTCATAATAAATACACACATGGATAAATCTCAATGAAATATGAACTTTACTGCAAAAGAAGTTCAATACCTTTCAAATGTATTTAAATGAGATATTTCTGTTGTATGAACTACACACTACAATAATAGTGTGTAGCTCAGTCCTTTACTTCCAGCGGTATGGACCCTGACATGTTAGATGTTTTGGTGGCGATGCTCATGAATGTGTGACCCGTTGTTTATGAGAGGAACTCATCAGTAGACGAGGTTAAGACGAGCCGCCTGTGTTGTCTCATGCAGAACCTTGTGAACCGATGAACCTGCAAACCCTGAAATGCAGATCTGAGGCCTGGTGAGGAGTGATGACAGCTGTCATAGCCCTGTGATAAACTCAAACAAGAAAGAGTGAGCGAAGAAAAAAAAGAGAGAAGAAGCAGCAACTTCAACACTTTTGTGCTGAAGATACAAGAAGAATGTTTCGGTGGGGGGTTGTGTGTTAAATTCTGCTACTCAGCATAAAATGTGTTGGATTGAGAAATAAACGGAGGCTTTGAGTGACCACTTGAAATGCTGCTGTGCTGCAGGGGATTATGTTTCTTTTGTTTAGATGCTAATATGTTGCTGTGATAGCAATATAGACGGAGGGTCCTCCTCTGCCTTTGATACACATTATCCCTCTGCTTTTTCTTTCTTTTCTTTTTTTTTTTACCAGCCAAGCACAACAAGAATAGTATCCCTTGGAGAGTAAATGAGGCCCTTTTGTTGCAGGCTGACCTTCAGGCACTGAGCATCCATTAACATAAGCATATGTTTAATATCTAACATTGCTGCATTGTGCTTTTGTGTACGAGAAATAATGAGGCCTCAGTAATCTCTGTTGTACTTACAGTGTTGTGGACTCCTCCAGGGAATAATAGGATGGCCTGAGATGGTCAGAGAATGTTTCCAATTCAAATGTCAGTCTTGTCATACATTCATATTGAATGTAATGCAGAGAGTGTCTACAGAATGCGATCTACTGCACATGCTCTATCTGGGTGACCTGGTTGTGTCCTCTGGTCTTCTGTGTAAAATGAGCCTGTCTGCCACCCACAGGGTCATTGCACTGGATCACTTTGTGAGGTGCTGTGTTGAGGGTGTGTGGGCAAACTTAAGTGAAACACTGGGCAGGAAATGGACAGGAGGGGATCAAAATGAGTGATGGAGAGACAGAGTTGGACTGGGAAAAAGGAAAACACCAAACTAAGAGCAAGGACCTTCTCAAGTTTCATTTTAATAGCACAGGGCAATTTTTCTCCCTTTACACTAAGCACAGGCCTGGCCATTAGGGCCCCTCTGTAGAATGTGTAAACCTCCTGCTATTAAAACCACAATTTGCACTGTCAGCTCCTATGAGCCAAATCTATGACCGCACTACAACTCCCTCCCCCTTCTGCACAACTCGGACCCCCTTTTTCCCTTTTGTAACAACTTTCAGGCCACAATAACCATCATCAGTTAAAGGTGGCGGGTCCATTACACTTCCCCTGTTCACACAGCCGTGCATTAAGCTAATATTATCAATTCCCAGAGTAGCTCAACCCCTCACACACCCCATCAATTATTAATCTCCATGCTCACAGCTAATGTTTGTCCTGAATTATTTAAAGCTATCTTCATTTATCAATAAACATAAATGTTAAACAAAGAATGCTGATGACCATGAATTACACTGTAAAAAAAGTTTATGAGATTATTTAGACAGGAGGTGATTTATAGATGTGATATTCAGTGGTCATGCTCCGTTGAAAAGAGGATTGAGGAGGGAGCACATCTCACAGTGGGACTGATCCTTTTGTTGATGGTCAATATCAGCGCGGGACTGTCACAGGGAATATACCAGCTGTAATCCACATTTCAAAATGTGGCTTTGTTTCCATTTATTAGTAATTTCAGTGCATATAGGACTCTGTGTCTCAGATATTTGCTGTTGTTGAGGGCTCCTACATATTCTTCCCCAGGGTGCCATTACTGGTCAGTTTGGCTGCAGAGAGAACAAAATGAACCTGCGCCTCTGAGATGTCCAACTTGTTAAAAGGAGAAATGAGCAGACATGCGTGTGACCTCTCTATTGCTGCACATGAGAGGCCTATATACTGCAGAAAACAGGTAAACGTCACACTTCTCCTTAAGCAAACACACTTGGATATAATTGATGGCCTATGGAGGCAGGAATAATATGATCCCTGAAGGGTGTGAGATGTCACCCAAGACACCATGCCACCACCTTCACGGTGGAATGCTGGGATTCGTTCTTTGTCATCCTGTCATGTAGCAGAGAGGATCGTTTTGGAAATATGAAGAAATGAATATGGCCTTGATAAACCGGTATAGAGTTTATGTTATACAAAGAAAGAGGTGTCTGGATGTGCATGTGCGCGGGAAGGATATCACTGGAATGGGTGGAATTGGTTCACCTCCAAAATACCCAAGATCCTCGTATCCAATCCACCTGTTATTATTCCAACAGTTTAAATCGACAGATTACATTTCACACTGCACAAAGAATGTCAATCTGCTATCACATAGATAGGAGAGAGCAGCCGGGCATTTATAGTGACACCCAGGGGTACATTTCTTCTTGTTCTTCTATATCACTCACTGACATTCTCCTGCAGTCCAAATGTGATGCCCCCATGTGGTACCTCACCATACCACCTAAATCCCAGCCCTCCCCACCTCCTCCGCCGTTGTCTCCTGTGTTAGGTAAACAAGGCGGAACCCTCGTCAGCGCGGCTAAGCTGGCGGCTCGTGACAGAACGCTGAATGAGTGATTTAAGGTTTCAAGTGAGCAGCTTTCACAGTTAATTAACCTGCTGATGGCTGTGCATGTGCGGAGACGGTGAGGGATTAAGAAGAGGGAAACTCTCTTCAGTTGCTTCGCCATTTTAAGTTAGGACAGCAGCGCCAAATACTGTGACGCCGGGGATAAAGTCTTCCAGCAGTACAACCAATCGTTTGTTTTTCTGAGAGCTGCTGGTTCTGTAGGTTTAGCTTTGTCTTCTGTCTTCACCTTAGAACATGAGGAAAGGGTTTGGACTGCAAGGGTGTGGCTCTCAACCATGAAGCTTCAAGGCCCATTTATGCTCAGTGTTAAAGACGTATGTGGATACGATGCATTGCTGTTTTGGACTTGTCATTGCCATCTTGTGGATGTATTGTTGTCAACTTAAAGACGCAAGTATGTGGGAGCTGTCGGATGCAACGTTTGAGATGTATATTTCTGTTTCTGCAGGAAGACGGGTTACAAATGAGCTTTAAGTGTCTGAATAGAATAAAGGAATCAAAAGTTTATGGACTCTGCTAAACAGCCTATTTTGGGGGTTGCTGTTGTTTGTCTGGCAGCAGGTTGTACGATCGCTGGTTTGACAATCTGTATAAATGCAACAGATGGTAGGATAGGACACAGGTGAGGTATATAACTGGAAGATTTAGAATGCAGTTTACAGCAGTTAACAGCCGGATCACCGAAGACGGAGTTCAATCAAAAAATGCCTTCAAATGGATGAGACAGCACGAAGTCCAGTAGGCCCTTACCCTCCTAGCAGAGGACGAGATCCACCACAATGTAGCAGGAAAGGTAAATGATTGGTTCAGATTTTTCATTATATCCCAAAAAGTCTGGGATATTATAGACTCATCTTCCCAGCCGCGTCTGCCGCAGATCCTTCGTGTTTGTGCAATAACTCAAATTACATTTAATGGTTTTAAATAGTCAAAATTGTAATCAAATAATAATTAAAAAGTTGTATCCACATAGACTTTAGTGCGAGGAAGAACTGGATTGATTTTGTGAAAGGCCGGTTTTATATTTCCGACAACATGGGGAGCTTTTTTGTATATAACTTCCTGATCCATGGTCCATGGTAGTCCACATTTATATTGTATATGAATCGGCCTGAGGAAGTCTATCTTGTTAAGGTTATATTTTACTCTAGTAGTAGTATTTTACTCTCTAGGGGGAGCTGTTTTTAATGAAAAATTTCCAGATATAACTATTTGATGGATCATTTTCAAAATTTTATAACCCACACACCTTAGAGCAAGGAAGAAAGAATAGGATTGATTTTGGGAAAGGTAGGTTGTATATTTCTAACACTAGGCGGAACTTTTTTTCAAAATGCTTTGGGTTTAACTTTACATTTAATTTGAAGAGTTCAATCATGGAGATTTCTCCTACAATATAGGGGATTGGGGTCTTTTCAGGGATATACCTTTACTGCCAGGGGCGACAGCATAGGTATAGTTTTTCCCCCCAAAATGCTGCTTGACATATATGTATAACATCACATTAGCTGTAGATGCTGCTGTATCATGAGGTACCCCTCTTTTACTTTCAGAATGCCAGTGTGCTGCTTGAAAACACACACTGGTGCTACTATTCTTTTATCAGTTTAAAAAATCGCTGTGGTGCGAACACTGGGCTAAAACGACTCAAGTTTCTCAGACCACTGCACATCTGGCTCGCTGAAATTGTGGATACCTTGAAAGCTTCAAGACATTTCAAGTTCAATTCTATGTGCTTTCCCAACATGATCTTTCACCTTAACGTTTCATAAAGGTCAACAAAATGTTCTAAATCTGTAATTACCAAAAACTTTAGCCATGCATTCAACAAGACTTGCTGCCACTGCATGGCTTAACACCAGCCACTACTTCACCCCTGTGAAATTTTAAGGAAGTTGGCTGTTAAGCAGCATTTAAATATCAGCTAATCACTCTCGCAGTAAATTTCCAAAACACTTGCCATTCACACTGGGAGGTCAGGCAGTCTCTACAGGCTCTTGCGATTTAGGTTCACACACTTAACACTTTGAAGGTGCAACATTAACCGTCACCAGTGCTTTTGCAGCCTCACCAGGTTTCTGCAGAAACTTGATCGCTGCTGGTTCTTCACCTGTTAGCAGAACACCCACCCGTCTGTCGGTCACTGTGTATTTTCTCTGGTTTGCCACCCAGGCGGGAATGCATGCCAATGGAAGGATAGGATGTATGATTCATGCTTTGATAATTACAGTGTGTGTCCTCACATTTTTAGCAGCTGACTGTTTAAACAGATACTAAGGTGGTTGTGTTCTCACTGGGTTTTGTGTGTTTCTTTAGATATGCAATACATTTTAAACAAAGCATGGAATTTTTTCTGACAATGAATGTGATAATTGCATTTTTTCTAATAAAATGTATATAAAACATTATAATCTAAATTTCCATCAACAACTCATTTTCAATTTTTGCTTTAACAAATTAATGTAATTCAAGTTTTAATGGCTAAAGTATCTGCCAATCAACATAAACGGTCTAATTGTCCGATAGATAGAGCTTTTGCTCCTTCATATGCATGACAGCAACGTAGAATCTTGGCTAATTTATATTATCCTTGAGGCAGTGCAGCAAAACAATTTCCCAGTGAGGGCAAAAGCATTGACAAAAGCAAACCAGAATGTGTAAGTCATTATTGACTCTTAGCTTTTTTAACTACTCTCCTAAGGACACCATAATTGTCTATCCATGTATATGAGTAGCTCCGGGTTGTTTCAGATTGCACTTTGATGAGTTCATGTATGTAGCTGTATGGTCTATATTGATATGGATAGTAGGGTAATCAAGAGAGCGTTTAACGACTGATTTCTACATTATAGCTCCTCTTTAAGTTTTTTTTTATCAGTTAATGGTGCTGGTGGTAAAAATTTATGGGTATAACTTTTAATAAATGGAATATGATATTCACTACTTAGTTTATTATTAGTATATAAGCAGCTGAAAATGAATAAATATTTTCCTAACAGAATTTGAAAACAAAACTCTAGCTTTAGAGAGGGTTTGTCATGTTTATTGGTTTGAAGTGGTAGAGAAACGGTGAAGAAATGCTTCACCTTTAAAATGCACCGGGGAAGGATATGATGAATATGTAGTTTCCTGGTTTACCATTATGTGTTTTCACAAATTAAGGATCATACTTACTATTTATCACAAGAAATAGAAACGGTGCATGAAGCCTCGCTGTCAAAGGAACCTTGATGACCCAACTCATGAAACCGTTTAAATGTAAAGCCGTGGGGTACATGCAGTCCATCCACAGGCATTCAACTTAGGAGGCAATGGACAAAGTTTCATGATCCATTATAAGTAATAAATCTAGGTCAATGGTATATCCTCGAAAAGACCCTGCATACGAGCAATCCACCTGACCAAACTCCTCAAACTAAATCTGTTGTTATGCCCAAAGAGAAGTCCTTTTGAATAAAGTAGGATGTATTTGAGTTAAATATGATGTATACTAGATATATCTTTCGAGTTGATTCATATTCACCAAATTTGGACTAAATCAGACCGGCGGTTCGAGAAGTTTTGTCTGTAAAACTTTGTTTTTTAATTTACAACTTCCCCCTGGTGAGTAGAATATGAAAAATTAGAATAAAATATGATATATTCAAGATAGATCTCGTCGAGTCAATTCATTTGTCCAAATTTGAACATTGGACCAACGGTTAGGTTCATTTCTGAAAAATTAGATTTTCCTAAAAAACTCCCCCAAGTGTGTCAAATTTGAACTATTAGTGTAAAATATAATGTATTTAAGATATATATCATTGAGGTGATTCATATGAAGTAAGTGTTGTGGACCAAATAAGAAAAAAGAATAAATCCTTTATTGATGGGGATATAAAATTTGAAAATGATCCATTTAATGGTTTTTGAGTTACCGTAATAACACAAAGGATTAACAAAGGATCTGCGGCGGAAGCCGCAGTGACGATTCCATAATATCGTTCACATTTCAGGGATGTAAGAGATTGGAATTTTCTAAATGTTTCCATCCAAAGGAGTATCATCATTTGATAGGCTACTCAATGACATCTTTTGGAAACATGAAGGTCACCGTGGATTCTTGTATAGGGATGTGTGAGCTAATGTGTAAAATACGTTGCAAGCTGGAGCTTTACCGCTAGCTGGAACTAAATTTTACAAATAAGTCTTTTAATTGATTTAACAGTGGGAAATTGATCTGAGAATGTTTGAAATATAAAACTATTTCATTCTTTTATTATAGACATTTTAAATTCTATTTAAAAATGAGATACATTGGCATTAATACAGCTTTTTTCTACAAACTGTGCATACAATATTGTAATTATATTCTGGAGCTGTGCATGAAAACAGCACTGTTTATTGTAGTGCTCAATTCTAAAATCCGAACAATATACATGTTTAAGTGCTAAAATGTTTGGGGAATAATATGTGCACGCTTAAACGTCTTTCTTTTTTCCTCCACAGGGGGAATTTTAATGTAGAATAGAACGCTGCACCTCTGATCAATGGGACTCAATGATGCAGTCCTCTCCCAAGGCACTGTGGGATGCATTCAAGGCACGCATGGAGAAAACAGTGGTGGACGTATTACCAGAAAAGATAAATCTATCTCATTATTCCCTTATTCTCCCAGGCTGGGAGCGTATCTAAGGGAACATCCGAAAGCAGTAGTGTACGTGAGGATCCTTCACACAGATGAGCAGAGATGGGGAAGGAAAAGGAGGAGGGGCCATGGTATCAATCCATGCATCATTAGACGGTGCAGTGATTGCGAGAGGAAGAACGGGATTACTGACATGTAGCTTTCGCAACAAAATGATCAATGATGTATGTGTGATGTAATATAGATACTCAATCCCTTATTTGAAGTCATACATTAAATTGAATGCACACAAAATAGAAATACGCAGAATCTGTGGAATTATAATACAAGTGAAAAGGTTCATCAATAAGATTATTTGAATATTCTTGCCAAGTTCAAAAATAGTATTTATCGACAATAGGTCCGCCTGATAGTACTTTTCAAGCCCGCAATTCCCTTGAAGCCTTATTCCACAGCACGTTCAAATTACCACCAGTAAATTCGATAGATTTCAGTCAAAAATAAATGACATTGATTTTTTCCCAACTGAAATGGCCAGGGAGTCCATAAAACCGATAAATAGGTCATAACCATTTTACCAGCCTGTAGAATCCCACAGAAAGATTTAAGGGGTCATGAAAGACTGATGGTTAAAAATGAGGCTTGTAGAGTTTCCTGTGGAAGGCCAACAAAATGCGGCAAGAATGTGGTGTTAGCAGAACCTCTGTTTTAAGATTAAAACAAAAGTTGGCAGTTTGAAATCAAAGGCTTTTTATTGTTGGAGTAAGTATTATTTTAACATGATCGTGGACACATACACTTCATTTGAAATAAAAACAAATGGAAGCAGACTCAAAGGAATGAAACACAAGTTGATTGCAAATTCAATTAGACAAATTCCAGTTCTAAATTCAGAGGCTGGCTGATATCTGATACACCTGAACTTTGAAGATTTTACGATGGATAAGTGAACCATATGAAACTATCCTTGGCTTCAAAGGGGAGTATAATATTCGAATGGCTCCACTGTGCTTTAATCGACCTGGATCACTTGTTTGATTATTCTACACATTCCTTTTTTTGGGACAAAATAGGGATTCATTGCTTTTAAAAATAGTTGAAAAACTTTATCCCCTCAAAGTCAACCATTTCGAACCTAACTATAATACTATTCACCTCACACGTAACTGTGTGTTTCTAACTTTTAGTCATTAAAAGTGCTGCAAACTATGAACAAACCGCATGAGTTTATAGCCAGGAGTGTGTGTTGTTGACAGGTGAAACGCCATAATTAATTTATTTCTCACATTTCCCTAGTCTGGACTAGGAGCTGAGAGGCCATGTCTGGGGGCTAAGCTAGATGTCAGTGCTGTCAATCATGTATTTCATCTGTCAGAACAGTGACGGACATACAAGTCCTTGTTTACCCTTCCTGTTGTCTTCAGCCGCATTGCTCGTGACAGGCTGCGTGGAGGAAACAGATACGCTGCATGTTTCGTGGATCCCCCACGTCTTCATGGGAGAGCAGTGTTTCACATGGGCTGGTGGATTTGAAAACGCAACGTGCCCCTTTCCTTGTGTTCTACCTCCTGAGACATCATTTACTTCTGTAGAGAAGGCAAGAGAAGGTGCAGTGGGTAGAATTTAACTTTTATTGGTGATGTTGTCTCGAAGATGTGATCAGGAGTTTTCCCTCTCATGATGATTTTCCAACTATTCCCATCTCAATCAGATCTAGAATTTCAGCTCAACCAAATCCACATAATGACATCAGATTATAGCTTTCAAAACCATAAAATATTCCTTTCTGTGGGCTGGAGGGATACTGCTTCTTGGAGAAGCATGAAAGGATGGTCTTTATTTCACTGATTTGTCTGGAATGAGTCACACTTCCTATCTGTAAACCGCAGACGTTTTAATAATAGACCCATAGAACAGCTCGGCTGGTTCTCAGTGTCCGTAAGTGGTGAAAAGTATTTACTTTACTTTACTTGTACATAACAGTACATCTTTAAGAGAGATTTACTATTTGTAAGTGAATAAGCAAAGCTTTAAGTTGTGCACATTTATAAACAGAGGTTACAAAGTCCTCCATTTAAAACAAGCAATACCACAAAATTACTGAAACACAGTCCATCATGCATGCACACAATTCATACACTAAACAAAGCTCATTTCTAAAAAAAAAAGGGATTTTGGGACAAATACTGAAAAACTAATATTTCCATTTTTCATTCTAACGCATACCTCTGCTCCACAAAATTTCAGAAAAAGATGTTGAACTATAGATTTTACTACCTTTATTCAGCTGCTGTATTGACTTAGTATTTTGCGTACGGAGGCCAACAAAATTTATATAAACTCATGAAAAGGAGTGGTTATATTATATTATAGAATTAAACAGTTAATAAGAATTACATAATAAATATATAATGCACAACAGGTAATTTCAGGATTTATTGTCATTGCATATGTATTATATTTGACAATCATGTAATAACAAATAATTCTGAAATGGCACATTCAGCATTATTATAACTTCTACTTTGAAACTACTAAAGCATTAATTTCTTACCTACTATAGACACTGGAAAGTGTGAACACATCAATGACAGATTCACATATTTTTCTCCTGTATTCTTCAAAAATGGCACAACATGAGGGTTGGAAGGGAATTTATAAGTTTCCATAACAGTATTTTACAATAAGTTCACTACTTTTTCTGTCTTCTTCAATTATCGAAACCTAATGCAAAAGTTCAAATTTCTGATGCCAAAAAAAGGCCCAAATGAATCTACAAGTCCATTATGACAAAGATTTTACTCTGACGTAAGGAATGACGCCGTCATACAGCAGGCAAAGTGTGCACACAAGAACTGTTGGTCTGATGTTGAATAATCCCTTGTTTGTAAAATACACAGATTAATCAGATAACAGGGGCTCAGTTGTTGCCTGATGCATGTCCACTGGCAGAAGTGAGTTCTGGCTTGGGGGTGGAGTCCATGTCTCTCCTATGTCAACCGACAAGGAACCCTGCACAAGGGAATTTTAGAATGAACCCTTTGTTTTGGTCGTCTCTCCTCCTCCTCTAGGTCTGCTGTCATCCTTTGATCATGTCAGGCTTCTTGCTCCCTTCCACCCTCTCTGTCTAACCTCGTGGGTCTCATGGAAGAAAAGACAACATCAGGAGTGCACCAGGAGAGACCAAGGTATTCCATTCACCTCCTCTGTTTCCCTCTGTAGGTCCATTCCTCTCTCTCTCCTAACCCACTTCAAAATTCCCAGTTAGGTGACAGGAAGTAAGACAACACTACTGATACCAGGAGAGACTCTTCCTGCAGCGGACTGCTTTATTCCTCCTATGCACCGTCAGCAGAGTTCCTCTGACCATGACTGAAGTTGGCACCTGTAGATATCACGCCATATAGAGCAATTTCAAAAATGCCAATCCCATATCAGTGATTCATTACGGGTGCTCAGCCAATTATTATAATTTTATATGATTTTATATGATTATAATTTTTTTTGGAATTATTTTCTCAAACAATGGCCAAAGGTTTAAACAAACCTGTTGGTAAAGTCAAATTTCTATGCATCAAAGTAATCCCAAAGCCTCCATTCCTTCTCCTTTTTTTTTTATTCCTCTGTTTTATCTTAGGCAGTATATTGATTTTTTTTATTTACCCTGGTTGTGGCCATACATCTTCTCCATTCTCATCTTCTTCCAGGCTCACTGTTCTGCCTCGGTCCTAACACAAGAAGTGTGTGTCCTTAACTATTGGTGCTGCTGCCCGGCTTTAAATGCCCCAAACTCTGTCAATAATATTGATGTGATCCACAGGCATTTTTGAGTCGTCCTTCTGTCACGAGGATATAATGACAGGCAGTAGAACCGTGATTGGATCTGAACTACAGCGAGGTTGGCCGCCGCATGGCCAACACAGCCAGGCATTGATAAAGTGTCACAGACTTCAGTGCTTTGATTAGCCCTTCGACTAATGCCATGCTAAGCAGAAACATTACTCTGCCCCCGCTAGCTACACAGCTAGAGGAGGGGAGGGCTGGCTGTGAGAAAGGGAGAAAATATACTCTACAGGGAAATTAACCAATGCGGATGAAATGGTGTACCAAGGAAATTCTTGGATAAATTAACAACGCAATTACATTACATGACAAACTGCAAGATGGATGAGGAAAACTTGGCTGGTATTATGTTCTGTTTTCCAAATTGCAATTTATTTGAGGGCTCTAATGGATGCCGTATTAAAACATCTTGGGCTGTGGTCAGATTTCATTGTGTGTCACCCAGGCTTGATTGATGACCCTCTCTTCCACGCCCATCGACCCTCCCCCCCACTCACGCAGCCAGGTCCTCCAATGCAACCCCGTACTTTACCCTCCTCCTACCCCACCCCCCCACCCCAATGCTACATTCTCTCCGCAATTACTGAATTTTAAACATTAGTAACATGGATCCAGGAGTATGCAATTGATTTTTGTATTACTTAATGTCTTTGCTCGCCCCTGCAATGACGCGATACAGGGAGAAGAGAGAGAGCTGTTGTCCATCTCCTTTCTTGATCTTTCTCTTTTCCTCACATCATTGTAAAATTCTATCAATAATGTCATTTTCCTGGAATCCTCTTCCTTTGCCTTTTCACATCCTTTTTTCCAGTTTAATCGCTCCACCTATTCTGAATATGAAATACAATCATTCCTTCCACTTCTGTAGCAAATGTATTTGTGTATAAGGGACATCTGGAAACCATCCACAATATCATAGTGCCCTTATTTTATCATTCGTAATTACTCACAGGATGGTAAGAAAGCACACGTTGCTTTGAACTTCAAGGAATAGGGTTTGCCCGGATTGACCCAAACAAACGGGAAGTGACTTTATCTTTGATAAAGGTTCTTTTTTCGGAGGTGAGTGGAGCCGTCTGGAGAGGGGGATGATAATAACATTCAGAATAAATCAACACACAGGAACATGTCCTGGATGACATCAGCGAGTGTTCCTCCAACCCAAAGGGCTATAAACAGCTTTGTTTTTTGCTTCAGGTTTGATTCACATGTTTCCCCTTCAAATAATGAATGAGCTGCGTTGATGGGATACATATCTCACTTTGCGGAAGGGAAATTGCTCTAATGCATTTGGCGTGTATTACGCTTCCAATCACTGAGAAGTTGCTTGGAGAAAAGGGATACTTAAAGAACATTTAATTAGTGTTGAACTGTTGTTGTATCTCAAATATCCATGACCTAGTTTTCAACTAAAGTCCTCAACCCCCTGCTGCTTCTCAATCTGGTGTTACTCGTAAGGAAATTAATTGACATAGGGAATTCTGGATTTTAACTGAGAATGAAAATATTGATTTAACAAGATGATTCTTGGAAGAAACGATCATCACAAAGGGGGAACTCAGGATCTCAGATATGACACAACATCATCTGTTTTTTATATGGTGTAATCTTAAGTGGCTAAGGAGAGAGCCCAGGGAGACAGCACAACAAACATAAAAGTCAAATAAGGTTTTGTTTTTTTAATGTTTTACCAGAATTTTGAGATAATCTGTTTAACTTGTCATGAAATACAAAATTTCATCATAATAATAATAATAATAATAATACATTTAATTTATAATGCACTTTACATTTGGATCAAATCTCAAAGTTCTAATGGAATATTTTTGTACTGTTTGAAAGCATTGTCTACCTTCTCTTTTTTTGGGGTAATTTTATGGTAAAATTAGAGTGTCTAAATTATTAACTTAATAAATTTGAGAACAGAAATATGAAACAAAATTTTTTCCATAGTTTTTTTGTTTTGGTGAGGACATTAAAGGGTTTATAAATGGTTTGTAACTAGTTTACTGATTAAGTTGTGAACTCTTTGCAAATCAATAATAAGCTACTATAATTCATTCGTTTATTAATGGATAACAGAGGCGTGTGGCTTAACAAATGGTGAATGGAAAACTGCTTCATATGCAGCCCCGTGAAACTTATGATTCTGAAACGCAAAGCATCTCAGACTTCATTAAGCAGTCTTATTCCAATTTACTATTTATTTACATTTCCCAACAGAAGTATTTTCTTTGTGGATTTGGGGAAATTCAGCGTGACTTTCCCTTTTCCCAGGTCTCGATGGTTAAAAAAAAGGGAGGCTGAAGTTTTCTTTGGCCATTACATGGCCTTTAGAGGATTTGTCTAAACAAAGTTTTAGGTTTGTAAATAGCGAAGGTTATCTGGCCATCAAGGCCTCCAGATGGCGGCTGAGCCGGACCACCTGCTATGGAAATGCCTTTGCAATGAAGACAGGGTGGAAATATTCAAGCCCTAGTCCTCTCTCCCATTCATATTCACACATCTTTATGGCCAGCATGGTCGGAACGAGGATGAGAAGAAGCCCTCCGCTCAATGTATCTTCCCAGCTCACTCCCCTTCTTCCTCATATCGACCTCCCATCACTCTCCCCAGACTTTATTCTCAAAACAAAACAGTTGGTAAAAGAGAGGTCCAGACCTTTCATGTAAAAAGATGACAGATCTTTTGAAGACACTGGGCAAAAGGGAGAGGAGGCGGTTTCAGGAGAGAAAACGTAAACAAAGGTGTTTTAATATGATGGTTGCCAGTGGCACAACGCTTAAAGCGGAAGAGGGCAGTAGAAAAATTGCTAACAATGCAAACTCTTTGAATGGCAGCCTGGAGACCTAAAGTGTGAAACATTAACCTTGTTTTTAGAGCCTGAATGCCGAAGAACAGATACTGTGTGTGACTAGTAGCTTCTCTCTTACAGTCAAGATCTAAGTGAATATCGTTACATTCTCTGTCATACATCTGGTATTTTATTAATAATGTATAATCCTGTTCAGGCTACCCTGGGTCATAAGTGAACATCTATGAATAAATAGAAATTATCTTTAAGCGAAGCTGCAAAATCTCTCAAATCCCCCAAACTCTTAGTTTTCTATCCATTTTTTAAATAGAAAAAAACTCTGTAACCATAGTATCCGATGATCTGCTTTGACACGTTGACTTTGATTGATGGAGCTTCAGCGATGTGGTTGAACACATACCACCACCCCCCCACCCCCCTTTCCCCGCAACCCTTTAAGAGGTCATGAAAAGCACCATTGTACATCAAAACAGCCAAATGCTCTCTCTGCACATCATCCAACATGACACATGTGAGACAATGCTGACCACAACAATGGCTCAACCTCTTTGATGGCAAAATGCTCAAGTGTTTATTTACATCAAGCAGCCTCCTAGCCTGTCCGTCAGTTGTGTGCGAGCCGCGGACTTTGAAGTCGGCGTGGGCGCAGGAATGATCCCACCCGGGAGACATGAAGAGAGGTGGCCATATTGGCAGCACTTGTTGTTGGAGACACATGGGCAGAATCAGACAGTGTTTGATGAGGGAGCATTTTCAGGCCTAATAGCGAAGAAAGATGAGCACGCAGCTGCACTGTGGTTTATTGGATTTTAGCATGACACATAAATAGTTGAATTGAAAGTGTTTTGAATTAGAAGAAGTCGTTGCCTGTCATAAAGATGTGACTTAATGATTAACTCCTGCTTATGCACAGTCTTGTTGACTATATTAGCAACAGTAAGCAGTGAATGAAAAATGTAGCAAATGTGGAGAAAATGTCCCCAAATGAATCTAAACTGACAGCCATTTTCTCCTGAACAGACTGCCATGAAAACACAATTACATCTTGTCGACACTCCCATAGATACACACTGTCTCTGCAACATTTGCAACAGCTACTGCCACGGATCTGCATACATGTGCCAAACTCCATCCGCCACCCCTGCGCACTCGCTTTATCCCGCAGCGTTAATTAAATCTGAAAGGTTACACAAGGTGGGCGCCAATAACACAACCACATATTGCATTTAAGGTGCTTCTTTTTTCTTATACCCTCTCAATTATTCATGCTATCAGAGTGTCAACAAGGAAGATCGGCTTCTCTTCCTCGCTAGAAGCCTCAGACATGGATCATCTGTCCACCGGACTCTTTTTAAGTAAGGAAGTGTGGGCAGCAATACATACTAAACCAAACCCAGCCTCATAAATAAATATGGCGATTCTTAATGGGGTTTAAAATTACACATCCTCTTTTCCCCAGCCGGCTGCTAGTGTGACCACTGTGGCATACAAGCGCATGGAGACTACATGTCCCTTCAGATAGAATGTCTGGCACCAGTTATACCACAAAATGGCCACAATACCTCCACTTCCACTTCGACCTTGTCATGTTCCTTATCTCTATATGCATCATCTTCCGCACCTTATCCTTTGTATCAAGGTTGAGGTCTTTCCTGTTTAGTTTTTTTTTGGGAGTTTTTAGGCAGATGACAGTGAATAAAGTCCATATTTTTTTCAATGTTTGTCTGCACATATGTTAGCTGCGTTTCCCTTTTACGGAATCGGGCGTTTACTGATTTGAATCAGTGCTTGAATGTCTTTCCACCTGCAGCAATCGAGGCTATCGAAAGTGTATTTGTTTATCATCTCTTTGAATTGTTTCCACTCCGTTCAAACATATGCGATCAGTGGACTGATAGCCCTACTTGACTCCTGTAAGAAAGTACCGCTCAGGCATGTAAACATGTACAATTGTGTGTTGAGTCTTTTTTTTCCCCCTTAAATATCCCCCTCTTGTAGATGCATCTATGACTTTTATAGAAATGTTTTTGCAGTGGGAATAGAATTATAGAAGTGCAAGAAGTGCAATCTTCAGTTCACACCCACTTGAAATTAAAAATATATTTGACTTTTAATAATGAGAGAGCACAGAACATGTTCTCTAAATGCGATGTAAACTCTCCGTGGTTTATGTTTAAATTAGCACTGATAAAACATATGAATTCAGGCAGCATCTGGTCCCAGAGATAGTGTTTATTTTTCTACAGTATGAGAGAGATTATAGTTTCTCCGGATTCTTTTTGCCTTGTTGCAAAATTCCTTTGCTCAATTTAATGATTGAAATTTCCACTTTAAAATAATTGTTTTGGTACCTGAAAATCTACAAATACACATGTAGGTTTGTGAATGGCTGTATTTATTATTATTTATTTATATATTATTATTATTATTATATTAATAATAATAATTTATTTATTATTATTATTATTATTATTATTATTATGTTATTAGGCATTCTCACAATCATTCTGCCGAGGTATAGATATTTTCTCTGCTCATTTCTCCCTATAGTTCGGTGTAGAGTTTCTTCGTGCTCCAGCTCGATTGCATGCCTGTATCTCCCCCTCCAGGACAACTTGCATTCCGGTCCCATTTTCCCTCAGTGCTGAAGCAGAAGAATGCAGCAGCTCAATATTCACAGCCACATCTCCATCTCCTTCAACACAGTCTGAAATCCATACCATTTAAATTTACTGATGGGAGAAGAAAAAGAAAAATCCGAAATACAGGCAAACTCTATTCTCCTCCATGATAAAACCGTTCTAGGAGGAACCGGGCAATTTGCCTTAATTCTGTTATTCCCAGTTCCAGTCTCATCTGTGTTCCCTACTCCCCAGCACCAGCCTGAGCTGATAACAAGTGAGTGCACTCCCTAGAATGATGGATGGGCCTCAGCCATGGTCTTGTCAGGAGAGGGTGCAGGGCCATATGGAAGTGGCATATGGGAGCTCATAGTAGAAGATGGGGCAAAGAGAAGGGAGTGACAGAGAAATACATTAAAGACACCGCTTTGCTCTTAAAAATGCAAGGTTCATCAATTTAGTGGGGAATATCATTCAGCGGCGCTTCCTTCTGTAAGACAAACACCAACACATGTAGGCGGTTGTCTTCTGGGATTTCAGAAGTTTTCTTATTTAAAAAACAATATCCTCTCCGGTCCCTGGTAGCCTAACCGTTTAACGAGATTTAGAAAATTAAAAATTTATATCATTAGAGTTTTTTTTTAATTTAAATTAATCCCAAAGAAATAATAAATTAATCAATGTTTGCCTTTTGTTTTATATTCCAAACATTTTGGTATTGAATCATGTGTAGCGTTGTTGTCATTCAGGTTTAATTTCTCCTTTATTTATGAGGGATACCAGCACACAAGTTCACCCATGCAATCTTGTGAACACGCTTTAATTATGTCCTCAGATCAAGTCATGATCAGTCTATTTTTGCATTTCTATCTTTGTGTGGCCACTTGTGCATGCGCGTGTGTTAATGTGTGTGTGTGTGTGTGAGTCTGTATGTGATTCTCTGTCGGTCTGTCTGTCTCAGTGCCCTGTGGAGTGTCTACGGGCCCTGAGGAACTCTGTTTGATTGTTTAAAGCCCTTCTTAATTGGTGCTTTGTCTGTGCACTCCTAAATGAGGCGGGACACCCACGGTGGGGGTTCCTGTGGAGACTGTGGGCCGTTTGACAGCCCCCACGGTGGGGCCTGTCCCACAACCCCTCAAACTGCCAACCGCATGACAGCGGCCCATGCTGCACCACCTTGGCCAATTAAAACTCAGCTGTCAGAACTAGACAATATACCAACACTGGGTGACTGAGTGTGACTGCAAGATAGCGGAAAGAGAGAGAAGGAGGTTGTATGTGTGTGTATGTTTGTTAGGGGTGTTCATGTGTTTTTGCAGTCATTAGTTGATGAATAGACTCCCTCTCTCCTTGGCCTCTTTGTTTGCATAAAGTATGTATTCATTCCTGTGTCATAAGGTGTTCAGGAGGCATTCGTGCCTGTGCATGCCTTAAAATATCCAGCCATGTTTGGTGTGTTAAAATTGTGTGTGAGTGTGTGGAAGTGTACCTTGGGAAGTGCTCCGCGGACAGATTTGTAATTCCGAGTAATCACTTAAGACAAGCCCTTACACCATTTTATCTGGTCATGACTCAAGGCCAAAGTCAATACCCATAGCGAGGTAATGAGCAGTAAGGGCTAACTGAGCACGTTTTATTAAAGCACGAGGAGTGAATCTGATGCCAGCCTGCTAGCCCTTCAACATATCTCATTCATCGTCTACCTGTATCTGCTACCAGAACGTAGGCCTTCTGTTAGGTGGTCACTTTTATTGTCTAACAAAAAAAACAGGATAAGGACAACTGGTAGGATCTCACGCAAACTGAAGGGTTCTCTCTCTCTGCAACCGAAAATCTCATATTTATGTTTTAGACACATAATCGCTATAAAACAGGTATTTTGAAGAGCAGATTACCCTGGAATGATAAAGATGAGTTAAACCCCCTATGGCTGGATCCAGATTTGTAATCTGAGATTCCAACACTGGGGATAGATTCAGTTTAATACCTGCTGAAGGGAAAATACAGTTATTGGAAACTTTTCACCTCAGCATAACCGTGTTCAACATCACATAAAAGCTTGGTTCGGCAATATAAAATCCTCTGCATTCTTTTCAACAAAAGGGATCATCTTACCTTAATGTCTCCTTATTGACTCCTCTGCCTCACTGGGGTAGATACGCTATATGTAGTGAACAATATAACATTGTTGAGGAGGTGGAGTATCACTCTGCCTTTGGGCTTGTTGGCGAAGGAGCATGACTTGATTGACAGACAGTTTCTATGGGGGAAAAAGTCATAATCAGAGTCAGAGTCATAATCAGTGCAGCTGAATATCTACCTTTCCCCTGCTGTGAGGCTGAAGGGATGAAAAATGCATTGTTTTCAATAAAATTTAGGAGATATATGATAGAGCATTAATTAAAAAAAATTGTATACCACATAAATTATAAATTACAAATCTATAAAATCATCAAACTTGAGCAGCTCTTTCATAATGTCCAGTTGTAGGAAAGTTCACCTGTTTAGTTTCTTCATTAGAGAGATCATTGTAGATTGTGCTTGACTACAAACATGGTGCAGTAATGGCATGCACATGGGAAGAAAACACACACTCTGACACATAGATGCTCTCATCTCATCCTCAGTATCCTGCATCTGGAAGTTGCTCCATACTAAGTGGCTTCTTCCTGCTCTAACTGGAAAGATTTTCCAACCAGTGGAAGGCTTCTTCTGGGAGCTGGCCCACATCCAGGAACACTCAGGCTTCACAGCTGTCTTACAGCCTTTAAATGCAGCATATGGTGCCCAAGTACCATTGTTTCACCACTAAAGACCCTGTTTTTTCATCGTGGAAGAAAGGCTATTTAATGTCAATTTCACAGAAGAAAGAAGTTTTGAAAATTAAATCTAGGCTGTGAGATGGAGTGATGTGGGGGGGGTGGGGGTGGGGGGGTTAGGTTATTTTCTCAGACCATCACTAATTTTGGCAGTGATGACATTTTGATTCTCAGCCTGTGAGTTTGTGAAACAACACCATCTGTGTGCTTTCCTCTAATTAGGGTAATAGTCACAAATATTACTGCAACAGTTCCTCATGACAAGCTGTTACATGCCACTTCTGGGTTTGATCGGCACAAGTTAGCAGTTGCACTGATGTAACTGAGCAGCAATTGTGCATTTTAATAACGTATATCACCATTTGGCATCATTCCATTGCAATAAATCACATCTGCTATATAGTTTTCTTTTCAACGCATTTCATAAGCATTATCCAAGTAGTTCTTCATGTCTGTATCTTCATAATGTGGTTTAACACGGTCAAATCTTTTGAATAGGAAAAAGGCAGTACATATTATATGATGTTTTCTAATGACAACAGGACCTTTGAGCTGCATATGATGAGTGCACGACTGCAATTACAGCGCATCACCTGCTGCGCAACGTGCTGCACATTAACTCAAAAAACCATCGTATTCATCATCACAACCTCACAAAACATTTCATTTTAGGACACTCTGTAAATCACATTATCTTCTCAATCTTTTTACTTCATTTTCTTCGGTACCATTTGAGCCCCAAATCTGACATTAACAAATGAAAGTTAATTTGCCTCCCTCAGAACATGTTATAATCAGTCTAAAGGTTAATGTTTCTGCTAATTTATAAATGCAGGATTGCTGTCAGCATGAGGGGGAAACGGTTTTGAAAAGCCTGACATTGTAAATTAAGCCTGTCAGATCGTCTCTCAGTGCTGGCGGATCAGAAGATGCCGCAGTCTGTGATGTCAGACACACAGGCAAACAGCCCTGGGGGACAGACCTTGCTCCCTCACTTCCAACACCGGAACACAGGGAATAACGTGTCTGTGGAAAGGTAGCTATGTGCACAGATAAGAAGGCAGGGGGTCACACCTTGAGGGCCTGCACTCGACTGTCTAAACTGCGGGTGATGTGGACGGTTGATGAGATTCTAGCTAATTTAGGAAGACTGGCAACAGAGGATCATTGGAATGAAGATGTCATGCTTTGCCAATGAAGTGCATTTTGGGAGCCAGATTCTGCCTTCATGTTTGTTTGATTAAAGTTTGACAACGCAGCTCCACTGTATGACTTCTCACTGTAAATTTTCACATTGAATGGGCAGCAACTTTACGCCATATTACTGGAATCCAGTTTATCACTGCATTCCTTTAAATGTACACTATTCTCCTCCCAGATGTGTCAGATAATAAATGTGTCTACACAATATTTATCATATACTACTGCTAAAATGAGAAATGGTCTTTCTCAACAACCTTTTACCTATCTTTATATTGATTTATGAAAATACAGGTTTAAATTCCAGCTTTAGATTTTATTTTGAAACTTTATCTTCCTTAATGCCTTTTATGTTTCTCAATTGTTTGGTAGATTTCATTTTGAGTCTATATTTCTTTAAAAAAAGAAAAGGTGACTGAACCTGTTTAGAATATGACCCACTGGCAGGATGTGAATGCTGAAGAGTAATGAGTCGATGATAGAGACCTGGAGGACACCACATGTCAAACGGGACACAGAGGAAGAGGCATTAACCACGGCTACTGAGAAAGTCCTATTTGTTGAGTACGATTTTACTACAACCCAAAATGTCTAATAGGGGGTCAAATAGTTGTCTAAAAACATGCTTTACCATTATGTTCAGCTAATTTAATTTAAATTGAAGATTTTTCAATGAAAAACAAAGTCTTTTAGCCATATCTTTTTAAACTAAAAAGATATGGCTAAATATGCTTTATTTTTTATTTTTTATTTTTTATTTTTTTAAATCAATAAAATAAAATATGCAAAGATATGAGTTTTCTACTGTCTAAGCATTTTTTTTTAACATTTATCTTACTGTGAAAATGACTCTGCCAGCTTTTGAAATGTATGGGTGATTTTGTAGTGTTCTATTCTCAAGACTTTTTACTTGTGGGTGTGGTTTTTATATAAGCCTATACATGTTTCAATCACACCCTTACAGTTTTAAAAAATGGTGTGAGATGAAGTTTTGTGCTTTACAAGTTAAGCTGGCATTTAGCCATCATACAAGGCAAGACCTCACCTGCTCGTTAGGAGTGGTGATAAACATTCACAAAGTGGTGAAAGCTGCAGACTGTAGGAACCAGAGATCCAACCCCAGAGGTTCAACTCAGAGGAGTCTGACTGCTTTGCTCTTCATGAGCAACGAGTATCCCTCCTAATTTACAACTAATAGTAATAAGAATAGTAATATTTAGAGTAATAATACAAATAGAAATTACTTCTAATTATGCAAGACATTTCCTGACATTTGAGAAAGAATCAAATTGATGACTTATGTATATCAAATGAGGTCTTCCTCATCAGTACAGCGCCGAGTCAAAACACATGGCAACATGAAGTTTGTCCCTTCATTTTCAAATTTCGGTTCCAATTCTTTTTCCACGCTCCCACGACGCTGTGCATTTTTTTGTAGTCAAGCTTAGAGAACATCATCATGAATAATGGCATCCTCTTGAGGTGCTGTTATCAATTAATATTTCTTCCAGATAGTATTTTGATTTTCAGATGCACAGAATAATGCTCATATAAAAATCAAAATTTCAATCTTGACAAATAAATACACTTAGATTAGAAATAAAGGACCTGGAATAATAATGGCAAAAGAAAAACTATTTCTCCATTGTTCTGACATGGTCCATACTTCAGGACTGGGTTGCAGTTTGTGAGAAAAGTACTTCCTAACCTTTTAAAAACATCAAACCAATTGCTGAAACAATGATATATATATATATATATATATATATATATATATATATATATATATACATACTTTTATATATATATAATATATACATATTATATATATATATAATATGTAGACTGGATATAGCACTATATTAATCAAAGACATGTAGTTTAGTCATATTTGAACTCCCTCTGTGCCGATACAGTCGAGTAAGTCAAAGCACAGTGTTTGCAAGATGAGTCTTCTAGTTTATCCAAGTTTGTCTTTTCTCCCCTTCAGATTTACATAAATATTATATTACTAATTTGCCTTTGGGGAACAAAACTCTGCAATGCCAAGTTCACATCAACTCCGCAATTGCTCTGCTAATGCTAAGTGTTACAGCGCCATGTGGGATGGAAAGAATTACTACCCTATAGCACACCCTTAAAGACAATCAGACATTGGGAGTTGTTGAGCGGTAGGGGGAAACAGCCAAGCTCTGGCAAGCACCAATCTGGCCCTGCTGCTGAGCTGATAAGACCAAGAAGTAAGATAAAGATTATGTCAAACTTGTGTTAGAAACCCCCTACCCAAAAAAAATAGATAAAACCCAGGCAAATTTCTTTCTCAGTGGGAGGAAACTGACAGATTAGACATCTTTCTTGCTGTAATCTGTATGAGGCTTTGAAATTTGTGTCGGCGGCAGGCCAATTTTTTCTCTTTTTCTCTCTGCCATCCCATTAGACACACGCGCACCTAAAATGTCCAAGAGAAGAGCTGGTGTAGCGGCCTAAAAGTGACTATTGTCCAGTAGCATCTGTATCAGTGAGGAACGTGTGTGTTTTTGTGTGTGTGTGTGTTTGTATGTGTGTGTGTGCGCGCGTGTGCGTGCGTGCGTGCGTGCGTGCGTGCGTGCGTGCATGCGTGTGTGTGTGTGTGTGAGGCTCCTTCGCCTCTATGTAAGACGTCGTGACTGCAGCCTGTCAAGACCCAGTCTAATGGTATCTCACCTGACAGCCGCACAACCTTGCACTAAACAAGCAGCATACTGCAGGAGCGCGAGACTGAGGTGCACCAGGGACGAGAAGAGCACTGGGGTTTCCTGTTGCAATATAAGAAACAAGAGGCAAATACAAGCAAAACAAAGAAGGAAAAAACACAATAGCAACAATGAAAAATCATTGTTGAGATGCTATCAATGAATTAAGTCTCTCTAGTAAGGCTTATGCCAGTGCTTTGCTTTGTTATACTTAGTAGACCGTTGTTGCTTATGCAGCAAGAATAGCCATTTTCACAAGTAGACCATTATGCTGTCAGAATTTTCAAGCAATTTTCTCTGCTCGTTTGGTACAACTACAACTCCCTCAAGTGTAAAAAAAAAAACAGAAAAAGAAGGAGCAGAAGAGTCACTTTGATGGAAGACAAATGGGAATATTGGTGTGCTCTGTGGATAGGGTGCAATCCTCCAGGGGTCCATTGTCCGTGCACCATGCCGTATCTGTCCAGTCTGCATCTTCCCCACTCTACTACTTCTGTTCAGAAGCGTGTGCTGTGTGATTCATTTAGCCTTACATATTTGTTGTCATTAGGAAAGGACAGAGGATCTTCTTTTCCTGGAGCCTCTACATGTCTAGTGATGTCTTTGAGTTGACATTCCACGGCATCTGTCCCTGGGCTGGGATGACCTCATGCTGGGACTCCAGGGCCCCGGCAGAAGGGCCTAAGGTTCCTCGCCAGGGTGACTTATAGCTGCTGCGGTGACACATTCATACACACAGACTCACTCCTGCGCTTTCATGCGCACATAGAAACATGAATTTACAGAAGTGAATCAGACCCATGCACAAACACACGTATGTTCAAGTAAGGGTTTTTATAGGTTAAATGCATTTTATCAATCAAATTGTTTTTTCTCTACTATGACCTATTCTGCTACAGAATAAAGTAGCATTTGTTTCTCAAACAGTAGTCAGAGATGTAGATAATAAAATACAGTATAATAATCACAACCTGGGACAACGGAAGGGACAGCAAACTCCATTACTAATGGTTTACTCCCCTAATAAATCACTTGCCACGCAATCACAAGCACAAATATACAAACATGTGGAGACACACCTGCTCCCCTTTATTCACCCTATTCTTGCTGCTCCACAGCCCCACCCAGTGTAGAACAAGAGGTGCATGACGGTGCTCTCTTGGACATGAGGATTTAATAGGTGACCCTGGGCTGCATGCTGGGTCCCCCGCTGCCTGGGCTCATCCAGCCGTAAAATGAGGCACAGGCAGGACCCGGCTGGTAATGAGAACTGGCATTTTGCACAGGATAACCTCGGGAAAATCGCGTCTATAAATACCTTCTATAAATAAAGGTGCACCTTGGCTCAAGACTGCGTAAGAGGCTTTCTCTGAATAGGTCATCTATTGCCCTGACTCCACCACGAATCACCATGTTCTTGTTTTCCTCCTTAACTGTCTCTCTCCTTTATCTTTCTTATTATTATTTTATATGGTCTTGGAGTTTAATCTGCAGCGAGTACAGTACGTTATCAGCCATGTCATGTGACCCTGAGAAGACTCCTTCATCCTCCTCAGGTGTATACTGTCTTCCAACGGTTCTGCGTATCATTGACCTTGGTCAGGTGTTGGGACATATATTCTGGTATGAAAGACGATTAGATGGAGGAAGAAAATGTAAGACACTGATTCGACATTTAAAAAAAGAAAAAAGGGATAGCAAACTAATAACTGAACTCAGTAAATTTGTTGAAACACTGTCAGATTTAACTGTAGCCACTATTTTCTTATACCAAAACCTTGTGTCACATCACTCCCTATACAAGGGTGGGGGCCAGGGTGGGTGGCTGGATAGTTCAATTTACAGAGGTTTACTGTTTTTAGCTCGATGACAAATGTAAACAAACCTTCATGAAGTAGTAGTTTTGAACCCAAATACAACACTTTCCTCATCTCATATATTTATTTGACTTTGATCATTCCTCATTCCTTTGCACATAGGAAAGCTTATAGATAGTACAAACTGGAATAAAGATGTTCTCTTCAGTCTCAGTCTCTTCCAAAATCCCAATGGGTAATGAAAGTTGTCACAGAGAATTCTTTAAAACATTCTTTTAAGCAATAAACCTATTTTTTCTTTGTGTGTCAAGCAGCAAATTATTTATGGCCCAGTTCTGGTCCGCATCCTGGTCGTTGGGGACCTCAGCTAAAGATCTTTATTTTAGAAAAAACTCTGTTCTGTGTATCTTCTTTGTCAATGTCAAGTTCAAATTGTAAAGATGCAGTGAATTAGGTGGGATTGGGGTTTTTTTTTTAAATTGTGAGGTAACTGAAAGAAAAGAAAAAGAGCCTAATTTTTCATTGTAATAAATCATTTTAGAAAAAGATTAAATTTCCTAACAAATGCATTTTCAGAAAGCTAAATAAACGGTGTTGTTTTTTATGTTAGCTCACCAAAAGTTTTTGTCATGAAATAATCTGTTGAGCAGATTAGCAGAACAGATGAGCCCAAAAATGAGCCTCCAGTGTGACAGTCTCTGCCTCTGCTGCAAAAATCCATTTAATGATCTGACATGTTGAATAAAAGTTTTCTCCCTCCTTCTATCTCTCTTTCACTGCGGGAGCTTTCATGACTCTGAAGGAGGCAAGGACTCGCTCTCTGCAGGCCAGGTCACTTCCTAAACTTCGCTTAGCCCCCATTTTACTGCCTGCAGGCAGCTTAAACTGATTAGCCTCGACCCTGCTCGTCTGGCTGACCTCCTAATGCATCCAATACCACCTATTGATCAATATTCACATTGATTTGCCCCCCCATGCTGGATCAAGGGCCAATATTTTCATTGATTTGACCAGATTAGAGGAGACAAAAGGTCTCAAATCAGTTTAGATGCAACCTGCCAACAGGATATGACAGCGAGCTGCATGGGGATTTGAAGCGAGGATTAGATTCGATGAGTGTTAACTGTGGAATTGATATAGCAGTAGGACTGTACCAATCGGTAGCTAATCAAGTAACACACTATGTTAATGCAGTCATACTTGCCCTTTAAATGCGTAAGGTTATAGCAATCGATTTACCTGGCTAAAACCAGCATTAAATCAAACATAGAGCCGTTTGGATTTTGTTGATTGTGAAAAATTAGGTCAATGGTGCAGTGACTTGAATATTTAATTCAATCTGTTTAATAAAGATAACAGCGACAGATCTTTCCGTGGCCGGACTGAAGGACTAATCTTGAACTTTGTAGCTCACAGTCACAACTAATGTCCTAATGTGTCAAAGAAATCTGCATTTGAATGACTCTTTCAGATGGAATATGTATTAGTTATTGCAGAGGTCACCTGCTGACTGCAGGTTAGACTCTGAAACCACCACTGACATTGTTTGTCCTTCACCACCAGAAGAGACAGAAGAGCAAACAAGCTAATGCTGCTGCAAACACCAGACTCACATATGCATTCACATACTGTGCCTTCGCCTGCTGTGGATGCACACCATATCCTTTATTGGGCCATGGGAAAACATGCATCCACCCCTATTAAATATTGATGTCCTTCGTGGGCTAAAATGAGTGAATAAGTCATGAAATACTGACAACAACACTCAAAGAAGCGAAGAGCACGCGGGCGTTTGAAACGTGTGACGTGTGAATGCTACCACAGAGAGTGATAGCGCAAAGAAGAGAGACGCTATGAATAAGTGAGAGACACTGCTTGGTAACACCAGAGGTGGTCATTTCAAATAAAAAAACAAAACCTTAAGAACACCAGAGGGACACTAGAAGCTGTGGTGTCCAACATTTATGATATGATGTTGTATAGAGTCACTGACAATAAAGAGACGCTAGCTCATGAGATGTGACTCGTGTGTTAATGCTAATGAAACTCAGGAATAATAATGTTTTCCAGACGAGAGACGGTTTTTCCATACCTTTTTCTTGGCAAAACTCACTTATGGCCCTTTTTACACACGGGCTGCAAAAACTCCACCACAGACCTCAGTACAGGATTTTAGCATGATGGGGTTCCCCAAGTCATAAAAGCTTAAGTGTTTCAGAAAAATAACACGGCACAAATGACTTACTTGATTATTGGAACCTTTGGGGCCTGGGTTAATAAATACCATCACTGGATCTGTTAGCCAGCAGGATGCCGGTATTAACTATGGATGGAAATAGATGATCCGCTTTGGCGCAACCCCGAATGGGAACAGCCGAACGACAAAGAAGAAGGCTGTCATGGAGATGTGTCGGAAGTTCAGTCAGACGGTCAGACTGGTGCATCAATTGATATCAGCTGCACTCAATCAGGTGGCCTCATCCATCAAATCACAGTGTCAAACCTGCGTGCTGCTGTCTTTAAATATGACTCTCTCCATTCATATAGTTCAAATAGATTTAGTCCTTAGAAATCCATCCGCATCATCATTCATCAGCCTCAGCAGAGCCATCAGCCACCATCATCGGTATCCATGCTCCAAAGGGGGGGATATTCTCTGCCGCCGCTCAGGGCAGAGACCCTTCGATTACAGTCTTCCCGAAGAGTCTGAGCGCCAAAGACTTTCTAAAGAACTAATTATGCTACCTCATCTGTTGTAATAAACAATTCGTCTTTTCTTCATTCGCTTTCCTCTCAGATTTAACCTACTATGGTTGAGCTTATCCTCAAATGGATATGGACAATGGACAAATGGATTTTGTGATGTCATCCTAAATTATAAGCATTTTGGATTACAGTTTTTCATCTCAGAGTTTGCTCTTAACTTTCTATGTGGCTCTTTAGATCCCAAATAATAACCTCCCAATAGCCCCTACTGACCACACCGCTTGCTCCTTTTTTGCAGACCTGAATTTGATATTTTTCAACTTCTTCTCCCAACTCCAGAGGCAAAAGAACAATGACCGCTCATTCTGCCTTTGTAATGTTTACACAGAATGTAATATTCAACTATAACGTGTGTTTTTTAAGAAAAAGGAAAAAATGGAACATTGAGGCAGAAAAGACGCAAAACATTCCCACCCTGGACAGGTTGTTTAAAAAAGGGTCTATCAGTTGGAAGCTTCTTCTGAAGATTTAATCCCTGGTAGATATTTTCACCTTTAGAGCGCGTCCGTCAGGGAATTATAAAAATGAATAACTAATTACGTGTTCTGTAAATAAGTATTCAAAATCAGTCACATACATCAATATTTGCTTTGAAAGGTATTTAAATAAGTTAGTTGTTTGGCATTAAAAAGGGTTTCTTGGGGTTCATTATTGAAGAAAGCTTGAGAACCAACACTCCATTTAAGTATACTTGCTCTTGTGGTGCATGAAATTGAACAATGTGGTTTTATCAAACACTGCGGCTGTGCGCCTACAGGAAATTATGTCAGCAACATTTGACCACAGTTGTCGCACCAATTTATAAAATATCTTTTGGCTTTTTCAGCTGTTTTGAGAATGCAATCCCATACTTTTTAATCAGAATTCATTGATACAAGAAAACAGGCAGGGTTAAGGACGTTTGTGATTTCAGACACAGCGTTATGAGAATGTGAAAGATGGATGTTCACTGGCTGGCGCTAACAGCTGAGGAAATGACTCCTTCACTTTCAACATCCCTGGTGGTCTAATTTTACAGGCACCACTTTTTTGGGTCAGTGAGTTAATCCCAAAAATATGTCCTGACAGAACATTGCCATTTATCTGGGTGGGTATTCTGTGTCAAGCTCAGCAGAATAATTCTCTCAGGGACTCCCCTCTGCTATGGAAGAAAGACCTGATTGGCAAACTCACACATTATCACCACAGTCCTCTGATCTTCCTCTTCCCTTCTGCTCACATCATTCTAGTACTGAAGAGATCTACCAAGATCCTAAACAGTGTGTTCACAAGACTACAAATGTGCCTTTAATGTGAGCGTTAAAAAAAACATTCATTGTTATTTTCAGCAGGACATTTGATCTGAAAGAACTCTTGGTATCAGCACTGAAAATATTCCGGTTTTATCAGTTGAATTAATCATAAGATATAGTGAGAATGTTTTGGCAACATCTCACTAGTTCCCATAAAACCTTTTTTTTTGTATACAAAAAGTTGTTTTTACATTAAGCCTTTGAGAAAGAAGAATCCATAGGGCAGACAAGTGCCATACAGGGGGTGAATGTGGTCATTTATAAGAAGCCGCTTGGAACACAAAAAAAACGCAGGAGAAGTCATTTTGGTGCTGTCAGAGGGTTTTGTAGCTCTAAAAGGGCTCTGGCGGTGTGCTCTGACACTCAAGGTCTTGTATGGTGCTTCTAAGACAGCGCGTGGCCACTCTCCATCACACACTGCCGAGCAAGACAAAAACATACCTGTCAATAGAAGAAAACTCTACGGCTGCACTTTAAGACATTCTAAACTGATTTCATGCCAGTAGATAATAATGTTTTTCTGTTCACAGTAAAACTTTTCTTGCTGCTGCTGGACAGTGAAGCCAAAGCTTTTGATTGACTTGTAGAGATTGAAGAAGAATTTGGTCGTTTGCTGTTATCCGCTGCAAAATTTTCCACAAACCATTGCATCAAAAATCTATTAGAAAGTAAACTATTGTTCATTGTTCATTTTCATGGTTGTTCCACTGGTGTTCTGATCAATCTACAGAAATAACCATCAGATTATAAATCAAGTTCAATTCCTTTCTGCAAAAATGCACTGTCGTGAAATTTAAATACATCGCCTTACAGGAAGGTCAAACTGTGTGAAGCAAATAGTGGACAAAGGAAAGAGAACACTCCATTATACCACCCCCCTTACATCCGTCTTCCCCTTTCTTTCTTTTCCCCTTAATCCCCTGCTACCTTTATTTGCTGCCCTATTAACAACTGTTACTACAGCTTTAATTACGCCCCTGTGATCTCCAAGAGTGGCGGGCACGTGTCATCTCCTTCCCAAGGGAGCCTCGGTAATTACCAGCATCCGTCCAAGGGCCGTTGCTCCTTTGCCTCGGTCACAGTGGCGATAATCACACTGCCAATCCCAACATCTGTTCCTACGGCGAGATGTCCACGTGGCCTAAGCCTGTCACACCATGCTTTCCTGTGTCATGCTTGACCTCTGACCCAACCGGTGGCACCATGGGGCTAATTTGTTTACTTATAGAGACAGGAACAGACAGATCAAAGTTCTACAAGAGTGAAAAAGCTTTTTGGTTAAAATAGGGATATTTGAGGGGTGTTAAATCGCTGTAATGTATGTGTGATCATTGCTCTTCTTTCTTTGCCTTTCCCGACAACTAAAATATCCCAGGCCTTTGGTTCAGAGTTATTTATTGGAATCTTATAATGTCTGTCCTTTTCATGAAGACATACCCCAGCTCCCATGTGGAAGTATTACATTACCCAGCTCTGCTCTGAACGGATATGCAGATCAGAACAACCAAAGTGGCCGAGTCAGAAACAGAATCAGAATAAGAAACAAGAAAAGCAATACATAACAAAATATATATATTACAATATGGGAATGTGAGAATGTATAATAAGAATATACGACTTACATTATTATACATTTTAAGTGCAAATAGACATGTGCATCGTATAGTGTAAATGCTTAATGCTCAATCCTTTTGCAATTGTTGAGTTTGTTGATTTAAGGTTTGGAAGTTATGACTGAAAATCAGTGTTTTGCAAGAAAAAGTTCCCTCTGGTGATTAAGATTTGTACTATTAGAATAAAACATGATAATTAAATAAATATCGGACCAATATTATGGCCTGAAAACTTTTTGAGATAAAGCACCCCCTAGAAATATTTTCCACCCTGGAAATATAAAACCGACATTTCCCAAAATCAGCCCAGTCCTTCCTCCCAATATGAACTATGTGGATATTAAATTTGAAAATGATGCATTAATTATCTTTTGAGTTATCGCGTTTAGACAAAGGATCTGTGGTGGCGGCGATGACGATTCCGGGATATAATTAACCCTCTCTGGATAAGAATCAATATTTTTCCTGAATTATAATACCAAAGCAAACTACAGTTGTATATAAATTTTCACGTTGAAGTGGTCAGTCTTTAGGTAAAATATATATACTGAGTACATATGATCTTTCTCCTGTTTGCAGCAACAGTGCTGTCAATAAGCTAAATAGGAAACATTCAACATTGTTTAGTTTTCTTTGTCAGTAAAAGCACAGTTTGAACTACAATGCTGCATATCTAGCATCATCCACAGAATTGAATCTGAAATTATGCTCATGCTCTGTTGGCTGTCTCATCTACACTTGCGTTGCAGCCCAGTAGATACATGCATAAAGGCTGCATTTATAGTAAATCTATATGATGAGACTATTTGCCCAAACCAGATTTGAGGATTTAAGAACTTGTCCAATTCCATACATGTCTATTCAAAAACTCTTCCTCTCATGTGGAGCACTCTCAAGTTCTTAGCCAAATTTTCATGGGAAAGGAAAAAAAACAGTTAAAGGGCGGGAGCAAAAATTAGGTAGCAATCAGCGTACAAATCCTCAGAGACTATGAAGCCATTTCCCTCTTTTTCCCTGATGAGATCCAGCCGCAAGTTTTGCCTCACAAACTTTTCCCATAATAAGAGCACTTAGATGTCTTTGACCACACTTAGACATAATAAGAAGAGGGCGGATTAGGTGTAGGTGTGATAGATGACGGGACAGGTAGCTACTCTAAATAAAGACATATTGCATATTTGCAGCAGATGAGGTGGCAGACTATAAAGAAGCGTGGAGGCTTGAATAATGAAAAGCCTCCTGATCAAAGGGACAGGAAAAGGGATGTATTTAAGAAGGTCAGAATGTGCTTTTTAAAGGAAAGTCATAGTCAATATTTGGCAGCTGTGACATTAACGAGCAACATTATAAGGGAGGGGGATTCATAAATATGCATAAAGATATTAGTGGGGTGTTAACAGTAAGCACCTGTCTACTTAACCATGACAGGAACTCTGTGAGTGACTTTACAGGGACCCCCCCTCCCTCTCCCAACAGAGCCACATGTGTCCTTCTTTACTTAGTGTCGTCTCTCCCTGCCAATGACAGTACCACTGACAACCCACACTTGGAAAAAAAAGAACATGTTTTCAGAGATGTCAACCAGCGATGGTGAAAGCTCAAGGTTATAGTTGCTTGCTGGATGGCATATCCTTCAACCTGCCTGCTTCCCTGCCTGCCTGCTCTTCCTCTGCACCCTATGAATATTGGTTATCCACATTGTGAAATTAATAATACATTTTCATTTTTTTTTCCGATGCCAAGATGTGGGGAAAAGCGCAGCATCTGTCAAGCCAGCTTCCAAACTGTCGAAGTCAAAGGGTTAGGTTTTCTTCTTCGTTTTTTTTTTTTGCTGTTTTGTCATCGAAAGTGAGAAACTGTCAAGGGTATTAGTTTTGACAGGGGCCGATTCTTTGCAGTTGGCATATGCATAATCATGTAAGAAGTTTTCTAAGAGGAGGTTAAATATCATTCTTTGTCCCCTCGGATGTGAAATGAGTAGGTAGTTAAATATAATTTCACTCAGTCAGATAAAATGCAATCTAACCCTTCCCCCAGCTGCATGAAGCATGTTTCTGCTCCAACATGAAGGCACACTACAGCATATATTACTGCACCGAAACAAGACGAATCAAATGAATTCTTTAAATAACGAAAAATCGGAATATTGCATATTATATTATTTGACATTCGATAACAATTCTAATTCTTTATGGGGTATGTTTTCATCCAACGTGTTTTTTCTTATCTATTCTGCAAAACTCTTACTTATTTGTTGCTTACATGCAATAATTACCTAATTATGTCTGCACTAATTAAAATCTATATATCTATATAACTATATTTTTTTACAAAATTATTGGATATGCGGCCTGGCAATGCAATGCTATTGACACTTTTGTTTATTCCAATCCCTTAAAGTCCCGACTCTGTCACTGTCAGTGAAGGAATGTGGTGATAGCTATTGATAGAAAGAAAAACAGTGAAATAGAAACAGAACAAGGAGTGGGTGGATCGAAGAACAATGATTAGGATGATCAATTATCCATAATGCCTGATATTTGATTTTTGCACAATTTAGAATAGGAGAAAACTCCTATCACTTTTTCTACACTGAAAAAGTGATTCTCACCCGATGTAAACGTTTCATGTTTTAAAGTGGTTAATTTCAATCGATTTTAGTGTGTGTGTGTGTGTATTAAATCCTTTATCTTTTTAAATGAATTTAATTAAGAACTTCCCTTGATTTTGTGTTTGTATATAGAAATTTATGTACGTGTAGATGTGTGTATTTGCATGTGTGTAAATATATATGAATATATGTATGTGTATGTATGTATGCATATGTATATTCAAATGTTTTTATGTATGTATATGTATGTACACATGTTTGTTTTTATGTACGTGTGTATGTGTATAATATATACACATATATATATGTCTTATAATAGGTTTTTAGTGTTTATGTGTATTTTGCACATTTCACTCTATTTTCTTTACAACTGCTGTCACTTTTCTATTCTATTCTATGAAAAAAAGTTATATTAAGTCAATTAAAACTGATATAAAACCGATTTAGTTTCCATTCACTGTCCTGTCGATACATGTACAGACAGTATACCGTAACTTTGTTCTGTTTACCAACTTTGCAGGATGGTAAAATTATGGGTAGCACTAAGACCATGCCGCCGGAAGGTTCTGGGTTCAAATCCCAACCTGGGGCCTATCCGAGTTTCCATGTCTTCTCTATGAGTATGCCAGCTTCCACCAACAGTCCAAAAACACACAGCAAAAGTGAGCCATTATTATAAATGTAGTATAAAATCAACCAAAAGATAACAAACACAATGTAAGTGAACTCAAGATAAAGATATATCTGGTTTGAGATTAAAAAAAAAAGAGTTAAAGCAACTACATGAAATTTTATTCAAGACAGAATTTTTATCAGTGTACTGATTTCCCTCGATCCTCATGACATTTTCATCCTCTTCCTCCTGACTCAGTACAGCAGGTACTGTGTGGCAGGTCTGAATGTGATGGCAGCTTAAAGGAAGGGCAGGCTGGGAATGAGGGCTGACGAGGGCTGAGGGTAGTTGTGGGTCAGAACCCAACAAGCTGTGCTGGGAGGTTGTGCTCTCTCTTTCCTCCTCTCTATTCCCCTTGTTCTCCCAACACCAGGTGGTGCGATGCCTGCTTCCACCTGCTCACCTGTATTGCCACTCCGCCTCTCCTGAAGAATCGCCATGTGCCATGCAAATAACTTACCAGCACGAGCCAAAGAGGTAGACGTGTGTGGAGGACGAGGAGGGGGTTAACCAGCATCTCCTTCTGTGCCTTTAAAACAACTTTGAGGATTTTAAAATGTAAATAAAGACTTCCTTTCCTCTAGATAAATTCTTAATGCCCAATAAGAGACACTAACGTAAGAGTTTGCATCAATCATGTCAGTTTAATTGATTTAATGCAACATATTGTGAAATTTCTGTTGTAGTTGTAACTTTCCTAGCAATGAATTTTCCCACCTGAATTATCAACACATGCATCCAGAGCTTTTACTGCAAAAGAGTTGTACTTTTTATTCTCTTGGTCTTTTCCATCCACTGTTTTTGTTTTTTCCTGTTCTGTGTGCTCTTAAAGACAGAGTTTGGCCTCTGGAGGCCACCTGGGACCGCTGAGAGCCAACCTTCTCAGACTTGTGGCTAACCTTCGTGTTCGATCAATACCTCTCTTCAGAGGCTACATCTTTGATGTTTGTTTGTGTCTACTCTCCCTCTTGCATCACAACTAAGATGATGAAACTGATAGAGCCTCACGCGTTTAACCCCAATAAAAAATTCAAAATTTTAAAAGGAAGAGGAGAAGCGTGAGCAGAAAGATAGAAATGAATAAATTCCTACCTTGACCGATACATTTGAAAAACTACTCAAGATGAAACCATTATCATTTATTTCCCAACATTATCTGTTGATTTGTATAACCTTGAGTTCAAATTAACTGTTTATGTAAGTTGGAATGTTTCCCCCTCATCACCAGCTGTTTGATACCCAGCAGAAAATACCTTCAGCCTGGAAGATGGATGGACCCTGGCTTTTCCGACAGAGGTCAACGATTTCCCTTCCCATGTCAGCTAAGAAGTAAACACCAGGACAAACACGGCTATTTCAGCTCAATGTCTGGACCCATGAATTCTGCTGTGAAGCTCAAGATCTCTATCTTTGAGAAGGAAAGAGTGTCTGCCCCCCTCCCACTCTCCTTACCCCTTTCTCTCCCCTCGCCTCCTTCCTTGTGCCACACCGCCCCATTCTGCATCCTCTTACCTTCATTACACATTTTTTGTTTATGCTTGGCTGCAACTGTGGCTGTTCCTGATGGTTTGAGGTCAGGCATGACTGGCCACGGGTTACTCTAAAAAAATACACAAAGACTAGCCAGGAAGGAGCGAGTAGGCTGAGCTTGCCGCCAAATCGCCCTTGATTAATCAGCTAGCAGATTCAGGGTGACTTTTTGTGTACACTCCTCGCTACCACTACTTACTTCCCCCAATTGACCCCAACAACCACCACCCCCAAAACCACAGGCGGTAACGGAATCAGGGTGGCAAGGACAGGGGGATCCAAGCAACCAGGCAGACGGAGAGTAGCCATGTAGCCTTGCATCTGCAGAAAACATTTATAAACAATTATGCACACAGAAATACATGCACAAATATAATTATACACAGCACCATGCCATTGTCCCGCTGACCAACTATTTGAATTTGTGTTGTCTTTAACACTTTGATGTACTCATCGCAAAAACAAAACAAATAAATTCTTAATAAATTATTTGCATATTTTATTTCTTTGGGACATTTAATGATTGAATATCTTACACATTCTATACTTACCATTAAATAATAAATCCAGCAAAGAAAATCAGACTCATACAATTATTTCATAATGAATATTTTCTATTCAAGGAAAATAGTCATTAACTTAACTCAACCTTTTAGTAAAGCATGTTTTTAGAGGGGTTTTTGGGGTTGTATCAAGTCACATAATTCTGTTTTGTGAGTCCTTAAAAGCCCCCCAAAAAATCCTACTTATCGAATATGACTTACCCTATAGCCATGGTTAGTGTCTCCTCTTCAGTGGCCCCTTTGACCTTTGGTGTTCCCCAGGGCTCCATCCTTGGCACCTTAATCCCCAGCATAATGGGTCATATTATGACAAGGTTCAGTAACATTTATCAATGAGGACTAGTGACTCAAAATTAGCTCAAACAAACAGTTGAGCAGGACATTAAATAGTTAAAAAAGTGTCAGTACTACTTGCGACGCAACAATTAATGCACAACAGTGTAATTACTAGTGAAAAGTGCAACAATGTGGATTACATAGCTTCCAACATGTATAATGCATAGATAATGCATAGATTCATGTTCTGCTACAGCACAATAGCTGCACTGCTGACACAGCGAGGCAGAAGCCTCTGACTGATCTTTGATTTGAACCAACAGTATAAACAAAAAGTTTTACACGCAGCGGGCTATAACAGTCAGTGCTATCAATCTCCGCAGCTCTGTGTCCACCTCACACTTTCTCCTCTCCATTCTACTCACCTCTCTACCAGCCCATCAAATAGTGTAGGCGCACAATCAGTATAGCCTCAGCTGGACCATGCAGACCCTTGTCACTAACCCTGACCCTTCCCTCTTTCTCTGGCTCCAAACCTGCCAACCCACTCTGCACCCCATGCATGCTCATGCAGTTGCTGTCCCATCATCCAGTCTGTTACCCCCCTGCTCCTGCTTCAGTTCATTTTACCAGCCCCAACTTTAGACCTAGCCCCCGGCCTTAGCCCCCTGGCCTCTGTGCCTCTGTTGCCCCCAGCATGGATGAGCTTATCCTCAGGCAAGGTATGGCCCCATGTGGAACGCCTGTCCAGAAGACAGGTTATCTGCTCTGATCGCTGCAATAGACTTCTACCTGAACCTGCTGCCCTGAGGGGCCGGAGAGGTGGAGATACAGAGAGGAAAAAAGAGGGAGAGAGAATAGTTTCAACAAAAAGAGAGTTGATGAGTGAGGGTAAGGGAGAACAGAAGAAGAGAAAAATATTGGAGGTAAGGATTGGGACAGTTTTGCCTTGAGGCGAGGATGAGGCAATTGGTACCCCTCAAAAACAAGCTGGCAGTGGTCTCCACACCGTAGGCACTACCACAGAAAGAGAACATTGGGTTTTCAGGCGTGTGTCAAACACCTCGGAGCATGCTCTCTGTTCTTTGGTTCCGGCTCCACAGCAACACGCTTTAGCCACCACATGGTGTCCTGAGAAAACTTCAGACAGCTGGAATCCTCTTTTGACTGTTTAAAATTTTTGTAAGGCCCTTTTATTCTTTTTTGTCTTTCAGTTTCTCTTCTTAAAATAATGTTTCTTTACAAAATCACTCATTTAGACATTTTGCTCATTATCTATTTTGTGTAGTTAACTTGAATTGATCTGTTGATACTTTGGAATATCACTCCAAGTCCAACAGAATCCATATCTTTTGCTGGATATCAACTGTAAAAACAAGCCACGTGCCACCAATTGCTGCAAATTACCTTGGATCCAGATTATCATTACTAAAAAAGTGGCCAAGTAAAAAGCATCATTAATTCTCCAGCCGCTTTGTTTTTCAATGAGATTGCCAAGCATTCAGAGCGCGATGGGGATCTTTACTGTGGTCGTAGACATTGTAATCAGGCCACAATAATCACACATCCAGAAGCAGAATATGCCTGGGGCCCACACTAACAGTTCCTAATGTTTGGCGCCGTGGGCAACTAGCCTGCAGATGCTCAGGGAGGGTAGATGGAAGCTGGCATTGAACAATGACAATAAGAAAACACAAACAGGGACAAAACCTAGAGGATTTACTGTCATTATAGGAATCTGTATGATCAATGAAGAGGCTTATTTATACAAATGGGTTTTAAGGAACAAGTTTCATCTCCTGAAGATTGGCAGTAAATCGTATAATTAATAACTTTGATGTTGTTATGTATGTCTTGTGACCCTTTTGAAAGTTGCAAAAATGAGCCTTTTTAATCAGGCAAGACCTAAATTGTACTAATTATCTTAATTATTTAAATAAAACATAGGACTTTGACGATGACTGAACTTGAATATACTTATTTCAATACATCCTTGTTGTTCTAATATGGATATTATCCGCTAAAAGACGAATACACTGGGGAATTTAGCATAGTTACCTTTAAGTTATGGACTCTCATATCCTTTCTCGGTTTCTCTGAACTCCAGGTTCCATGAGGTTTGGAGCATGAATACAAGTGTTTCCTCTTTCACTTCCTGAGGGGAGAGGTGGTGTATGGTGGTGGTGAGAAAACTTTAACCCTTCTGGACAAAGATTGCGTAACTACACCACAATGAGGAACCTTCTCAAAGACTTTTTTTGTTAGCACTAATAAAAAACTGAACATTGTTCTCATTTTAAATAGCGAGCCTGGCTTACCCAAGCCTTCACTGATGCATGTTTGCTCATGTCATCTTCTGTTCGGAGCAGAAAAAGTTCCCAGACATTCTGGTGTCTTCTCAATTTGAAGATATTTACAATTGATTTTCCTCTTCGTTGAGTTAGCTGCTAACTGCTACTATCTTGTTGTTAGCTGCATCGCTGCCAGACCTCGGTTCCATCTCCCTGACTATCAGTGATTATGCCTCCACTGTATTTATACAGAGCAGAGGGGCAGGGTGCCGTCCCTGAAAAGCTGTGTGATTAAAACACTGTTTACTAAGGAAAATATCTATCATGCCTTGTATCTCATCATGGCTGATGCCAGAAACACAACACTCCACAAACAGAGGACGTGTCTCCACGCGACACACTGGACCGTGAGTGAATGTGATGAGGCCACCATCTAAGTGACAACTGAGTGAACATGACATTGCTAAAGTCCTCTACTAGATCTTACCCTCAGCACTTTCTAATCAGACTTTCAATTTCAAATATTGCAGTTCTGTAAACTGTAAATCTTTCTTCAGAGAGTTCTAGGCTTTTGTGTTTCCCTTTCTCTAATTGTCCCATGTCTCTGGATCGTAAATCTCAAAGGAAAGGGCCATTAGCAGAAATTGCTGGTAAAGTCTCAGTCACAGGGACGGTTCTGGCCTACTCACACAAAAAGGATGTCCAGATACTGGCTCAGGACCCAAGTGAATGCAGTTAATTCAAGAGGGTCAAATGACAGAACCTCAGGTTGGCGGTCCTGCTTTTTATGTTATCTAGTACTTTGGATTTGTGGCTTCAACGGCTTCCTTCTGAACCGTCGGATGAATAGAATTTTCACATAATAAGATCTGTGACTTTCATTGTATTTGGTGCTATACGCTAACGGCTGTAAATAGTTTACAATGAGATCCGTCTCCTGAAATCATTTGCTTGATTCAGTGTGTCTCAACACAGTAAGTATTACACATGACTGACTCGGTACATTGTAGACAAAACAATGGCATCAAACAAGGTTTTGACTAATCAGGGCTGTGGAGGACCGCAAACCCAGATCCCTATGACTAGTAAGCCTTTAATATTTTTTTAACGTAAGCAGTGCTGTGAGTTTTATGTTTCACGTGTTTATGACTTAACCCAGAGTGACAGCCAGCTCTGGGAAAACAACATGGAAAAGACTTCTCACAATCAAATATCCTGTCTTAAGTGTTTCGGGCGAGTTTGTGTAAACAGGACCCAGCCAGTGTAGTAGGCCAATGATTTCCTGTTTCAACCCCAGTGGTTTGCTGATGAACATTAAGAGGGACGTAGCAGAAATTGGCATCACGTAACAAAGGCCTGGAAGAAGTGCTTGGACATTTTTGTACCTGATGCATATGATGATAATGCAATATTTTCCAGTGGGGATGAAGATTTATTTTCTTGGACTTTTTAGCATGTAAAATTTTCCAAGGAAAAAAAGATATTTTATTTGAAGGAAGGGTTTCTCAGTTATTCTCCAATATCTTTGAACTAAACACTAATATTATCCTAAATATGGTAATACAGTAATAAAGAAAAAACAATTATATGGCCCTCACATAAAACCCTTTAATGTCCTCTTTAAGAATAAAAAAGTATGTATATATTATTTGTAAAGTCTTAATTTACCATAAAATGGCTATTCATTAGGTCAAGCAAGTTTTTAATCATTTAAAAAAAAACCTACATGTGAATTTTTTTGGTAATAAAATATTTGGAAAATAGTTGTCCATTTTAATTAGATTAGTTCACCCCTACTGCCTTCATAAAGTGAAACCTCATAACTCTTTTGGTAAAGCATGTTCTTAGAAAAGCATTTAACCATCTGTAGACTTTTTAGGATGTATTAAGTAACATAATTCTGTTTTGTAAGTCTGCACATGCTATAATATGCAGAAAAAAAAATAAAATCCTTGTTACTGAACAGGGCTTAGTGCCTCCAACTCGGTGGCTCCTTTGACCTTAGGTATCCCTCAGGGCTCCATTACTGGTCCCATACACTTAAGCATATACATGCTGCCACTGGATCCTATTATAAACGGGTTCAGTCAGGTGTCACAACAATATAATATACTCAAAACGTGCTCAACCAAACAACTGAGCAGGACAATGAAGGATTAAAGACAGGAACTAGCACAACTAATCTATAGAAGCCTATCTTATTATTACTATTAATCATCGCAGAGCAAAGGAACAAAGGTGTAAATGACCGTAACCATTTTAGTAGACCTAATTAAACTGAACTGACATTAAAAGTCATCATTTACGTTTTTATTTAATGATTGGAGATTAGATCTGAGCCACGCTGGATCTCCTCTGTGTTATAAACATACTGTGTACAGTATTACAGAGTTAATGGGACAGATAATTGACAGTGAGCCATAGGAGGTTAATAATAGATGCTTAATTGACTCGTATCAATTTGTTACACTGAACGTCACTGTCTAAAGATCACATTCATTCAGAGGGCAGGCAACATCCAAGCAGTGAACGGTTTTCCTTTTTGTGATCGGCCTATTAGTCGGTACAAGTCAGACAGCTCAAAACAGATTAAAGTGATGGAGAAAATAAAATATATTCAACATGCCATATCCATATTTTATTTATCATATTACCATTGAGAAAAAGGCAGATGATGAGATGGATAAAAATCGGATAGAAATTATCCATGGGAACACATTAATAATAATAATAACTTGTCCAATATTAATCACATTCAGTCATACTCAGGACAACATGGTGAAATAATTTTTCTGCATTTGACCCATCCCCGAGGGAGAAGTGGGCGGCCCCTTTGAGGTTAAGAGTCTTGCTCAAGGCCCCTACGACATGTAGACTTGCTGGGATTCAAACCGGCTGCCTTCCGATCCTCCGATTGGGAAATGGCTGCTCTACGCACTGAACTATAGGTAAATGAACTTTTCATCATTTAATATATGTGATGTATTCGTTTCTGCTAATAGGGGACGACTGCTACTTTCCGTCCATTCATCCTTCATGTTGCTAGAACCTATGACAGCTGAAATTGGGTCAGAGGTGAGGTACACCCTTTACAAGTCGCCAGTTCATCACAGACCAGTAGGATCCATGAAGGAACATTGATGCCTACTGTTGGCTTGTACCTCACATTGTATAGCCCCTGCAGTACATGTCCTACACTTGCGTGCAAAAACATAAAAAGCATACAATAGGCCTTCATGCGTCATAAGCCATAACATTATGACCGTTGACAAACAATAGCACATTATAGAGGGTGGAATATATTAGGCAGGAAGTGAAGATTTTGTACTGGACGTTGATACGTTTGAAGCAGGAGGCATGGACAAGTGGAAGGATCTGAGCTTTGGGCCAAGTATGTATGGAAACTCTCAAAGTTGGAAATGAATAGACAGAAATAATCACAACATTTTCAATTTGTTCAACTCGTCAAATAAGTTATTTTCAGAGATTACACCCGTAAGGTTACATAGAATACAGTATAAAGTTTAACTACATTATTTATGCAATGAAGCTGCTGTATAGGATACATACCATGGACGGGCTGAGCTGTTTAAGTAGTTTAGTATGAAAAGTGTTTCCCAGTGGAATATAAATTTGTCCATCAACATTGAGGAAATGAGAGTTTATTTTTTCTGACGCCACTAGACAGAATATGTCAGGCCCGAGTCCTCACTGTTAACAGTGAATTTGACAGTTCAGCTACTCTCCCAGGCCCTCGGTGCCTCTAAAGACCTACTGGAAGACCTCCGCTGTTTAGACATATCTGTTTCACCTTTTTCCGCCTACACAATTCGCGGGCAGGCCAAGAGGATACCCGTCCTGTGAGGCCTGGACACACATTCCAGCCAGTACAGCAAACTATGGGACATCATGGTCATGTCCACGGACAATATAAATGTGCATAAGGACCTTTTGCCACATGAATTGACCAATAATTAATAGTGAAGAAAGTGCAGAAAATAAGACAAACTGAATAGATCCATCCTCCATCCCATGGACACACAAGGGAAAAGTTTCCTTTGTTGCAGAATGAAGGTAAAATAATGAAATAGTAAATACGCTGGTCTTCTTCTTCTCTCTACCTCTTTAACTCATGGTAATTTTAGGCACTAGAGGCTCACTGATTCATAATTTTGAATGAATGTTTATAGTTTGCATTGGAGCACAGGGTTGGCAGCGTGCAATGCATCACTCGGAGGACTTAAACAGTTTGAGAGCAGACTGATAGATGAACCTTGCCAGAGATATGTGGCTGGATGGAAAAGGGAAGGTGTGAGAAGGTTGAGAATATTAATCATAGCAATTATTGAAAGTGTTTTTGCTGACTTCATCATGCAGACCCATATATCAGCAAGGAGCAGCATGCTTATGACTTAGTGACACGGGCTGAGTGGAGGACATTGAGCAGTAAAAATTAACAGGTTATGCGGAGTGAAAAATGACGGCACCGTGGCCAACATTTGTTATGTCAAAGAGCCAGTTTAGGAGGTAGATTTTGTGGGGGTTGTGTTGTTTGCCTCATCATTGTCTCTGCCTTGAAACAAATTCCTTAACAGAGTTATCTCCATTGTGTTAATCCACTTAACATCATTACATCATAAATGATTAAGAATTAAATGTACAAAAATAACAACCGCTAAAAGGATCGTCATATCCACAGGAAAGTACAAACATAAACTGAGGCCAAAGATTCCCACGCAAGCCATCTGAAGGAGCAAGAGGTTTGTCCTGCAGCAGGAAGCTGCAGATACCAGACTCTTGAATCGATGTAGATACTTCCTTTAGTAAAAATGAGCAACAGTAGCGCAATCACAGTCCTCCATGGCATGCTCCAAACACCCAATAACATTGCAGCATGTCATCATTTCTCTTCTTCACAATCTTTTCTTATTGTTTGACTTAACTTTTTTTTTTAAAGATTTAATCCCGACTGGCCAGTTGTCCCTAAAATGTGACGTCAGTTTGCTCATCTTCAGGCTATAAGAACTTGACACTGAAATGAAAGAGAGTATGTGCACACACAAGTTTTATTCTTGGACCTACATCTATGTCATTTAGGTGTATGACACTTGTGATGAAAGAATAACTGAGTTCTCTTTATGTAACATAAATCCATATGCTGTGCTGCTCTTTCATCATCTGCTGTGCAAACCTATGTGTGCTGCTCCCTCACTGAATTAGAGATTCTGTAAACAAAACACAGCCTCTTCCTCTCTGAAAGCTCTCAGGAACATCAGAGGGTCCCTGGGTCTCTTACGTCTCTCCAGCATTAGCTCCTCTGGGCAACTGCCCAACTGGCTGTGAATCTGCTGACCTGACCCTGAACCCTGAATACAAGAGGTTAGCCAAGGGCCATGGGCAGTGGCTGAGGGTGGATGTGGCGGCTGAGGTCAGAAAGGGGGGAGGGGTTGGGCAGCTATTAAACAACAGAGGAAGGCCGATCAGGATGTTTCTTTTATAGCTGGCTGGCGACTGAAGGCATCAAACCCCACTCCCACAGATGAGAGGCAGGCAGTCCAGCCAGAGGATGAATGCTATAAGGGTGGAAATGGAAGGGTCAAGGCCTTTACAAGGTCAGAGGTGCGATTTTTGGTGGGATGTTTCTCTTCCTTTTCTGTCTAGTTCTTAACATCTGTTAAAAACAAGATGACTAAGAAAATATTGAATATTTTGCAAAATACGCATATTTTTGAGAGTTCTTATGTGGAAATAATAATGGAACTCTAACGCCTTTAGCCACTGTAGCCTAAAATAAATAAATAACTGACAAAAAAGCAGCAGTCATTTGGCTTAGCTAAGCATAAAAACAAACAACCCACGCACCAGTAAAGCTCACAATTTAATGTATAATTTTCGGCTTTTTTTTTTCAATTATTAACACTTTCTTAAATAAGCTTGACATTTTCAATCACTTAAAATGAGTAATTTGCCATTTGAATTTTTTTTCATCTTTTATTTGTAAAGAAAAAACCAACAAAAAAACAATTTGTAAATTTTTTGAAGCCATGAAGAAAAACGGTATATGAGACGAATCCCTTGACCATTCCATCACCCGGGAGCATGATGGTTGGGGGGTGATTCAGCTAACCTGGTATGACAAGGATAAAAACTGGTGGCAGCATCCCAGATTGTTTTTGTTGTGTTCAGTTTGTCTTTGCCTAATGTTCCCTTTTAGTTTGTGAAATAAAACTCATTACATCCCAGTATCCCAGAACAGTTGTGGACATTATGGAATCGTCATCGACAATTCAAGGAGATCTATCTTGTCATAAACACACTTTTTTTAAGACCTAATCTCACAATCAATTTTGGGAGTTTAATCAGAGGAACTGCTTGTACTTTACAGTGATAGGTTATCAGGGTTATTTTTCTTGAATATAACCTTAATGTCAGGGACGAAAGTGTAGACCTAATTTTTAGTTTTAGGTCATGCATGTCCTCTTGTTCATTCAGCCTTGAGCTTGAAAAAAAGATAATAGACATTAAATTACTATTTCTGTCAATACTATTTTGCTATACATGTTGTGAGTTGCCTTCCAATTGCCAAAGTTTCTGACATAGCCAATGTCTTTCGATGATGATATGTTTTCACGGAGCTTGATGATTTTCATAGAAGTCAATGAAAGGGGCTCATTGTTCACCACTATGTACAGAATCCGCCCTAAAAAAACGTGGCATGCTTTGCATAACTTGCATAATTTCTATGTCTTTTCTAATTAATGGAATAAAAAAGACTAAAGTATTAAATTGGCCTGCATCCACAAAAGCTCACCAGCTTCAAAACTTCAATGACCCCATTGTACTCCTTCCCTATCACAATCTCTTGTTGCTAACACCATCTTATTCCTTGCCTCATTTTCATTAGAACCTTCCTGTGGGGACTTGAACTTCTTGGCCCGCCTGAACTGGGTTGATAGCTCACTAAATCACTGCCTTTTAGTGGTGCTGCCCCCTTTTTTTTATATACTTTAATCACCAGTCTCCAGTAACCAGGAATATTGGGTTCAGTGTATGGAATTTGGCCCATAAAAGAAAAAGCAGTGGCCACTTATGTGCTTCTCATGGCAGGATCGCTGCTAGAATTCATCCTGTTCTTGCTGAGGCAGGGTTGGGGGGATTGATGGAGTCGGGGGCTGTCTCTCACAGGAGACAATCAATTGCTCAGGATCAACAGGTTTCAGGTTATAAACATGAGGTCACCTCCTGTCTAGGCGACAGTTTCTCATCCGGTTGTGGCGGTGTTAAAGCTGGTGGGAGGCCTTGGACTTTGTTTGTTATTTATGGTTAGTCACCGGTTTAGAAATGACTCTGAATGATCAGAGGCTATCTTTTAAACGGGGCCCGTCGCAGCTCTAAAATGGTTAAAGCCCTGTGTATAATATTGTTCCAAGATATATTTATATGTAGAAATATTTATCATTTACAGTTTAACACAAACATATATCCCCTATTGAGTAAGATAACTGCTTTCTTCTCATACTTCTCTTCCACTCATCCTCGACGAAGCCTGTCTTGATCGATCCCTCCTCTCAGCACTCATCCGTGCTCTGTCCTCCTCCTACCCCTCCCTCCCCTCTATTGCTTCCCCAACCCAGCATTAATCCTTATCCTCCCTAAGGATGCCCACTTCGTGCAGCGGCAAGGGTATTTAGAACCCGTGTTGACATTGGACAGTATGTTAGACAAATATCCCCAACTCAAAAACCACCAGACAAATGGCAGACCCGAGCTCGCTGTGTTCTGGCAAAGAGTTTGCGGGTCTGGCTGCTGCAGACTATTCAGTATAGGTGACGTCTTACTGCGAGGAAAAAAAGGACCGCCAATAACGGAAGGTGGACACATCAAAGAAGCTGTTGGAGCGGAGTAAAAGGAGTAAAAAATTAAATACACGAAAGAATACTTTTTCTGTGGCATAAATGTTGTTGTGGTATCAGAGTATGATCTTCAAATGGAAAAGAAGAAAAAGAGAAAGAAAAAATAGCATTACTAAATCGTTTTTCTCCAGAGGGTTTTTGCAGAGGCAACGCGAAGACAAACGACCAGGTGGTGGCTTTGATTATGGCTGCACATTACATCATGTCAAAGATGAAACAAACACACGTACCCACACACAGACAACACTCACACGCAGAGAGGGCACTGGGACTGTGACAAGCTGTCTACACACACTCAGCACATTACCACATTACTACAAAACACACACACACACACACACACAAACACACACTCCTCAGCGATACGGGAGTAGTTTTGACAACCACCGAGTTGACATGGCATTGGTCAGATTGGAGTGATCCAAGAAAAGCAAAGCAAACCTACGAGTGGGCTGGGGCTTTTGTGTTTGTGGAGTGTCACACTTCATCATAAGGGAAACCTGTAACAGGCCCGGGAAGACCTTTGAAGCTATGGGAGGGGTGTGTGGGAATCGCCTCTGTGGCTACCTCTGATGTCAACTCCAATAATCTGAATGCAGCATATTTCCTGGATTAGAATGGTGTTTGTCGGCGGAGAAGGAAACTGTCCGAGGATTGTATATCAGAGAGCAGGCGAGCTAATTACAGAAACCCGCCAGACAATTTACAGATTAAAAAATCTTTTCTCCAACCTTGGCTATTGTAACACTTAGTCGGCTCAGTTTCAGTATTTATTTACTCAGTCAAAAACCGTCATTGATCCCTTAAATTTTCTTTGATGAGTGAATATGTGTTAAATAGATTCTAATACACAGCATATTAATGCATATAATATTATAGGGAGCTTTCTATGGAGCTTGACCATAGAAATAGGAACATATAAGATTGTTATTCATAGTACACTATATAGTTTTTATTATGGGGTTTGGATTGCAACGTTGTAAGTTTTTAATGTCCAGTGGTTTGAATTTCTGAGAGGACCTCTGTTAACCATTCGACTAAAGATCTTACATTTAGCACGGCATTTGGCAGCAAAGCTATATGATGGTCGTGTGTGCAGGTTACTTTCATAATTAGTGGAATGGTGGTGTCTTTTAATGGACCACATCCTTTTGGCTGGAACTTCACACAGCTCAAAAGTTGAACCATATTTTACTTTGAGGATGCTGGAAGCAGGACAAGACTCTTTCAAATAAAGTAGACATATTTAGGAAATTACATCAACTTAAGAAAGGCTGGCTGGTTTATACTGTGGAAAGTTTCTTTTACTGCAGTGTTGGTGGTCAGAGAATAATTTCTGTCTTATTTTGAAAATCTTGTTTCTATAATATCCATAATTCAACAGGTTGTGTATTTTTATATCATCAGAATGAAAATTGAATACAAGTAGAGGTTTAACAGTGGGCAGTATAATACTTAATACACAATTAAAGAATGTTTAATGATACACTTAGGCTTAGTCATGCTAGCAGTTTGGCTATATGGATGTTTTACTGTATTTATGTCTGCCTGCTGGTCGATGGTTGTTTGTTGGTCGGTTGGTTGGTTGGTTGACCACTTTGTACCTTGGGGATACATCTCATCACATAATGGGTGTAATGCCATAACATTTTATAAATGCATTAATGATCCTCAGCTTTCTTTGACCTCTCCTCCACTTGTACCAGGTTTACATTTCAAATTTTTAGTGACACCCTTTGACAATTATCTGATGTATATTCATATAATCCGCCGACCATAATATCAGAAGTAACAGGATGAATTGTGATAAATTTTGTGATACCCAAGTTTTTAATCTAGTGCCACCGTATGAGCGGAGAACACCTGTAAAAGTAATGACGTTCCCATCAGCCCTTTTTGAATTGCCATGGTTTACTGTCAAACAAAAGCAACTAATTATTATACACCAAGCTGTTTTGGTAATTTACGTATTTGCCAGCATAGTAGTTTTGACACATCAAGCATGGACTCCACAAATTGTTCCGTAGTATCTGGCACCAAGACCTTAGCCGTAGATCCTTATGATCCTGCAAGGTGGGACCTCCATGAATCCAACACAAGTGTTTGATTAGATTGAGTTCTGGAAGTTTTGGAGGCCAAGTGACCACCTTGAATTTACTGTTGGGAAAACTGTTTCCATGAACGTGTTGTTTGGTCTGTAATGATGTTTAGGTAGGTGATACATGTCAAAGTTACTTCCATATGAATGTCCCGACCTAAGGTTTCCCAGTAGAACATTGCCCAAAGCACAGTGGATAATGATTGCCCGTAGACGAAATAATAGTCATCAGCAAAATGATGTCAGGTCTTTCATAAAGAAGTAGTAGTTTATGAGGCAAAACATTTTTCATCCAATTTAATGCATTGTGCAGTTTAGAATCCAAATGGAATGAGGGTGAGAGACAGATTTTCTTTCAGGGATTTAATGAAAAAAAACTCAATAATTGTTTGTAGACTGGGACTGTTGTTAAAGATGCTTCCTTGTTCAAACACAATTTGGATCAAACCACGAGTTTATTTCACATTCTCGCACATTTCCAATCAAGGACCGATTAGCCTGAGACATTAATGAGCCTGCTAATCCATTTGGGCCCCTCATGATAACAGTTAATTGTCTGTAAAAATGTGTACAGATCCCCGTTTGGGTTGTTTACTAACTGATTTGGATGTGGTTAGGCCCTAAAGAGGTATCATTATGCTGATAGTTCTTTGGAAAAGGAGCCCCTGATGGAGACAACATCAGAATGGAATAGAGTCAAGAATACTCAGGACTGCTTTCAAGCATTGCTCATTTGAGAGGAAATTTAACACTATTTGGAGATAAGATTTGGCCGTCATCAGCCCTCATTGAGCTTCTTCTATAATTAGCATGACCGCTCAGTTTTGCTCAATTCACTGTAGCAAAGATGGGATTTTTTTTTTTCTATCACATAACACACAACCATTTTGATTTTCCCTGTAAGGTTCAGGAAAAAGAACTGGACTACAGATGTTCCAGGCAAACAGTTGGCACTGACTCTTCTGTATCCTCTGCTTCATGTTTGTGACTCATTTGAAACCTAAATCTAAATTACAATTAAATCAAATCCAATTTGTGCCCTACATAAAGTCAGAATAAGAATTGCACATTGGCTTGAGTTCTAACAGAGCGTTTTGGTGGAGCTCTGCTTCTAATGTTAACCTCAATGAGAAGAAATTTAAATTAGAGTGATTAAATTTGCTTCTTGCATTCCTTTGTCATAGGAAAAGGCCTCATTGAAAGAAATCTTCTGATTTTGCAACATGTTTGGAGCTTGCAGTAACATTAATGTTTAGCATTCTCTGACAGAAAAGTAGTTACAGCTTAATTTTAACATAAGAAATGGTCATAGTTAGAGCAGGAATGCAACTGAAAACACATATATTAGATTTTTGCAGCAAAAGAAATCACAGTGAAAGAGTATTTTTGCTGTAATGGCACTGATGTAGATTTTGTTTCATCATCTATTCCATTTTACATCTTTTAAAGGTAACAACACGTTAAAAGACTCAAGTTAAATTGTGCCCACTTACTGCTGTTTATGTTGTCAATACAAATAAGTAAATCATATAAAATCTGAATGCTTTTGTTGAAAGCATAGCGCATATGTTCTGTTTGCTTATTCAGACTGGAATACAGTATATGTGAAGGACTCTGACTGGGCAGCATGTGTACTTTCTTTGTCCATGTGTGTTTGTATTCCGGTCACTCAGTGTGCGACCTTGGCTTGGCCTGACAGTCAATTTATCGTCCTGTGATTTGGGGTCTTAGTTTCTCATTAAATCCTAAAGTTTTGGTGTCCTTGCGAGACAAAAATTAGTTTTTGTGTCTCTGTAAATCACCTGTCGTATGCACATGCTTTTAAGAAAAGGCCAAGGGTGTCATTTGATTCCCGCTGCCTTGCTTTCATATTTATGCGTCTCATATTCACGTCTATTGCTTCTGTCTCTGCTGGGCTATCCATCAACACTTTTTATCCCCATTGCACCAACAATATGGATATAAAATTCTCTTTTACGTCAGCAAATGCTGCCACAAATGAAACTGAAACAACACACATATTTCTCTCTCTAGGTAATAAACTTCATAAATTAAAACTGATAAGTGACATAATACGCGGTGTTCATATCCAATCAGCATAGGCTTTCAGATAAATAATCTTCAATTTCGCTGGTATGAAGCATGATTCAAGTTTTACTCACAAATTGGAAAGCATAGGTGCTACATTATTCAGTTTTAGAACGACAAAGACAACTAAAGGATGTGGGGTGTGACCCGCTTTCTCCATGGAAAAGCAATTATCAAACCAATGTAACAAAGAAACATTTTGTACGCTATACCACTCATTTCTAACTATTGTTAAACATTTATTTTAAATATCCACTTATAGTTTGTTAATGTGGTACATGGGTGGAACATTGTCCTGATGTCTGATATATCAATAAAATACATCAGACATCAGGGATATTTGTCATTTTATTGTAGCCAAGTGATAATAGTCTATTGTTCCATGTTAACTAGAATATTAAAAAAAACAAAAAACATCTGTAACTGTAATTGAAACCATCAACTAACTCAATTTCTTCAAAATTTAGGAATAAAAATAATCTTGTATTATTTAAAGTCTAATTACCAATGCAGAGTAGATTCATCCATTCATAACTAAGCCTGTGCATTCATCTCAGACAGCAAGGATATATCCCCATGGAAAAAGCTCCACCTAGTGAGTAAAATATGAACAATAATAGTAAAACAAAATGTACACAAGACAAAGTCAATTCATATGCAACAACTTTGGACTGAATTAGATCAATAGTTGAGAAATTATGACGCAAAAACATTTGGAGATAAAGCTCCTCTTAGTTTCTGAAATAATAGAAATCAATCCATTGGGTATAAAGTTTGTCTAGGAAAAGGTGTTTTTCATAAGAAAAAGCTCCTCCTAGTAAATGAAATATGAACTACTAGAGTAAAGTATGATGCATATAAGATCTCCTTGATCTTATTTATTTGCACCCAATTTGGACTAAATCAGACCAAGGTTTAGGAAGTTATGTCAGGAATCTGTGTTTTTCATAAAAATCCCCCTCTAGTAAAACAACAACTATTAAAGTAAAATACAATATAAACAAGATACATCTCCTAGAGTTGATTCATATGCACATATGCATTCGGACTAAATCGGACCTGTTGAGAAATTATGGCGGGAAAACTTTTGCAGGTAAAGCACATCCTAGTGTCAAAAATATACAACCAACCTTTCCTAAATATAAAGTTTGAAAATTATCCATGAAATAAATATGAATTATCGCGCTAACACGAAGGATCTGCGGCGGTCGCATTGATTGCAGTAGATGTGGCGGCAGCGATGACGATTTCATAATATCCCAGACTTTTCGGAAATATGATAAGTACCCCTATTCTCTCTCTGCCCCACAATGCAAATGGTGCCCATCTGCGGGTATGTTTTGCCAAATATTCAGTACGAAAAATCAAAATAAACAAAAAGGTAACATAGTCTGAATCGGTGGGATGAAGAGCTATCGCTTTCAATTTTGAAAACTGAAACAAAATCAGGTGCCTTCAGCCTGCTTAGGGGTAGAAGGTGAGGGAAGCTTACAAAAGTAGTGCAATTATTCTGCTCTGGCACAACAACATAGAGCAAAAAGGAGCATCAAAGGCTTTCCTCTGAGCAAAATACGGCTCCCTCTGAGGAAAAGTGCAACCTTTGTGTGAATACCGGTGCATGGACTTATGGTCCTCTCTCGAGAGACGAGGTGTGTCAGTGTCAGTATTAGAGTTATGATGCATATACATTATGACTAGGCTACATTATAGTGCAGTTTTCCAATGTTCTTAAAGGCAGTTTAAAAAAAAAAACTTTATTCGAGCTCAGATTCAGGGTGAAACATGAAATATATGTGCAACATTTTATATATGAAATATCTAAAAACTGAATATATTTTTTTCATTCATCAAAATATGCCTAAGGTGATAATACATGTGCAGATTTAGGGCTTACATGCAATATCATATCATGTATTTCTACAAATCTAAATTCAATCCCAATTAAAAAAAAAATTGCAGTTGATCAATGATTCTGCCTACATATTTACATTCAAAGTTTTATTTGTGAACAATGTAACATTTTTATGTATTTACCATAATTATTCATCTATCTTATCAATAACACTTAATACTGACACTTATGATCATTTAACTTCATATTTACTTTGAGAAACGCATAAAGAGAGCATAGAATTCTGGTAATGTCAATGTCAAAACGTGACCAAATGTGACCAAATTTAAAATTTGAAAGAACGAAAGAAAAGTAACTGGTTTCAAATCAGGCACTTTTCCGGGCAGCTTGCAATAGAATGAAGGGTCCTGTGAGAATCCGGAAGTTTAGCTCTCGCATGTTGTTGTGTACATGTCACCGGTTGCCAAGCACAGTTATCACGTTGTGGTCTTTCTGAGGATAATATAAGAAGATGAAAGTAGTTGCTTTAATAAGGTAAACGCGTCTTTTTGCTCTAACGGTCTTGTAGTTTATCACGGATGTTTTTGCCAGCGTGGTATTATTTAGGTAAAATCTCACATTAGTTGTTGTGAACCAGTTCTGGAGAGCCCAAACCTAGTTCATTTGAATGTAGTCAAATGTTTTTTTTTTGGTTTCTGACCAGAATATATAATGTCCCTACAATTCTGAAGTTAGCGAAAATAAGGATTTGAGAACAAGAGTGGCAGCCAGTACGATAAGAGCGTCCTGTAAACGCATCTCCAAACAGGTGTTTCGTCTCTAAATAATCATTTTGGGGCATCACATTACCAGATGACTACCGCTACGTTCTGGATTATACAAACCCTACTTTGTAAATGATTCGAAGGAAGCTTTACCTCTTCTCTTTCTCATGCTGTGTTCAAGTGGAGGTAAAGACAGTTGCTACAACATGATGCAGTGTGTGGCTGCTGGGCACCAGATAGTTGCTCTGGCCAACCTCCGTCCTGCCGACACAGGTGAGTAACTGAGCCTCTGGGGTTTATATAATCTACAATAGGCTAGCTGGCAACTATGGGTTTGCTAGGTGCTCTTCTTTGACCAACCGAAGAACTGTAACTTGTATGCATGTACTTTAAATCTCTTTGGTATGGTTACAGCATGCTTACTGAGAGAAATAGTTTTCAAAGTAGGATTTGATGATCATTGAGATTACAAAAGTAACACAATGATAGAGTGTGTATAGTTATATAGTAAGTACAGTAAGTTTTATTGGTATTTGTATGGTATTGTATTATTCAAAATTTCCTTAAAATAGTGACTGACATTTTTGTTGGAGTTTATTTTCATTGCATGACAGAAATGTTTATTTTAAAAGGCTTGTTTTTATTTCATGTTCATATTCTTTTACAGTGACACTTTTTACATTATATCACTTTTCAGAATGCAATTCAGAAGGGAATGCCAGTTTCATAGTAGTTCCTTTAAAATTCTGTTAAAAATATTTTATTTGCCTCTTTTATACATGCATTGCTTTATTTATGGATCAATCAATGAACGAGTAACTAATCAGCAATTCCAACAGCATATCATTATGAAATGAATTGTTTGCATTGTAAATGTCATTGTCTTCCTGTTTTGTTATGGCCTTATAGTTGTTCCCTATAGTCACTATCAGTCAGTATATCGGTCATTTTTAAAAATTATCTTTTGATTGTTAGCCATTAAATACTTAAAAAATACAACACCAAATACTTATTGTTATTGTTTATTAGATGCATGACCCATGACTTTGCCCCCAACATTGACCTAAGCATCATATCCTCCATCCAACAGATGAGTTAGACAGCTACATGTACCAGACGGTGGGCCACCAGGCTATAGAGCTTTATACTGAAGCCATGGATCTGCCCCTGTACAGACGCACCATCCAGGGCTCTAGCCTGGACACCAGCAGAAACTACAGTGCAACAGAGGGGGATGAGGTGGAGGATCTTTATGAGCTGCTGAACCTCGTTAAGGTAGGCCTTTCTAGCCCCTGCCACTAGTAACATGTTGGGTTATTTTCTAGCAGTGGGAGTGAATGCTGCCCAATATTTGTGTTTCAATCCAAGTTATCTGGCTAAAAGTCTTTGATACTGATCCAATGACTGTAGCTCAGGAAGTAGAATGGTTGTCCCCCAACCAAAAGGTTGTTGGGTTGATCCTCAGACTGCCCCGGCAGTCTACATGTTGTGGGGTCCTTGAGCAACACCCCAAACTTCTATTTGGTCCCTGGATGTTTCACATGTGCTGACCACTACTCCTCAGTGATGGAGATGCAATGCAGAAAACTAATTCCACAATGTTGTGCTGTGTATAACTGCGTAAAAATTAAAATAAAAAGTATGAATATATATTATATATATAAATCTTTAACTTTCGACTGTTCCCTTTAGGGGTCACCTCAGCATGTCAACTGTTTCCATCTTGCCCTATCCTCTGCAGCTTCCTCTGTCACACCAACCAACTGCATGCCTTCTCTCAACACATCCAGAAACCTCTTCTTAGATCTTCCCCTTTTTTCCTGCCTGGCAGCTCCTGCTCCAGCATCCTTCTACCAATATAACCACTAGCCCTCAATTTCATAACCCTAACCCTAACCTTGACCGTCTCTCTGATGTGCTCGTTTCTAATCCTGTCAATTCAAGTCATTCCCACAGAAAATTTTAACATCTTCAACATAGGGCTGGCTCTGCCTCCTGTCTTTTGGTCAGAGCCACCATCTCCAAACCATACAGAAGAGCTGCTCTAACTACCATCTTGTAAACTCTTCCCTTCACATTGCTGCTTGCTTCTGTCACAGAAAACCGTTTAACACTCTTCTCCAACCACTCCATACTGCGTGCATTCGCTTCTTCACCTATTTTCCACACTCCCCGTTGCTCTTAAAAGTTGACCCCAAGTACTTAAACTCCTGCACTTCCTTAACCTCTACTCCTTACATCCTCACCATTCCACCTGCCCACCTTTCATTCAGTCACATGTATTCTGACTGGCTGTGGCTGACCTTCATTCCTCTTCTCTCCGGCGCAGAGCTCCACCTCTCCACCTCCGCTGTTGTCAACCAGCTCCTTGCTCTCACTGCAATTCACACTGTCATCTGCAAAACGTAATTGTCCATGAAGACTGCTGTCTGACTTCATCTGTCAGCCTTTCCCTCATCATATCAAACAAGAAGGGTCTCAGAGCCGATCCTTGATGCAGCCCCTCTTCCACCTTGGAACCATCCATGACTCTCACTGCACACCTCACCGCTGTCATGCCTCTCATTCAATATCACAATTCCTCCCTCGGCACTCTGTATTACATTTTCTCCAAATCCAAAAAAGCACAGTTCAACTCCTTTGGCCTTCCTTTCTGTATCCCTTATTTCATTTGCCCAGTCATCCGCCAGTCACTCACTACCACCCAGATCCTGTGTCTGTCTTAACACCATACCTGTCCATCACCTCCTCATCTCCTCTGTTGCCTTCACCAACAGGCCCATTGAAGTTCTATCCAACCACCACTCTTTCATTTGTGGGAACACTCTCCATCACCTCATCCAACTCACCCCAGAAATGATCTTTTTCTTCCAACTCAAAACTAACTTGTGGGACATAAGCACTGACAACGTTCATCATCAGACTTCCAATTTCTATCTCCATACTCCTCACTCTGTCTGACATTCTCTTCACCTCATTAACAATTTTCAAATACTCCTTCAGTATCACCCCAACCCCATTCCTCCTCCCATCTACTCCGTTACAAAACAATTTGTACCCTCCACCAATGCTTCAAGCGTGGCTGCCTTTCTATTTATATATAAAATTATTTCTAATTATAAACTGCTGCATACTGAACACGTGGCAGCAAGTATTGATGAGCACAGATTAGCATGTACAAACAAGTGATTAATATTTTGACAAGGAAGAAAGAAGTCAGTATTTGGGTCCCAACTTTGTTCATTCTTACCACCTGTAAGTTTGCTTTATGCTCACTGAAAGTAACTCGATCTCTGAACTGTTGGACTCTCTCCATTTAACCACTCATTTTACATTATTGCCCAATTAATTATTTTTCTGTAATTATAAAATTATTCTGCAGCACACAGTTTACTACACTTTACAGTAGGCCTCTATTTTCTTTTTTCTTTTCTTTTTAATTGATATACATGGCCCTGCGATGAACTGACAAATTGTCAAAGGAGTACGCTGCCTCTCACCTAGTTGGGATAGGCTGCAGCAAACCTGATCAGGAGAAGCGGTTACAGAGGATGGATGGTTTGAAAAAAGCTGCAGATGTACAAAAATCTACAGTATATGAATGTAAAACCATTTTTACATACGGGGGTAATCTTAAAAACCAAAGGAAAATGAATAGATTGTATTGATTAATAAAAGCATCATATTATTCCTATTTAAAGCAAATCTTATTCAAGGTATATTGCAATATACTATAATGATGGGAACTCATCATTTTGACATGTCATTGGGCAAATAGTTGCTTGACTCCTTGCAACCACTGGCGTACGGTTCATTGCTTTTTAGTGAACATGCTCTCAGGGCACCACTAAACTTCTCATATGAGGGAAATTTCATGACATATGTCCCACTGTTGAGATTTTTCACAAGAAATTCTCTGTGGATTCAGAGTCACTTAGTAACCCTTCAGCACCGTCTCAAAGAGACCCTGCTTATCTAGAGTCATCTGGCCCACTGTACACTTAAATTCCTGAGTATTTATTGTAAATTGCAACCAAGCTACTCAGGAGACTGAGAAGCAATGTTAATTCTTTTAGTCTGTCGTATTTACTGTGTTTTGATTTTACTTTCAAAGTGGTGGAAGTTTTTCCTTTTATCTTACTCTGGAAAAATGGTGTGTCAGTTGTATCAGTTGATAAAAGTTTCATATTTTCCCTTCAACAACTGGCTTCACAGGAAGACTTCCATTGTTTTTATTATCTTGACAGAAGATCAGATGCAAAAATTAATCACCAAATGAATATTTCATCAAATGCCACTTTTGCCATGCCATTGAGGAAATATTCATTTGATGCCAAATTATGTATGAGACCCCAGTGTTTTGATGTGGTGCAGGGTGGTTGACTGACAGGTTGGAGACATCTCTGTGTGTATTTAACACACCGCTGGCACTACCTGCCTACCTGACCGCCTGCAGCCATGAGGAAACTGGACCTGGACATACACTTCAACAGCAGCAACAGCTCCCCCAGCTTTCAGCACAAACGGGTTGCGGGTTTGATCCAGTGTACCACTTTTTCCCCTCTGAACCCCAACACAACCTCTCATTTTATGTGTCAGCATCAAAATTTTAAGAGGCTTTTTGGATGTTGGATTTGTTTTTGAGATGGGAGTTGTCTTGACGTGGTGTAAATCAGAGAGAGAGAGGTTGGGGGGTTTGCTCGGTTCTTCATGTGGGTCTGTGTGTAGAGATGTTAATCCGGATTCGAGGTCTGCTCCAGGGCCCATGCATGTCCGCACACCGTCTGGGTGGCAAAGGCCGGTCAGCTTGCCTAAGGGCATATCGCCCCCCTGTCTGACTTTCTTTGTCATCTTCTGTATATATCGCAAGCATTACACGCATGACTACACGGGAAGGCTCATTTTTTTTTTGTTTTCTTGTGAGTATGCATACATCCATATAGTCCAATTTCTGTTCTTTGGGCTTTCATGAGTATTCACAGTTAAATAGCTTACATTGGTCTGTTGTTTGATGAAATATCCCATCCCTGCCTGTGGTCATTGCTCTTATTGCAAGGAGCTGCTAATTTCCCGTTTCCAGGGCTTCCCTGGTCTGACCTCACCTGTCAGACGGGGTACAGATGGGGCAGTTGGACTCCCATGGGGCCTTCTTGGACAAGCAGACCTCCAGTCTTCTCCCTATTTACCCTTCTCACCATCATACATAGACCTGCATCTTAAACAGCAGACTGATATCGAAGATTGATATCAACTATTAGAAACTTACTTGTGTTAAATTTCAATTTACTACTATCTGAATTTGCTTATTTGGCTTTGCGTCTAATCTCTAATGTACTACAACAATTCATAAAAGTCATTGCATCCCTATGTATATTATTTCAAACAGTTCCGTCCAGATATCTTTAATCTTATATTATATATCTTATAAAATTCGTATTGTCATACTCTGTTTTGTACAACATAAGAGAATAATAATAAAATGAATGCCTGCCAAAAAAAAAATGTAATCACCCTTACTGGAAAAGAACACTATTAGCATGAAAAAATGGAACGTGCTTGGAAAGTCTGATATTTTGAAAGATTCTTTCTAGCAGCTTGAATTAATTAGAAGTTACAAGATTGTATTTGGCAAATGACACTCCAGCATAGATGAAAGAAATTTATTTCTCAGACACAGAGTTGATGAGTTTTAAGTGGATGTTTTTCCCTCCTCCCCCTTTTCCTGTGCTGGCAGCAGACTTATAGCATGAGCCAACAGTGCCATCTACGGATCAGTCCCAAAACCTGAAAAACCACGGATCCACACACTCAGGTTTTTGGTAGAGAATCTTTGGAGCTATTCAATGGGATCAAAGGAATAGATCATATTTCATCATCGAAACTATTTTTAACAGACGGGTGAAAAAAAAGCTTGATTATAATAGAAGAAATCAGCTGTCCTTCCCTGGCAGTATTGCTAATGGCAGAAAGACAATGTGGCCCTATTGCTGGCTCCTTTGCTCTCTTGTCTTTCAAGTTTGTAACCCAATAGACATACGAGCCACGGCGTACTTACTCTATTCCATCCCGCAAGGTTCTGATCTTTGAACCCTGTCTTTAAGGGGAGAAATAACAGTTTTAGCAGAGGTAGACTGATTCTTTACTTTTGAATATCCATGGCGATGATGGTACATTTACAGGACAGATATGATGTCCTTGTCTCAGTCTGATTGCAAATGGAAGCTTTAACGGTATTAATATTGTGTAAATTAAAAAATAATTTTATTAAAAGACGTTTTTACTTGTAGCTTTTAATTTACATACTCTCTCTTTAAAGTAAAAATATCCTTGTTTGTGGGGATTAAGAAATTGGATTCCGTCCATTGTCTGTCCGTATTAGTGTGTGTGGTTGGTCTGCTCTCCTCTGCTGTGATCCGCTCTGATGTGTGATACAGATCAGCAGTGTCAGTCACCCCTGGCTTTAATGCCAGTCCCCCCGAAGGCCTACAAAACCCCTCATATTAGTCATATCACATCCCTCAAGTCCTTTATCCTTCTCTCTGTGCTCTGTGACCTGACACAGTGGCTTTTTATGCATCATGACCCTGCTTGTGTGCACGCGTGTGCCCGTGCACGCTCATGTGTTCAAGGTTCGGCCAGATCAGGGCTCTGTTACAGGTCTGTCTCTGTTCTCCTTGTACACCTTTGCCTATTTTTTGGGTGGGGCCCAGTTTGCCTCCTTTCAGCACTCAAGGATAAAAAGAAGTACTTTCACTGCTCATATGCATGTACTATTTTTGTCTCTGCCAAACAAAAAACAACTACTTGATGTTTCATGCACTGTGCATTCATAGAGATTACATTGATGTGCATTTTTTAACAAATGAAATCTGAAATTTGTGAAATGAGCACAGCTTATAAAACATTAATGGCAGCACGTTTGTGGCCTCTGCAAAAGCTGCAATCATTTGGTGTAGTAGTAGATCATATATAAATAAATTCTTTATTACTGGAACATTGCAATCTTTTTGAGCTGATAAATAAAGTGAAAGATATTTAAGCTCATTAGAATGATGAGGAACAATAGATGATATATATGCACACGTTCATTCCTGCCAGCTGTTATTAGCCACACTGTGACATCTCTGTCACACCGAGACCCAGCTTTCAGAATGATGGAAATGTTACGTTCAGATCTAATTTCCTGTCCTGTAACGCTTTTAACTTTTCAGAATCAGTCCTCTTTCAAAGTTCTTCTATTTATTTATTCATGTTTTTAAAGCTGTTATCAAACGTTCTTTAACACCAATCTGTTAACCCTTTTTTTTATTTTTTAATGAAATCAACATATTTTTTATCCAAGACATATATGGGGAAAGTCTTTGGAGAGTTGCCCTGAGACCTTTAGACTCTTTTAGATGAAAAATTCATTTTCACTGATTGGCGTTAAAACAGCGTTTTTTTTTTGTGGGATAATCCTTTTCTTAACCACGCACTCCCTCAACTCACACCCCTTGAATTCCCGACCTTTGCTTCACAACCTCATTCTCAGTTTCTAGCGCTCCTACAGTATTGACATCAGCAGACAAGATTAGGGCCCTCTGAGATCGCGGAGGCACTCTGTCCACAAGTCCAAAGATTCTTTCTCATTCTTCTCCCTCCTGGTCCTGCCTTGTTGCCCTGATGGAGATGTATCCTGCTGAGAAGGAGGGAGAGGGGTCGAGGGAGAGCAGAGACAAAGGGGGTGAGAGGAGGAGTAGGAGGGCAGAAACTGGCTGGCTGGCTGGAAGGCGGAGGAATCTCCTGTTGAACCAGGAACTTTGCGATATTGATTATGGAGCCGACATGTTGTGAGACAAGTCTTGGATGAGGGGTGTGAACTATGAAAGAAGGGGAGGGTTGGTCAAAATGAAACACCAACCCTTCTCTGATTACCGGCATGGTGCAGCATTAGGCGTACATCGGGGGCTCAACAGGAAAATGGATTTCTTTAAAAAGCTGCTTTATACATAAATCATGACCTCTGGGGTCACAGCGAGGGTTTAGGAGATCAGATCAATAACAAAGCTAATGTAGGTTTGTTTTAGCTGGTTAGTGGTGCAGAAAAAACACTAAATGGTGTTATTGGATGCATCTTACAAGCAGTCGAAGTTATTTTTTATAACAATTTATATGTTAATATGTATACTTTTATTTACATATATAAGCATAAACCGGCACTGATTCCTTGAAATAGCAGTCTCTGCATCACCTCTCTTATGTGATAGCCATTGTTATCTTTCCCTTTGGAATGAGACTGCTTGTATTTATTTTGGTCACCACAGTGACAGCGGGGTTAAGATTGCAGGCTTGTTTTGCACATGAGGAAGGATAGCATTAGCGCTGAGATAATGGCACTGAGCATTGTTTGCTGGCCGTGTGGAAGTGGTGGGACAGGATCTATTAGATGCAGGCCCATTTCCCGCCAACTGACGCTAACAGTCCCCACAAACATTAGATAAAGAGCCTAGCCTCAAGCCTTTATAATTTGTTTTTATTTTTCTGCTTAATGTACTTTTCTCAATCTTGTTTAGCGATGATGGAAGCTGATAGCCTGATCTTGCCTTGCCAAAGGCATGAGCCACTTGTTTCAACATTGTTCCAAAAAGAATGTGCATGCGTTAATGGTCTTTTTCTGATTTTATTCTGATTTTGAATTATTGATGTGTCTCGAGGATATTTGCAGTTGCGATAATGGCTAATATGGACTAATTTAACTTATCTAAATACACTATGATGGAAAGCATATTCATTTATACTCCTTATGCTTAATTGTAAATATTGGAAAATTAAGGGAAATATTTGATCATTGTCTTAGCCTGTCTCACCAAATCGTCCTTAATTTTGGCCAAGACTCGTTTTTCCTTTTGTTTCCTGTTCTCCTCTTTTCAAGTTTGAAAATATGCAATTATATTTACCTTCTACAGGTGAATATATTTCCCCATCTGAATCCCAACTAGTTGTTTTTACTCTGCATCCTCCTGTGAAGGGTAATACAGTTATTTCAGAAAACAGAAGTCACTGAGGCGGTTGGACGTGAATTAAATGTTATGAACTCACCAGTATCAGCAGCTCATCGTGCCTGTTTGACTCAGAACCAACAACTGAGCGGCAATGCCAAGTCTTTTAACTCCCTGCCATTCATCTACTCGAAGATTTGGAGAGCTTTTATGTTTGGTTTTCCGAACCATTCCCCTCGCAAAATATTTGCGGCAAGCCTCATCACCTCCCATAGCTTAAGTCATAACCAGTCATTGAAAACACTGTCTGCTGTCTGGAGAGCAGGTTAAAGCAGTATCATTGCTATGTTTCTATTAGGCCCTCTAGGGAGACAAGGGTGAGAATCAGGTTGTGATGGTGGGATATGTGCATGATTTCTGTTGACGATATTGTGGATAGAGAAAAGGAGAGCTAAGAGCCTGGAACCTGACCTCACGAGAAAAACATTTATTTATGTGTATCTTTGTGAGAGAGAGAGAGAGAGAGAGAGAGAGAGAGAGAGAGAGAGAGAGAGAGAGAGAGAGAGAGAGAGAGAGAGAGAGAGAGAGAGAGAGAGAGAGAGAGAGAGAGAGAGAGAGAGAGAGAGAGAGAGAGAGAGAGAGAGAGAGAGAGAGAGAGAGAGACAGACTATGTGTATATACTTGGATGTCCGTACATGTGCGTGCACAAACCCTGTAGATTAGGTGGTATTTAGTGATCATGAAAAGCTGTTTACCTGTCTGTGGCATGAGGATCTGCTTTGATTCTGTACAAGCCGCTTTTTTCTGGAAGCAGCTTTGTGCCTCAGATGTTCAAACGCTCTTAAAGTAGCATATTTGGGCTGTTGCTATAACAGAAGTGGTATTATGAGGGGTCTTTTTATGCCTAGAGAGAACTGCTGATAATCATTATTCATTTGAACACTTCATTCTTTCAACGGGAATAGGTGAGAACTTCAGTGATTTGGAGGAAGTTAGATCATATCCTGTCATCTTGAAAAGATTCCCAGTAGATCTTCTGAGAGTTGAGGCACATAATTTCATTTTGTTTATTGCAGAATCTATTAAACTATTGCATATTTAATGGCCAGCAATAACTTAACCTGTCTGCCTGACTTGTTTGTATTCATGGACATGGATAAATGACTCCATGCTGCTTCCCAACATTTAGTTTTCCATACATTAACATATGGAAAGCTTTTGCGTCCTTGGCCTGCTGAAATCCAGGGCTTTGTGCTTGTTTTGGCCAAGGCCCCCTCCCTCCCTACATGATGACTGGTTGGGCCCGTGTTTATGCAAGCATATGTATCCAAGTGGAATCTCGTGAAATGTTAATCTTTGTACTTTTTAGTGCTGATGAATTTTTACATTTTCCAGCTGTTTAGTTTTGCATATGTATGCTATGGGTACATCATGCTATGGGTACAAAGAATTCTGCCTCTGTAAATGAATCAACATCACAAACCTAAAAATGAATATGAATTTTGAGCTACGACGCAGAGGAAATACAATTTCAGCAGGGAAATGCTGCTTTAGTAGTACTGTACCTTCACCGATTGAATATTTGAAGCTTAATTTCCATCCTTCTCTGAAGCAAAATCAATGCACACTTACCTGTCACTTTTTCCAACACCATGGCCTGGTAAGTATCCCTCACTCATCTCGTGATGACACAATGGCCAATGTCATATCCTGTGTTGATTGGTTGCACCTGCATCACTTTCCTCTATTTTCCTTCCTGTCAACACTTTTTGTAACTCATGCCTGCATCAACTCAGGAACCAGCCAGAGTGAGAGCAGCTGGCTCTGCGAGATATTTGTTTTTCTTATTCTAGCACTGTATGGTTGAGGATCGACACAAGGTGAGTCATTTCGCCAGCTCATCAACAAGCAAAAAAGGAAGAGCCCGTCTCTCAACAGCTCGTTCAAACAGACAGCCCCGCCAACATACCACAGGGAATGTCGCTGGGAGCCTTTTAGAACAAACTTTTGGCCAGTGTTTGTTTTACAAAGATATCTGCAAAGCTTGCAAGTACATTTGTTACTGTATTTTGATGGCTGATGAATTGTTTGTAGTATTAAACCTCAGTATTTGTCAGTAGAATAAAATGTGTAAGCATTAGGTGTAACTTAAAACATTATGATTGATCAGAAATATAATGCACAATAATTGCATGATTATTTTAATCAATGTTCAGATCCCGTAAAAAGAGAACTGATTTCACATCCAAGTACAGATTCATGTGGCTAGTCTACAAAACTTTGCATCAAAGCAAAATAGTTCCCTTTGACTCGATTTGTTGGAAAAAAGTACCTACTGTATTGGTAATTTCTGTGTGTTTTCGTGAGCAGGATGGATGTGGTGACATAGGCTATATGAGGTGGCTTTTATGTCTGAATTAAATTTAAAATTCACATGACATTTTCCTTGGCATAGATGTAACACAGTTCGTAGTGTTGCTGTGCAGCAACAGTACACAACTCAGTTTTTTATTGCTTAACATTCAGTCACTTTAATCAAAAATAATCCAACAACGGATGATTGTCGGTTCATGGCACAAGCTCTTCGTCTTCAGCTAGTCCTGATGTTTAATTTTTGTTTTGACTGTCTGCTAACTGTTGTTTGTTAGAGTTAATCTTTATGCTGTATAACATTACTCTTATTGTGCGGTGCAGGGAACAGCTATGATCTGTCAGGCAGTGGTTTAGGGTTATTGGCTTTTGCAGCAGAGTGATCCATGTGCAGATCGCACATTTCAAACGTCAGTATCACTCATATATATATATATATCCTATTCATTTCATGGCGTAAAGCCACTTCCACTTCATGTCACACCATCACCAACTCTAGAAGACACCTTTTGGCGTAACATTTTGTTCAGAATGGAAACGAGGACGCTGATTAAAAACAAATAACCACTGTTTCCTCCTACTAAGGTCACTATTAGCTTCTTGTCAGTTTGACATGTGTGTGTTGTCAGGACAGCCAAAAACTCCCCTGGACTATGTCTGTATTACATTTACACAATTGTTTGACCCAAGCTGGCCCTGCCCTGTGTACCACATCTGAACACAACAATATTCAACCCCCCTGTCCAGGTTCTCCACCATGTAGGAGAAGAGGAAAGAACAATCCCATTACGTTACAACAGGCTGATCTAATGGAGAGAACATTAAAACCATGTCATGTTCAGTCACTTAGTTGATGGGTCCTGGGAGAGAGGGACGAAGAGGAGGAGACATGGTGAGGAGATGGAGTGATGGGAAGAAGGGGGAGGGATAAGAGGCTGCAGGGGTTAGAGGTGGTTTCGATTTGACAGTGTAGATGCAGCAATGGAAAGCTTGTGATGGTGCCCTGATGCCCTTGAGCAAACTGTCATTCAAACCACTTTAATTAATTTCCCCACATTCTCTTCTTCCCCGCCTCTCTGTCATCACTCACAAGCTTGCAATTTACAGGAAATAGTAATGTAATAGGAAGCACGTGTCAACAACTTTGGACCTGATAAAAAGACGATTTTGTTATGGAAATGTATGGCCTTGTGTCTGTAATAGCCAAAACTTTTTTACTGCTGGCTTCCTAACTGACAGAACAGACTGTTTGAAACCCACCATTTTGTAAAATGGAGCTTTGTATTGTTAGGGAGTATAATTAAGACCTTATTGTGACAGCCATTGAGAGAGAGCTAATGAGGGTTTTGATGTATTCCATATGAATGTGAATATTGAATTTTTAATATTTTATGGCTTTCTAATTGCCTTGGTTGCTGTTAATGGCTTTGACTGTTGAATATTACCCGGAATGACTGTGTGGAATGCGTAAGTACCTTTAAGCTAAGAGCTGATAAAATAGCATTCTCAAGCGTATTTCTTTGCTTTATGATTGTCATGTACGTATCTTTGGGGCAGATTCATACCTTGACTGTAGGCATGTCTGTGACAGCGAATACATTTGAACCACTCTTTTACCCCCTTACCAAGATGAATGTATATATAATTACAAAGTATATCAGACACACTACCTTGATATAGAGTTTAATGGCCGTATCGTGTCTTTGTGGAGCATATCTGCTGGCCTTAATCTTCCCCACAGCTGACATCCTAATAACTCAGCCCTCTCCATCTATTTCCACAGGAGACATCTGGATGTTGGGGAAGGATTAGTTTAATGAATTTGACAATTAGTAACAGAAGTTAATGACTGCATGGGGCTAAGTACCCTGATGGACATGACTGGGGGGACTGAGGGCTTCCATTGCTTTGGGCCATAGATCCTCATTAATAGCTTTTCTGCCTGCTGGAGAGAAGAGGGGAAGCCAGGACAGGCCTTTGTTTAGTCTGCCTCTGAAGGGGCTGTTAGGGGGTTGTACAACGCCAAGACAGAATCAGTCCCGCTTTGGGCGGGAGTTAATGCAGGGCCTCAGATCCTGGACCAGGTGAAGCTTTTTTAATGATGTAGAGTATTTAAATGTTGAAAAAGGAAAAGTGTCAAGAAAGTGGGACAGGCCGAGAATTCTTTCTATGGATCTTGGCCCAACAGCAATGAAGAGAAACAAGTGGCTTGTGGGGCACAAGAGTCCTGATGACCTCTGCCTTGATTTATCTCAATGTGGACTTCTTCTTGACTTAGCTTATTTAGCTGGACTCAACCTTTAATCTGGTGAAAACATCCATTAGGCAGATCGCTCTCAAGGATTTTATTATACTGTGCTTCAACAGTATAGTGCTTCTTTTCACATTGTCGTCAATTCTCATAATTTTCAATTTTGAAGTTGATGTGAAATCAATGTTTATATTTTTATGACTTCATAATATGAAATAAACTAGTCCTGCAGACTCCATCAATTTTCTATTTATACATAGATATATCAATTCTTCACAATACTTTATCGGGTGCTGGAAGAGGCCGTATGCCTACAATTTGTTAAAACAAGTCTTCCACAGCCTTACATGCCCCTTAATTCTTGCCTGTTTCCCGACAATAGCTATAACAGCAACAAAAGCAAAACCACATCCAAATAACATTATTATTTTCCAATGCTTTTTTCCAAAAGAGTCTCCGCTGAAAATAAGGGGATGTCTGAAAAATGTTTCTTGTTATCATTAGTGGTGAACATGCCTCGATGGCATGTTGTAATATAATGAGAGCCAGTGAAAAGAATTGCTTTTAATTGGGTGAGACTGAGACTCCAGTACCTGCAATAGTTAAAGACGGATACATAGGACAAGGATTTTGTTGGCGGTTGCTCCGCTGCTCTGTTATTCTTTAGGGCCAAGTCTGAGCCTGCTGGATTTAAAGCCAAGGGACTGATGTTGGAGCTGGTGTTGATGTTGTCCACTCCTTCAACACTTTCATCTCTTTTACTTTTTCTGTCCCTCCTTTACCCCCTAATATGCCTCTTTAGGAAGTGACAGTTGTATTTAGGGAAAAGGTTATCATTGTATTAGAATAGAGTGCTGGCCCTGAGGCTTACCCAGAATTACATGACATTGCCTGCAGCCCCCTTGGCTCTGTGCTGGTCTGAAATGTTATCAGTCTGACTTAATTACTATCACTGGGCAGTGGAATTGAAATGCATATTCCAGTGTTGGGAACGTCGGCAAGAGCTTCAAACGTGAACGCTGAATCCTAAGTCAACATCGCATGTTGTTAAACTTATTTCAAAGGGTTAAATTCTAGCTGTGTATTCGTGTCTTTGTGTTTATGTTCAGCTTTAGACGTCACATCCTCCCCATACACACAAACATACAGCACATCCTTTATCTGATTAGCTTGCACACCTACGTGAAGCTGTGTGTGTGAGGTAGGGTGAATTTCAGCATCAGGCCCCAGGCAGGGCAGGGATTTTCATTTAGGAAAGTATCAAAGGTTTACACGCTGTTCGCTTTAATCTGCATGTTTATCAGGCAGAGAAAAATTGCAGGAAGGGACAACAGGGAGGAGGAGGGGTGAGGGGTTATCTTAAGGACCAGTAGCCAGGGAAATTGATAATGGCTACAAGGTAATTTACTGTAGACTTGTGCATCCCCCCACTGCTTCCACCCGTGCCTCTCGTTGTAATTACAGCCCATGTAATGTTCTAATGAATCTGCAGGTGTGTGTCTGTTGGGGAAGAGCATGAAGACAGGGGGAAGGGGGTTGCAAATTCTTGTCTTTGTGTTCAAGCATGATTGTGTGTGTCACTATGTATGGAACCTGTTTAATATGAACGCATCTTTAAGGTCGTGTCAGTATCTCAAAGGAGCACGTTTGTCTCACTCTTTCTGATGTATGAATATGATATGAAAAGCAATTAGATCAGTCCTCAGCAATATTAAAGATACATGCCACTCACGGACGCAATGCTTCACTGAAACTTATAGTTGTCATTGCACTTCCCTCTTCCAGCAGGGTTTGTAAGGGATGGACCCTATGCTCACACACACTCCTCTCCCTCTCGCACTCAACGGCTGATAAGGTCCATGAACTGCCTGTTGTTGTGCCTCAAGTCACTCCCTCATTTACGTAATCCTCCAGGGGATATGGGTTGGACCATAAAGTCTTTGAAAGGACCACAGTATAAACATCCCCGCAGGATTGTGGTCCAACGAGAGGAAAGAACCATTAGGAATTTTCTGTCTTTGTCTGTTTTAGACTCTCTGACGTGCATATGTTTACACGAGTTTGTGTGGTTTTGTTCAGATAACACTTTGGGATACCATTGTGGGTTTGAGTGAAGAGTATTTGGCCTTGTAGGGCAGTGACATCATATTGCTGTGGCACGCTGCACATGCTGTATAATGGAAAAGGCAAGACATCCTTGTGGTTGACATTCCTCCATCTTTTCCTCCCCACAGAAAAAGGAGGGTGTCGAGGCAGTGTCTGTAGGAGCCATTCTTTCAGATTACCAAAGGGTCCGCGTGGAAAATGTGTAAGTCAAACACACACACGGGCACACCACATTCTCTCGCAGCCTCTGAAGTCAGATGACGCACACTGTGAAGGAAAAGAGTGCATCCTCTCCAGTCTTTACCTCACTGTGTTCCAAACTTAGCCTGGGTTTTGTTTAAACACACACATAAATACACACACACACACATGCATGCACGCACACACACACACACACACACACACACACACACACACACACACACACACACACACACACACACACACACACACACACACACACACACACACACACACACACACACACACACACAGAGTTATGTTTATGCCAATTTATTTAGACTATCTTTGATTTTATGGGGCAGTTCTGTTTTTATGAAACAATGATCTCTGGAATTGTCAAAGGTTATTTGTTTAAATAAAATACTTTCTGTTGAGAGGGTTGAGACGGCTTCGTTATGACACAGATACCCACGTGTCTGTCGTATTCTTTGACTTTGTTTTTCTTTGCCTTCCGTCCTCTTTGACCATTATTTTTAACAAACGTAAATACACCGGACTTTGTAGCTCCCCTAAAAAAATAATGTCTCAAATATTACTCCCCATTATACGCACTAGATCCATACACATAAGCATCAGATGTATTTTTTGAACAGTAGAAACTTGTGAGAGGAACATCTGGACCAGTAACCTGATGTGGATGTCTGTGGCTTATGTGACTGACAAGCCACAGCTTAGGTGGATATTTTTGTTTGTCTTTTCTTTGAATAAAGCCACTGGCAGTGATGGCAGGTGTGAACACGTCCCAGGAGCCAATAAGCCATCTAGCCTTCTCACTAGCCCAGCCTAGTTTGAACTTGCAAATATTCAATATTAACAACATTGCATGTCCTTCTTTTTCAGCAACTTACTACTCTCACTTTAGCCTCTCACCTGTTCCACAGATGTTTTCGACTAGGTTTGCAGCCCCTGGCCTACTTGTGGCACCGAGACCAAGAGTCTCTTCTTTCTGAGATGATATCATCTGACCTCCATGCTATCCTCATCAAAGTTGCTGCCTTTGGTGAGTTTATGCCTCACTCTTTTGTATCTCAGGCAGCTGGTGAACAGTATCATGCCCCCTCCCCTACTCTCCCTTTTTTTTAAACTATCTTTGGAGTTTCAACAGTGGTGCCATGTTAGTTATGTTGCATTTTGCATGGGTCTCAAAGGGATTGACATATGGATAAGTATAGGGTAGGAGGAGAAAGGAAGGTGTAACCAGAGGAAAAATAAAGGGAGAGACAAGCTGAGTAATGACCTAATCATCAATCTGTGGCTTTGCAGCAGTGTTGAGACTTGTGCCGGCGGCAAAGGTTTTGAAGTAGAGAACAATATGAAAAGATAAGAAGCACAGAGAGAGGTGTGAGCAAAGCGTGCAGTGGTATGAGAAGGAAGGGTTGGCAGTCGAGACATAATCACAGGTGATTGCCCCGAACATTAATGCAACCTGTCAATAAGCGGCACATGTTCCCATTGTATGAGAGCGTTCTCTGCCTATGCATAGCTCAGAATCCATGGGCTGTGAAGTGAAGATTAAAATCTCTTATTTACGGATTTCAACTGCTTCAACACTGACGGAAGAGGTTAATTTAGTCTCACCTGCTCTCTACCTGCCTGTTTTGAAGCCCGAGGACAGCAAGATCAGATTACTGAATAACAGGAATAAGTTTTAAAAAGTTTTCTTTTTCTAGGGTGCATGCCATTAAGATATATTTTCTTGGCCTGCGCAGCCAGATTTCTTTTCATGGAGTCTTTGATAAATGAGAATTGCAGCTACAAATGGATCTTTTTACTCACAAACTACTCACAGCAATAGATCATCATTTAGACACTGTTTACGTGCTGTTAAGTGCTTGTTGTCACCTTTGATAGCAATCAGTTGAAAAGGGGTCTCCGTCTGACTGATGATCCGGAGAGCTGAGCTGCTACTTCAGCGTATTCTGTATATCTTTCAACGTAGCTCAAATAACCTCTCATAGAATTCATGTGTCAAGCCATTTATCTTTGGTACTTTATAGGCTGGACCCATTCCTCATGTTAATGTTCTCATGATAAAGACGTTTTAGTAATAAATTATCTAAGTTGTCAGATGCTCATCAGAGGAGAGATGATGTCAGAATCCATTCTGTAGGATTTTAATTATTGTTTACCAGTGGATTTTAATTCTATTGCATATGTTATCTATTCTTTAAGTCTGCATTTCATGTTCATGGATCAGTCGTAATGCCAAGTAAGCCATCTGGAACAATGCACAAAGACACAGGCCACACCTTAAAGACCTAAGTCACCTCAATAACCCGGCTACCTCTGCCAAGTTCTTTACTCCAAACATAACTTTGTCTAAAAGCAAATTCTCAACATTTTTTGGAAGATTATAATTAGAAAGGAAAATCACCCCGGGCACCTCTTTGAATGTGTATCCTGGTGTCCCACTGTAGTTGTTTGTGTGAGTATGTGTGCATGTGAGTTTTGGTTACCAGTGAAGAAGCAAGATCTTATCAGCTCTGACTCCTCACCTGTCCCGAGGCGGTGGTAATTAGAAAGGAGAGAATTGAATAAGGGCGCAAGCGCCCGCAGCGTCTCGAGCACAACTCTTATAATTGCAGCTTTGGTGGAAGCAGGCCTGAGCAGTGAGGTGTGCTGTTTTGGAGAGATTGGGTGACAGAGGGGCATACCTGGTGGCCTTTGGTGTTTGCTTGTGTGTGTGTGTCTGTGTGTGTTTGAACGACCCAGAGATTTGGAGGGATTTACTCGTACATCGCTCATGGGTAAAAAATAGAAACTCTTACAGGGCAACTGTTAAGTCTGCACCTGAACTGACAGCCAGACTGTCTTATGATATTCTGTGCATCGTATGAAATTACTTTTTGGATGGGACTCAATAGTGAGTCATGCAAGAATAACACTCAGTCATTAGGCCTTCTAAAGGAAGTGTGGAAATTAGCGGTGAATGGATAAAGAAAAAAAGACCCTTTTTCCTAAAAGAGTACATATTCTTTGATGACAAATCCCTGTAGAGAAATTACAGCTGTCCAAATGTAGAATTATCCTCTCCATGAAGTATTCAATCCAGTGTTGACGGCAGCCTAAAGTCACAAAAATGATTTCATTTAGTTTTCTGAAAATGTTAAATCGCATCTTATGAACTAAGTTCAACTATCTAAGTCTAAGCTAACAAGAATAACACAATGATTCTAATTAGAAAAATGGCAATTCTCTCAAAGGAAACAAAGATTTGCATTTTGAAAATCTCCCTTAATAACTTAATATCACTTAAGCTTAAGCTGGAAAATGTTTGTATGAAATTTGTAATTAGTTAATTGTTTCATCAGTCTATAAGGGCACAGGTTTTGGAGGTAATTGGTCTTTAGTTTCAGAGATAATTGGCATGTGGGAAATGAAGGGCTAGGACGACCTTTAATCACTGAATGATCTTGTACCCTTTACATAAACATAATTTGCTGCTATGAAGGGGGGAATTTATGTCAAAAAATGCTTCCATTGATCACCTCACCTACTTAAGGAGGTTGAACATATTTCTCCTATACTTTAAGGACAATTAACGTTCAAAGACATGAAAGAAACATGCTCATACTTGCTTATACAACTACTTTTGTTTACCTTTAACTGGAAATAAGTTTCAGTTTCTTTTATTCAGTCAACATATGTAAATATAATATGATAATTGTAAAGAATATGTACAAAACAAAGAAAACCAACAGTTTGCATATATATGTGATTGAAAAGCTGAGGCAGAAGTAAAAAGGCTTATATAAGCTTTGTCTATCTACATGTATGTTCTAGCTATCCTAGAAATAAATAAAAATCATTCACACTTGTAACCTTCAAAAATTGTTTTTCAAATAATTTTCTTGAAAATCAAAAGTGAATGACAAATTTTTAAGTTGGTTTTAGAATTATAATAATAATAATATTAATACATTTAATTCTTAACGCAATTTACATTTGGATCGAATCTCAAAGTGCTATGTTGGAATAATTATTCCAAAGTGTCACATCAACAACTGATATGCATCTCTTCTTTATCCTTTTTTCAGCTTTTTGTACAGAAAATGTATTTATAGCTCTCAGATCATACTTTCTGGCCTGTATTGACTAAAACTTTTGTATGCTGTCTGGGAGTGACATTGATTTTGCTCTGGACTTTATTTGCATTATTCTGTAGTAAACTAAATCTTTAAATTTCATAACATGAAACTTGAAGAACCGTTGATTAGTGTGGTCATAATAATCAGCTTTGTTGATAATTCTTATGGCTCGTTTTTACAATTGCACTATAGAATTTGTTGCTGTTTTAAAGGTTGACCTCACATCTCCACACACACATGTGACAGTTTCACCTATTTTGGTGCAAATGAGAGTGACAACAGGTGAAATGGAGAGGCAAAAGCATGACAACCCCCAAAAGGAAATTGGTTCTGTAGGTGGTGGCCACAATCCATTTCTCTCTACTTATCTTTCCTGGCCAACTAATTTTGTGTCCTGCTGGTGTCTTTGTCACTACTTGTGACATGAGGCAGTACCTGCAGTCCACTGACGCTGCACAGGTAGTCCAGCTCCTCCAGGATGGCTTTTCACTGCGTGCAGTTGCAACACGGTTGGCTGTGTCTCCCATCACAAACTCAAGACCATGCAGGAGATGCCAGGAGACGGGCCGTTAACCGAGGAGAGCTGGACAGGTCCGTAGATTGACAACAACCCATCAGCCAGACTGGATTCTGCTCCTCAGTATGAGGAGGATCAGGAGGAGCACTTCCAGATCCCTACAAAATGACCTCCAGTGGGCTACTGGTGAGATGTTTCTGACAAAACTGTCAGCAGCAGACTGCATGAGGGTTTTGCTCACAGCATAGTATCGTGGGCCTCCATTAGTGTTCACCAGAGAACAGCGGAATCGGCAGGTTCTCCATTGGTGCCAGGTTCTCTTCACAAATAACAGCGGGTTCAAGCTGTGGTCATGTGGCAGGCGTGACAGAGTCTGGAGATTCTGTGGAGATCTTAATGCTGCTGCATCATCATTCAGCAGGACCGGTTTGGTGGTGGGTCAGTGATGGTCTAGGGAGACAGATCCTTGGATGGTCTCATAGACCTCCACGGGCTAGCCAACGGTACCCTGACTGCTGTAAGGTACCAGGATGGAACTCCGACCCACTATCGGACCTTACACTGGTCCAGTCGACCCTGGTTTCTCCTGGTCCATGTGGTCAGATTGTGTAGGCAGTTCCTGGAGAATGAAGGTATTGGCTGGTCCTCATGTTCCCCTAACCTAAAGCCACCTGAGAACCTCTGAGACGTTCTGTATCGCTGCATCAGACGCCACCACCGCTGACCACAGACTGTCCAGGAGCCCTGATCCAGGTCTGGGAGGAGATCCCCCAGTACACCATCTTCCATCTCATCAGGAGCGTGCCAAGACATTTTCAGGAGGTTCCTTTGGCATATGGGGCTCAAATACACTCCTGGGTCAGAATATGAGACGTTGTGATGGAATTCACTTGAGTTGGATAAATCTGTGATTTCAGTTATTCTTTTTGATTTTTGGTGAAAGTTAGAATCCAGCCCTTAATGGTTTCAGGATTTTGATTTCCATTGATCGTTCTTGCATAATTTTGTTCTAAACAAGTTGTGCATTGTACATCAATAAAGATATTTAACTTGAATCTTTCTTTCATCGAGATCAAGACTGTTAGTGTTCCCTTAATTTTTTTGAGCAGTGTATATTTGTATCAACTGCAAATATTACAAAACTAAAAAAATCAGTAATATTGCAAATATCATCAATTTATAATGTATTTTATTATTATTTATAGTAAAGTATAAAGAGTTTTGGACCAATCACTGATCTCTGAGGTGCTCCACAGGTGACTTCCCTAAATCCCGTAAGAATGTTATTAATTTGCACACACTGTTGTCTACTTTGCCAAAATGCTTTTTAGCTAGGAGTGAGCCGTACCACTGAACCCAAACTTTGCTCAGTGAATGGCTGTAATCTATTAAATCAAAAGCCTTTTGTCAATATAAACACCAACAGAATATTCATAATTTTCTACTGCTTTAGTTATTTCTTCAGCCATCTCCATAACTGCATTATTAGTCTTTCTATTTTTCCTAAATCCATACTGATGGTGACCTTGTTGACAAGTTATTTCTCTAATATTTTTGAAAACTGGGGAAGAAGGGATGCTTGCCTGCAATTGTCCATAAGGTGCTTGTCTTCATTTTTAAACATCGGAATTACCTTTGCCATTCTTGTAATATTAAGGAAAATACCTGTTTGAAAAGACTGATTACATATGTAGGTCAGTGGTCCTGTTAATGTATCAATTACTTCTTTAATGATAACCATATCTATGGAGTTTATATCAGTTGATCTTTTGAGTTTAAATTTCTCAACAGTTTTAATTATATCACTTTCTTTAATCGCACCAAGGAACAAATAATTAATATTATCCTTTATCAAGTTATTATACAAATATTTTTTTTGTCATCTGGCACCACAATTTTGTTTGCCTTCTTAGTGACAACACCCACAAAATAGAATTATCTGATTGATTACCTTCCAATTTTGCTGTATATTATTTCTATTGTCCACAAATCTTTAATGGTAATATTCCCTTTTTCTTTCGTCTCATAAAGGATATCAGTTTGTTTTTATATAAATTGTATTTTTCTTGACTTTCACTGGTTCTTTGATGTAGAAACTGTTTAAAAAGTGCATTTTTTTTCTACATGCCCTCAGCCGACCTTTGGTCATCCATACTTTTTTTTATATATATCTTTCAGCCAATACTTCCTAATAGGACAATTTTTATTATATAACTCTAGGAATGTAAACAGAAATGCATCATAAGCCTGATTAGAATCGTGGACATACACCTCATCCCAGTTATAATTTGTGAGGTCCATCTTTAAGACCTCAATTCCTTTTGGAGGCCATAATCTTACTAATTTACACGAAGATTCCTTCACACCTACTTGTGTAATGTTAAAATTGTATGAAATCACAACAATTTGTGAATGATCACTGATATTATTTATGAGCAAACAACTTGTTGTTTGATGAAAAACAGTGATGAAAATGTTTTCAACGAGACTGGCACTTTCTTTGGTTATTCTACTAGGTTTGTCAATAAGGGGCCGAAGTCCATATCTCAACATTGAGTTACAAAAAGCTGTTGTTGGTGTGAGTTCATTCCATTTTATCAAACCAATATTGAAGTCACTACATACACAGAATAATTTTTATTACATACTTTCCTCAAAAATATCAGCTATGATATTTATAAACTGATCAATGCAAGAACCAGGCTTTCATTTATACATGTCATTAAATTGAGTTGACTGAATTTCAACCGTCAAACTTTCCATGAAATCATCAACAATTGTACTATCAATGAACTTACAATGAAAGCACTTCTGTAGATAAACAGCAATGCCACCAACCCTTTTTTTTTTACTTGTTTGACTTTCCATAAAAATGTCACAACCCTCTTACAATAAATCCAAATTATTTTCTTTGTTAACCATGTCTCACCTATAGAAATAACTTGAAATGTATGTTTCAATGATTTTAAATAATTCTTGATTTGCTCAAAATTCTATATAGAATTTTGAGAAAATCTAAATTCTATATTCTACTATTAAAGTAGTCTTCTACTTTAATAGTAGAATACTACTACCCTAATAGTGGTCTTCTACTATTAAAGTGGTTAATTGAGAAACCCTCCAGATTAAGATTTTCAAACGGATTTTCTGAGTTATATTCAAAATTTGTTTTAAAATCATTTTACAAATTTTCCTCAGGATTTATATCATTTTCAGAACGTTTGACATCCTTGAATAACGTTTGCCTAATTTAATCTCAAGATCAGAGCTTACCGTTGTTTCATAAAGACAACTGTAAGGGTAAATGGTGGAAAGGATTTTTGCAGGTCTGGGGGAAGTGCAACAACAATTTAAGAACGAATACCTCAAAGATGTTAACAATATAAGACTTAAAAGAAATATTAACGAAATGAATGATTAAAATTTGCCATTTAAATGAACACACGCTGTATTGTGTGAGAAATTGTAATTTTCTCCACAAAAATATCAATTATAGTGGAGATGTGAGAGGAATAAGTCACGTCTACCTTGAACCAATACAGCTGAGACACATTTTCATCAATACTAATGTTTTTTTTGTGTTTCACTGAACTAAACAAATCGGAAAGAAAATTTCTTTCGAATATAATTTATGGAAATGATAAATGAGCGCCGTTGAACCATTCATACCAATCCATTAAGCCAGTGACCCAGATTGATCACAGTGTGCAATCAATGAAAATCTGTTCTTTAACTTATTTTACAGAAAATGAGCGGAGCTTTTGAAAAAAATGTATATCATATTTATTAATTAACAGATCCTTCAGATTTTTGAACATGACAGAAGGTATTAAGCCTCATATAATTTATTCAGTTTATAAAGTATACTGAAATAGAATCCACTTGTATTTGGATATTAATTATGAGAATATATTTTCTAACCAGTATTTCTAACTAAAAAGAAATGTATGCCTGGAAGAGCTAAAAAAGATTTATGGTGCCAAAGTTAATCTAAAATAGTCAATTAGTTAATCTGAATAATAGTACTCGAAAGGTTATTCAGTTAGTTAGTCTGAATAACCTGATAAATATTTCTTAATATGCTCTGGTATTTTATTTCAAGATATGTACTTGAAATTGTTATTACGTAAGGACTTCCAATTTTTTTCGTCTAATTTTTTTTCTTTCAGCTTTTCCCTTTAATGATTGCCACAGCCGATCATCTATTTCCATTTTGCCCTGTATTCTGCATCCTCCTCTGTCACAGCAACCAACTGCATGTCCTCTCTCAACACATCCGGAAACCTCTTCTTTGGTCTTCCCCTTTCTCTTCTGCCTGAGATGGTTTGGACACGTGAAAAGGAGGGTTACAGTGTTTCTTGGTAGAAGGATGCTAGAGATTGACCTACCAATCTGTCATCTCTTATTTTGTCTCCAAGACATCTAACCTTGGCTGTCCCGCAGATGTGTTCTTTTGAATTCTGTCCCAAAGAAAATCTTAACATCTTCAACTCTGCCATCTGTCCTTTGATCAGTGCCACCGCCACAAAGCCATACAGCAGAGTTGCTCCCACTATTGTCTTGTAAACCTTCACCCTTCACTCTCGCTGCTACTCTTCTGTCACAGATAACTCCTGACACTTTTCTCCAGCCTGCCTGTACTCGCTTCTTCATCTCTTTCTCACACTCCCCGTTGCTCTGAACAGTTAACCCAAAGTCCTTAAACTCTCTTTCACCTCTACTCTTTGCCTCTTCACCATTCCACCTATTTCTCTTTCATTCAAACACATGTGTTCTGTCTTACCGCGACTGCCTTTCATTCCCCCCCTTCTCAGCGCATACGTCCACCTCTCCATGTTCTCCTGCCTGACCTGATCTGTCAGGCTGTCCATCATAGCAAACAAGAAGGGGCTCAGAGCCGATCCTTGGTGCAGTCCCACCTTTACCTTTAACCCATCCATGGCTCCTGCCGTGGAGCCATGGCAGGAGCCTTGGTGCTCCTGCACCACACCTCACCTCTATAATTCTGCTCTAATACATATCAGGTACAACTCTAACGTACTTTTCCGTCACTCCAGTCTTCCTCATACAATACAACAATTTCTCCCTTGCCCCTCTGTTGTACGCAACAATTCAGGCCACCTATTATTCCGCTCATAGATGCTGAATGTCAATTAAAAGCTCGACAAATTTCACATGTAACCTTAATCTTATCAGCCTTTGTACAGAGCTGCCTCATTCTGCGTGTTTCTTTCATCCTTTCTGTATTTTTGTCTGCCTCATTCTCTTAGAAAATTAGGTGATAGCAAGCAGCTATTGTTTTGGCAGAGGTCTTGAGAGTGTTGTTTAAAGGCTGATGCAGCTCACCTATTAGTGAGGAGATGCTTATTTGATCCTTTTAAAGGCTAAAATGTTGCACATCATGAATCCAATTTTATCTGCCTTTTTTTCTCTGAAGGCATGGATTAAAGCTGAGCTGTCAGTTGGCACGCCAGATCTGAAGACAACCCGCGGATGCCTGCGATACTGTGCTCAGCTCAGCTCAGCTCAGACACTATCTACAATCTCACTGCTTCTAATTTAGCATTAGGCTCAGTAAGCAAACTCACAAGCAGTTTCAATTATAGGTTACCCACTGCTACAAGTTTAAATAAATCAACTTCAAGATGGGAAAAGGCCTATCATGATTGTTAAAAGAATTAGTGCAAAAGGCTGTTCTGAAAAGGATTGCTATTGACTTTATAAGGATAGAGGTGAGAACTGCATATTCTGTAGAGTTTATCAGGAAGTTTAATCTTTTGGTTCAAGAAGTGACTTGAAAAGTTATTTGTTTTTAGCAGAAGTAAATACTTTTTCAAATTCCCCTTGTAACTTATAATTACAATAGTTCTACTTCATGGTTAGATTTTAGTGTGTACCATATCAAGTTTCAAACATCACTTTTTATATCTCAATTTAAAAACTAACTTTAATGTCCAAATGGCTTTTGTTTTCCTGTTAAAAAATTTTTTTGTTCATTTCAACCCACTAAATGTCAACAGGGTTTTTAAAAAAAAAAAAAAAGGTCACCCTCATTACTGAACCCACTAGCTTTAAAGTTCACAGAATTTAATTGGAGTTTTATAGGATAACACAAGGTAAAATGCCCTTTTAAAGGAGAGCTATTCCTCTCAGTCTCTCTTAAGGAAGCTCTCCTTTCTCCAAAGTGTGGTCTTGCTGTCTCTTGTAGCAGAATAATGGCAGCTTCTAGTGGGCTTATTTGGATTTAATGTGGCATAATGAGGTTAGGTAATTGGGTTTAGGTCAAGTTGTAAAACAGGTTCAGGAGGAGACAGAGATGTGAAGATCATGTAAATGAGTGGTGTTGGATCGCTGAAGGCTCACACTAGTGGCTACTGAAAGACTCGCTTGCAATGTAGAAGTGCGAGCTCGTTCCACCTATCGTCGTTTTAAAGGTTTCAGTAACCTTAAGTCAGTCCAGTGCATCAATTTAGGAAACCCTCATGAAAGTGCTAAGTGGTCACGGAGAAATGTCTTTACATCAGTGCCATCTTTGTATCATTTCATCACACTCTCCTGTCGTCCTCCTTCCTCCCAGTAAATATAAAGTGATGTAAATCATGTATCATATATTATTTAAGAGCAGGAAAGCTAATGAACACATTAAAAAACACAGCGTACCCTCAACAATTTGGAACCAATTATTAAAATGTGTTAAAAGGCATGACTAATTAAAGAGGATATTTAAATGGGATTGAATTTTAATGCTTTTTTCTCTCCCTCCTTATTACTTTTGTAGCGGGGTTAAGATGAGAGGATGTTAAGATTATATATTCTCACACTAATTAAGACCACAGATCCCCTGGGAAGAGAATAAGGGCCTGCTGATTCTTTCCCTCCCAGCACAACCCCCTCACTCCCTGGGCTGTAGCCCTTCCATGTCTTCCTCCATAGTGCTGGACCACTAGGGCCCTGGAGGAGGAGAGACACAGCTGGGATTAAGATGAACCAAGGATGGGATGTGACGTCCCTCCACTATGTTTCCTGTCCCTTTCCCCTTGTCTCCCATCCTTTGCTCCCCATGGGGCCTGCAGTTGACACATTAACTTTTGAGGTTGTAAGGTCATGACAGAGGAGAGATTCTCACATTCCGATTAATTTGGTTCTTTTAATTAAACCCATGAACGTGACGATGAATAGGACCATGTGACACCTCAGAATTGATGGGCTCTACTGGATATTCTCAGAAATTATTAAGGACCATTCAGCAAATTTTTCTTATTGTGATGGCATAACTGTCACAACTTTGCACTCTGTGCAGGTCATTAGTCCCATATTAATGATTATGTCAATCAATTAATAGCCAACCATAGAGAGCGGAAAAGAAAATGTTGGAGAATGAATAAGCTATCTACAGTAACCATAGTGAATTTATTGTTCCACTTACTTTTCAGTGATATTTATAGACTAAAATCAGGTCTATTTTTATATTAACATTGTTACGAGAGCATATAACTGTGTGATTTGTAATTTTCAAAAATTAAAAAAATTAGAAATCATGTACTGGTGTCTCAAAAACAAAAATTTAATTTGGTATCACAAAGGAACAAAAACCTTTCGACATTAAACAAGCTGTGCAAAGTGTTTACTACTTTACTATCCCCTCTTGAGCTCATATCTAATCGCTAAATAGGATTTATCCAATCTAAATCTTCAGGTGTATCTATGGTCTAGGTTTGGATATAAAAGGTAGGGAGGGTTATGGGCTGTTGTTCGAGGAGGCTGCTTCATTAATTGGTTTCACCCGTTTTTGTGTGTGGAGTGAGGAGCAGTCGAATTATATTTTATTAACATGGCACCGGTGTGTATTCGTACAACGCTCTCCACCAACCGTCTTTTCCCTCCTTCTTCTCTCATGCCCATGAGTCACTTCCATGCACCATTTCAGAGGAAGAGGAGGGAATAGACAAATAAACAAGATTTCTTTCCAGAGTTTATATTCCCAAAGAGAAGTAGATGAGGAGGCTGTGGGCAAGGGGGCATGGGGGGTCCGTGGCCAGCAATTGAAAACTGTTGCCCCTACCCGGAGATATCTGTGTACACTACTTGTAAAGTAAAACAAATATATCCATGGTACAGGTTTACATGTGTTTGTGCGACTGCCCGTAAACCGCCCTGCCTGTCATCTTCAATCAGTGCTCTCTACTCCTGATCAGACCTCTCTCTCTCTCTTTCTCTCTCTCTCTCTCTCTCCATAAGTATGTCTGTCTAAATCTGTCTCATTTTTCTATGTATTCCTAACTGTGTGTCTGTCTGTGTGTGTGTGTGTTTGCTAGGCCTTGATCCAGAGAAACACCTTGGAAAACCTCTGGCTGACATGGAGCTCACTCTGAAACAGGTCACAGACTGGCAGACACTCTGCCAACCTATCTTATGTCTTAAGAGTTATATTCTTGTATCCTTGCTTTTTTAAATTGTTTTTATTACAATGCTAAAATCATTTTTTGGTATTTTCCATGGAAGAGATGTGAAAAATAATACATTCATCAACTGAATGGAATGATTAAATTATTTCTCAGTTATTGTATTATATTCTTATGTTATTAATTCAAATGATAGTTTAAAGTATCGTACTCTGTTGTTTTGTTTTCAATGATTAGCTTTCCCAGAAGTATGGAGTTCATATTTGTGGAGAAGGAGGTGAATATGAAACCTTAACCCTTGACTGCCCCCTCTTCAAAAAGAAGATAGTTATGTGAGTAAAGTAACTTAAACTCTCAGGAATTCCTCACTACTGTGTATGACAGCCTTTTCATGTGCGTTTGCAGCGATTCAGCAGAGACAGTGATCCACTCAGCAGATGCCTTCGCTCCAGTTGGCTACCTGCGCTTCACCAAGATGCATACCGAGAGCAAAGACGTGAGTCAAACTTCTGAAGGAATCCATAAGTAAATTTGTTTCAGGAATGAAATCAGTGCCGGTCGATACAAAATGAGATATTTTACAGTAGAAGCGTGAGCCTCACTGTAGGGCCAATTACTTAAAAGTACTCAAATACACGAACAAAACCTTTTGGTGTCTCATAACTTTGTTGAGCAGACGAGGATCATGGCACTGCAGGCCATGGTTCAGATCAACTTCCAGAGGGCTACTTTTGTACACTCTCGCATTTGGCCTCTCCCTTCATCCCCCGTGCTTTCTCTTTCTCTCTTTTCTTGCCCCACATGGCCTACTTTGACATCTGCAATATTCACTGCTGCCTGAAACTAAGCCCATCTTAATAAACATGTCTGCTCACATTAAGGCACTTTGCATTCAGGTAGCCGGCTAAGCGGAAGCAGGCAGGGGTAGTGGGAAGGCGGTAGAAATTGGCTTTTGGTATATTCAGAGTTGAATGGGGCTTCGCAGACAACAAGGGTGAAACTTTATCCTTTCCCATTAAACAAAGAACTTTAAATGCTAAATTTATTGACATAGATTCTGTAACTGCAAACATTGACTTCTTTTTATGTGCTGTTTTAATTACTTTGTTTCACATTGCCTGGTACAATTAGAGCCGATGAGTAGTCAAGGCGCCAGAAAGTGTTATTTTAATCCATTATATTTGTTGAAGCACATGTGTTTCAACAGACATCACACAATATTTGTTTACATTTGACTTTGTGTGTGTTCATATTTGTAGTTTTGTATATTTATGTGCGTAGCAGCATATTGGGTGGGGGCTGGGACTGTTATGGACGGAAAACAGACCCCCAACCCACAACGTCTGTGACCCTGTAGCTTCACTCCCTACAGCTATATATTTTTTCATTCCCCATACCGCCAACACCCCCATCACACAAAGGCACACACTCACACAGCCCTTGTAGCACCCCCTAGGATGCTGAGGAAGTGCAGGGAGATCCAGGGCCTGCAAAGGGAGGGGGAAACCTGGGGAGAACCTGCCCTGCTTCAGCCTTCTGAAGCTCTTCTCATCAGGGTGACAGATTTGCTGTGACACCAGCAATAGAGGAGACTGCGCTGAACTCAGGGGGTGGGGATGGACCACCATCATTTGGCCTCCGTTAATGCTAGTCAAGCTATTTTTCATTCTGGCTAGGAGAAGAGGGCTGAAGTATAATTAATTTGATTATCATATGGCATAATGCAGTTGACAGCAGATGAAGGGGGGTGAATGACTGTTGGACAAGGGGAGGGCGGCAAAGAGGAAATATGAAATATGTATTCAAATTTATGACAACCCAGCAGGATTTGGCAGGTTATTTGTATGCCTTAGAGAATGGTAATGATTTGTTGTTTGAAGAAGTTGCAGAGTGTAGGAGTAAAGTATAAATAACCAGTAAAAAAAAGCTAAAATCCAAAAGCATGTCTCAGCCATCCAAGCATGAGTATTGACTGACAGCCTGCAAGATTGAATCTACAGTATCTGAAAACACCACTCCCTATCCGCTCCAGCTACGAATATGTTAGCATGTTGTTTCATATTCATTCACCTTGAAGCTTTGAGTGTCTCGGCCCTAGTCATGAAAGACTGAGACACACAGCTTGCTTAGTGGGGTATCTGAAAGGCTGGCTAATTATACAACATTTTGTCTGTCTTTGCAAAAGGCTCAGCTCTCTTTGGTGGGTGGCTGGCCTGATGTATTCCCTGTGGTGCTTTATTGCAGGATGTTGTGGTGAGAGCCTTGCCCTATGGTTGTTGTCCTTGCCAGAGTGCCATTGACAGGATGACTGAGGAGGTGGAATATGCTGATCAAGCTGAAGACAACCAACAAGAATTTACATCAAATTGTGACCTTAGTTGTCATCGAGGCCACGGTGAGATTCATTTATGGTGAAACATGCACATGCAGACATGTCTACTTGTGTGTATGTGTGTGAGATGATAATCTCTGTGTTGTGTGTGCTCCCTGCATCCGTATCATGCTTCCGGCGCTATGATGCTAATATTTTTACGTAGAAGTTTGACAAGATCTGTCATTTCAGCACATTTGTGACACTCTGTTAATTTATTTCTCTTTTGACATTAGCTACCTATGCATGTGTCACCACTAAATTAAAAGCTCCCAGATAGGGCTGAAACGATTCCTCAAATAGTTAGAGTAACTCGCTTAAATCTGGAATACTCGCTTAAATCTGGACTACTATTCAGCGCACTCTGTTGGGGGAGCTGCGCCCGCACTTAACCATTACGTCAGGTACACACTCCCACACACCTCAAACAATGAATGGCTGTCGGATAAATATGGAAACCCGGGCATCATGTTGCAGTCCGTGTTTTGCTAGCTGCTTGTTGCAAACTGGATCAACTCTCTACGAGGCGCTTTATAATTTGAAGTTATTATCATATTTATTACAGTACACCTCATCTCCTCTCACTTGTCACCCACCGGACCGGAGTCACCCAGGAGACACACTTCACCTGATGAACGGGGTTAATAAAGGGGATAACCTATCTCAGAGTGTAAACAGATGCTCACTCTGCCTCAAATTTGGGGAGATTAAAAAGTCAGACAAGGACTGACAGACTGTGATAGTGACTCTGGGGGTCTGTGAATGTGTCTTTTAACTGTTATTCCTTGGATTCTGCATTTCCATAAACTGAGACATTAGGAGGGTTTACATGGCCCCCTTATTCCGAATATAATCAGCAGAGATGCTCCACGGAAACACCCGTTTCCGAATGCGAAGGCCCTTTCCAATTGAGATCTAGACCACAGCAGAGAGTTAGTTTTTAATACAATCTCTCAAAAAATAAATGGGAAAGAAATTATTATTTCTTTAATTCATTAAAGAAATAATGAACTCCAGAAACACATCCAAGAAAAATCCCCAGAAGCCGTGTTAGACTGATGTTGTGAACAAATTGAAAAGCGCTGGGAAACATTGAAGATTCTAAGGATAAATCTAACAACCAGAAATCTCCTTTGGTATTATAGCTCTTGAAAATTTTTATTGCAATTCAGGCAAAAAACATGTGATTTTTTAAAAAGGGGAAACAATTTGTTGTTCATTCAATAGACCTATTATATTTTCTGTTTTGCTTATTACTATTGCTCCTGAACAAAGCAAAGTTATTCAATTTTTAAAAAATTGCAGAGTACACAATATTTCTTATTCGATTACTCGATTAATCGCCAGAATAATCGATAGAATATTGGATTACTAAAATAATCAATTACTTACTAATCTTTTGTTGGTCTGTTTTTCTGCCGACACAATTCTGTGATTCACCGTTTGCTCTGAAACCTAGAACCTTTTCATCAATTTCGGCTACAATGGGCTACCTGCAGTGGGCTACCACCTCTACAGACCGTTAACACCCAATAAGACCTGCATTTTTGTAGATGCTCTGACCCATTTGTCTAAATATCGCATAAAAAGCAATGTCATAGTCACTGACATCCTCACGCTTCACAATTTTTCCTGCTTCCAACACAACAACTTCAATGGCAAAATTGTTCCTCGCTGCCTCATATATCCCACCCACTAACAGGTGGCTTTGTAACGAGATAATGTTTTTCTGACTTAACCTGTCACTAGTTATAATATTTTGGCCTATCCTAGTATGCCCTGGATATAAATGAAAGAAATTGATTTATTTTTTATGTTCTAAAGGTCTTGACAAAGAATTTAGCCAGACACTCGTACTGTTGACTTCACAAAAGGGTTTGTGGAAATCCAACCCGCTACCTCTTTTCCTCTTCAAGCTCTATCTCTTCCTGCAGATCTCTCGCCATCCTGGTCACCAAGAGGCTCCAGAGGCTATCAGTGGATCTCTGGCATCAACGGCCTTCAGAGCCAAGAGTCCGGGATCCAAGGCCAGACACAGACAGCTTTCACACAGCTTCAAAGTAAGAGAAAGGATTAGGGTTATTGAGCCAGAGTGAATTCTTCGGTAGATCTTGGTGCAACGTGGACATGCTTTTAAACATCTCTAAGTTCAGGATAACCCGTGTCTGCTAGGAGAGTCTTTTTTGCCTCTCTGAAATTGTTGAAGCAAAAGGCACACAAAGCAACACTCACAACTACGCAAACTTTAAATAAGTAATGTTTTCTTCGATCAAATAAGGATTACATCTTTGATATGATCAAGGGGAGATGATATAGAATTCCTTTGTCCAGTGTTGATTGAAGCGGCTCGGTAAAACATATTCTGCTCGGCTCATAATACTCCCCACTGCCTGAATACTCCCCACTAAAAATTCAGTGGGGAGATAGATATGGGGAAAACTTCTTTGTACCTTAGGTGTCTTTCTTTCTCCTTGCTATATTTTCCAAAGACAAACAAGAAGGTGTGGCAGAGCTTGAGAAGTCGTTCCTTATTCAAAAGTGCTTGTCAACCCAGCAGGCGGAATCCCGCGTGTCAGAAACTCCATCCGTCACAAGAATGCTACAGTGAAATGGCCACCACACAAGGACAGGCACATCAAATTAGCACACACACAAACACACACACACACACACACACACACACATACACACACACACACACACAATACAGTTATGTTGGGTGAGTTATCATTTTTTGCCCTGAAGAAATGTAAAAGCTTTTACACTCTATCTCAGCCTTTTTTCACTATCTCTTTTTTGATGGAGAAAGAGGAGCCAAAGATGAAAAGCATATTAAATCGTGGTGCACGGCTGAACAGCCTTCACAGTGCAGAGACAATATTAGACAACTTAATATTGAATGAAGAATCTCTTTGTATGGGGGCAAAGTAGTCTTCGCTACTTTGTTTTTCTCTCGTGTTGGCAAGAGAAAAACAAACTTGAAGCCCTTTCAAATGATTGTTGGTAGAAAGACTTTGTTTTGAGCCCTTGTGGCTGAGTCTTCATCCAAAGACTACATCCTGTTTTAGAACACACTTTATAGTTGATATAACACATTTACTGCTTTAATGCAGTTTTAGTGCATTTCGTTGTCACTACAAAACTTTGAAAACTATCCACCTCTTAAATACAATGGTCATATCGTTCAACTGACTGAACAGACTCCCTATATGGATGTATGCCTCGGCAGTGAGCCTGACACTGTCACGACCAAATCCCTGTATATCCCTTAAATCTTTCATCACTGCCAGTTTTGCTGTTGCTGTTGTAATCGAAATAACTCGATTTTCTCAAAACAAGAAGAAAGATCAACCTAGATGAAAACAAGTTTACGGAGGTAAACAGGAAATAGAAGTCTCCAAACCAACTAGCTGCCTTTCAACCAGGAGAGACACCGCGGATGAAGGAAAGATGATTGTTTATTACAGCAGCTGCTGTGTGATAATTGTCTGCAGAAAGTCTTTGGCACTAAGACTCTTCAGGGAGATTGTTTACCCAATAACAAGGTATAAAACAATTCCCTTTGTATTCTTGACACTGGCGGTGGTGGTGCATCAGCCACCACCACCACTTTGCTGGGAGTGATGATTGGGGGGGGCGGGTGGGGGGCGAGAACCAAATTTCAAAAGACAACAGCAAGATGAAGTGAGAGATGTGTGACAGTGCTATTTGATAGATGTTACTGATTTCTTTTTGACATTCCCAGACTTTGGTTCCAGTAGGACTGAGAATGCGTGAGACACATGAGTGACAGGGTGGTATGAGAAATAAACTATAGCCAGACTGTGCAAAGCAATAGTATCCCTGACTGAACTTTCTTAAGCTTCGTTATTTGTATTATTGTTAAAAACAGAGATGTGCTGGCACAAATTAGGCACTTTTTTGTGGATACAAACATACATGTTTTTGATTTTATATTGCTCTTTGTTATTTGAACATTTTATTATATATGCAACTTAGGGAACATACAATTACACAAATATGCATAACTTAGCATAGCCAAGATGGAAGAAGGTTATGGTGAGTTTGACTGTGATATGATCATTGTACATATGCAGCTGTGCTGCAGTGATTTACACTATAATGTGTTGCCTTGTCCAGATGAGTTGGACAGCAGAGGCTGGAAGTTGACCGATGTTATCCTGGTCCACCTGTATGTGAGGTGCATGGAAGACTTTGCTCCACTCAACGCAGTCTATAAGAAACTCTTCGGCATGAACCCTCCAGCGAGGTAATAATGCACACAGGCCTTACCTGCCGTTTCCATTCGTCTGTCATATTTCAAACTGTAAACATTTCATTTTTGAGAACTGTAGCATTTATTTCACGGCTACCTAATTTTACTTGTAGGGTCTGTGTCCAGGCGCCTCTACCAGCCGGTCAATTGCTGCAGATGGACTGCCTGCTCCATAAATGGACTGAGCCCCTTGAGGAAAGCTGCTTCCGACAGAGGGAGGCCCTATATGTCCAGAGCCTGTCCCACTGGGCCCCAGCCAACATCGGGCCCTACAGCCAGGCTCTACAGGTAAGGCATCAAGTTCCACGACATTGTAAAAGTCAAGTTGGTACTGGTTGGTAGAAGAAAAGCTTAAAACAGATTAAAGATGAAGGATGAGTCAATGTTCTTCTCTTCATGGTTAACTGAAACATTTCGTGACCACTCATGTGGTGGGCTGCACCAATAAGAAGGAACTTTTTTTTTGGTATTATTTACAACACTTTAGGATGCAAAGTAAAGAATTGATGGAGACAGACCAGGGATTCGGTTCATGAATGATGAATCTCTCTGTTGATCCTTGACTCCCACAAAGTGATTGAAGTGTCTTATATTACATGATTACTTTGAGTGTGTCTCTGTTTAGGTATAGATGCATGTGTGTAGATGGTTGTGATTTTTGCTGTGTGACAATTTGTCCTCATTACTTCTTCTATGTATACATGTAAATAAGCCTCCCTATTGTTGTTAGTAGTGTGTATCCATTTTTGCACTTGTTTGTAAAGCCATGAATTTAATTCCTTTCATATTGTTTAAAACGCAGGAAGAATGTTGAATTCAAAGGCAGAGCAGAGGAAGTGTGGGCCGTGGTTGCACGGTTGGCTTGGTGTTTTGTTTACGCAGTGTGTATTATATGGGATTACACTTGTCAAGGTACTGTCAACAAGGATAGTGTCCATCTCCTCCACACTGTCCTTGATCCTGAAGCCAAATCCGTCTATGAGTGAGAACATGTGTGGATTAGCCATTCATTCAGAGCTTGACGGCATATCTCACAAGCGTGTCACAGATGCTTGGAGTATCTTGTGCAGTTTGGATTCCTGAGATGAAACCTACAGAGTCAGGTTTGCTTTCAACGTGCCAGCAGTGTTTGATTTCCTCAATGGAGTCTCGTTGAGACATGAAATTGAAGTCAGCTGTGAGCATGTGCTATTGCCTCTGGAAAACCATCTCATATCTCTTTCCTCTAATGATCATTCATATCCAAGTCAATTTTAGGAAAGAATGAGGGGAGTTTGTTCGCTCTGAGCTGTGCACAGCGTTTTATACGACCCCTGTGTCATCTCTCAGTGTGTCTGCTCCTCCTCCGTGCTGCAATGACTTAATTTGATCAAAAATGTATTAAAAGCTCTTCAGTGCATCTAAAGATTTTTTACATATTGATACAATTACCCACTTGCTGTGAGCAACCATGCAACGCAACCCCTCCTTTCACGGGCACCACATTGACTCCATCTTAATGATAATTTTCCTCAGTGGCTCTTGCCATGTGACACCAAAGCTACAAGGCTGCCGCAACAACAGAGGCAGGAAATCTGCCATCTGAGACCAAATAACGTGGAGCCAAATAATGATTAATTAAGGAGGATAAAGGATCCAACTATGCATGGGATTTGGGTGGGATTAGATTGTTATCTTAATTATGTCCAGGGAATGCTATCAGTTCCGTGCTGCATAGTTGTTTTCAATGATGAGTTTGATGATGGAATGATGATGGAAAAAGATATCAAACAGTCACTTGATGAATATTTCCCGTATATTTTACAGTCTGTTAAACTGATAAAGCAGAATTACGCTAACCATCTTCTTGTGCTGTTGTAGAATACAGCTCTACTGGGACCGGCATATTCTTTTGACAAATATGCAATGGTTTGAGACAGAACTATTTTCTACTGACAGAACATGGCGCCCTGGCCACAGAAGATGCACTTGTCTCTGCAGTGATGGGTTTTATTGGTGGAGGTAGAGAGAAATGGTATTAGGGATTGGCATGTGATGGATGCTGGACCTTCAAACTCCATCCATCTCCTCATCTATCTGCCTGGCTTGTCATGTTTCTCAGCTTCAGATCTCGGGAATGGAAGGCTGAGCGAATGTCTATTTGGCCTGGCGAGCTGACAGATTCAGATATGACTTGATTTAAAGAATTAGTTAACCTTTATTATGTCAAAGCTGGGGCCCCCTTAGTGTTTTGTGTTAATGTATGATATGCAAGCAGTTAAGCCGCAAGCTGTCAATACAAAAGCAGTGATTGAATTCACGGTTTGTTTCATACCTAATTGACATGTGTTTAAAGGTTGCGTTCACCATAATATGTATGACTTGCAGATCAATATATACTTTTTGTGTGTGGTAATATCAAAGCTCTCGCCATTAATTGCCTTGTTTTGCTGTTCGTTTTAATTTTTTTTATCAGGCATCAAATACAAATTTTGCTGTCATTTGTTTTAGACATAATAATCTAATTAAACTGCATGACTGCATTTCACTCTTCTTTTAATTTTGTGTCATCAATCTATTCATGAAAAACAATAGATATTCTCAGACATCAAGTTTTTTTTTTTTTGCAGAATATCAGAGCAAATTCCATCACTACAAGAAGAGCAAAGTAATAGCATCCTTTTAAGAGAACTAAAACCTATTACTGCGTATTCTGTCTCTTGTTCTCTTAGTGCTTTTAAACAATTATATAACATTGATATAATATCAGGGAAAGGCAGCATTGTCCTTGTTCTTAAGTAGCATTGTTCCACATATTCACACCGAAATCACTCTGTCTTACCAACAAGCGATTACGCTCATGAGTTGCCAGATGGAAGAAATGTTACAATTTTCTTAAGATTTAACATTCGTCTCAAACCACAGTGTATTTTGATTAATGCCCTTTTTTTCCCACAACATTCCCTTTGGAGCCATAGAGGCATACATTAAAACCGGTCTGAACAGAAAGACTATCAGCGAATGGTTGTTAAGCATATCCTCTTTCCTGTTAAGGTAAGTGGCTCACCCTTGGGATATTTGCCGGGAAATTACATTCACTGATCAGATTCTGCAGGCTGTTTTTTTGGGAGGTAGCATTGCTACCCTCAGGTTGCGGGTGAACACTAACCCTTGCCATCTTCCCCTAATTGTGAGTGACAGTCAATATTGAGGAAGGCCGTCTCGCACAAGCCCGCGACGTGATTTGCATTGAATTTTGAAAATTGTCAAAGTGGACTGTGAGGCATCCGGAATGAAGTGGATCTGACTTGGCTAATTAGCCTCAAAAGGGTGGCGTGTAGATTTGCGGGTGGCAGAATTTGAATAATTATCTCACAGGCATCTTAACGTCTTAAAACAATGAGCTGAACTTTGTTTGACTGTCTGCATAGAAAGTTTGGCAAGCTGTGGTCGGGCCACCCATGTATGGTCGGCAAGAGAGCTCAAGATTTAGTAAAAGGAGAGAATACATAGACTTTTTTGTTATTTTTGGAAAAGTCCTTCTATTATGTTTATTCCAGTATGCTATTATACATTTATCATTTTCCTTTCAAGAAAATTGACAGAGGATAATCTAAGATCGACAACTAACTATGAGATTATGGGAAGAGTGTAGAAACAAACATTTTATCAATTAATATTTCGAATTAAGGTTTTGTTTGATGCTCTCGCCTAGTATATTACCACCATTGTATAAGAACCAACACTTGGCTGCCCCCACCTCACATCAACATCCCCCAACCTCCCCAAACTTCCTTAACCTACATCTAGAGAATACCTCAATTACCACTGAAGAGTAAATAGCCAAAAAACAGTGTGTGTGTTTGTGCATCTGCGATCGGGGAGATAGTCAAGCAGCACAAACAGATTAATTAAGACATTTAACTTCATTTCTAATATAACAAAATTAATCCCATAAAATAGGAGGCATCTCAACGGAGGTGCCTGTCAGCATCTGACGCCTCTTCCCTGTTTGCCACAATCTATTAAAACCTGGCTTTTATCTCACCTCCCCCCTGTCATACTTTATGGATTTTTTCATAAACACGACCCATACTTCATAAATGTCTCAATCTTCTAGTCTATTAACATTACTTCAAAAGCTTTTGATAAAAGAGGAGGGTTTGCATGAAATAATGCACCAATAATACAAAGTGCTGGAGGCTAGAACAGTAGGGGTAGCTCTCTAACATGCTCACTCAGAGGATGCAAGGGATGTTATCAACTTTAATAAAAGACCAAATGATCACTTTGCCCAAGGAGGAGGGGAGATGAGGCAGGGAGGAAGGGGTGAGGCCAATTGTTGAGTAATTCAGTCGATGAAAAACGAGGTCTTGAAGCCTTAGCGGTTGGAGCGGTTGTGAGATTGAGGGATATTCAAAACTACCATGTTCTTAAGTACGTGCAGTTACTTGGTCTTAGTCAGAGTGGAGGATGATAACCTAGATTTGTTTTATCTTTTAATTTCTCTGAAGGTGCAAGTATGATATGCTGGCTGTATCCTCTGCTGAATGCCTGTGTTGAGTGCCAAGAGTTTAATCTTCTATCGGGAGAGAATCAGAAATATTTTCACTGACAGTCAGGCTTCACCTCATAGACTTTCCACAGCAAGCATTGACTCAGTTCCTGCCTCTGTGCATCACCAGAGTTTGTCTCCATGGGATTTACCCATACTGCACAAACACCAGGGTCAACTGTCTTCACTTGAACTGGACACAGAGAAAACGCACTGATCATCAACCGATGAGACCTTACCGCAATGGTATGTCAGGCTGTCTGCCCTGAGGCCGGGCCCTATAAATACACACTCAGACTTGTGCAATCCCTGTGATAGGCCCTTGCCTGTACAACAAGTTGAACTGGTTCGGCTATTAATATGAGTCACAAGTGGCTCATTTTGACACTCTTGACTAACAGCATCAGTATCATGACTGACAGTACATGTACGCAGCGTTCGCACCACATTCAGCAAGGTTCAAATAAATAAAGATGTATGTAAAGACAACAAAAGAGGCATTTGAGCAAACACATGTTATCTCAAACAATGTGTACCCTCGTATTTGTTTACAAATGTTTGCTCATGTGCAGGTTTGTGTACCCACCAAATGTACATACAGATAAATTTTCGCCTCCACTCCCTATAATACGGCTCAGCTCCGTCCTGTGACGCTGGCGGCAGCCACTGAATGTGAGCTCATTACCTATGCCTCTAAATATGTGCACATGTAAGCGAGAGGTCAAATCAGAATACCTTCCTAATATGACATGGGGTAGTTTTATGGGAAGGGGTCAACTATAGTGATGCTCATTACATTCATACAACCAGTCATTTTTGAAGTCAATGTGTTTGTCACTATTTTATCCCGTTTTGCCGCTGCAGCAGCAGCATGTTGGAGTAAGCTGGTATTGGCTTGTACCAAGCGAGGACAGGGGAAGGACTGGATCTGTCAGAGTGCATCGACTCTCAGGCAGCCACATACACCGGCGCTGTTTCTTTGCCCCAGCCCCTGCTACACTCCCACCCAGTAATGGGCCCAGCCCTGACAACTGATCCTAATTGCCTTTGAGCAGCTCTTCATGTATTATCGGTGCCTGACTGCCTTGGTTCATGTCAACAAGCCACAGGGAGCAAGGACAGGATGGCCATCGTCACTCTTCTTTTGCATAGTAATGTAAGGATATACAAATAATACAAATGCATGTAACATAAATATACTGTACATGCATTATACATGTACACAATAGGTTGACATGACATCCTCAATCAACCAGACCTCTTGTGTCCTTACTGATTGGTCAGATTGTAACTGTGCAAGAGTGTTTCACCTGTGCATATTCACTACCTATTAAATATTGCTTGATGTAATTTTTTCCTGTGGCTACGGAATCTGAATAAAACCCAAAAGAAATTTTACTGGAATTTAGGTTAATGATATCAGTTATGGAGTATATAAAGGATTTTTTTTTGCTGCGTGGTCATCAAATGCATTCTTTATATGCGCTTTTGTTTCTTTGCTTCCCTCTTTCCCATTGATGTTCAGGGGGAATGGTTAAGAGATAACAAGAAAGCACCTGAAAATTGCCATGTAAAAATTCCCACCACTACATATAACTGCCAAGGCCCCCATGCTGGCACAATTTGCAATCACAAACACTTGACCAAAATGTAATTATTCCCCATGTGTGAATCATTACACTTTACCCAACCGTTGACTTCCTATTTTACACTTCAATTTGGATACGGAAATATGAGAGGTTGGGTGACACGACATTTTATTCGTGGATTGAAATGACTGAAAGCCGAATGCATAGATAAAGAGCATAGCAGCGTGTCCTGTCCACACCCATTACTTTCTGAGATAGGAGAGACGTTTGACCATCCCATTACTATGGTAACTAGCCATTATTTTCAGAGATCCCCACATGTATTTTTTCCCCATGCAGTGACGAGAAGGCATAGCTTGCATAGTGTGTGTCCCCCACACACAAACAAATATATATATATATATATATATATATATATATATATATATATATATATATATATATATATATATATATATATCCCGGACACATAGCTACCCGCCCGGGAACCTGTATAGTGCATATACATGCTCACTTGTCTTACACGCACACACAAACACACATATGTATAAGGAGGATCTTGGAGATGCTGTGAAATATACAGATGTGGCAAATACAGACTCAGCTATTCATGCTATGTTACCGGACATACAGAAATTATTGGGCAGCAGCAACAGCGGGAGATTTGACCCTATAGCATTTTAACATTATACCCTTTCCCACAAATCTTTCATTAAAAACAATAGAAACAAAAAAGGCAGCGGAATGTTGTAGTAAGATTGCAATATAATTAATGGCGCAGGTAGCACATGATTTTGCTTTCAGACTTCTGATGAGTAGATATCAACCAAATAGAAATTAACCATCACATTTTCAATGAATTGAAACCATGATTAATACGTGTAGAAAACACAAAATTAACACTCATTTTTACCCCCCAAAAACCCAGAGTCTTAAGGATCCCTTGCTGGACAGCACAACACTGGGTTTTGTGAATATTACGATGCTGCTATGTTTGCTCTTGTATGTTTCTATCATAATATAAGTTGTACATGTGTCTGGTCAGACAAGTTTATTGCACCAATATGCAACAGGGTTCAAACGTTGCAATTTTGTCTTCATTTGTTTTAAGGGATTTTCTTTTCTCTTGTTTTTACCAGTGCTCCAGATGAGTCACAGAATAGCATTTACATTCCATTTAGTTTTGGCGACTGGCTTCATCATAAATTTCACATGAAACATGAGTTCTTCTGAGCAATGACTTTCAATCGGGGCCATTCATTTTTCAAATTTCATCGTCATCAAAACAGGCTTTACTGGGGTAAAGACCGCTCCATATGAATAATATTCAGTCTCTTCATTTTATGTGGACATATTAGCATGCTTGCTTTTAATATATATTTATTATTGATTTTATGGTTTTTTTTATGTAAGGGGATGTCACGCTTGCAAATCTAGAAAATTTAATGAAGAAGAGATGCTCAGGGTAAGAGTTCATTCATTATATTACAGAGTACACAATATTTTCAACATGTCAAAATTTATTGAATAGAATTCTCGGGAGCAGATGTGGGATTCAGTGCATTTTCATCTTACAGTATTTAATATATTTATTAGATTGTCATAGGAAAAGTATCACTATCCCTAGCGAGCATTTACAGTAAACTAACATTTCTCCACTAAGTAAGTATAATCAGGTTTTTCTAGAAGAAAAAGATTTCTCTGGAAATTTTAGTTTAGTTTTATTTAATTTGTGTACATGTTATCTTCTTACAGATTCCTTCCCACTATCTTAGATTTTCAGGGTTTGATGATAAAAATAGATACGGAGCAACACCAAGAGCAGATATTGTAATGAAAATACCAACACAACTATGTTTTTTTTCATAATATTCAAGACTGTTGTTCATCTATATCACTGCTTTTCATCGATAGAATTTATTGCTTATTTATTTAAACAATTAGATTTTTCCAAAAAGAAAGAAAAAAATCCCACAACAACAACAAAGAAAATCTGAGGAGACTTAGATGCTGTCTCTCCAGCTCATCCATGGATTAAGAGGACATGTGTGATGTATGAGCAGCATTGTTAAAACTCCAATTCCTTTTTTAGTGTAGCCATACTGCCATCTATTGACATGAGCTGGGACTGCAGCCCTTCTTGCTCTCCTGTGTATCCTCAGCACCATATTGTTCACTCTGTCTGTATTTTAGTTTAGATTTTTATTAATGCTGAACAACTTCTTTCTGCATTAAACACAATTGTAACAGGGCAGGGAAAACAAGGTTTTTTCAATTTAATTTGCATGTGGACCCTTATGATTTCTCCTTCTTGACCACAAGCTGATTAGTTTTTGTCATTCTTTTCATCACATTGAGACATTTAACACTCTAGTCCTAGTCTTCATTTTGCAGACACACAACGTTGTACAAACATTTAGTAATGCAACCACGTAACATCTGACTGTTACACTTTAATGACCTAATTCCTTAGTTCCCAGGTTAAGCTAAAGCTTCAATACTAAGCCAGATCAAGAGACAAATTTTCAAAAAGGGGAAAAACATGAAAACACAGAGATGAGATGGTCTCAGCTTTGGAAGATAGAACAGAGGTTTAGCGTTGCAGTTTCAGCATCATTCAATCAGACAACATGCCCCTCAGGTGAAACAGCGAGACCCTCCCCGATTCTCTCGAATTAGGGAGATTAGCAGGAATGCGCATAATGCTGGATGATGGAATTTGTCATCATTTGCATTGTCCTGGAAAGATTCGGTTTGATAGAGCGATGTGGAGAGGGGCCTGTCATATCCCGCGGGCAGGTCATAGTGGAAGCTTGGCAGAAATGATTTTTGCGATATGTGCATCAGTCGTAAAAGCCTCACAACCAATTTGTCAAAAAAAAAAAGTGAGGTCGGGACAGCAGGGCTTTTTGCCTAGCGCAATGTAAAAACATGCCCTTCTATCACTCTGGATCCACAACCCAGTTCTGGTGTGGCAGAGTACTCCACATAAAATTTCATTACATCCACTCTGAATATTTATGTTATATTTCCTGATTTCAATATCGTCATCACAGCAACAATTAATTTAAAAAAAAAAATTAAATTAAACAAAACACAGTCAGAATGCAAAATTTGATCAAATCAAGTTTTCATTTGTCATATTTTTTATCATGGGGGATGATTTCTTTTTTTTTTTTATTATTCATTAATTTACTCACGCCCTTTGGCATTCACATGTCTCCCCTAACGTCCGGCGGTTGTGCTCCCCTAACGTTGGCTATACTACTGAGCGGCAGCTCCTGACTGCTATAAAGTTGACCAGAGCTGACATGACAGTATTACTCTTCCACTCGCTTCAGTCTCCATGAAGTGGGCATGTTGGAGGCAGACATCAAGGCACAACAAAAAATACACATCAGTTTAAAGAAGATGGGGGTTGGGGGAAAGGCCAGTGTCACTGGCTTGGACTGACCGCACCTTACCTCGACAATAGCTCATTATAGATGTTTGATTTTTTAACATTTCATGGTATAAACTTGGTGTTTTGAGCATATGCTCGTGTTTTGTTTGCCTTAATAAATCTGCAGCTTTGTTCTGAGAGGACGGTACTCAGAAATACATTATTCTTGTCTTTCTTTGTGCGCTTCAAAAGGCTATTAATGTCACTGTTTAACTAACACTGATTTTGTGTGACAGTTGGGCATACAAGGGTTAGACTCAAACTGGAGCACAAACAGGAAGCAAAAAATAGAAATAGTGCGAGAAAAAAGAGGAGGAGGCAATGCAAAAGGCAAATATCGCTTTCACCCTTCCTATGAAGCATTAAATGAGAATCGTAACATGGGGAGAGATTCTGTAGAGGGCAGAACGGCTGTGGTTCTCATGAAAGGTTTGTATTTGTAGAAATGAGGTGTCAGAAGGGGCAGGATTTCCTCGGGGCGCAGCACAACACGAGCCTATCTCTTATCATTTTCCACTCCCAGACGTGATCTTCTTTGAATGCACTAATGTTGAAGGAACCCACAGACTCCGAGTCAGTTTAAGGTGAAATTGCAGCAAACGTCCATGACAATCTGCAATTCACCACGTAATGATTATTTTCCCACTCTGATACACTCAAGAAATAGAAAATTGGACAGAAAATAGTCAAAACCGAATTTTAATAATTTGTCACATACATTAATAATAATGACTCATGAGGGATTTAAAGCAAATCACGGTATCGTGTTATAAAGTAAATTGTAGTAAATTTTTTCTTAAATGCATCTTTGATTTGAATATGGCCCGGTGTTAATAGCACATGCCGTTCAGTTTGTGTAGCACTATTGAATAATATATCTATAAATTGTAAGAACTCAATGACAGGATATATCACAAATACTACTTCCATTGTGTATCTTATCACCCACCCCGCAGCTTTTACCGGGCTGCCATTACCCTTTGAGCTTGGTTACATGTGTCCTTGCATAAGGGAAAAGTAACATCATATTAATCTAACCTATTTTACACATTTAGTATTATTTTCCTGGTTAAATTATGCATGAGGGGGTCTCAATGGGAAAAAATGTGACCATTAGCACATCTGATAGGAGCTGTGGAGCAGTTTTCCACCGCTTTCTCTCTCCTTGGAATCAGGCAGAAAAACCTGACTGTTCGTCAATACAAGGTCATTTTATCCAGGCCAGCCCAGTTCATCTATACCATTTCAAAGCTCTACTAATGACACTGGAAGACGTCAACACGTCGGAGGCCCAGAGGGCTCTGACACCAATGTGAATATAGTCTAGCACTGTCTGGTCATCTCTGTAAGCTTGTTGACCAAAAACTGCAATTAGACACACCTCAGACACCATAGCCTGAAATGAGACACTATTAATGGTTAGAAGTACACACAGCCAGGCGCTTCCTGGGAACATTTACATATATGTTACTGTCTGCAGCTCATAAGGATGGAGAGAGAGAGACGGACACGAAGAGAGAGAGAGACAGAATGTCTTCAGGGATGTTGACCTTTGGACATGTCATTGGCTTTATTAGAAAAATGGTGGCGCTGTAACGGTGAAATAGAGATCGATAAATAGGAATGGCTATCTAGGCTGGATAATGAATCAAAATATTTTGGAAATTGTAATATCCCAATGCAGGAGCTGCAATTTTTGATAAAGATAAAATACAACAAAGAATTTAGTGCCATAGAGATGCTCCCGCCCACAAAACAGATTTTTTTTTTGACAGGAAGGAACAGGCTTGTTTGGCAGATGCCCAAACGAAAATCGCTGTGTCCTTTTTTCATTGGAAATGTAAAGCAAAATGACCTCTTCCAATAAAATTTTAACAAACGACGACAATTTTTTTTAAATATTTTTCAGCCCTATTGATAAATCCATGCAGTTGGGGGCTGGTTGATCGGCATTATTATTATTATTTTATTTTCTACATACAGATGTGTACTCTTACATTGTTTGGGATTCTTATTTTATTTCATCTAACCACAAAAACGATGATGCATTTGACCATTGGCTAACTGGGGAAAGCCTCTGTGTAATAGGCTGTTATTGGAAGTGCAATACTACTATGATATTTATTAACTCCGCCTTTTTTGCTTGTTTGTTCATCTGTTAGCAGGATTACACAAAAAGAGTCATTTTTTCTCATCTTCCTCTTCAGCCAACAAAAACCAAAACATTGCAGAGGGGTTGTGCTTGCATTGATTCTGAAACAATTCAATTTCAATTTTTTACAATTTCATTTCACATCTGTTAAAAATTTCAAGATTTTTGAGACCCTTACTTGCATTTTATCAATTTATTGACAGATTTTCATAAAACTTAATGGAAGCAAGGGACATGTGCAAAGAATTAATCACTAAATTTTGTAGTAGATCTGGATAAACTGGTGGATTTCTTTTTTTTTTTTTTTTACAGTTTCTTTAACATCCTGAACACTGAGGCCTCCATTTCGATGGTTCACATATATAGTTTGGATTAGGGTTTTATTTTCATTAAAAGGGACGTTTGGGCCTTTGCGGATGTATGCTTTCCACTTAATACTCTTGTAGCTATAACATCAATAGTTCAATGTATGTTTTTTAGTCTGGTTGAAAAAACTGATCAAATTATGAAATCCATTTTTTGGCTATGAATGGCAGCCACTAAAATATAAATAAGAAGCCATATAATGCCTAAGTCGACATGAATGTGTTGTATTGATTCCTTGGGCCTTTTCTCTGTGGACCATTTAGATAGCTAAGTCTAGCATTTGAAAAATACTTAACTTGTTATAGAAAGTTTAATGTCATATGCAATTGTTTGACCCTTATGAATATTAAAGAATCCCATCTCTGGCCTATTAAAAATGCATGTGGCATTGTGGTTGTTGATCACGTTTAGAACGCCCATGCAAATTGGACTGTCTTCCCTGTCAAGGCCTAAGATGAATAATGTAGTTGTGTTGTATATTCAGGGGCACACCATTGACAGTCAATTAACAAGTTTGATTGGTGTGTGAACTCACTCTTTTGAACTGTTAATTTTATGTTAATAGTATTCCCTCCCCCTTCTCCACTGTCTCTCCCTCATCCAGGTTCACCACAGAAAGATGTGCCCCCACCAGCATAAACCCCCCAAATCCCCAATTCTACCTCCCACTAAGAGTAACCAGAGCAGGATCCTTAATAATTGATCATCACACACCTGCTTGGTTGAAGCTGTGGGAGTCTGCCTTTAACAGTCAAGGGGGCCCACGCTATCCTCTTTTGATATTCAAATAGACAAACGGTAACCAGCCTTTATGAATTCCAAATGGATGGGAGCTCTTTTCATGGGGACAAGCTTGTCAAGAAATTCTGGCCACCCATCCAAACGGAAGGAAGCCTTTTTTGTTTGGTTGGATATGATGGCATTTGATGGCACATAAAGGGAATGTCAATGAAAATTTGCTGTTGATGTGTGGGATTCCTGCTCTTTTGTGAGGTAGATGCAGTGATGCTGGCGCCCAGGAAAACCTTGCTCGCAGGTATATGATGTGGTGATTGATGAAACTCTCTAAAAGCAGCAAGGGCCTTATCTTCTCCCTTTCTTCCCCTTCTCTCACTTGCACCAATCTTCCCTCCATCTCTTGTCTCCTCCACAGTCCCAGTAATTTGGAGCAACAGCGATAGCAGCTGACGATTTATCCGAGTTGTCAAATGAACCAAGGAGCTGGGGATTATACAAATAGTCTTGATCTGTCCTTTATCTAAACATTAGTTGAAGATTAACATCGTGTTCAGCCAGTATAACACGGATCATATACATTTCAACATGGAAAAATAATATTTTTCCTATCATGGCACAAAGCCTATGAGCATCAAACTGAGCCACGCAGATTTATTAGAGAGCGACAACATCTGGTCCACATTAATCCAGGAAATCCTGCCTTAGAACATGATAACACTGGCTCTGTCTTTGCTAATCAGTACGGACCTCGTCTCAGGCCGTGTTGCAATTGATTCTGGCCTTCATGATCGTCCCTGGAGATCTGCATGTGGTCCAGGGTCCCTGCAAAGGCTTGCAATTATTAACATGTCATCAAGGGTATTTGCATTGACCAGCAGCTAGTGTCCAGCAGCATCCCAGTCAAACAATGGTGAACCGCTGGGTCGCTAAAGTCTTGACCTCCTTAATGCCACTCTTCATCCCCACTCATCTCCCTGCATTAAACAGATAGATTTTCTCTGGTTTCATTATACAGGAAGCTTAATTCAAACCGAGGTATTTAGCAGAGAAATTAGCTTATTATCACAAGGTTAATTGTGCTTAGACATAATGGATGAGACACATTGGCAGACATTTCACAGAATAACTGCTTGTGAAATAGGAAATATTGGTGATAAGATGCTGTAAATATGACACAAATCGAACTTGTTAATTAATGCAGGCCTATTCAAACATACGCTAATAATTAATGTTAATTTGATTATCACACCTTGCTGATGAATTTTTGGACTTGTTTTTTTATCTTTAGATAAAGGTGTGGTTTGATGTGTGATGGTTAACTTGATCCTATGTATGGCATTTAATTTCCAGAAATATACATATAAATGTAGCCAAATTAGGGTTTTTCTTTTATTTATTTATTATTCACAGCCTCTGGCCCTGGGGGCAGATTCTGCTCCTTTGCAGTAAGTTTGTACCCAATTTGTTCAGGCCCATTGGTCACTTCCAAACACTATCTGACTGGAATAGTTCTTTAAAAGCCAATAATTAAAGGTCAGGAATGGGTAAGGAGAGACGTTTAAGGCTTTAGTGGGTTTTTATGAATGTGGGATATGAATAAGATTAAGCATTTCATTCTAGTATGGAGATAATACAGACAGAAATTACAGAATTAAAGTCTGAACCAACTTTCATTCACGCTAGTGGTACGGACTGTCATGAGATTTAGTAAAGCCATTCTGGTACATTCTTATGAGAAGTTACTCTCACTGATTTTGTTTATGCGGGACCAATAGTGGTTCAACATCTTCATTTAGCTGCTGAAATATCTGACAATAACACAGTCTGCTGTCCAGAGAATACGCATCCTGCTCCAGCTCAAACTTTCCCTTTAATGAGGCCAATGATAATTGTGGCTTTTAATAGTTTGAAAGCTTTTGAATGGTTTCGAATGCCATCAGGTACAGTTTTAGATCTGTACTATCTGTAATTTGTCCTAATGATAATTAGTCAATTATAGCTTGCCAAAACACTAAGATGATAGTAAACGTTACACCTGCTACATAGAAAACTTTCATACAGACAAGTTTCAGAAAATCTACAAAAAAATGTTTGTGTGGATTCTGATGACATCAGAGTTGATAATGGCACCACAACTGTGGAACAAGTAGAGTCTTACTGCCTGAATAATCCGCCTTTTCATTTTCCCCTACTTAAGCCAACATTGCCGTGTTTTTCTTATGTGCTGTTTTCCAGGTCAATGAGGCGGTTTTCTGTGCAGGACAAATCGCTTTGGTTCCCTGCACCATGGAGCTGGTAAAGGCTGGCATCAGGGTGCAGGCTCAGCTTTCCTTCAGCTATGTGAAGAAGATTCTGGAGGCAGTGATGGGCACCCTAACTCTAGCTAATGTTATCCAGGCCCACTGCTATACCACAAGGTACCAAGATGTCGCTATCGTAAGAGCCGTCTGGGAGAACGTGCTGAGGGCTGCAGACGAAGAGAAGGTCAGTCATGGTCTTGAGAGAGTTTTGTTTATGAAGTATGTAGATCACTGGTCAAGAAGAAGGGTGAGCTTTGCTAAGGATGCCACGGAAACATTCATCACACTTCATCCAATGCTGTTTCAACATAGAATGAACACAAATCTAATGGATTAAGAGTCAGTGGGGGTCCATGTGTTTATGAATAAGTAAAAAAGAAAAACTTGATATGTTATCCAAGAGCTTTCCTTTCAGGCCTTTCAGAATTGTATTTTATAGCTGTGGAATAAGGGAAAGTTCCTCACCCCTCCAAGCCCCCTTGAGACCTGAGCCGCTGCAACCGATATTTACCAGTGAGTGCGCTCATGAAAAGTTGATGATGTGGGAAACGCTGGTGTCTTTGATAATGTGGTGCCTGGCACAGAGGCAGATGTCTTCCTCAGAGCTCCCTTAATCCTTTGCCCCCACACACCATTTTGAAGCACGGTTCAACTCTCAAAGCAGCTTATCCCCCTCTCCACCCCTCTCTTTCCTGCCACCTCCCTCCATCCCTACTGCCATTCCACTACCCCAGCTTACAACCTCTGTTTCACGCGTCTAATAGGGGCACCAGTCTCCGTGGCAGGCCTTCTCCTCCCACAGTATGTGTCTAACCATGGGAATTGTGCCTGTGGTGGAGAGGCAGAAGCCCACCTCCAAAATGTGCCTCTGCTCTGTGGTGAACGGTGTAAAGTCTGACGCCTTGATTCCACCGCTTTGTTTTTGCTGCTTTGTTCCTTTAAATCTACTGAATGGCTTTGAATTGTCGTCAGTATACTTTAGTTGGCTAAAATCACATCTCACTTTTTCGTTGTAGATAATTAGTAGAAATGCTCACCTTCCACTCCACAGACTCCTGCAACCAAAGTCCACGCACTTTCCTATCTACTGTTGTCCTTTTATAAAATGATCTGTGCTGCCATAGGTGACCTTATGCTTCTCAACTTCAAAAATAATTTTCTCCTCTTCTATCGTGACTTGTTGATCCTCTGACAGACCACTGACTTTCTAGCCTTATGTAAATCGAGACATAATGTCACATTTATTTTGAAATCTGACCGAGTGCTCTACGTCATTTCAGTGTTCGACTTCCTGTCTGGTTGGATCTGCTCTGTTGAAATTGATGGGTCTTCCATCAAAAATAGACTAGGCGCGTATTTTGAGCTGAGCGTCGAGATGCTGCTGGGACACATCGTCCAGTGGAATAAGAAGAACTCCTTTATTGATCACACAGCCATACATAGTACAACATAGTGACATTATTTTTCTTCATTTGACCCATCCCTGAGGTAGCATGGGTTTGAGGGTCTTGCTCAAGGATCCTATGACATGTAGACCCTGGTGGGATTCGATTTGGAGACATCCGCTCTACCAACTGAGCTACAGCCGAGAATTTAGCCTTAAGAGCGACTGCGTCTGTAATCTCTAACTTCTCCCTTTTCTTCAAGCGGAAATACAGCATGCAGCGCTGCAGGAGATAGTGAAGAGTACTGGTTTGATCCCAAATTTTGTGAAATACTTGTTATGGATTTGACATTATAAATAAAATGCTGGACAATCAGGTCATGCAGAAGTGAAACTCCATCATCTGTCATAAACACAAAGAATCTTTGTGTTTATGACAGATGATGGAGTGAACTGATGATGCAATCATCAGTTCAATTCAGTTTTACACCCCTTCCAAACACTGATCAGCCATAACATTAACATTTTCCTCCTATTGTGCAGGTCCCCTTTTTGCCACGATAATTGGCCTTTTGAAAGTTGCTTAGATACGGTGGCCTATTTTCCCTGCGTCCCATCATCGTAATGAGATTATCAATGTTATTCTGACTTGAACTGTCAGTTGTTGTAATGATATGGTTGATCAGTGTAAAGTTAAAAAAATAAAGGAGAAAAATAAGACACATAAGACTGAATGTCAAATGCAGTGACACGCCAACCAGAAAAATCTAATTATTGCAAACATTTGTATAAACATATATTCGTTGAATAACAGTCTTGGCACCTTTTTTGGCATGATGATTTATTAAACTCGCACAAATACATTAGCTTCATTTAAAACTAAATAATAATTAATTGGAAAGTTATGCAAAAAACAAATTAAATGTGTCAAATATATTCTTTAATTTATCCATATTCCATTTTATTGAGAAAGGCTGCATATGTGCTTGTTCTTTATTAGGCATCCTGATTGCCATGAGCACATGTAGCAGTTAGTTACGCAATAGGTATTGATTGAAATGCAGCAGCAGAGAGTTGGACTAGTCAGTCTCAGAATTGTATACAAATATATGGTATAAATGTGAAGTTTGTCAATGTGTTTTCCGTCTCCAGCCATGGGAAGTGAAACAATTGAAAAATCAATGCCTAGCGTTTATTTGAAGCCACAGGGCCGTGTTGTTGTTGTGCGTTGATAATTTCTCTAATCAGGTGGATGAAGAAGCTCGCAGGGTTAATTGGGAGCATACTGGAGTCGATACAAGTGTGAAATTGTATTTACGGTGCATTAAACCACAATAAGCCTGTTTGTCTGGGTGTGCTCAAAGGCTTTGATTAACAGGGAGATTTTTATGTGATAAGTCAATACATTTTAACAGGTGTCACTTTGTCAAACAATAACAGGCTCTGAAAACATGTCCAAAAAAAAAAAGCAAGTTTATTAAATATATAGTTTAGTTTTGAAGGTTAAAATTACTTCTGTATCTTCCCATTTTCTATTCATAAAGGGTTATTTCTATTCATAAGGGGGTCAATTCATAAAGGAATTGTTATTCTTTTGTTTTTATTAACTATATTTCTTATTGATACAGGACATGAAAATGAAAATATGATTTAAAGAAAAAAAACTTCTTCAGGCATATATAAAAACCTCACCCAAGAGTAGAAAGAGTCTAAGAACAATAAAAATCACTAGTACTTGAAATTTATCAAAAGTTTGCATGCAACAATTTCACATTGAATATCATTGAATTTCATCAAAAGCAGGGTTTAAAAAAAATGCAAAATACACTTCAAAAGTTGATTTACAAAATACAAAATCTAACATTAAAATAACTGTTTAAAAATATGCAGTGGCACGATTGTAGTGAAACAAAATTTACCGGATGCACGCCAATCATTCATGTCGGTCAGATGTTTTGGCAGAAGGATATTGTAGCTTTTTTCTTGAATGCATATAATGATGAAATGGAATCAATGAAATTATATTTTAATTCAATAATATGATCCAGTTTTGCCTGATGAAGTTGTAATACCTTAGTGCTAACAGAAATCTTAACTTGATTATACAAATCAGCGGAGTTGAATTCTAACCCTACACAACACACTAAACTCCCCATTGCTCTTCTGCTTACTAACTACTGTTTGACTTTTGCAGTTTTGAACTTGAACTCTGAAATGGCCTTGTTACGGCTTCCTACCCTCACATCTTTCCTCTTGCGACTCACTTTGCCCTATGTTGTGTGTCAATCCTCCGAACTGTCTGTTCAGAAGAGAGAGAGTGAATGGGAGTGATATTATAGTGGACTGACTGCTCTACAGTAAGTGCTGAGACATATAGCCACCAGCTGAAGGCGTCCTGCTGGGCAGGAAATGTAGGGGAACTGGGTTAGCAGCGCAGTCACATCAGCTCCCTGCTGTTCCCTACCTTTACACCACTTCCTTATTATCGTGTTTACCGTTCAGCTTTCACGCCTCTCGGCCCTTCAACCCACCGCACGCTCCAGGTGTACAGATCGAGTGAGAGGGTGGAAAGTGAGGAGAAAGAAAACAAACATCAGGAGGAGCAGGTCACACACAATCAGCCCAGAGAGCTGAGAGCAGCTAGTCCAGACTTCTTGCCTTTACCCACAGCCTACGGAGTGATAGAGCGCCAGGGGAAATGCTGCGTGCCCTGGAACTGAAGTGGGATGAAGTAATGAAACGGATTGTGTTAAGTGGCTGGTGTAGAGCACAACAGCGACCTTTACACACACACCCTCGGCCACACTGCCCTTACAACTTGCCATCCAGCACTCAGGTTCACCATATATCAAAGTTTGCATTTTATTGGATTTTTGTCATAAATGATCAGTGCTCAGGTGGGGATCCAGTTTAACAGTAGTCATACTCTCACTCTTCTGGCAGGAACACACCAAGTAATAGAGCCCTCACCGAACAGACCCATAATATTGTAACGTTAGCATACTTAGTCCAACAGAACGCCCATTATTCAGGTTGGACACATTAATAAAGTAAGAGATTGCGATGGATGTAACCTCGTGTGACAACTCTTACAAAAAAAACACCAACTGTGCCCAACAACAATGTCCTGCCGGAGGCTGGAGCCAAAGTCCCATCATCTTCCTTTTCGATGGGCACTTGTGTGTAGTTCGTCAGCACCCTAGGCCTGCAGGGTGGCCTTTAAGCCTGGCTGAGCAAGTCTCCCTGTCCTGTCACTTCTCTCCCCAGTTCCCACACTCTGTTCCATGTTCAATCGCTATTGACAAGTTCAGGAGCAGTTCCCTCTTGGAGAATACCTATCCCGTGCCAGAAGTGCCAATATAACATTTATCAAAGCGTACGACACGTACGTATGCTGTCACTTTGCCTGACACGCTAAGAGCTCCTGCGCTGACACGGCTATCGTTCTCCACTCCGGTGATTGTTATTGTTAATCACCTCAGGCTCGAGTCTCTTCAAAACCAGCATGGTAAAGAAATCTTAACCTAACCCCGGCAAAAATGCTCTTTCAGGACCCTCTCCATGGTAAGAGGTTAGCTATTGATATACAATTAAGCGTTTGCTAAAGTTTATTCTGGAGGTAAGTGCCGCACCAGTGAATGTGGCTGATTGGGTCATGACAAGCTCGTCTGCCGAAGGGACAAAGAGGCCGTTGTCTTCTCTTGACAATGATTTCTCTTTTTTTTTGTGAGTGAATACCAAAATAAAATGTGAGTAACCTGTTATTATTCTGCACTTACGAAGTGGGGTGTAAGTGGATGAAAATTGATCCAGCAAATTGAAAAAGGGGTTAAGTGTTTTTGCCCTATCGACTCCGACTGAAATGACGGTTATATAAAACATTCATTTCTCTCCCATTAGCAGATGAAGCCACAGCCAAGGATTATTAGAGGGACACATTGTAGCACAGTTCCTAGACATTTTGTTACTGCTAATGGCCCTGAGACCAAGGGAGAGAAAAAAATTGAGAGTTTTGGTTCTCTAGATAAAATTGAAACAGTTTTCCACTAAATGTGTGTATGCCGAAGCTTGCCTTAACATATTGTAAGTGATCTTCTTAGAAAGGTGAGAAGTTGTCTTGGAAAGGACCTGTCATGTGGGCAAAATGCATTTCAAAGTGAACGCATTTGTGCGTTTAGTTCACGCTGGTTGCCATCAGTATGGATTGTACCTGAATTGTTTTTACACTATCATTACCAAAGGTCACCACACAATCTCATGCTAATTGTTAGCCTGTCATTCTGTCAAGTCAGAAGCCTGTCGTAGTGCCGTATGCAAGAATATCATTCTGTGTTTTACAATAATGCTGAATGTTGATGGAGCGGTGTTTTTGGTCAGAAAGCACAGCAGGCACCTCAGCAGGGGGGCCATACGTTTGATTTTAAGTGTGTGTATAATTTGTCAGCTACTTCATTTCAATACCATCTGTCTTTGTCGCAGGACTGGTCGTGGGAGCCTGACAGCCAACCTGTGCCATTGCTGGTCGTGGTGGTACCTGCCTTACCAAAGGGTGCAGCTGTTGAACTGCATGTTACCGCGATTCAGGATGATCCCACCAAAAGGACCTCAAATCACATGTTTACAAAGGTGGCGTGCGGATCTTTGGAATGCCACACTGAATTGTCTGCTGATGCGTGTAGTGCCTCCCTTTCACTGTCACTGGCTGTGCCTGGTGATAACCAGGAGGTCACAGTAGTGAAGGATGTGACAGAAGCACTTGGCACTGCATTGAAGAAAGCCATGAAAACAATGGGTGCCGAGCTGCCGCCACTGTGTGCCAGGGTGTTCTACAAGTGCAACCACTCAATGGCTCAGCAGATTGTTAAAGGTATGTTAATGGACACGTGTCTTAGGCCAGCCATAGACTGTACGATTTGAGACCAATTCACACTCACGCAAATTAGCCTCAGGATTCCAAGGCCGTCTGACGGTGTTAGTCCTTTGTGGTTTGTCCTGAAGTGTACGCGGGGACACGAGTGCTGATCAGCAGCCCCCTACAGGGGTCAGATGATCGGAAGGTTTCTGGCATGACAGAAATTTTGGAAGCGTCTCGACTCGATCAGCTCCCTACGCCTTCCTCACTGCACCTATGAGAAGTGGCGGAGTATCTGAGTTGCCATGGTTACTAGATGCGTTTGGAATAATAAAATAATAAGTTATGAGTAGTCATGAAGTAGAAAGTGCAGTTTGTGGCTAATAAAAAATGAATAAGAGATGTTCACAGCTGTCAGAGCAGTGCTTGCTATAAAATTAACACTACTCTACATCTCGCTTACCCATAAGTCTCTCTGAAAAATAGACAATCATTATTGTCAACGGCGTTCTAGACACATACGAGTCCACACACGCCTGTTTCTCAGCTCGTTTTTGTTTTGTTAGCATATTGCTAACAAACAAACTTTAGTTCTGCCTCGGACTTTTCAAACAACACTTTATGTACAATTGTAAATTGCCATAACAGGCTATAGGAGCAGGGCGGGTCGTAGAGTGTGAGCACGTCAATCGTGAGCTTCCGCAAAAGTTTTTACAGTTTGAGCTGAAATGAAACAGCCAAGACTTAAAAGTTGTACAGTATAAGCTCAACTTTAAGCAGAGGGGATTAAGGCTCACACAATCTTTACTCAAGTACAAGCAGAGTGACATAGGCGAGAATGCAAAATTAGGGTTGGGCATTATGCAAAATAGTTTGTTATGAATGTCTATCATTGGGTTTTAATAAAGCTTTTCCTAGTGGCTGTAATGCAGTTAAAGGCTGTTTGCAGAGGGATGTTTGCATATTCAAGCAAGGCTTATGCTGTCGCTCATGACAGCAAGGGTATAAGCTCGAAAACGCCTCCAATCCCCTGCGTTGTGCAAGCAATTCTCCCGATTTAACTCCTCATATTAAATGGGAAGTTATATCCGAAAAACAGTATTTTTCATAAAATAGCTCCCCCTATTGATTATAATAAGATGTTTATGGCCAGAAAAGGATGATTAAACTTCTTAACCTTGTCTAACATTTTCTTCAAGAAAAATAAATACGACAAAGTTGTGTTTGGAGAAAAATGTGGCAGACTCCTGCTGTTAATTTACCAGGCTGATGTATTTTACAATCAGAGCTCCATTGTAGTCTGTTCTGAAAACCAAAAGAGTAGAAAGTTCAGATTTTTGTCTTGTCAGAAAAATAAATACTCAAGATAAACTCATCATAAACACAGTAACGAAGTTGTAGGTGTTGAAATCACCCCTAGGCTTTTATCTAATATTTACACTCATTATTATTATTATTTAGAAATAATCTGTTCTGTTGAAGACAACACTTTTGCTGCTACGAGAGAAGCTCTCCTCACTGTATTAATGGAAACAAAGTGGCAGCTTGTCTCTCTCTGCACTCTCCTTTCAAAGAAAGTTGGGGCTGACATTGGTTAAGTAAACTCCATAAGGTATTCTTTGAAGTGCTCTCTCCAGAGGATCTCATCTCCTTCCCGTGTTTAATTATTGTAAGTCATTTGTTGTGTCTGCGATGTGTACAGTAACCCGAGCAGCTGGCGAAGTCTTTTGTCATCATTATACTTTTATACACCACCATCTCCTGCTTCTCAGGATCCCAGGCTCTTGTCAAGTCAAATGTGGAATGGTATATGTTTTATCCTGAGAGATCTTCTCTCGGCGGGAAAAGGTCGACAAGCGCATCAATCACGCGGGCTCAGTTGTCAAGTCATTGCTGGAGCAGTCAATTAGCATTTTTGACTCCGCGCCAAACCAGCCATCTTACTGTCATTTTAGCTTTGACATAATACATCCATTTGCAGACGTGAAATTATGGTTGCCATTGAAGAATGGGAAATAGGTTGCTCTGTTTGAATACATGTTGATATATGTGTGACAGGCAAACACCGCTATTTGTTTTGTTACCTAATTGGATAATTTTTATTCAACCCAGTTTCAGAAAACTTGATGCATGTCCGTTATTTCCCTTTTTGTTATCCACCGTAGAAGGCATAAGATGGTTTAGCATCTCAAAATTCTGGCCTTGACAATAAACTATATGTAAATATGGCAAGAAATAAACACAATTTAAACATCTTAATAGACAGTATTTTTCCTAAAACCATTTACTGACTCATCATTGAGTTGGAATCTGTTACCTCACCCTGCATGTGTTCACAGCCGGCCCCTGCAAGCTCACCCATGGGCATTTTTATGGGTCAGAGCCTATGCTCATTCGATGATGAAAACAAAAAAGTCAAAGGAGAAAACGTAACACCTCTGGCGCTAGGAGTCACAGCCTCACAACTGCTGCTGTCAGTGAGCAGACAGCCAACATCGGAGCAAAATGTGACTGAGTTTTGCGCCCCCCCCTTCTTCTGTTACTTGCGATGGAATTCACAGCTGATAGACATGACATATGCTCCAAATGAAACCTTTAAACATCTTGTCTTAACATGTTACTCACGATAGAGAGGATCTCAGAAGATAGGCACCCACGACACAACTGAAACCTCTTACAGTGATGCCAAAATAAAGTCGGCAATGTTTTTCTACCAAGATTATTCTTATATTACAGCGCACATTCCAAAATGATGATGAATGTGTTATGATGTTATTGTTTTTACATACTCCCAAGATAAAACGCAAGTGTAAATCCAATCAGTCACTGATTTTAGTCCTTTGTTGGAAAAGAGCCTGTTTGCAAACGTTTTCCTTTTATCACATCCAGCAGATACAGGGCAACATGAGCATGTGTGAATCTAAGCCGTGCTTGTGTCCACCTTATGAATCTAGTTCTTTCAGCTGTTTTGGTCTTAACTAACTTCTCTGGAAAACATCAGCCACACTGGCCCCTAAAAGCTTCACTGTGTTCACTTGTTGTCTCTCTTTGTTGTGCTGGTAAGACAGTTTGTGTTCATTTCTTTCTCTCTTTTTTTCCTTTGCTCTCCTTTCAGGTTTTTGAATGGCACTGTTGGAGGCGTCAAACTGAAGCATAATTCTAAAGCTCTTGGCCAAATAACCAAAACAATTAATGAAAAGATGCTACATATCTATTTAGAGCTAGGAGTAACTGCGGTGTTGATATTTCTGGTGGCTTCATCACCACAACCAAGCATGCAACTTAATATAATTTCCGATCATAGCTGCTTTATAGGGGAGGTAGTTTTCCCTTATTGTGTCTCTGCTGCTCACACCCAGCACCTCAGCTGCTTGGTTAAGTGTCTTTGGACTGAATTGACAATTTTCATGAGCCAACATTTGCTAATTATTGCCTATTTTACCAAATAATTTGCTTTGGTTTGGTTTTGAACACCAGTTCTTTTTATAGGCATTGTGGGTCTGCCGTGAAGGGGAATATAGAATAGTCCTCTTGGGTAGGTGGTTTAGTTCCATTCCATTGCTAATGTGATTTTTGAATCTTGCAGCATCTGTCCGCAGGGCCTTTCAATGAGGCCCCGTACGTAGCCGAAAGAGGGATGAAGAGGGGGGATTCAGTATGTGATAGGAAGTGTTCCGGGATATGAGCTTTATACGCGATTGGAGAAAAGTAACCTGTATCTTTACTCATTTTTGAATGACCACTTAAGTCACTTTCTTCCTCCCCTATCTTTCGTTCATGCACACGCGAGGACGCCTGTGTGCACAGGCACTCAATGAAATTCTCAAAGAGAGAGCAATTATTTTGTATCCGTGTAAAGATTAAAGCAAAAATGTCTTTAGTGCGCAAGGTGCGATGGAGGGTATGTTTCCTCTCTTAATGAAACCCTCCCCTGTGTGTGATCTCCCTAGCTCACTCATGTTTGCTTACCAGGATGCACCACATGCTCTGAAAACACAAGATTAGGCTTTTAATGCCCTTCATAAATGGCCTGTGTTCAGTGGGGGTATTTTAAGCCGCAGTACATATTACCTAATTAGGGTGTGTGTGTTCTTTGTAAGGATGTTTGGCATGCTGCATGTGCTTCAAATGAGAGAGTTAGACTTAGTTGTTTGTCCAACGACACTCAACTTAACTGCTGAAGAAGGACAAACTGATATCATATTTGACGGATGATGCGTTACATGAAAAAAAAAAAGCCACGGCGATACTACTACTAAAATTCTCCATCATATTTGTAACTGAGTTACAACCATGCCAAATCACAGTCACCATGCTCACATCAAAACAAATGAAATAAGCCAGGACAGTCGGCCATGAGACAAGAACACTTGTGACTAATTAGTGCATGGAGCATTATAGGGATGGGGCAACATCCCAGTGGGCTGCTGCTAAAGAGACAGGCTGTCATCAAGAACAGGCTCCGATATGCTCAATGAATTCTCACATGTCCACTGCTTTTATGTAGTCCAGACACACACACACAAACACGCACACATCTCTGAGCTCCAGTAAAACTAAGAAGTGGTCTGAACGCAGCTTCCTGACATCCCAACACAACATAAGTAGAGGAATCAATCCACTAAACTCCCCTCCAGCAAGCTGCTCAATTGTCCAAACGGGTTTTAGATTGGGTGCCCTCCTCCTGTGTGTATGTGTTTGCTTGCACTTAGCTCTGTGGGTGAGTTTGGGCTGGGACTTCAGTCCTTGCTCAACATATGTCTGCACTGCAGGGAGTTTTTGGGGGGCCCTACAATCTGCCATGGATTTAAAAATCCCAATAATTTGCGACTAGGGTTATGTTCTCTTGTTGAAGAGTAAAGTTCAGCCTTTGTCCTGCCAAGGTCCAAGTGGGACAGCTACATCACAACCTAATGTCCAATTTCAGCCAAAGTACTTATTATACTTGTCTCTCTCTTTCTACAGAAATTGAAGAAAGTTTAAGAATGTGTCTGGGAGAGAGTTGTCCATCTGTGGCCTTGGTTCCAGTCTTGGACATGCCTGACTTCAAGATCCTGCACCTGTCCTGTTGGCTAAGTTTATAGACACACGGCTAAAGTCAACGACCAAACTCGTCATATACAGTGGTGGAATTTACTGGCACTTTTTTTGAGGAGTAACCAACAACTAATGACTTAAATTGTTACATCAGTGTCTGTGGAAAACAAAAACTGTTTTTACTATTCGTGAATTTTAACTCTTTGTAACTATTGATTGTTAAAATTCAATAGCTCTGTCTGTCACCAATTTGCATGGATGTGATTAATACATTTAAATTTCCCAAAACAAGAGTCAATAATTCACTTTGTTCTCTTTTGCAATGGTATTCTACATCAGACGTTATTCTACTTTGGAGATGTGTTATGTGGAATTCCTGCAAGCTAGAGCTGCATACCAGTAGACAGGGGACCATGGTCTACAAAAAGAGATAAGAACAGTGTCTCAACCCATGAGGAGACACTGTTCAGGTTAATATTTCTTAGCACACTAGCTAACACCCTTCAGAGACCTGGCACCATCTGTTCTGATGCAAACCTATAGATTTTCTGTGAGGCTGGTTTGTGACTGTGTGTAAACTGTGAATGAGGTGACTGTGGAATTCCAGGTGTGTCATTATTCTGTAATAGGCAATCACTGCAGAGCACCTTAAACGATTAAACCTCTTTATGTTTTTATTGATTCGAAGATGAGATGGTTAATAGTGAAGAAACACTTCAACACACAGCTGCAGGGCACATTTGAGAAATTGTGGAGAGAAAACAGAACTATTGTTTGCTCCTGGAACATTTATTTTCTCAAAAACTGTGAACCGCATTGACGAGCTGGGTTGGAATGCATCTTCACTCCACTCCCGCCTCTTCATCGCACTTGTTACGGAGAGAAAGTGGAGAAGACTATTGATCTTCACTCTCACTCTCTCTTATTTCGATTGTCTCTATCAACATTTGAATAAATGCAGCCAACAGAGCCTGAAGATTTCTATTGAGGGTTGAAAGACAGAAACAAACAGTTATTTATGACAGCATGTCAACGCCCAATACAGTGTGTGTTAATGTAAGTTATGTTTTTTTTTTAAATGGT